>OY725352.1:7965375-9177740 GCA_963243735.1 Neocrepidodera transversa
AATATTTCGGTAGATCCCAAAATCCCCAATAAGGTTAAACTTCTGAATATAACAAGTACAGTCTGTTGAATATTTAAAGGATACGGTAAAGGGAGGGACAAACGAGCTTAAACAAAAACCTGAAAATATTGTGTTGTAATCTATTGGTTTGTCCCAAATAAGCACTTCACCTCTGGGAATCCTTTTGCTCTTATCGATTCTTTCGCAGAATCGTTTTCAGGGCTTTGTTTTAAAGGATTATTCGGCTTTAATAATGACTATTTGTGTTTTATTCTTTTATTTTTTAATTGAAACAATGGGTATTTATTTAAGGGACTTTATTGAGCGTTACGTAATTAATCCTGGTCGGTTTAGGTTATTTTTGATTATTATTTAAAATAAAATGCTGGGTATAGTAAAAAATAGTGCTATAAATAAAATAATGATTTATTTCAGGGTTTCTACAATTGAAATTATTATTATGCACTCGTATACAAGGTGGACCAAAATTGTCGAGCAATACTTCTAGGGGTGATAGAATACCTAAAAATATGTAATGTTTGCCTAATGAACCTATGTCCAAAACCGCTTATTAAGGGTGCGACAACCCCTAGAAAGGGCTTAACGATAATTGGTTTTTCATGAATATCTTTCAAAAGGGGTACCATCCAATATTCAAATTCTAGGTAGTACCTAAGGGTACTAAGATACGCTTTTAACGTATTTTGTCTTGATTCTTCGAATTCACCAAAGGTAGTTTTCAAGGGGTGAGTTAACCCTTTTTGATATATTTTTTAAACGATTAATTTTTGGATGATACATCAAGATTACCTTTTTTCAAGAAAAAACTTCCGAAAATATTATTTTTGTAAGAATTTTCCAAAACAGTTGATAACAAAAAGAAGGTCTAAAAGGGGTAGCTCACCCCTTGAAAACTACCTTTGGTGAATTCTAAGAATCAAGACAAAATACGTAAACAGCGTATTACTTAAAATTTGAATATTGTATGGGACTCCTCCTCTCGAATGATATTCAGTGGTTTTGGACATAGGTTTATTAGACAAACATTACTTATTTTGAAGTGTTCTATCACCCCTAGAAGTATTGCTCGACAATTTTAGTCCACCTTGTATATTTTTCATGGATTTAAAGAAAATTATTCTATCAAACATTTTTGTTAATAATCTATTTTTAATTATTTGCCTTTTACGAGGTGCATTCGAAATTTACTATTAATCATTTAAGTGTAATGCAGTGTGAATTATTTTAGTATATGATATATTTATATGAATTCCTCATTAAAAGACGTGAAACATTACGCTTAAGGTTTAGTTACCAATCTAAAGTAAATACCTTATTTGAATGAAAATCCCTTATCGTGTATTCCGTACAAAGTAAACGATGCCTTTAAATTTCCAGTTCGGTATAAAATATAGAAAATTTAACCAAGCAAAACGAAGGATAAAAGGAACAGTATAGATATGCAAGAAGCGAGGACTATAGTAACTATTGTTCAAGTTTTAGATCGGAAACTATTCAATTCTGGAATTAGATTGTTGTTTAGAATCAAAGAGAATGTTGGTTATATTCATTTAATTTGAGCTGTCTGTAAATTATTTATTACCTATTACAATGAAATCTTTTAACAAGTGACTTATTGTTTAAAAACAAATAATAATTTTTGATTTTAGCAACAATAAAATGAATTTTAAACCTAGTTTATTTATTTATAAGCAGAATTTTGGAGCTATTGGGGTAGTTAATTATTTATTTAAAACATTTTCGAGGTACACCGCGAATTTAGGCTGATATCAATATTGATACGAGCACTCTGTGCGACGTTGATAATCCATTAAATGCTTTAATGAGCACAGCAAGTTTGGTTGGTAAATATTAATTATACTGGATGAATTAACTAGTAATATTTTCTAGTTCATCGGATACAGGAAGAATTTTGATTGGAGTTTGATAAATCATTGATTTGGTGTTTGAATAAAAACGGGGAATTAGAAAGTTTTTATTGTTTATTTTTCAGAGTAATCACCGATTAACGATATTAATTTCTATAAAAATAAAAAAAAATAATTCTAAATGGAAAACAATTTGTGATTGACAATAATAAGAAGTTCAGATTTGAATCGAACACTTACGAATTTTAATCACGTTTTGAGAACTGGTGCTCTAATATTGCTCTAATCTCCGGTAACACCATTTTTAAATTATATGTATACTCTTGACATCCGATGAGATGACAAAAGTCGTCTGTAGTTTTTCTCGCATGACATCAAAATCACAATTTTCAAATAAAGACAAATAATAATTAAATGACAGTTGTCAAAACTTTTTAAAATTTGTCGGAATATTTTTGTAAAGTTTGTTGTTGGCATAGCTATTTAGCGTCTAAAAAATGAAACTTTCCAAAGAAAAAAATCTGATGTGGCCAGCACATGACCTCTCGCCATTTTTGAATCAAAAATTTACAGATTGACACAAAACAGTACGAAAAAAAATTATTTTTTTGTAAATCTGGCAACAATGGCAAAAGTTTCGAAAATTTTAATGAGATGAAAATAAACTATAGGGTATACAAAGTATATGTGTAAAACTTTATTGCCGTTTTGTATAATAATGGTGTCATCACCCATAACAACTGCCACTTCCGGTTGTGCGATTGGCACCAAAATCTAATCAGATCTAATCTAGGGTATCACAATCCTGTATGCAAAATTTCAAATTTTTTTATTCAGTAGTTTTTGAGTTATCGTTACTACAACATCCATCCAAACACACACACTAACACACACACACACACACACACACACACACACACACACACACACACACTAACACACACACACACACAGACATCATCGCGAAAATATTAAAATCGTATTCTAGGGACCCTAAAACGTATTTATCCATTGAAAACTTACTACCCAATTTTTAGCATGATTCCTATACCTCTCTTATCTGAAGGGCGAGAGGTAAAAAGGAAAACCTTTTGGAATTCATGCAATACTATCCACAGCTGATTAGTGTCATATTTAATTCCAATTTTACAAAAAAGATGAAGAGAGCTTATGGAAGGAGCTAACTGTTACATTAAACAGTGTGTATGGGGAAAATTGGAGATTATGAGTAGGGTTTCACAAGAGACGAGATAAGGCGAGAATTTCAAAAATCTCGTTAGTTGAGAAAAAAATAAGTCTCGGTTCAGTCTAACTGAATAGGGCGTCTAACCAGACACCGTTTAAAAAAAATTACATTTGTCAAATTTGAACTGGAGAGCATATTAATGTTAATTTCTCCACGACCATTACTGAATGTATGAATTCTGAAATCATTTTTAATAATAGAATGTAAACATTCACCCTCTAGAGTCTGAATATTTATTCTATAATACTTGCCTCTTATGCATTTTGCATGTATTTTCATTCTTTATCAAGGTAAAGAATGGATTTTCTGTAATCAAAATAAACGATATGGGATTGCCCTGGATTTCAAAAGTGTCACTGTCAGATATAAAATGGCGACGGTAATAATTATTTTCAAACAAGTTTTAATTTAAACAAAATAATGAGTGAAAAATCAAGTGAAGTAGATATAGAATTTAATAATATCTAAAATTGCAAATTATGAAAAAACATGAATGCACCAGACTTTAATTTCGGTAAGTGTACCATAACACTATAAATATTACTACAATGTAATACAAATATGTCAACAAATAACTTGTGTTCAGATTTAATAATATTTGATTCATACTTTTTGATCGTGGAGAAAATATAGTCTGTTACTCGGTCAGAATGAAAAAATTCGACACTCGTGGTTCCTCACACTCGCTTTCGCTCGCGTTCGGAATTTTCCACTCGTGTCGAATTTTTCATTCTAACCTTGTTACAGAATCTACTATTATTTACTCCTATTTTCAACAGAATTGAAAATTTTATTTAAAATGTTTTATTCTGCTCACACTCGATTAAAATGTAGGTATAGAGGTATTAACTTTTAAACAATTCAAAATATTTTGACAGTTGTTAAAATAACTGCTAAAAAATAATTCGATTCTATTGGCTGAAAAAGTTGTATCCTAATGAAAATTATTATGAAACAGAGTTTAATCTTTTAATTAGCGTATTATAAAATAGAAGCAGAAAAAGTATATTATTGATTAAAAGCTCTAAGTTTAATAAATGTTGCATTTATAAAAAATTATGATTAAACGAAACTGTAAATTAAAATTTTTCTTATATTTTTATTCAATCAATTACTAAATTTCAATGTCATAAATTATGGTATTTTTTCTGATGAGTAATTATTCTAGCTATCTTTCAGGTAATTATTGTTTTTAAGTGGAATTTATAATCCTTCGATTATTTAAAATTGCGAACTTTTATAACGTTAAACAACAAATGTAGTTTCGCTTGCATGTAAACTGAGGACCAAAATTCATATTTAATATTTAGTACTTGAAAAAGAATAGGATTTAAATAACATTTATTTATTTCTATTTTTATAGACCACTGCAGCATATTACTTATACAGAGTTATTTAAAAAATAATAAAATTCAAGAAAACATATTTCGTGTACAATGATAAAAAATATATGTATAGTGCTTCTAAAATAACAAATTAACATTTGCATCACAACATGATACAAAAAAAATTAAAAAATGTTTACAAATGAAAAAATACAAATTCCAAAATACTATGAAATTAATTTTTACCAAGGTAAGAAACACACTTTACAAATTCAATTTTGGATATTTGTTCACTTTTATATTTATTTACTTTGTCTTTAATACTTCATGGCGTATTCTTGCAGTTCAAAAAGTTTCATCACTTTTCAAAAAATTTTTAAAAATATTTTAAAGTAATAATTTGCTTAATATAACCACAATTTAAATAACATTTTCATTTTTATAGACCACCGTATGTAAATTTGAAATCTTGGGAAATTTCTTAATTTTTACCTGCTTTTATTTGGTCCTCAGTTTACATGTCGGATTATTAATTCCTGTTTACATACTTCAGTAGTTTCTGACCGTATTAGAGGTACTCTTAAAGCCTAACTGGGTCAAATTTTTATTACTCTCAAACTGTTTGGAAGCCCTAAAAAATCGAAACGCCACGACATTTTTGCTGTAACTGAAGTCCAAAATTATAAAATAAAATATTTCACAAATCGTTACCAGATTTTAGATTTCGTAAGTGTATTGTAACCTATGCAGAACCCTTTTTTATTATAAAAAAATTAAATTTGTATACTGCTTGCTAGTTTATTTTTCTCGGAAATTCAGAAAAACATTCTGAATAAATATGAATGAGACTCTCGGGTCTCGCCGTATGTGGTCTCAGTATCGCCTAAATAATTTTCATAAAGGTCTCGTCTCGGTTTTACTAGACGAGAAAAGTATCGTTCTCGTGTGAAACCCTATTTATGAGATTTTCGAGTTTCGACCCGAATCGTATGTCAAAATGCTTGCGACAACGAACTGGGCAAGAATATGTAAAAAAAATTACTCTCAACTCTATAAAAAGTTGTGATCAAACATGTGAAATCTCATAAACTCCCTTATGTACAACTGGGAGTTTATGAGATTTTCGAGTTGGTCACAACAACGAAGTGAGCAAAAATATTTTAAAAAAAAAGTCGCTCTCAACTTTACAAAAAGTTATGGCCCAAAATGTGAAATCTCATAAACTTCTATTTGTACCTTAGGTGGTCTCGTTGAAATTGTACTTTTTGATGGGAATTAGTTTAAATAAATTGTTGTTTTTGCTATTATTACTAAATACTATTATTATTATTATTATTATTTCATTGAATTTAGACATTTGAATTAGTTAAAAGTGGTATTTATTAATTACATATTTGACACACTTGACAGACAGATACAGCACATAAATATTTGATTATTGATTATTACTTACAGGCAAGCTTAAAATAACCAAAAATAGCCGATAGAGACCACAGTCAAGTCCCAGAACGTTTGTTTTCCAATTTGATCATAAAATTTTGCATAATACCATTAGGGACTTTTATAATTATTGAACTACAATTTCAAAAAAATTGTTATTTTTAGTACAAGTGCATCATTTAATCACGAACCTGAAAGTGGAGCGCCTGAGTCGTATGCGAAGGCCTCATTTAGGAGAGTGATTAAATGCACTTTGCTTACGTGTGCAAAACCTGATTTTTTCCAATTTCTTAAAATATAGAACATAAAGTAATAATTTCTGCTGTTTGTAATATTTATATTTATCAAGAATAGAAGTTAAATATATTGAGATATAATAATTATTATAATGATGTTTCAACAAAATGTTACACAATATTTAATAATTTAAACAAAGGACATAACCTTAAAAAAATTGTATATTATGTGACAAGGGCAGAAAATGAGCTTTAGCAGCCCGCGGCTATTAGATGCACGAGCGAGCGTAGCGAAGCGAGGGAAGATAATAGCTAAAATTTATGTAAAACGTCAAAGTATGCGAGTGACAGTTAAAAGTCTCTAGCGATAAGAAGAATTAAATTTAAAGATGTCAGATCATGTCAGATGTCATATCTAAGATGATCAGTCCTGGTTGGCAATTTAAAAAAAATTTAGTCAAGTGAGAAATAAAAAAAAAAGATTTATTAAAGAATGATACAACTCGAAGTCATACCACAAAAATATTTAATAATGACGAAACGTCTAAAAAGCCACATGTTTCGGTCTACACGACCATCGTCAGGCAAATTGGATCCAAAGCGTTGATAAACCGTTACAAATTTTTTTATGGTATGTTACATTAGTGAAAATTTAACTTTAAAAACATAAACTTAAAATTAAAAGAAATTTAAATAACTCCATGTGAGTTATTAAAATGTTTTTAAATAACTCACATGGAGTTATTTAAATTTCTTTTAATTTTTGCCGCTTTGGATCCAATTTGCCTGATGATGGTCGTGTAGACCGAAACATGTCGATTTTTTAGACGTTATTAAATATTTCTGTGGTATAACATGTTATGAGTTGTTTCATTCTTTATTGAATACTTTACCACATTTGAGTATGGATAATATTTTGTTTAAAAAAAAAGAAAATATTAAGTTTTGTCAATTTTTGATTTTTGATAAAAAAAATTTTAAGAATTGCCAAAAAAAATGGGAATTTTGTTAGAAAGATATTTACGAAGTTTTGAATCATGTTGTAAAGCTCGAATTAGCAGGGAAATAAAGAATTAATGGACAAGGTGAGATTTTCTATTGAAGTAAAAAAAGTAAAAATAAAATAGACCAAGGCATATAAGACAGGGTAAAACAAAATAAATATTTAGAAGATATTATCAGAGGGCAAGGTAGATAAGATGTAAAAGAGATGAGAGTCATATGTAAGAAAAGGGTAAACAAGATACAGAATGAGAAGATGAACAGAAGGTTAAGAAGATTTTATAAGAAGAAGTGAAAGTCAAGAAATATATAGAAATTGATTTAAATCAATTTAAATGTATATTTGTGTAATATATAATAATTTTTTTAATTTATATTCGAGTGAACACAGGGATTGAAAGTCTTAGATAGGACATCTGAAATATCGGGTTTTCCATATCACTAGATATAGTGAAAAACTACAAAATCGTGTTGTTATGACTTTTGCATCCCAAGGGACAATAAATTACTTTCGGCCGTATTTAAGGGTTGATATGATTCATTTTAACATAAGGTATGCGAAAAAAATGTTAGTGATTAAAAATGTATTTTGGTCAATTATTTCAATTGATAAAAGTAGACTTTTGTCAACGATGGAAAAAAATCTTTAAACCTGAAGGAAAATAAACAATAAGTTCTGTAAAACTTAACAAACAATATCGTAAAAAAATAAATATCTTTTGATATATATAAAATTCTTTTGTGACTTGTATAGAACACATTTCACTCAGCCATACCATAAGAAGTCTTAACGAGTTGTCTATCCGATTGCGATCAAAGTGAGTTCAGAGGCTACTTTAAATTATTCCGGATTTTCCTATCCGCCTCTTTCAAAACTTCAACGGAATCCCTCATCAATTCCTGTCGGATTCGGAATTATCAGCGTCAAACTAATTCCAGGAAATATTTTGAATTCTCTCACAGTTAATAATAGAAACATCTAATATCAGAAATAGGGGAGTGAAATTAATGGTTTTGTTAGAATTAGTTTTGTAATAGATACATACAGGGTGATTGATTAGTGCGATAAAGTCCAGTATCTCCTATGTCCCGTGATATATCAAAAAGAAAATTTGGGAGATTGTAGCTAGCCCTAAGCTTCACATTTTAAAATTAGTCGCAAATATACAGGGTGATTTATAACGCCGTGCTAAATCAAAGTTACGTTTTTTTAAATGGGACACCCTGTATTTTATTTTAAATTTGAATTTCTCTTTACTTTTCCAATTTAACAATATCAAATTGTATTAAGTTGTACAGGGTGTTTAAAAAGTTATGGCCAGTTTTCTATGAAAATCGTAATGTGTTCAGCGCCCTGTACAGTTCAAATGAATTAAAAGAAAAATTATCTTTTACAGTCATATGTTTTTGATTATCGTTAAAATTTATAAAAATGATCGTTTTTGTTAATATTCATTAAATTGTTTACAGGCTGGGTCAAAACGCAAATACATTATTTATCCAGTTTTTTTAAATGGATCACCCTGTATTTTACATTATTATAGGAAAGTGCTATTGTTATACTTTCATTTTTGTCAGGTATTCCCTATACCCAAATTCAATAGTTTTTGGAATATTCTAATTTTTATAATAAAAATTCTAATTGTCTAATTTTATTTTAATCAAATAAATAAAAAAATGGTGTTAATTATAAAATGTGCTCAAAATGACCTCCCATTACATCTTGGCATACCTGAATGCGGTATTTAAAGGACCTACTTACATTAAGAAGCATTTGCAAAGTAACAGTTCGAAATGCAAATCTTATTCTTTCCTTCATGTCATCCCGTGTTGTTGCAGGTGTTTTATAAATTTCATTCTTTATAAAACCCCACAAAAATAAATCTATTTTATTTAAATCTGGTGACCTCGGTGGCCACTCTACAGGTCCACCTCTTCCTATCCATCTTTCAGGAAACTGATCATTAAGTTCACCTTGAACTATTGCATTATAATGAACAGGAGCACCGTCATGCAGGAACCACATTTGATGACGTATTTGAAGTGGAACATCTTCTAATAATATGGGTAAATGATGTACCAAAAAATCTAAATACATCTCACCATTAAGATGTTCTTCAAAAAAATAAGGTCCTACGACATAGTCACCAATAATACCTCCCCACACATTTAACGACCATCTTATTTGACTATGTGTGATTATGTGATATGGATTAGTTGTGGAGTAATAGTGAAAGTTGTGCCTGTTGACACTTCCATTTTTATGAAACGTAGCTTCATCACCAAATAATACGTTGTCAAAAAAGTCTCTCTGTTGATTAATTTTTTGTTGGGCCCATTCACAAAATGCCACTCTTCGTTCAAAATCATTATCAGTTAATTCCTGATGCAATTGAATGTGGTAGGGGTGCATTTTGTTTTTAGAAAGAATGTTTTGCACACAATAATAAGTTAAGTCTTGTTCTCTTGAAATACTCCTTATGCTTGTATGTGGGTTTTCGGTAACTGACAGCAACACATTCATTTCGTTTTCCTCTGTCACAACATTTTTTGTACGTTCATGCTTTTCATAGGCAACTGAACCATTGCGGTTAAACCGATCCATCAGTTTTTGAAAACTAACTTTAGTAGGTCGTCGACTTGCAGGAAACCGTTCAGTATAAACTCTTGCGGATAGTAACGCATTTTTATTACATTCTCCCAATATCCAGATCATATCTACCATTTCATCTTGAGTAAAGTTCATCATTAAAATAGTATAGATTTTTAAAACACCAGAAAATGTACAACACTACAACACATCTAGCAAAATAAAATGGTAACTGTCAGTTTTGACAAATATTTCATGGCCTACTCACAAATGTTTAAAATTCAGATACACAATTAGTATTTTTATTATAAAAATTAGAATATTCCAAAAACTATTGAATTTGGGTATAGGGAATACCTGACAAAAATGAAAGTATAACAATAGCACTTTCCTATAATAATGTAAAATACAGGGTGATCCATTTAAAAAAACTGGATAAATAATGTATTTGCGTTTTGACCCAGCCTGTAAACAATTTAATGAATATTAACAAAAACGATCATTATTATAAATTTTAACGATAATCAAAAACATATGACTGTAAAAGATAATTTTTCTTTTAATTCATTTGAACTGTACAGGGCGCTGAACACATTACGATTTTCATAGAAAACTGGCCATAACTTTTTAAATACCCTGTACAACTTAATACAATTTGATATTGTTGAATTGGAAAAGTAAAGAGAAATTCAAATTTAAAATAAAATACAGGGTGTCCCATTTAAAAAAACGTAACTTTGATTTATCACGGCGTTATAAATCACCCTGTACATTTGCGACTAATTTTAAAATGTGAAGATTAAGGCTACCTACAATCTCCCAAATTTTCTTTTTGATATATTACGGGACATAGGAGATACTGGACTTTATCGCACTAATCAATCACCCTGTATATAAAAATTGATTAAGGTTTATCTTCGCAACCGTGATTAAAACGTTTTCTTTTGTTTGAGGTTAAATTAATTACGCTAATGCTGGAAAACTAACCTTGCGACAGACTCTCATATTTTTCCTTGAAATAATATGGGAAGTGGGCTAATTTATCAAAAAGGATTTTATACCGAATGCGATCATTAATTTTAGAACAGACCCGCTTGCAGATAAATTTCAACTCCAATCACCATTATCCTTCGGCTGAAGTAATTCGCTCCTTTAGAAACTGACCATCGACTTTCAAGGAAATAGATTGGTCGCCTTGTTTATTTTATAATAAATAGGAGAAAATGAATAAGATTAATTAATCCACGATATGGATTTAAGATCGAATATCTGCCGATTGGCTGTAGCTATATCTGTAGTTGATGATTATTACGGTGTCCGGTAAATTCACGGCCATCAATTCACCGCCGTTAGTTCATTGCCGTCAGTTCATCGTCATCAATTCACCGCCTCAGCAATTCATCGCCTCATCAATTCACCGCCATAAATTCACCGTGTAATCAATTCACCACCTAATCAATTCTCCGTTGAAAACTTTAATACTTGATACACTGATACTACAAACAAAATTTAGAAACATTTTTAAAAAATAATATACAGGGTATTTCGGGATTTTATTAAATTTTTAAACCATCTAAAACCCGTTTTTTATGTATTCCACTTTGTTTAATATTTTGTGTGTGTAATAAAGAAACTCCCTCTGAAGTCAGATCATCAGTTAATTTTTACGATTTAATTAAATTTCTCTCCCACTTAAAAACCTCTCAGTGTAAGCCTATGAGTTTAATATTTTGGGAAATAATATAATAATTATTTCTGCAAAATTTTGTTCGAATCTGATGTCTTGTTCTTCTTTAAACCAAAAGATTTTTAAATTTTCCGGCGGTGAATTGATTATTCGGTGAATTAATGGGCGGTGAATTGATGAGGCGGTGAATTGCTGAGACAGTGAATTGATAGCGGTGAACTGACGGCGATGAATTGACATCGGTGAATTGATGGCGGTAAATTTTCATAAAACCGATTATTACGAAGTTAGGTTCAATACCTTTGAAATTAATAAAATTCATTTTTAATTTATACTTTTGATTTAAATTTAGATTCATTTATTCCTCTCATGCGTCATTGGCGTTAGGGCCGTGTGCAAAAATACAGATTGTACCCGTCTCCCTCGAAGTTCTATAATATTAATAAGAGCGACAAGCGCAGATATACCTTTGATCATCGGACGAGTCGATTTTTATACTAGAAAGAAGAAAACCGTTACAACTCCTTCTTGCACATAATCTTTTGGCACTACAAATAGGGAACTAGCTTCAGAACAATTCATTATTTCATCATATCTAGCCGAGTTCAGTTGACATAAAATGTCTCGGCATTATAAAAAGCGGTCGACCGCACTCTAAAATTATAACACTATTTTCTAAATGTAAATAAATTGTAAATATGTTTTGTACAGTAATATTGAGTGCGAGAGGTTACTCTATAGAAACAATAATAAGTTGTATAAAAATGTAAGGTTAATAATTTTGTTTGCTAATAAATGTGTGAGTAAATAGCCCTTATAGTTCACTTAAATGATTTATTTGTGTTAATATACTAAATCCTGATACTATTAAGGTTGGTCCTTCGATAATTCGTCAACTTTCAATACGTTGATTGCCGTAGTAAATTATTCTAAATTTATATCGATTCCCAATCATATTTGTTCAAAGAATTTAATTTCATAAAAAAATACCAACATTAAAATCTTGCGCGTATAGTTGACCCTGGTTGTTTTCATGTATATTTGCTTTTGGCCAGTATCTCTAAAAGGAAACTAACCCAGTATATATATCATGGAAAGCTTTCTCTACGATTCCGCTATTATTGTTATCCTTAAATTACGACTGTTATTTATCTAAACAAACGATAATCCAGATGCTTGTCTCAGTTCGCATGATACATACAGAATATCAAATTTGTTAAACCAACAACAGCAATTATTCAAATGAATAATTAAGATTTCTGATGCAACTAAATTTACATAGTTCTATGTATAATCTTTACAGTCATAAATTATTGTCGCAATGAAACATTTTATAGTAATAGAAAATTTTCTATCCTACATTTGATAAATTACGATCTTTAACCTTCAACGAGTTTCGTTATAAAAAAATCTCTTTGAGTGACGCTCCTCTAAATTCATTATTGATGTCTTTATAAAGTGATGTGCCAGATATTTCTTTTCTCGTTCAAAGCAGAATAAAAGTGCATTAACTGCTTTAATCAATAAGGTGCTCAAAGCGAACTTAGAACTTAAGAGCGCATTGTACATGGGAAAAATTTAAAGTTAGATTCTTCTTTAATAAAACATTAAAGACGACTTTATAAGAAAGTATTTTAGCTTCTAGCTTAAATGTAATAAAGCCTAACAATGTTATTACAATTTTTCAATATTATGGATGTTTAAATTATAGTTAACTGTATTTATTTTTTGCAGATCTGAAAAAGGCAACACTAGAAAACATGAAATAATGACTGAAAATAGAATCAAAAGACTTTAATTGATGATTATAATAGTATCAAAAACAAATCGATAAGTCAGTCAATGTATTCAACAATGGCGGACGACTTCAATAACAACCAAACAAAACTATGGTCTACAGGATCGTCTCTAGATCTTAACTCTTCATCCCTAAACATCACATCTTTAAATATAATTAATATAACCTTAGAAATGCCGATAACTTACGCACTTCCTCTATATGGATACGTCATGCCTTTCATGTTGATTATAACCATTGTTGCCAACACGCTGATTGTGGTAGTACTGAGTAAGAGGCACATGCGCACACCTACGAACGTAGTTTTGATGGCAATGGCACTCTGCGATATGTTTACTCTGTTAGTTCCAGCGCCTTGGTTGATATATATGTACACGTTTGGCAATCACTATAAGCCATTGTGGCCAACTGGATTGTGTTACGCTTGGAATTTAATGCATGAGGTGAGTACAAGATTATTTTCTTATTAAACGAAATTAAAATAGATGTTGATGATAAAATAATAAACAATCATGTAAGGGACTTGAAAAGTTCGAATCTTGGTTTTCAATAATGTTGAAGAATATTGTCACCACTATATTTTTTTAAAAATACTCTACGTAGTTTCGCTAACTATGTTAGGATCATCAGGAATTGAGTTGATGATAAACTTTTGAGGTTTATCCTCAAATCTGTTTTTTGTACATTTGTTTTCGAAGTTACGTCAAACACATTTACAATATAATTGTTTATTTCGTGCCGTGGCCTTTCTTCTTTGGTTATTACTTCCAAACGTTTCCGTCTTCAATGGTTTGGACGAAGTACTCTTCGCGACATATCAACTGAAACTGAACCCTCCTTCTAGTGTTGCTGGATCTAAAACGGAGAAAGCGGTAGATTTGCCTTATCAAAAGCGGTAGATTTGGGTTTGAAAACGGTCGCTGTCATATGTCGTCATATACACCGAATTATCATTAGGTAAACACACAAAGCAAGATAATTTTGAGAAATTTATATTTCAGCTTACTAGAATAATTGCTCAAAATTATTTCTTCATCTGTGTTGACCTATTCATAGTTTTATCGATTATCCATTAATATTTGTTTTTTACCTTTTTTATTTTACTCGTGATATTAGATACTAAACTCTGGTAAATCCCTTCTGTTTTTAATTTTGCAATTTTGCGGTAGAATAATAGTTTCTGCGGTAGAATTAATAGTCTCTGTAGTAGAACGGTAGATAAAATGTGAAGACGATAGATTTCCCGTAAAAACGGTAGACATGGCATCACTGCTTCCTTCGCCATTTATATGCCTGTCCGCTCGCGCTTTTTGGCACGACTGGTGTTTGGCAGTTTTATTTTCGCGCTCTTCAGTTCTGTGAACCAGATCCTGGTTAGTGTTGTTATTTCTTCCTTTTTATTGAAGTTCTCTTTGTGTTTGTTGTATATTTCTACTGCAAGGTCAATCTGGTCGAGTAATATCTTGATGTTGCTAGTAGGTCGGTGTTTTCGAAAAGGATCAGCTTCGTTTGTGTTCTGTTATTCATGTGCTAACGCGTCTTTGTGTTTGTCCTACGTACACTTTTCCACAAGTTCACGGAATTCTTTAGACTTCTGCTGATGTGAGGCGATCTCAGCGGTCTTTTGCTGTTTTTAGATACTCTCCTATTGTCTTTGTTGGTTTGTAGATGGTGATAATTTTCTTTTTCTTTAAGATTTTTCAAATCCGGTCAGTGACACCTTCTATGTACTGTAGATAGACAGAACCTTGGTATTGTTCTTCACCAGGATTGGTTTTCTTCTGCCATTGGTGCGTAGCACGAGTGAGTTATGACTTCTTTGATTTATCCATTTGCTTGATGCACTGTTGTCAAGGGGTTCATTTCAGCATTGACGTATCTTGGTTCATATACCCTTAACGCCCTATTTACTAAGGTGTTGATAACAGTGCATTTTTGTTTTAGATGATATTTGGATCGATAAGTGTGTGTTTGAACTGAACTTTACGATGAACACTGTTTAGATGGTTTAGGAAGTTCTGCAGTTCTTCTCAAAGAAGACCACGGCATAACAGTGCGGAAATAAACAATTATACTTTTAGAAATATTATATATTAGCTCTTTAAAAGATTCCATATTTAATTATTATTTTCTTAATCATAACGCAATATGATCAAAATATAATATAAACTAAGTATTACCACGAAGTGGCTTTCATCCCAAATTCCACAAGTTTCTCAGCCTTAATTAACATGCGTATAAATATACGTACGGAAACATTATAAACCCTTTTCGGACAAAGAGCCCCTCATCGTTTCATGTTAACTTTCAACATAATGCAAGAGGTGTGTATGTAGGTTGATGTTTATGCTGGTAATGCATTTCTAAGGACATAATTCACGGATTAAAGGGAATTAAAGGGGTTGTTGGACTTGTGTACGTAATTAAATTGCGGTTTTCCGAGGAGAAGCTTATGTCAGATGGACTAAAAGGCTATAGTGAGTACGAATTATATTTTAAAAATAAGCAATTAAAATTATTAGCCTTCATTTATGGGAATGTTAGTGTTAAAAAATATACAAGGTGTCCCAACGAATAGAGAATTGAAATAGAACATAAAAAAACTATTTGTTTCATTTTTTTATACTGAATGAAAATCTGAAATAATAATTTTACAATTATGTGACATACGTAAATAATTCAGTAATGAACTTTTTTGTTTTTTTTTATAATTAGACATATTAAATTTACTACCTACATATACATTTAACTTTTCAAACTTCTGTTTATACAACACAAGTCTTTAACCTTCCACTCGAATAAAATTTTAATAGAAAACGAAATAGGTACCAGACATCTCGCATGCATAGAAACAATTAAAATAACCGGCTACATGACAGCACAGCTGTTAAAAAGTCCATTCAACTAAGTGGCTAGTAAAACTTTATTCGTTTTACTAAAAAGAAAATTTAAGTCGTAAACCGAAATTGAATTTACCAAAGTTTTCGAGTACTTTTTGACGACATTTGATGAACAATTACAGAAGTTGGGAGAAATAATGAATGGCATCAATGGAAATTGGTTGTCTTTAATTTATTTTTTCTATTTTAGTTGAAAATGTAATTTATAGTATAAGATAAATAATAATAAAATAGGAAGTAATAAAACTCCAAGTCAAGTACCACAAAATTTTTATTAAAGATGAAATGAAGGGGGTTGGCAACTAGTTTCAGCAAACTGCCATCCTTAGTCCTGATGATGGCTGTTTGCTGAAACTAGTTGCCAACCCCCTTCATTTAATCTTTAATAAAAAATTTGAGGCACTCGACTTGGAGTTTTATTACTTCATCAGTAGACCACATTTGAGATAATGGATAACCTTTTGGATTTAATAAAATAGGAGTTATTTATCATTTTATCATATTTATGACAAGCGAGTTTTGTTCGTTTTTTCCAATTTTTTCCTATTTATCATTATTTTTTGTATATTTTTTTTATTTTTCCCAATTTGTCCCTGGTTTTCCCTGGGCTTTCTCTATTTTTTGCTATTTTTCCCTTTTTTCTTTATTTTTACCTATAATTTCTATTTTTACATTTTTTCGTATTTTTCCTATTTTTTCCTATTTGCTTTCGTTTTTCATTATTTTTTCCTGTTTATCATAGTTTTTTCCTGTTTTTCATAAATTTCCATATTTTTAGCTATTTTTTACTATTTCTTCTTATTTTCCTATTTTCCAAATTTTTCCCCATTTTTCACTACTTTTCCATATTTCTCCATATTTCCCCTGTTTTTTCTTATTTTTCAGTAATGTCGCTTTTTTCTTATTGTGAACTGTTTTTTCCTGTTTTTTCCAATTTTTTAATATTTTCCTCTATTTTTAATATTTATTCCATATTTTTCCTGCTTTTTATAATTTGTTCTTATTTGTCTCTATTATTCGACAATTTTTCTTATTTTCCTTCTTCCCTATTTGGCCTTATTTTTCAATATTTTTCACAAATTATTACCTATTTCCCTATTTTTCTCTAATTTCGCTATTCTGAACCATTTTTTTCTATTTTCCCCATTATGTCCTAATGTTTCCCTATTTTCCCTATATTTCGCTATTTTTCTCTATTTTTTCTATTTTTCTCTATTTATTACTATTTTTTCTATTTTTACGATTTCTTTCTATTTATTCCTCGTATTCATTTTCTTTTCTTATTTTTCTTATTTTTTCCTATTTGTGTCTTTTTGCCTATTTTGCCCTAATTTCCCTATTTTTCCTATTTGTCCCCAATTTTTCCCATTTTCAACTAATTTTCCTTATTTTACTCTCCATTTTTTTCCATTTTTCCCAATTTCCTTTTTTCGCTATTTTCCCATATGATTCCCTATTTTTCCTTATTTTCCCCTATATTTCGCTGTTTTTTCGTTTTTTTCTATTTTTCTTATTTTTACTATTTGTTCCTCATAGTCAATATTTTCCGTGTTTTGCTCCTATTTTGCCCCATTATTCTCCATTTTTCCCCACTTTTCACTATTTCTAATTTTTGCCCTAAAAAAACAAACCTATATATTGCCTTGTTGAGAAGTGAGTTTTCTGCGAAAAATAGTTAGAAGTGTAAGAAAAATATGAGCGATGGCTCGCTCGACACGAATTGCAATTCTGAGAAATGTGTCATGTCGATTGTTTTTTGCAAATAAAAATTGTAATTGTTATTAACAAAAAGGATAGATATGCAATAATCTTATTATATTTTGTATTATAGGCCTGATGATGGCCATTGAATGGCTGAAACATGTAGCCTCATATTCACCAATTATAATTATTGTGATATTAATTCGAGATTTTTTATTATTCATTGAATAATTTACCACATTTGAGTATAGATAACCTTCTGTTTTTTAAAGAAAAACAAATAATTAAGAGGTAAAATTATATTTTAGCGGCTACTAAATTAAACAATAAACAAAGGAAATTAAAAAACAATTTAAAGTATTTTCTAAAATAGTTTATTGTATTGTGTAGTAAAATTAATGTCTGTTCACACAGTTTTGACCAAATGTAAGGATGCACTCCTTACTTATAACATATAAATTATCCTTTAAGTTGATATAATTTCCTTTGTATGTTTTGCACAATTTCAGGCTACCTTAGTAAAAAAATATAAGGGCAGTAAATCTGGTGACTGGCCATATATCAAACATAACAATAAAAAAGGGGCATGAAAGTTACGTTTTATTACAGGAGTAGCTATAAATAACGCAAACCATTGATAATACATGGCGTGTTTTATTACAATTTTAAAAATATTAAAAATTCTTAGCAGTTTTAATACTAGATTTATTATGTAAAAATTATTATCAAAATCTGTTTCTGTTGTGATTGATGCACATATGTTATTTGTAGATTTAATACATCCATACCGATTTGAACTTGTTCCATAATATTTATGTTTTTTTTTTAATAACGTATTTAACATTTTCTTCAGATAAATATTTGACAATCTTTGTAGCTTCGTTTTATCCCAATACGTTGGTTATCAAATAAAATCTGAAACACCTATTACAACCGAAACTATTCCCATGTACTATTTATTCTCTTGGAAAATCGAACCACGTACTGACAAAAAATATTTCCTTAAAAAGCGAACGGCCCTGCAGTCGTAAAAGAGTTTTTTGGCAATAAAGATCTGATGTAAAGATTCTTAGATCCATCTGGAACGAACGTCATTTCAATAAAATTTTCCACAAAGGATCCAAGTGCGTAACCAGACATTGGCTTAAAGGATCAAAACACACAAAAAATAAAAATAACTGTCAAATTAGTACTGTACTGATAGTTTGTTCAAAGTGTTTAAAATAATATTATTATGACTTTTCTGTTAAAACTTTAAGGACTTAATACAGTCTCTATAGATTGAATCCATCTATCGAGGGATTCGTGATGAAATCAACAAGATTATTTAGAGAGAGAATCGGCAATAAACTCAACAAGTTTATTTATTGACAGACTCAGCACATCTGTCCAGGGATCTGGCAAAAGATTAGGTATAATAAGATGAGACAATCAGGCGAAGAAAACAGAAAATGAGAGAGAATGGTATTGTCAAATATTACTTTTTCTATACTCACATCACGGATATTGCCGATTCTACACACACTTTACAGAATGTATAAGTAGGCAATATCAATCTACTGAACGGATATAATTTCATTAGCGTGAGATATGAAATCCACCAATCAGAATTCACATTATTTTTTTTTAAATAACGTGTCAAAATAAATGCCATAATTGTTTATACTCATACAGAAACATATTTGTAAAAATGAGTAATTCTAGTGATGACTTATTAAATGGTACCAAAAATCAAAAACTTAATATGAATATGACCCACTTAAAATTAGAAGGTTCCTATTAGTTTTATATGATTTTATAATAAATCCGTGACAGCTCGTAATATCGCAGTGCTATTACGCTCTCGCTTTCAGATACGAAAGTCCTCGGTTCAAAGCCTGTAACTTTAATCTTTTTTTTTTCTAATATTTTTTAGTTTTTCCTTTAGTCAGCTGTTGAAAAAATGTTCTATTTAACTTGTGTGGATTGCCCATATCGCTCTCGGACGATTGAGCCTCTGCCTACAGCGTCGTGCTCAAACTTTGTTCGCGTGCGATATGACTATCATATCTACACTTGTTGTACAAACTACTATTGTCGGTGTTGTTCCGAATCCCGAACGGAGAGATTTTTGATGAAATAATTTCGACCCTTATTACAATTTCGTATTTCTGGATAATACGCCCATGTTTCGGTCAAAGATTGGTACGTGGTATCGTTCAACAAAATAATAAATAAGTTTCTTTTGTGATCACAGCATTATTGAAATGGTCGACTTGAACTACTGTCAGTCCTTTTCGAGGATACATAAGAGGATCTGTTATATTATTTTTAAAACAACAATTTTAGGATTTACCGTAGACAAAACAGTTGCTCCTCATATATCATAAATAGCACTCAAGGTCAATATGGCGAAGGGTGTTTTTAAAGGTTTAAATGTTAGTGTCCGGTCTTATTAAATTACTAGTCTTTGGATCTGGGTTGAAAGCGAGAGGTTCTCAGAATATACCACTAGAGGTCATGTAAAGAGTTCTTTTCAACTCAACATACCGACCGGAACCACAGTAAAATGATTATAGATAAAAGTACAGACACCGGAGTGCAACTAATGTATATAATCATTTTCAATGTTTAAATAACGGTAGAAAGGGTTTGCCACTTCGTAGCACGCCAATGTAGAGTATTTTACATAAACGCAGATTAAACTGAGTAAATGGTGACATAAATTAGTGACGGTGATATATCAACGTTACACAATCTTAAGCTTAAAGAGATTTAGTAAATTTCCCGAAGAGAAAAGAACCGGGAAGGTGATTACCAATCTACCAATAAATTTACCAATATTAGGAAAAGGCAATGATTACAATATGAAGTCTTCATTCCAGCCCAAGGTATCATATGTAAGAGAATTATCATTTTTTTTACAGAAAATAAGATTTTTTATTCAATTGAAATGCACTTGGCGAAGGTTCATCGAGTGATTAAAACATTCCATTTCCTAGATGAATGGAGAAGTTTACCATATTTTTATGAATGAGACTGAAAATTTAAGCAAAACTAAACTAATGTTTGAAAGTGAAATTAAGATATCTCAAAAACAAACTGTTATAAAATTTTAAAGTTTCCCTTGGCATTCCGTCCGATTCAATAGCCTGACGTCATTTCTCCTAACTAGTGTACGAGACGGTATTGTAAACGCCAGTGCAGAAAAAGTAGGTTTTACTATTTTTCTCGAGCGATGCACGGTTCAAGAGATATTTCACAAAACGTATTTTTCAAGATGGCCGCTGACGCTCGCGACGCCCGTCCCGCCAACTTGAATTTACTTTCAGGGGACACACAATAAAATTTCTTCTGTAGAAGATTGCAGAAAAAAGTACCTGACCCTTGGACTATATTTTGTTGTGTGATAGTTAATAAATTACGATGACAGAAATTAAATTAAAGTCAAGCATGCGTCAATCGTGTTGTATCGTGGCATAGAATAAGAGTTTAGTTTGTAGTACGGTGCTTTGGCTATGCGGATATGTGACGTCATAGGCACAATCCGCGAGAAAAAGCAGCAACTTTAATATTATATTTCTCCGCTATTTATTGACCGATTAAAAAAAAAAACTATGAATCTATTAGTTTTTGTATATATTATATTATCACTACCATGATTTTTTTTCCATTGAACCTGATTTACTTAATTAATGGTTTTTCATCTGAATCCCATTGGAATATTTTCCACTTTGGCAAAAACGAGAAGGACCAAGTATTATAATAAGATGGAGATAAGTGTTGAACTATGTATTTGATACTGCAATAATGGGATAATTTTCAAGTTTAAACGAAAAAATTAATTAGCATAAATATCAATCATGTTGAAGCTTTCTTTGTAGACTCAAGATATTATTATATTTTGTGAATCTCAAATAGATCTGTCCTTTAAGTAAAAAATCTATTTTTAACATTCCAAGAATAGATATTTCGATATTTTATTATCTATGACTCTTGCAGCTGTTTTGGGTTTTCTTTCTACTGTTGTTATAACTTCAATATTTGCAAAAGTAAAATTTTCCATTACTTCTTGTATGGAATCAAATGTCTTTCAAGATGTGGAAGTCGATCAAAAGTGAAGTGTTCTTAGAAATCCATTAATTTTATCAATAGCTACTAGTATGTTAAGATCGTGACCTTTCAAATTATTCGAACATTTAAAGTGCACGGAAATAACAGCAAGAAAATCCGGGTTAAAAAATCAACGAGAAAATAAGTTTGATATCTCGCCTTACAAATAAATTTGCTTTTAAATGGAAATTAATTTTGATAGCCATCTTATTCCTATATGATATACACATTATTATATGTTAATTTAATCAATTTTTTTACGACCCTTTATCAAAAAAATCTGACTACAACCTTGAAGTAAATTACTTCTTGGATTATGTCTAGCTTTTTTGTATTTTTTTCTATCCTAACCGAAAATCATTAGAATCTCCGGTTACAAATTAAATCCGTCGACATTTTTTATGAGATGGGTTGTAAAAACGAATTTAATTTTTTTTAGGATTAGAGTGAATTTTTATGGGACCTAACTTTCTAAAACGTGCCCTAAATTAGCTAAATTTAACTAGTAAAGTGAGTAATATTCGTGCAATAATAAACAGATTTCCGTAATTGGACTGGCAGTTTTACGAGACTCTACAATATAGGGTCTGTAGAAATAATCTGCTACTGATTAAATGTTTTTATTATACAAAGACAAGTGCATCACTTTTTAATTTGTTCTTTTTTTCAAAAAACTTTTTTATATCTTCTTAGGTGACGAAGCGTTTCTCTTAATTATTTATTCACCTTTCGGTCGGTTACCAATTTATCATTTTTTCCTATTTCTATAATTTCTCTTAACCAGATTTCCTAGATATATCCTTCTTTCTTGTAACACATTTATACCATCTTCTTAAGTAGTTTTGTCACAGCAAGAAAAACGAGTTAGTTAATTAAAATGGACACGAAAAAACTTGCGAAGGACCACGCAATTTTTAGATAAGTGCGAAATTTGTTTTTAAATGAAGATACAACTAATTTTAATTCTAAAGAGCTTTTACATGCTCATTTATTCATATTAAAACAATGAGTTTACAAAAGGTTACAAATTTCGATCATAATAATGACCAAACTACGATACCGAATTCACTTTCATTCAAACTTGGTTTACTGGTACTAGACGTGTTTAATTTTTCATAATTTCAATAACACATATTAAAAGAAATAACTTTTGCACAATTTATGTTTTGATAAATCTTAGAAAATTTACATTTAAATTGTTTATTCATTAATTGCAAATGATATAGAATCAGTTAGTTTTTGTACGAGATCTGTCAAACGGAAGTATCACTATCAAAAAATGACAGATGAAATATGTCACAGAATTGGACATGCAATATGTCGTTTGAAAGCCCTTAAAAAACTCTATTCAGAAGAGTCAAAATTATTTCCCCAACTATCACCTGTCAAAAATTAAAAAAATCGGTTGTGTCGCCCCAAAACTTTCCCGACGAGTATCCACGAATACTTTTTCAGATATTTAATGTTAAAGTTTCAACTTTTGACATTTTTTATTTTTGACAGGTGACAGTTGGAGAAATAATTTTGACTGTTCTGAATAGAGTTTTTCAAGGGCTTTCAAATGACATATTGCATGTCCAATTCCGTGACATATTGCATCAGTCATTTTTTGATAGTGATACTTCCGTTTAACAGATGTTGTACAAAAACTAATGGGTTCTTCCGACAGATAACCCAAATCCATATACCAAACTTCAGCTCAATCGGATTAATACTTCTTCAGATATTTAATGCTGAATTTTCAAATTTTGACATTTTTTTATTTTTGACAGGTGATAGTTGGAGAAATAATTTTGACTGTTCTGAATAGAGTTTTTCTAGGGCTTTCAAATGACATATCGCATGTCCAATTCCGTGACATATTGCATCTGTCATTTTTTGATAGTGGTACTTCCGTTTGACAGATGTTGTACAAAAACTAATGGGTTCTTCTGACGGGTAACCCAAACCCCTATACGAAATTTCAGCTCAATCGGATTAAACGTGTGGCCTCTATCGTGGAAGAATACACACACACACATACACACACACAGACAGACAGACAGACAGACTTCCATCTGGAAATGGTCTTAATCGTCTCAGGGCACCCAAAAATGGATGTTTCCGTTTTTATCTTGAAATTTTTTTTTAGCTCGTTCACAATACTTTCCCTTCTAGGAGGTGGGTCGGGAAAGTAAAATGTCAAAATTTGAAACTTTAACATTAAATATCTGATAAAGTATTCGTGGATACTCGTCGGGAAAGTTTTGGGGCGACACAACCGATTTTTTTATTATTTCTTTCGATATCTCGAAAACGGTCAACGATAGGTAAAAATTTCATATGACCTTATTTGTAGGACTTGAAAAACGCAACGAAATATGACAATAAATCATTTGCGTAAAATGGCCCGAGAGCATATTTATTGCAAAAAAAACAAAAAAAATTCCCTTTTTTCAAGATGACGGATTTTCCGAGAGGACAATTTAGTCGAGAATCTCAAGTTAAGCTCTCTTAGGCCCCTGCTACAACATGTCCAAGTTGTGTCGTGTCACCCTCACTTGCATTTCCAAATGTATATAACGACTAGACTAACTTGATAGGGTCATACCTCGGTCCAGTAGTGAACCAGAGATATGGAGGTCACAAGATCACATGCATTTCAAATGGCAAAATTTTTTACACCTCTCTGGTTGGTATTAATTCCATTATACGATTTTAATATTTGTTTTTCCTGACACTCAATTTATGTTTTCATTAAAATGTTTATTTCATGGGATATTACACACCCTCGAATATTATTTTATCTGATCATTTATATGAGCACCCTTTTTTAATATAAAATAATCGAGCTATAAATCAATTTTGACATGGTATCGGTCATATGTATTTTTTTAAATTAACACCCAGCTGTAAATTTTATTGGGAACAAAACAATATTGAATATAGCTGCTGGTTGGATTGGATTAACTGATCTTGTATGTTTCAATTTTATTGAAAGCTTTTCGGCGAATGAAAAATATTGATGTATTTTTTAGTTAACCAAAACAAAACAAATATTTTTAATATTTCTGATACGAATAAATATACAACAAAATTTTTTATACTACAATAAAAAAAACGTATTGTAATATTGTTTCAGTTTTAAATTATATTATCTAAACGTTTATTTTTTTTATTAAAACTCTTTAATACAAGTTTTCTTTTGATCTTGCATAATACCAATATATAACTCAATTTTCAAAAGGTTTTTTCTTTTAAAGCTTTATCCAAGAATAAAGAAAATGTTATTGGTTTATTCAGAATCATTGGATTTTCGAATCCTTAAAGATTTATTAAGGACCTTTTAAAAGAAAGCTTATTTTCTTTGACAAAGAAAACTACTTAGGAATTTTCATGGGAGATATAGGGTTACTCTAAAGAGATGTTGTGATGTACGGCCGGATTTTTAGATAGGAAACTGATTAAGGTACCGGAAAATGGTAGGCAATATCTCTTGTCTTGTAGTATCAAATTATTTTTTATCCATAACTGTAGAATTTTTTTTGACAGGGTGGTCAAGTATGAATTAATTGAAAAAATTTATCATTTTAATTTTGAAAATAAACTATTTAATTAATTTTATGTTGAATGTAATAAAACGTACAAAAATAAAAACTTTATGAAACATTTCGTATTGACCTTACATTCGAGATTATTATTAATTTTATCTCGTAATGTAAACTTTTTGTACGAAATGGGCCCCATGATATTTTTTTATTTCACAATTTTTCCACTCAAACGTTTAAAATCCAATTAAAAAAAGTTTTAATTCTAAACGTGACTAGCTTTAATTGAACGTTATTTTAATATTCTAGTGGCTGATACCCTCTTTGGAATGTGGACTGACTACCCTATATATCTGGCGACGTATAATTATACATTCAGCTACCCTTCTATTAAATTCTTGCGTTTGCTTTAATTTTATCGTTCGTGTGACGTATTTACAAATGTATACATAAATACACACATTATTTGGATATGCTCTGGATTTTGTCATTAATCAATCTGTTTGTGTATGTGTGTGTTCGGCAGTGGATAAATCAATTAAAGTTGTATTTGTCTATGGCGGGATGTAGTTCATTTCAATAATAATCATAATCATGGATATGTAATTATGATCAATTGAATGCATTATATGTTAAATAATGCCATTTTTTAAATCTGAAGATGTAACGGACAATCTTTATAAGCTAAAAATTAATCACATACACGATGCGCTACTATAAGATGTATTTAGGATATTAAATATTATGTGATGATATTTTGTATTATGATTACACAATTTGTATTAAAACGTTTGAGATTTAACCTCAGTCTAATTTCCGATATTAGTTAAATCCAATCAATTTTCCAGTAAGTGGAAAATACGAAAATTGCCAACGTTTTGCTGTGGAACCGAGTGCAGTTTGAAATGCAGAAAATTGACTGATTTCCCACAAAAGTAAGCGATACCTGGACTCGGAATATTAAACGCGTTAATTTCCTCGAATCTTTCGGGAAATGAACTCACGTTACGTGAAAATTTAGTTAATTTCCCCGAAATGCAATTGGATAAATAAATCAAACGGGTCATGCACAGATTGTCCCTATAAGACAAATGATAATTATAATATAATAAAGTCGGACGAATAGTTTTAACGCAATGGCCGATTATTATTTTTGCCCCACTGTAGCCCTACGATGATTATTAATAGTTAATAGGCGTTTATGTACCGCAACGTATAAGTAACACGTAAGGTCCATAAACGCTGTTTACGCCGGAAATACATACAAAATTTTATACACGACGGTTTTAATGATCGTTTATTAGTAATATGTAGGTATTGTTTTTTCGTTTTTACCTTTTGGGAGCAAGTTATTATAAATGTTCTTTGCATTAATTTTAGACCTCGATATTATTATAACTCAATGTTGACATACCCTTTGTGACTATATAGAAGAAACTCTTCCTCAATTGGGCTGGGTTCAATTAAGTATAAATAAATGAAAAACACAATATTATAAAAAAAATAACAAAATCTTTTTTTCTTTCTTCCTTCTACTACCTCTTCAGATCTCTTAATATTTATTTTCTGTCTCCGCCTTTTACTTCTGCTCTCTATTCACTTTTGAAATTGTTTAATGTTTGTCTCCTTTAAATGGCCACCTTTTTTTTAATCTTCGTTCCTTTATTTTTTTTTTATAAATATTATTGCTTACTTTTTTTTAATTTATTTCTTCATTCAATAACCATCCTTTTCATATACAGGGTGTTTCATTGGGAAAGTGACATACGATAACTGCAGATAGGGGACATCTAGGCGATCTCAAAAACCCCATACTTAATAGGTCTAACTACTTTAATAACCAAGATACAGGGTGTTCTATCTATTTTGTCAATTTATTGCATGGTTCATAACTTGCTAACCACACTATATATTTTCATATTTGGCGGGCATATATTGTTTAAAGTGCCCAACCGATCAATAAATTTACAATAAAAGAAATCCAGGTCCGGATTAAAAAAAATATTATAAAATATTCCGACACAAAAACAACACCCTGTATATCAGATTTTTCTAAAATAGATTCTGTATTTGCAAAGAGCACGAAAAAATTAATTTAGTGATATACTTTGCATTTTCGGCAAAATGTTTTTTCTTGTTAAATTTTGAATTGGAATTCATGAAATGAAACCAAAGAACCAAACAACTCCTGTACTTTTTCAACACTAACTTAAACACTAAACATGCAAGACCGAAAGAAATGTAGAGATGATAATATGGGACAAACCTGGAGAGAGGATCTGGTATACAAACGGAACCAAAAAAAGGGAAAGAGCTGGTATTGGAATCTACAGCAAAGGGAGAAACTCCCAACTGAGCATCCCACTGGGAATAGTCATACGTCACTAAAGGCTTTTCTCCAGGACCATTATTGAATGTATGAATTCCGAAATCATTTTTAATAATAGAATATAAACATTCACCCTCTAGAGTCTGAATATTTATTCTAAAACACTTGCTACTTATGTATTTTGCATGTATTTTCATTCTTTATCAAGGTAAAGAATGGATTTTCTGTAATCAAAATAAACGATATGGGATTGCCATGGATTTCAAAAGTGTCACTGTCAGATACCTGGCGACGATAATAATTATTTTCAAACAAGTTTTAATTTAAACAAAATAATGAGTGAAAAATCAATAACACTATAAATATTACTTCAATGTAATACAAATATGTCAACAAATAACTTGTGTTCAGATTTAATTTAATTTTGATTCATACTTTTTGATCGTAGAGAAAATATAGTCCGTTACTCGGTTAGAATGAAAAAAATCGACACTCGTGGTTCCTCACACTCGCTGACGCTCGCGTTCGGAATTTTCCACTCGTGTCGAATTTTTCATACTAACCTTGTTACAGAATCTACTATTATGAATCCAAAAGTGACATCAAGAATGGTATGGGAATGCCGAGAAGAACTCAATGTCCTATCAGAACAAAACAAAATAACTTTGACGTGGATTTTAGCATCGAGGACAACGAACAAAGCTATATGCGAGCCCAGAACCTGTACTCGGAATCACAAAATCTGCCAACCGAAGATGGATACGGGACTAGGTCAAACGAAAACAAAGAGAAATATGGAATAAAGCTCATTTCATGCACCACAGAAAAACATTCATTAAAGAAAAAACTGAATACCTACTCAAAATGTGTAGGTAGGAACCAATTCAGAATTATAACAAGCCTCACTAATGACAGTCCAATGAGAGGACACCTGCATAAAATGTGGATATACAACTGATAACTTTCCTGCAGATAATATGGAAAAGTGACAAAAACTGCTAAACATATATTGTCCGATTGTGAGGCTTTAGACCGCAAAAGAGAAGCTATATTGGGTGAGGTATTAAATTAAATTGTAAATATTCTATATAAAACTTATTGATATTAGATCCCTGTGTCATGTTTTATTAATAAATTTAAAAAAGTTAAGCGAATTTATGATAAGTGTTTTAAAAAAACCTCATATCTATGTATTTCTCTCTCACAATGACAGCCTGTATAGTTCGCCTTATGAACGCGTATGTCTGTTTTGGTGACGAATCACAAACTTTAGATTGCCTCTTGAGATTGATCGTTTTATTTTATGATCTGTATGTAGATTTCTGTAATTAGCATACTTGGCAAACTTCTATGAAAGCAGGTTCTATTTACATCTCTGTTGGAATATATGGAGACTATCTAGTAGGTATAACTTAGTATGGAAATGAGATCGAAAATTAATTAATGGTGATCACAATTAATAATTGTAATATAAACTATTGCAGTTAATTTCTTTATAAAATGGAGTTTTTAGAAGACTCTTTATTTTCTACAAGAGTTACAATATTTTAACTTCTTCTCCATTCGTTTTTTATACACGTTAAATTCTGTTTCTACAGAATAATTCATATGGAAATAGTAGTTAAAGACTGTTTCTATATGAGCTGGTGGATTATATTTTAAATAATATTGATGTTTTGTATATGATTAAAATAAATAAACAATCACTCGAGGGATTAAAACGCACTTTAGTCTCGTGGTGCATATGTCATTTTTTCCACCGCAGGAACTAAAACTTACAAATTGAGCCGTTAATTATGTTAATCGTTATAAAAAGTTAATCGTTATAAAAAGTTAATCGTTATAGAAAGTTAATGAAAAAAAAAATAAAAATTAAACAACCCACCCTTGGTCCTCTTGCTTACAAGGCGAGCGCTCTGCCGTTGCTCCACACTTACATTTTAGTCACATGCGAGTAAAAGTGACACTTTGGTCCCTAAATTGAGACAAAAACTCCCCCCGAGTAAAATAGTTTATTATGGTTTCTATTGGTTTTGTTATTCGAGAGACCAAAAATTTTTTAATCCCAATGGAGTAAAAGTGGCACTTTAGTTCCTAAAATGATGGAGTAAACTGCATGATGTAGTCCCTAAGGTGCAAAAACATTAACAATGTCCGTTTCATTAAAAAAATATTATTTGACATGTGGTTACTATGTTTTTTTATAAACGTAATATTTTTTCGTTGTTATGATAATAAAGTGACAGATTATTAACGATTTACGAATGCTACCCGACAAAAAAACATCGTATAAAATCCCGGATTATATTAACCGTTTAAAGTTTAAACTGGATTAAAGCTAAAAACTGTAATTCCCTTAACCTAAGTATCTCAATTTAAAAGATTTATTTTCAAAACAATAGAAACGAAAATGGGTAAGACCACACGCGTTTCGTTGTTACAACTGACATCAATTTAATAGAGGAGCACTCTTGGAAAATGTCTTTGCTCAAATGGCTCCAAAATAAATGAAATAAGTTAATTGAGCTAAATCAGAGCAATTGCCGGTTCGCTCTGAACTGTAAATTGGAAACTTTTTTTTAAGCGAATATAAACTTAGCAATTAACGGAAGGACAGTCAATTTACCCAAGTGATTACTTAAAAGTACTAATTGAAACAGGATTTTTACAGTAATTTGTTTGGATTTTTTTATAATCAATATTGTGATCATCTGGATTCTGTTAAATCTCTGTTAGTTAATAATTTTTAATACAATATTGTAATTTCTATATCATAAAGTTTACGGGCATATAAATATAACAAAGTAAATGCACTTTTTAGTTGTATAAACTTATATAGGCAACTCTTTAAATTAAGGTCACTGGAATAAAATGACTTAGTAGAATAGCTATGGGCGTTCTGGTGCACTCTTTATGGAAAATAACATGTCAAATAGCCAAGGTCCCTTCTGTTAATTTTTGGTAAACGTCAAGTTTCCGATCCGCGCTAGACGAGTCTCGAACAGCTTTTAACAGGTCTCGAACAGGTCTAAAACAGGTTTTACCAAGTCTGGTACAGGCGTCAAACAGTTTTTAGCAGGTCTCGAACAGTTTTTAATAAATCTCGTACAGGTCTCAAGCAGTTTTTAACAGATCTCGAACAGCTTTCAACAGGTCTCGAACAGCTTTTAGGGTCTCGAACAACTTTTGATCAGGTTTGATCAGCTTCCGATCTGCGATCAGGTTTCCTCTGTGAGTGGATCGAGACCTGCTAAAATCTGTTCGAGACCTGTCAAAAGTTGTTCGATACCTGTTAAAAGTTGTTCGAGACCTGTTAAAAGCTGATCGGAACCTTGACGTGTACCAAACATTAACAGAAAGGACCTTAGCAATTTCACATGTCATTTAACATAATGAGTGCGCCAGAACACCCATAATTATTATACTCTTCTAGCTCCCTGTCTATTTTATCCTGAATTTCGTCGTTAACTTTTCCTATATTATACTCTTGGTTACTTGTATTAATAATTTTCTTGGTATTTACAGGTTTTTTTCATATAAATGTAGTTGTAAGCACAATTAGCTTTATGTTCTTATTTTGTTAACTCTTATTTCTTTTTCCCTCTTATGTAATTTACTACAATCTAGAATGTTCTATTGTTATTTTTATACTTCTATAAAATGAATTTTAATTAATATTAAGTTTTACAGATTCATCATCCTCATCAGTCACCTGTCAAAACGTTAATAAAGTTCTGTTCTTCTCTCTAGTTTAAATTACATTATAGAACAAAAATATACTCCTATAACTTAAAACTCTCATTTCTCTTTTAAACGTCTTTATTAATTTAGATTGGAAAGTTAGATAAAACCGTCGGAGGTTAGAAATTAAGTTAGGATTTTATTCGTTGTCAGTAATCACAAGAAACTTTTATCTCATTATTAGTTCAATAAAGAATAATGGTCCTTAAAATAATCCTTCTATTATTTTATCAGTCACAATGACTCTATTAGAGTTGGAAAATAAAACGGAGTTGAAATAGAGGAATAATTTACTTAACAACTATTTTACAAGGAAAATTTGTTAAATTTCCAATTAATACCGAATTGTCATCAAAAATTTCATGCATGAATTAAAAGTAATAATTATAATGTTCCAGTAAATTGAATAGATTAATTTTAATGGAATATTTATTAATTTAATAATATATTCGAGCTTCAATTTTATTGCTTATTGTCAAACTGAAAAAAAAAAATTTTTACGTATATAATGAATTAATGTTACTGAGTTCTATAGATAAAGACGTTTAAAAGATTTCATAAAAAATACCAGGATAATAGGATCGCCAATTCAGACTACAAAATAAAATAAAAAAAAAAACAGGATTTACTACTCAATGGTAACTGATATTATATATTTAAATCCTACTTCAAAAGTTCAGAACTTAATTAAATAAATAAAACAAGTGAAAAGCGACAAAATTTTTGCAGTAATTTCGAGTTTTCGAAAATATACTACAGTATATATGGTACAAGTAGCGAAAAGTAAAAATAGGTTAAAAGATTAATATCATTCTTGGGGTTTTTAACAATGCTGAATCGATTGCCGTTGTCCGTTTGTCTCTATCTCTCTCTGTTCTCGATTTGAATCAGGCTAACAGACAGACGTACGGACGGACGGACGGACATAACCATGTTATAAGAGTTTTTTTTCTTCGAAAACTCTAAAAACGCGTGTATACCATCAAAATAAAAGAAACAACAGAAGATATGATGTATTTAAAAAAATATTTTCGGACCTAATCGAATAATTTTAAGATTGAACCAATCATTGGAAAGCAATTCGGGTCGAAGTGTTGAGCTGGAAAGAACTCATAACTGCAACAATTTAGGGAAAAATTGGGAAATATAGGAATAATAGGGACAAATAGTGAAACATAGGGAATAACAGGAAAAGTACAGAAAACAGAAAAAATAGGGAAAAATAGATACAAATGGGGACGTATAGTGAAAAATAGGGAACAATAGGAATAAGTAGTGAAAACAGAAAAAATAGTGAAAAATAGATACAAATAGGGACAAATACGGAAAAATAGGGTAAAATAGAAAAAATTGAGAAAATCATTAAAAATAGAGAAAAGGGGCAAAAACACAGAAAAATGGGGACAAATAGGGAACAATAGAAAAACAAATAGGAAAAATAGGAAAAATTTGATAAAGTTGGGAAACACAGGGACAAATAGGGAAAAATTGGAAAAAAATATGAAAAACAAGAAAGATAGAAAGAGTAACAAAAGAAAAAGAGATGGAGAGACAGTTATTAAAACATGTTTATGGTTGAAAAAAAAACGTAACGAAATTCGTTCCTGACCGCAGAATTTTTTTTTACTAATATATTATAGTTCCTAAATCTGAATTGTTATTTAAATCCTTATGGAAGTAATTAAATTATGACATTTCATTTCGAGCAAACTCTTGAAAACGTATTTCGGAGAATTATACTGATTATTCAATTCAATAACCTTCTAACCTTCTCCTAGAGATTTCAACAACAGCGTAGCACCATTGAACATGTATGGAATAACTTCAAAGAGAACAGCTACTGAAATTAAACTATTCCTTAATCTCTCGTTATATTAATATATATCTAATATAAGTTTAATTAGCTACAATTCGTTTATTTGTCATCTAGCACATGGGTGATAATTTATTTATTTTTTTAATATTATATATCCAGTAATTTATAACTTAGCTCATTCGTTTCCGAATTAGATTTGATATTTTCAAATGATAAACAACTCTTTAGCAGAGATCCTTTAATGAGTTTCCAATTTCCAACCGTGTGGTAATTACCAGTCATATCCAGTTCATCCTGAATAGAGACTACGGTTTATATAAACCAATAGTATTTGAAAACCTAAATTGTAAATGGGCTGCTGTTGAGGGTTTGGAGTAATTTAGTAATGTGGTAAAATCCATAAAAATGTATGTCAACATTATTGATTCCTAGAAAACATACAATACGAAATTTCCATTACACGTCATCACTTCACGAATGGAGACGTTTCAAATTTCATTAATTTTTTGCTGATTGAATTTTGTTTTAAAAATGAAATACAAATCCTTTTCATTAGATATTACCTTAATTAAATGACATTTATTTTTTCTTATTTCAGGTAATCCCTTGTGTGTTTCACACTTCAAGTATCTGGTTGACATTGGGATTAGCCATCCAGAGGTACATCTACGTATGTCACGCGCCTCTGGCCAGGAAATTTTGCACTTTACCGAACGTGTACAAGAGCGTAGCTGGTGTACTTTTCTTGGCAGCTTTACATCAAGTGCTGAGATTGTTCGATACGGAATATGCCACTGTGAGTATGTCTGTTTTTATGCTGTGTCAGGAAAATACCATGGACGTACAAATAAAACTTACTAATGAGTGCAATTTTTATTGAATTTTACAATTAATAATCTGTACATAAATAAATGTGTGTATGTGGCGCAGTCAGTAGGATTTAAAGCTACGTTGTTAAATTTATAAATAATCATAGCTCCAGGTTAATAATTGAATATTACGTAGAAAATAACAATTATTACTGTATTTTGAATAACCTGATAAAATGACGTTATAAATATTAAGTTAAGTTTGTCAAAAAGACAATTCAGTATGTAATTAGCATTATTTTAATTATACTTTACTCCATATTTTACTCTAATGAACCCAATAATAGTATTAGATACCGATAATGAAATCTAAAGTTTTCTACTTTGATTTTGTCTATTTTCATCGAGTACCTTCAGTTAGGTCGTTAAGGAGACGTAGTTTGCTTTAGACTTTTCACAAATAAGAGATAATTGCCTCTGAGTGCTATTAGCGAACCGCAAAATTGATTTGTTGTTAAAAAATGAGGGAAAAGGATTTATTCAATGGATTTTTAATGGAACGTAAAATGATCGATTTCAGTTTTTTGTTATATATAACACTACAATGATATTGTTTGCTATTTATATTAAAATCGTATTTAGATTGATTGATAGCTTTTTTTAAATGCTATGATGAATGTATTCGTTAAGACGTTTTGTTGAACCAAATAATAATAGGGAAAAAAGGCGATTTGGTAAACGAATATTAATCTAACGGAAAATATTTAAGAAATATAAATTACAATTATTGATTTGAACAAAACTGTAAAAACGACAAATATTAGAAATTGACATTTTTTTGACCGAATAAATTACTGAAATTCAACAATATATCATGAAATACGCGCTAGAGGGCAGATATTGTCGGATGCATCGGCGTCGAGACGTTTAATTCGGAGCTTAGATTTATAGGTTTGATTAATGTTACACAATCCTGACAGTTCGATTTTTGAAATTAAACTGGTTAATGTGAAAAATTGAGTTCTTACTTCAAACTATTAAGGTGATTACAACACCCTTTGTAATTTTCGGACAAGGATATCTCAAAAAGCAATTTTGTTAAAAAATTTAAATTTTAGAAAAATAAATTAGATAATATTATCTAGCACTATTTTGAATATAATTGACTAATTTTAGCTCTTAATGTCTTTTTAATAATTTTTTAAAATTGGCCAAAAATTTATGGCTAAAACGCCTCTTTACGTGCTGCCTCCTGGTGTAATGCGCTTGTAATTGGCATATCGTACACGTCTTATTACCCGTGATAGTTTTTAATCTACGTCAGCATTACGAAGGCCGCAGTTCATCTTTTTTCGAATTATGTGGGTGCTTCCGACGTTGAATTCACAGCTCGGTGCTGTGCTCACCTTAAACTGAAATGATTCCACAAAAAAATTATACGAGATTAGCCTGGAGATCTGTGAGTGTGAATTAATTTAAGATACGTACCCGTACTAATTATTATTTTAACTGAATTTTAAGATACGGTTCTTATGAGTTTACCAAAACATCTTTTACATGGTTTAAAATGAAGGAGAAATCACACCAAAAAAATGAAAAAATCTGAGTTAAAAGAAATGTAACAAAAACAATTTTCCTTGGCTTCACGCCTGGATATACTACGTACTAAAATCAAAAACAACACCATAACAGACACAAGAGACCATGTAACCATAAAATCAAGAAGAGACCAAAGTACAAATGGGACGCCATCATAAATGGGTATAGAATTCTCCACAAATGAAAAGGAAACAATACGACCACGAAGTGCTCGAAAAGGAATAAGTTTCCTAAATAATCAAAGCGTAATTAGAACAAAACCTCAAAGTGTGAAGAAACCCGAACAATCACCAAAAACTTCAAAAAGTAAAGAGTTGAAGTCAGAAAGTGGCCGTGTATCAAAGACGACTTTAAAACAGAAAAATTCGATTCATCTTACTCCATATTCGAAACAGAGTCGGAATCAGAGGTCCTGGGAAAACATAATGAATGATCATCAAAAAATTATAATAATGAAAAAAACCCCAAGTATAAATCAAAAAGATTTTAATCTAATAAAAAATGTTTTTAGTTAAACACAAGAACTATACGCACCACGAAATTTATAGAGTATGTTTAATAATCCTCTGCCGTTACGTCATACATTGTCCAACTTGATCTCTCAATCATAAAATGGATGAGTCGGAATTATGACATCATTAACGTATTAACTAATGTCGACGTAAATGTTATTTATTACTTTTGACGGTTCAATTAATTTTTCCTTGTCAAAATGTCTTCCCGGTATACTGAGAAAGAGCAAAGTTTAAGTTCGAAGTTGATCAATTACTTTTCAAGAGAAAGAGATGCTGGAATATCGCTTTTACCGTTAAATCTAGTCTACTACGTTTGGGTTCACCCCAAAAATATAATCGTATCATACATTTTTTTCGACATTTAATTACGATTCGATCATCCGTAATTTTTTTCATTTAATCGTGTTGTGGGTGGCTTAAAATGTCGATATAGTCATTTTAAGCAAAAAAAAATTCAAATGATTTTAATACTCCCGGTGTGGATATATGGTAAATGAAAAAAGAAAATCCCATTCCAGAGAATAAAAAAATAATGTTCGATCTAAAATCCAAAATAAAATTAAATTTAAAAGGATTATTGAACTTACTTTTGTGACTTTTAGGGGGGATTTTAGGCCTTAATATAATATTTTGTTTTAATTATAACTTGGGGAGGATAAAGATGATAAGGAGCGCCAGTGTATCCTGGTATTTATTTGAGTCCCTAGACTACCACTTCTTGTTACAACTAACAATGACAAGAGAAAAAGGAAATAAGAATAAACTGATTTTAAAAATCAATCTGATATCGATAAAAAGCAGTATTTAAATGGAAATAAATGCACAAATTGGTTAACATAAATCTTCGATTTAACTACTTCCTCGTATTTTTAATTTCCAAGAAATGTATATGTTGATACGTCGTCGTTTGGATAAAATGTAGCAGAATTTATTATATCTGGTTTTCGAAATGATGTAAACAAACTCTCAAGTGGTTGAAAGTTGCCGTAAAACTTTACAGAACACTGAAATTTCACGGGACGTAAACTTTTATATTTTACGGAGTTGTTAGCTTCGTTTTAATGAGGTGTCGTTAGAGGTTTTCAAAAGCCGCTTTGAATAATTTTAAACGTTTCAAAAGTGATTATTTTAACTGATGAAAATTAAAAATATATATATACAATCATATAAAATAATAAGTTACACACAATGTTTTAATAAAATATGCAAATGTATGGAAATTTTACTCGAAGCGAATAATCAGAGAGTATTATTTAGGTAACATGGCCTAAAATTTCCGGATGGTGTGATCACAACTAAACCGAACGTATATTGACCTAAGAAAATATATACTGACAATTAGAACACGTTTTGAACATGGACAATGGGTTAAATTGTAAATAGAAAGGTTACAGTTACAGAACCAAAGCATATAATATACATTTGATTAAATAATTACATTTTTTTAACGTCGTCATATTTCTACGACTGACACCGACTCCAATGAGCATAATCTTTGGTTTTCCAACTATAAGTTTATACTTAACGAGCCAAACAGGATAGGGGACCACCATCTTTATGTCTTCTCTGAAAAACCTCGTAATCATTAATATACTACCTGTGAGTTATGATATAAAATTACACTGCAGTTATACGACCACATTAATCACGGAGTTTTCCAGAATAGTCACCCATTTAAATACTAAACGTGTTCGGTACTCCTTAGTTCTGAGGTTTTATATTTATATATTAAAAAACATTAATAATAGATGTCATTATTCATTTTGTTTTCTTTTTCGTCCGCCCTCTGCCTTTATAGAGATCCGGAGGGCTCAGGATGGTTGGCCGATGTTATAGACTGATACCATACATTAAATTCGTTTTTCATATTCATGAAAACGTGTTCACTCTCTCCTTCACCATTATAAGGTGATTATATTTTTTGCTCCGAATATTAATTATGGGAAGGATTTACCTGACGAGTAGTAAAGAGGTAAAAATTGTTATCTTCGATAAAATAGTTTATCTCCTTTGAACATCGTTTTTCGGTGTTTACGGGAGTAGCTACAAATGTAGGTAGAAACTTTTGTTACAATTCGATGTTTAAATCTGTATTGAATGCGCTTTTATGTATATTAGAAAAAAATGAAAAACCTATTTAAAAATTATGAACAATAAACTAAAAAATCAATAGATGTTTTTAAACGATGATATAAGTAATTCATAAAAATACATTGGTAAAATCCAAATTCTACTAAAAATAGGCGTATTCCATAATAAATATCTGATATTTTACTTACTAGCGTGTTAAACATTTGGGATTTTGAAAATTTTGTGTTTTATAATAGTGGTCTGACGCGCTTGTTTTTTATTTTTGGTGAAAGAAAAAAATATAATATGTTGGGGAAAATATAATCTATTTTCGTCTCAGACTAAAAGTCGACTTTTTTTGGAATTGTTTTTCAAAAAAAAAACTGAAAAGAAATATGTAAAAGTGGCTCGAGAGAAATATATGCAATATCTTTGCGAACACTGATTTATATAAATTTATTTTGATTACTTAAATAAAAATTACAGTCTGAAAAATTGTAATGTCTATATTATGATTAAATTTATTTCGTATTGTTTACCTTCGTAAAATTTAGCTAACAAAAGAATATATTCTATTTCTATTCACAAGCTATGTTTGCCTTAAATCCCAACGGTGGTGCCACTTCCTTGGAGCAAAATCTTCAGTTGCAAGGGTTTCTCTCTACTCGTGCGACGCGTTTGTTTTTTATTTTCCTAAGAAGCTACTTTTTGAAAATTTTATTTTACTTTGTTTTTTGTGAAAAAAATTAGGAAATTGACTAAAATAGACATTTTTGGATTTTTTTTGAAAAAAAGTAAGTCAAATTTTTGGTACATCATTATTATTATTATTATTATTAAGAAAATAAAACGTTGGAAATTATATTAAAAGAAAATTTAAGTAATAAGTAAACAACAAGATAGGCAAAAGTGATTGGAAGAAAATTTTGTCATTAATCAAGTAAAAGCGGAGGAAAAAACAGATGAAAAAAAATAAACAGATATCAGAAATCTTTTAAAAATAATGTCACAAGAATTTGTCGAAACTTGTTAATAAAATAAATTGTACAAAATAAATTATATACCAATAAAAAAGGACTATTAATGTTAAAATAGGGGAAAAATTTAAAAAAATTTTTTTGGAAAGATTTAACAGGGCTGATTGATAGGATAGAGATGATTTAAAATAGAATAATGTCAAAAGAAACTATTTGGGAGAAATTTTGAAGAGGGAAGATAGTATACAGGTTGAGTAAATAAATAAAAGAAGCTGTTTTGAAAAAAGAAGAGTGATACAAGATTTGAATTTGAATTTGTCGGAGGATTCTAAAGAAGAGGATCTAAAATTTATTTTTTATGTTTGGCTTTTTTCTAAAGTTTATTATTTTTTTTATTTTTAATGGAACCCACCCCAAAACTGAGATTTGTTAGTAATATACCATTACAATATATTTTCTTTCCCTAAAAATAAAAAACAAATTTGTCAAGCGAGTAATGCACATACTATTTTCTCGCAAGGTAAATCCTCCTCTTAATATATGACATATACCCACAGCTGAGGTCACAAGAGGAGAAAAAAATTTTATTTGGTTTTATTGAAAAATGCCTTTTTTGATGAAAAGTTTTACTTATTATAAAACCTTATAAAATGAAGAAAAAAAAATAGGTTTTACCGTACCTGTTTTATTTTATAATCAATTTTGTAGATTATAAGTTCATAGCATTTCATAGAAAATTGACTACAAAATGAAGCAGGCACGATAAAACATGATTTTTCTTTCGTTTCATGAGAATAAGCAAATTTTTTTATCAAGAATGTTTTGATAAAACCAACAATTTTTCTTCTCCTCTTATAAACCCCATCCGTGGACACACTGTATATAATTAATGTATTTTGCTTTAGAAAAATTATACCAATAAACAATGTCAATTTGTGTCGTTTTGTCAGGTTTAGTAAAAATTTAAATTGTATAAAAATAACACAATATATGAAAAATTTGACACCCATTAAGAAAAATTTGAAATAAAATGAAATTTCTGATAAAAAAATTAATCTAGTTTTATGGTTATTTATTTTTCATAACATTTAATAAAATATATTTTGAATCAAAATTTAAAAACGGTAACGGATAATCTGTTTGTATTAGGGACCGAGCGAAGCAATCTCCCCTTATAAGATTGTATTAGTATGACCGTCCGTCAGAATCGGTCCGTTTTGTTCGTTCCGGCTAGTCTAAAAGTAGCCTATTGTTGTCTAATTTATATGTGCCAAAAAACTAATTTTTAAGCAAAAAAACTACCAAAATATTGGGGGCGTACTGACTCGTGGCCACCCGGTATATAACTATGTTATGATTTAACTGATAACGTTAGTACCAATTAAAGATAAATAAAATTCGCTATTTTCACAATAAGTATTATTTGTTTGACGACAAAAGAATATGCCGAGTAAAATATCATGAACTGAAAAAGTAAAAAGCAACATTAAAAAGAAGAACGTACACGTGCGTAAGAAATGAATTACGAGAATAAAACTCAATTTTACGCCTTTCCGAACTCAATATATATTTACTTATATAAAAAAACTTCCAGGAAGTTTTAGATTCGCCAATAATGAAAAGTTGAAAATATATTAAAGCAAGCAATATGGCAAAGACTCTTTTAATTGTGACATCAGATTGGTATTTTATTCGTGGAATAAAATGTTATTGACGTAAAAGATAATAATAATATTGAAGTACAAAGTAAATATGAAAATATTTATTATAAATAGTAAATTTCGTAAAAGAAAAAAAAATTTAAAAAAAATAAAAGTAAAGAGAAATTATAAATGTAAAAATAAAACTGGAGTACTTGACTGTAAGTTATAAATTAAAAAATGATACTTTGCAACATTTAAATAATAATTAATAAAAATATCCTACAATTATTTTATGGCCTAGTGCGTAGAAAATCCGGGTTACATACAAGTGGCAGGTGATTCAACCTAAAGATTTTTTTTTACAAAATAAAAGTTTTTATTAATAAATAACCCTTGTTTGATTTTTATAGTAAAGAATTCTTTTTTCATTTTTTTTTCTTCATACTTATAGGTGCATATGGAAATATGCAAAGTTTGGTTTGCTATCAAAGAAACAGAGAAATATACATGCAGTCGTACATATAGATTTTGTAAATACTTCGCTCCCTCTTCTTGTCTGCAGTGTATAAGACCTCTCATTATAGTAAAGGCAGGAACCCCTTATGTTAAAAATTAGGTCGTTCCAAAATATTGTTTCAGATACCAAACAAATCAACTATTACTATCCTTGAGTATTTATTAGGTTACCCGGTATCGTCGGAACCCAGTATTGTCCTTAATTTCCCTTTTAGGATGGTGGTGATAAAAATCGAAACAACCCACAATTTTGCTATTGTTACATTTAAGATACAATTGTGAAAAATGCTTGTTTGTAAAATTGACATTGATGCCTTTTCTTATGTTTGCCATTACACAGTTTTATATTTTTCAAACTTCCTTCCTAATCTGGTTACATTGTATCTTAAAAGCACCAATTTTCATTGCCGTGTTTTATTGAATTAATTCGTCCAAGGGTTAACTGATACTTTACGTTTTATTAGATCTTATTCGGGCAAAGGTTGCCACTTATTTTTTATTGCTGTAATTCTTCAACCGTGCTAAGAGTTAATACCATTTTATTATTTGAATTCCGACAAAAGTTACAACTTTCGCTGCGGTTAAATTAAATGGCACGTCTGGAGTACAGAAAGAGAAAAATTATGATGTGTTTTAATCAGCCTTAAAAAAAATAAATTTCGAATTTTCAATGGTTTTTAATATTTGCTATTGTTAATCTAAATTTTGTTTAAATAAAATATCAATGGCGATGGTGATAACATTTCAGTAATTTAATTAGCAAATTAGATGCAAAGGACCAGGCATACATCTTGTGGAAAAAAAGTCTTTCTGTGAAAATGACTGAATTTTTGATATGTCATCCCAAGTAAAAGTCTCTATTGGGTTACAATAAATATATAATTCTTGACATATCTTTCTTGTATTTAGAGTGATTATTATGAATTATTAACTGGCTTTCATATATGAACGAGACTTTGCTAGAAGCTTCGCCCTTCACTTCCTTTAAAATGCTTGCAATTCTTGCCCTGAATCGATTTCAACTACCTAACGTAGAGTAAAAATAGATAATCTGTACTTGATAAATGCTCGTTGGGTGCTACTCAGTCATCATCAGGTACTAAACATTCCTCATCTATCCTTTAAAAATGTTCTTACAGTAGGCGTTTATCAAGTACATTTATCTTCTTCATATTTCCTAGATAAAGTTAAATTTCAAAAAAATCCAGTACACTATTGTGGTGAAATCAAATCATGAGACTCAAAAATGCCCGAAATTCATAACATTGCGCCCTCTAGCGCCGAATCTCTGTTCGATCGAGTTGGGCCAATGGATAATTTTATTTGGAATGACTCTAGGTACAACATATCAAAAGTTCAGCAATTTTCACCCAAACTTCTTTCCATAAAATGAGTGCCTGGTCATTTATATAAAATTGAAAACTGTTATTGTTCCACGACAACAATAAAATTGTTTTTTTTATTCTTATTAATATGCAAACAACAGTGTGAAATTCAGTGACTATTGTCATTTGTTTATTGTATCCATTACGAGATGAAACACTCCAAAGGATTTCAAGAGGATAAGTCGTCGACTAGACTGCATTAGGGGAGTAAATCGGCTTAATCTACAGTTTACTGAGGCATAAAACTTAAAAGGAAATTTTCTCATCTCCATATTAATTAAACACTTTTGTTTGAGAGGCGTTTCTAAGCAGCCAGCAGTTATTTCCACAATTTAATTACCTACTTGTAAGTATTTTGTACCGATATTTTTGGAGAAATTAAACTTGCTAATTACTTAACAAAACGTTTCGAAATTGAGCTTTTATTTAATTAGCAATTGGTTAAGAATTAAGGTTTAAAAATTGTTGTTAGAATTCGGGAAAAATAGCAATTTGACTACCTCGATTTTTTGTAGAGCAGATTAACAATTTAAAACATCTATTGAAAATAGATTTAACCATTGTTACCAATTGAAAATCATTTTAAAACTTTTTCACTTGCACTAGAAATTACTGTAATAATATATGATTATTACGAAGAAATGTTGGTATTGGTTACACCGAGAAAGTAATGAATGCTGGTGAACAGACAAATGAAAGAGTAAAACCATCCTGAAGAATCTTTCTTGTTTACATATTTTCATCCAGTTCTGTAGTTTCACTTTCACGCCAAGCCTTTTCCAGTTTATGTGACTGTACAGTATCTATCAAAAGTAATTGTATTTCTTCTAGCTACAAATTGGCTTAACGCAATCATTTTTTTACAGATTGACATTTTATGGAACAACACAACAACCTCAGTATGCATAAGAAGACGAGCGGAATGGATCAATGAATATCTCAGCGAGGATGGTTACTTTATCACCTATTTCCTATTTCGTATACTCTTCGTCCATCTTCTCCCCTGCATATCATTAGTTATCCTAAACCTATTATTATTCAGAGCCCTTCGGCAAGCTCAAAAACGCAGAGACATTCTGTTATCTTCTAAAAAATCTCAAAAAAATGAATGCAAAAAACTGAGAGATTCAAACTGCACAACACTCATGCTTATAGTAGTTGTAACTGTATTCTTAGTAGTAGAAATACCGTTAGTTGTTGTGACTATCCTGCACATCATTTCTAGCACTTTTGGCGAGTTTTTAGATTACGAAATGGCCAATACCTTGATCTTGTTCACCAATTTCTTTATTATTTTAAGTTATCCCATTAACTTTGCTATTTATTGCGGCATGTCCAGGCAATTTAGAGAAACTTTTAAAGAACTATTTATAAAACAGGCTGTTAATGCTAGAAATGGTTCTTCTAGATATTCAATTGTAAATGGTCCTAGGACTTGTACTAACGAAACTGTTTTATAAATAAATCGTGTGTAAATCAATGGCGACTAGAAGTTGTCCACAAACCGATTTTTTTAAGTAAAAATACAAAACAATGTTATTCTAGCTCTAATTTTGATTTTAAGTTGGTTCTGGTCAATATACATCTTCCACATCTTTGCTACCAAGTAAATAACGGTCTAGCGGATATAGTTTCCGTTTGTGACAGGTTTAGGATTTCGAATCGAAAGGTTTTTACTATCGATTGTCTCTATAGTTTAACAAAATTTTTAATCAATGGAAATAATCCATTCGATTGCTTAAGTTTGTCGATTATCATCATTATGCGTACACAGAAAAAATAGCGTTTTCGATTGGGTGGTCTGGGCCGCTATATCTATGACTGCTTCGAAGGCTAAAATTTTGTTCGATTGTCAATATATTAATTTCTTTATTAGCCTTTCACAGATACAATTAATTTCTATTCCTGATACAACAGTACGAGACGGGTCAAATAAATAAAGACGACTGATCGAAACTTCAAACAAAACGATTCATTCATTCAATGAGAACTACTAGAAACAATCGACACTTCAATCAAAACGATAAGAACCTCCATTGTCGAAACTTCAATCAAAACAATTAATTCATTCGATAAAAACTTCGATTGTCCAAATTACAATCGAAACATTTCGAGATATTTTAATAATCGATAAGAACCTTTCACAATCGCGAATTTCTAATTTCAGTAGCAGCCTAGCACCAAAGATTTATAGCTAATTCGTCGTTGCGCTCTGATTTTAATGCCTCTTTAATCTTCTGAGAATAAATCACCTGCTAAATTTCTGATTAATTTTAAGACATCTGTCGATCTATGTATATGCCATTAAATTCCTTCAGAAATTTCTAGAATTAGATTAAATTTAAAGAGATTCCTCATGATGTCTAATCCGGTGGAAATCCGTTGCGTTCCACTCTCTTCGACCCCCACGATAGACTAAAATTTGAGATGGATGGATATCAATTCCGAGGATGTCACGTCTAATGTTATATTACATTTTTTGCGACTTAACAAAGTATAATACTTTGAACAACTACATTTTTCATACATGTAGCTTATTATTATAAAAATAATCTAGTCACTTTGTATTATTACTATATATTATGATTACAGTTATTCTACTTAAATGATTACTAAATTATAGTAAAAAGCAATCTTGTCTGTGACAAATTAAGCTACTTGCAACGTTGTACAAACAAAAAGAGGAAATATGAAATAGACATAACTTATAAACACAGTTTATGTTTTTGCTAATTTGCACACTGTTACCAGTAGTTTAATTTAAAAAAATTTCCTCTTTTATTATGACACAGACAACATTGTTTTTTACAACTATAATCCGAATGTCTAGTAACATTACAAAGTGACTAGATTCTTTTTATAATAAGCTACACGTGTGAAAAATTTAGTTATTCAAACTATTATATTTTGTTAATTCTGAAGAAATGTAATATAACATTAGACGTGGCAACCTCGGAATTGATATTCATACATCTCAATTTCTCGCCTACCGCGGGGGTCGCAAAGAGTGGATGGCAAAGGATTTCCACCCTATTAGTCATAAAGGGGAATCCCTTTAAATTTAATCTAATCCCTAATAGCACACAACGTCCTTGGGACGTACAATTTATGTCCATTTAATGTCGGAACGTCCATGGACTTAATATGTATGTCCTGTGGATGTTTGTTTTTGGACAGTATTAAGACGTCCACGATATATATCCATTATTTGTACAATTTATGTACAATGTCCATACCGGATATCCAGTAGTTGTCCGTGATGGATATAATACGGACTATATATAACATATCCATACCATAGTCTTAAAACAGTCCCTCGCCGACTTAATACAGGCAATGTCCAAAACATGTCCGGGACAGACACCTAAGAGTGGTCCTCACTCGACATAATATGGACCAAAAGTAAAGCTCCGCCTGAAAGATGGAGACACTTGCGCTGATGCTTCTTAGACACCACGAATAGTATGGTATATCGCGATTTAAAACATCCTATTAAGTCTGCTCCGAGCTCGCTCAACGAGCATAAACGGTGGCTATTATTCACGTAGATGAAGTTTCCGACACGAGCAGGTGTTGAAATAACAATTTCACAATTACAATTGAACTGGTGTGAATAATATAACAAAAAAATCACTTTCTCTGACGTCCACTGTACCAAAATAGGACGTTCTGTGAATGTCCATAATATGGTCCCAGGGGGATATCCAATGGATGTCCGCGGCGGACGTTCGAATTCAGTTCAAAGTTGTGACATTAGTGCGTCCCTCGGACGTCCATAGAACGTCCAGTGTACCAGAAAAGGATGTCCTAAGGATGTCCGGAATGTCCGAAGAGGACGTCCTATGGATATCTGTAGGACTACTTTGTGTTATTAGGGATTCTGGCCATTCCTGACGGGTACATTTTAAGGGTATATTAGGATTAAAAAAAATCGAGATCAAAAATGAAATGAATAAAAATAACTTTCTTCTTCTGCATTTGTCGCTAATTTATTTTAATTATGTTCCTTCTGTTTCTTATGTACATGTGGCCTCTAACATCGATAAATTTTTGGATATTAAGTAACTCTATGATCTGTATTTAAATTAATAAGGATCAAAACAAAAATTAGGGATTGAATTTCATTGATTTTTATTTTAATTTACCATTTTTAGTTCTAAAATTTAATAGAAAACTCAAATGAAATGTATGACGCTTAAAAAATGGACTTAACCTTAAATTTGTACAATGTATATATTATTATATGTATATGTAACTTTGTAAATAATATATCTATAGCTTAGAAATAAAAAGAACAACTCTCTGTTAAAATGTATTTGCTATTTATTTGTAAATAAGTGTTTTATATATTATTTTAAACAAGTGTCAATAACTTTCAAAAGATCGAGCCCTAACTTGAAAGTAATTGACAACATTTTTTGCAGGGTATTAAACATTTCATTAGTCATAAATAAAATAAATATTTACGTAAGTTGTATTTTATTTATACAGTGTGAACATTTAGAATGGATACCCTAATTATTAGACGCCCTGTATAGTTTACGCAAAATCGCTCGGACACGTAAACTTTTAAATTTAAATGAGATCTTTTTTTTATTACTTTTTTTTATTATTACTTTATTACCTCGTCGCTATGACGTAATCACAACTATTTATATATTTACGGGAACAATCAATTAGAAAGTCGACAGTAACCAAGACTGTAAAAAAATCGAACAATTTGGGAATATCCACATATTACTTCAAGAGATAGCAAGTAATCATGACATTTGTCAAAGTTCTGTAGTAAACTACACAAAAAAAAAATGAATGGCATCCTTACAAAATTCAACTAGTTCAGGAAATAAACTAAAATGACCCTGACTGAAGAATTGAATTTTCCAATAGAATGATGAACCGCTGTAATAGAAATCCACATTTCCTTAGTAATATTGTTTTTTCCGTTGAGTCTATGTTTTGTCTAAATGATACTGTTAATATTGTCGATATTGGGCAGCCGTTAACCCTCAGTGGATAATGGAAGCACATAGTCAGTTTCCCAAGAAAGTTAATGTATGGGCGGGAATTATAGGTAACAAAATTGTAGGCCCTATTTTTATAAACGGTAATTTATAAATGGTCTAAAATAGTTAGAAATATTAAGGCGTCAAATAATTCCTGAATTGGTTGCAATGTTCCCAAATAATAATGAGACGAATATGCTACTAAATGAATCTATTTGGTATCAACAAGGAGTCCTTGGATTAGAAGAATATATTTGATTGAATGACCAGCTCGGTCTCCAGACCTTACTCCGCTTGACCCTCTCCTATGGGGTTATCTTAAGTCTAAGGTATACTTTCATAGACCAAATAATAGTAGTAATGTAACTATATAGAGCTATTCAGCCAGATACTCTTGAAAAAGTCTTGAAGGAATTTAAGAATAGACATTCCTTTTGTTAAGAAATGGAAGGATTATCTAACTATATTTAATAAAAAAATCGAATATTTCCATTTAAAAAAAAGTTTGTGATGACTATCATAGAAAAAAAGTCGCATTTAAATTTAAAGTAAAGGCGTAAAGTATACAGGGCGACTAATAAATAATAATATCCATTCTAAATGTTCACACTGTATAATAATTTATGTATTACATGTAATTTATGTACTTTATGGGGTAAACTTAGATGCCTTCTATAACATTATTTAATAAATGTTTATAATTTTTCTTGTATTTTTTTTTATTTTTTTACTATTCCCATTATAATCAGCGTTACCCAATACATTTATAAAACGACTTATTAACTAGTACCTATTAAACTAAATTCCTAATCATAATGTTTCTGCGCTACTTGCAGAAATAAAAATTTTAAAAATGGATCTTTAACTTTCTTTTCGACAAAAACAAAAAAAAACAACTATTTTCCTATCTTAAAACTTATCACTTAGAAAATTACATTTTGAATTAGAGTATAAAGACAGACATATTTTAAATATAAAAGTAAATAATTTGACTTCAAAAATTCAAAAGTATTCAAAATTTGTTTTATTGAAATTTTAAAATTCCCGCCAAGGTTCTTATAGTGACGTTGGCAATAACTCAAAAAGTTGAGATAGGGACATGTAAGCCGTTTTATCTGATTTTATATTGTTTGGCCGGAGCAATCACTTAAACTTGGAAAAATGCGATTTCCAGTTGTCTATAACTTCAAAACTATTTAGTTTATAATATAGGTGTAATAGGTTTTTGAAAACACCTTCTTAGAACGAATCAAAAAATGTAAAAAAATACAGGGTGTTCCATTTAAAATAAACAAAGTTGATGTTCACTTCGTATAACCGGAAGTGGTATGACTGTCAAAATATTTTGCAATACAGCATAGTCTATAATCTATGCCTACAAAAGTTTCATAATTATCGTGTGAGTAGTTTTTGGTATACAGATAGTTTACCCTTTTCGTGATACACGCTGTATATGGATAAAACATTTATTACGTTTACAAAATATTACACAAGTTGATCGCTATTTGATGATCAAACAAAGATACCGAAAAATGAGACACGAATATACTTCCATTCTCATTATACCTTGTGCCGCAAACTTTCATATTCGTGAATGTCATTTTGTGCAAATTGCCATATTTTAGTATTTGTCCTTAATTATGAATCAATCAGACAATCAATTATAATAACAGTGAGTTGAATATTGTACTTTATCTCCGTCTAAATAGTTTATAAATGCTGTTCTTACCTTATACGTTGCATCTGGGAGCTTCATTATTAAAGTTGATATGGGGAAGATGTTTTTGCTTTTTTCTGTGTATGTTTCTCGTAAAGCACTTTTCAAGTAACAAATTTTGAACTGCTTCATTCATAATTTCTATTAATTCTTTATCCAAATCCATATTTTTCAAATAAAACGTATTCACAAACTTTTTAAAACTACACAAATACTAACTGTCACCATCAAAAATTCTTCTTTTTTATTGTAGTGGCCTCAACCGTCTTTACAATTTTTGAACTAGAGAAATATTTTGAGGAGGAGCTATTGGGCGGAAAATGCTCGCAATTTGAAGACAAATATTCCATAAAAATAATTTTTTTTTTGGAGAAATAAATGCAATTTTTTATTAATGATTAACCCCGGCTAGATTCTGTTAGTAGTTTCGTTTTTTTTTTATTTTTATTCTAAATAATCAGAAAAAACATAATCTAATAGAGCCACCTATATTTTGTGATCAACTTCAGACAGTCAAAAATTCCTCTATTACAACAATTGGATATGATACTATTAACCCCAACGTGAATTGTTAGTGGAAAGTCTTTTTAATGATTTTAAAAAATTGAAAATATAGCTTCAGTTTATGCAGAGATCATAGTTTATGTTCAAAATTATTATTTGGCGAAAAAGTGTTGCCAAGTTAAAGAAACTGCAATATATTGAATTATAATAATTTTAAACCCTTACGTTATTAAAATAAAGTTGTTACTTATCCTAATGATTTTAATTTGTTATAATTCAAATAAGAGCTCCAGTGACGCTAATCTTTCACATCAATTTACTTCGACCGGTTTGTGTCGCGAATAAAAAGTGTGAATAGATTATAGAACACCAATGGCCGAACGCACCTTTTATTATGAATGTCGAAAGAGATTAATTTTTGAGGTTAGAACTTTTTACTTGCAGGTTTAAAGTTCTATTTAACGAAAAGAAAATCAATAACAGGTTTAAAAACAAGCATTCGTATTCGTAATGTAACGAAGACAATTCAGATATAATCTTATTATAGACATAATTGTCTCCATATTTTTTCATAAAATTCACTGATAAGCGGTAATCAGAGCGAAGGTCATCATGTGTATTAGTAATATTTTTTACACCTTGGTCACATTGGTAGGATTATATAAAAGTAAAAAATCAAAGGTGAGTTAGTTGTAAATATGGGACCATTAGTAGGAGCAATAGATGAGGGTACATCTAGCGCAAGATTTATATTATTTAAAGCTGGGACAGCCGAAGTTGTAGCTTCTCATCAAGAAGAACTGGCCCAAATTCATCCTAAAGAAGGATGGGTGGAACAGAACCCCATGGAAATCATAAAAATTGTGGAAAAATGCATAGAACATGTCATAGACAAATTGGTATCGATGGGAGGGACAGTGAATGATATTGTATCTGTAGGAATCACAAATCAAAGGGAATCTACTGTGTTATGGGATAGGATAACTGGAAAACCTTTATATAATTCCATTGTGTGGTTAGATGTAAGAACTTCTACTACAGTTGATATTCTTTTAGATAAAGGTAAGTTTTATATTTTATAAACAAAGTAAAGGTCAGAGTCCATTTGAAACAAAATTACAAGTATTAAGTATACTCTACAACACTTAAAAGGCAGAATTAATATTTTTTCAGTTCCAAATAAAACCAGAAACAAAAACTATTTGAAACCATTATGCGGCCTTCCCCTGTCGCCTTACTTTAGCGGAGTCAAAATTAAATGGTTACAAGAAAACATACCTGAAATTAAAAAAGCGATGGCTGCTGGTACTTGCATGTTTGGTACCATAGATTCATGGCTAATATGGAATTTAACAGGAGGAATAAATGGTGGAGTTCATGTTACTGATGTCTCTAACGCTTCTAGAACCATGTTAATGAATATTGATAGTTTAAAATGGGATCCTGTACTTATCAATTTCTTTGATATTCCCACTAGTATTTTACCTGAAATCAGGTCTAGTTCCGAGGTTTATGGAACCATTAATTATGGAAGTTTAAAAGGAGTTAAAGTGGCTGGTTGTCTTGGTGATCAACAATCCGCTTTAGTTGGACAACAGTGTCTTAATAGAGGACAGGTAATCATATAATAATAATTGATATCAGTAATAATTTGGTACAAAATTCATAATTAAAGAAGATTCTGTTTAGTATAAAAATTTTATTAATAATAAATTAAATTCTAGGCTAAAGCGACATACGGCACTGGTTGTTTTTTGTTATACAACACAGGACCTTCTATAGTTACTAGTTCACACGGTTTATTAACAACTGTAGCTTACAAACTTGGACCTGATAAACCAGCTGTGTATGCTTTGGAAGGATCTGTAGCCATAGCAGGAGCAGCTGTCAACTGGCTAAGAGATAACCTTATGGTTCTTTCTTCTTTTGGTCAAGCTCAAGAAATTGCTGAAAAAGCTGCAAAAGTAGAGACCGGAGAAGTGTATTTCGTACCTGCTTTTAGTGGATTGTATGCTCCGTATTGGCAACAAGAAGCCAGAGGGTAAGAACTTGCTTATCTACTTATTAAATATATCCCATTTTTTTATATAAAAAATACTTACATTAAAATTTATATTTTAGTGTGATAGTTGGTATTTCAGAAGATACGGAAGCATCTCACATAGTAAGAGCTACTTTGGAAGCAGTTTGTTATCAAACAAGGGATATTTTAGAAGCTATGAATAACGATTATGGATCTCCTCTAACAACTTTACAGGTTAGAGATAGTATTCTTGATCATAAAATTAGGTTAAAAACAATTTAAATAAAGTAAATTTTTAACGAAAATATTATAAAATAAATTGGACTTTCTGATTGGTTGAAAATCATACAAAGAAAATAATCACTATTTTTATTTACTTTATTTTACCACTATTTATACAAAAATAAATAAAATTATTATAATGTTGTAGGTGGATGGTGGCATGACAGCAAATCCCCTCTTGATGCAATTACAAGCCGATTTAGCAGGTGTGACTGTGAAAAAACCCACAATGGCTGAAAGTACAGCTCTAGGTGCCGCTATGGTCGCTGGGGCCGCGGTAGGGCACTGGGATATTGAAAATTCGACAGTAGATATTCCTTTTATACATTATATTCCCAAATATACAGAAAATGAACGAGATATTCGATATACCAAGTGGAAAATGGCAATAGAACGTGCGATGGGTTGGAATATGAGTGTATGAGAGTTGTAATTGTTCTTGTTGTTTTGGCAGCTTCTATGAACAACTTTAGCATGCAAATATGATGACTTAATTATGACATAATAATTATAAAATAAATAATTTTGATTCAAAATCAGTAAATATAGTGAAAGAATTAAAAAGTCTCTTACTCCTGTATTATTTTGGAATAAGGACTGTAATTACAAAATACAATATGTACTGATCATGCCTCTTACAAAAAAATCATTAAAAATTTTTACAAGATGCATGCTCAGTACCTAGAGTTCAAATTGTTTTAAACCCAAGGATTTAATTGATCAAGGAATTGTTAATATAGTCAAACGGTTTGTATATTTCCCAAGTTCTGTATTTTTTTTGTCAACACAAAATCTATTGAAAATCTTAATATATGGCAAATTAGCTTAATTTTTATAAGGCTTGATCTACTGTTACAAATTTTTTCATCATTAGTTATATTTTATTGCTTTTCCCAGAACCATATCTATATATATTTATAAATTTTGATTATATTCAAATAAATTTGTAAATCTGGTTTCCTAAACCTACTTTTTGTCCGCTTTTCTTCTATATTATTTTGTCTTGGATAAAACATATAAATTGTTCATATTCACTTTATGATAATGGTCTTTGGTTTGTTAATATTTTTATTGTTATAGTTTTAAAATTTGTTTGATATTATTTTTGGTTACTGTAAATAGTGATGTTTAATAGATATTTTTTGTTAATGTATATAAAAGTATGTAATTATGCAGACATTGTAATATTTGTTAATAAATTATTTTAGTAATTATTAATTTTTTATTCTTTACCAAAAAAAATGCTCAAATCTCTTATTTACTGTTTCAGTTTTAATTAAGACACTTTTTAAACATTCATAGTTACGATATTAATAGAAAGGAAAATTTGCACATTAAAAAAAATAAATTGACAGATTGCCCTACAAAAACTAAACATTGGATTAAAAGTTGAATGTTAAGAGATAACGGAATTCAATTTTTTTGATATACAGAATTTAATCGTATTTCTATTCAAAAATTATTTATGAGTTGATTTGAAGTTGACATTGACCCGTACAACGACGAGCTCTAGCAATTTATCCATTAGAAGAACAAATGAATTATTACAGCTACGTATTTTTGTCCAAAAAATTCGAATTAGATAAAAAATTTAAATTTAAATTTGCGTTCGATTTGTAAAAACCAACTAATATAGTTTTTTCATGATATTTAAAATATTCATTAAAATAGCGCGTCTGCGTGCTAATTTTTTAAGTTTATCTAGAGAAAAAAGTCGAGAGTCGTATCACTTTTAGTAAAAAAGTGCCACAGACGCGCTCTTAAGAATTAAATACAGAATTGACTGGTGAAAACCGCAGCTTCCTATTTTTAATATTAACGGATCCGGATCGCCCGTCCAAAACGATTAATAAAAAATATATTAATTTTTTTTATAGTAAAATATAAAGTACCTAACTATATACCTCTAGGCAATTGTAGAATTTTTACAGGTATACAGGTTTTCGTTGTGGCAATGTTAGCTTGCGCATTTTCCTCTATTTTATATATTGAAGTAAAATTTGTTATACCTTATATGGGAATAATAGTTAAAGTTTATAGTAAACTGGTAGTTGTGTTCCCCTGTGCAAAATGTAGTACACCTTGTTTATTAATTTTTTTATAAAATGTAATAGCAAAATTTAATTTTGCCAATACGTATAGGGCTTAGCCATTTGAAGTATTAAATTCTTTGTGACGAGTTAATTGACATTTCTTATCAGATGGAATGATTTGTCATTGGGTTCATAGTTTCTATATGGTTGGGTTGGTGTAGTCAAAATTAAAATTGTTAGTAAAAATTTTGGATTAAAAAAAAGGTTTAAGAAAAGAACGCCCAAAATAAAATTTAATTGTTGAATTGGAATGATGTAAACTAAGACTGAAGGAGTAATAAAAATATAAAGAAGGTACCTAAAATAAAAGGATTTTCATTTCATTCCATGAATAAAATTATGAGATATTGGAGGAATAATTAAAAAGCAGCCCTAATAGCACAGAGGCGTTTAAAAAACGTCTTAAAAACGTACACGACCGCCCATTCGACATTTAAAAAACGTTTATTAAAATATCCTACAACGTTTATAAGACGTTTTTCTCTAGTGCAAATGTCACAACTTCTAACGTCACATAGACGTCGAAAATAGTCATTTGTGTAACTAGTGCAACAAATATGCACTTTTTGCACGTGTTGCACACAACATTTTTTCTACGATCCGAATAAATATGACATTTTTAACAGTTTTCAAAAAAATAAAATTTGAACTGACAATTTGAAATTAATTGCAGAAACTATCACAATCAATCTGACAGTGACAGTTCAGGCCACATCCATAGGTCAAATCGGTAGACATGAAACGATTTTGATTAATCAAACGGATTTCTATTTATAAAATGACCACTAAAATTTGCTTGTTGATCGTTTGTGATATTTGAGATTGAATCCATTGAATCACGGGTAATTTAAATAATTTAGGTAATATTATTATAAGTACCTATATAGATACTTCACTTTATGTAAATTCATCAAAACAAAATGTATTCCTGAGAGTCCCTAAGGTCTAGTGGCACAGATACCGTGCTCCAACCCAGGCGGCTCGAGTTCGAATCCCGGCGGCGGCGTCGAATTTTTTTTTTATTTTTATTTACTAAGAAATTGACAATTCAAATCACTCTAAAATTTACTTTTATGCACTAGTGCACAAAAGATTTACTTTTATGCACTAGTGCACAAAAGATTTACTTTTATGCACTAGTGCACAAAAGTTATACTTTTAACACGGTAGATAGTGCAAAAAGTGGTCACTTTTTGCACGATCGTAGAAAAAATACGTAAATATAGCATAACTTATGTATTCAGTATTAGTTCCATTATGTCAGTACAATTTTAAAAAAGATAAATGCCCGGGCATTTTTGGGCATTTGCACCGATTTATAAATGCCCAGATAATTTTTTTGGCTGATTCTTATTTTCCAGTTCACAAATGAAGGAGTGCCCCTATTCCCAGGTCTGGGTCCCGCCATTAAACCGATTATAACAGGTAAATTACATGTATGGAAATCTACCTTACACTCCTATTGAACAAATAATAATATAATAATTTAAATAATAATTGTTTAAGTTTCTCAATACTAACTTTTAAATATTATTGAAGTACTTTACATATAGCCTGGCATGTTTCTGGAATTATGTATCCTAACGTCTGTGCTGCTATTCCTGTAATAAATTTCAAACTTCATATGATTGCCCTGTAGTTAAATAATGTAAAGTTGCAATTAATCGTCCTTGCGGGGAAATAGATTTTCGCATTACAGTATCTTCTTTTATTAAAAGTGGAGTTAGTAATCCTAAGAATTTTATTCTAATTTCAGTTAAAACCAGATAAATTGAACCTTAATTCACGTAATAAATTATCAAAAGCTGGACCAGTCATTCGAGGGTAATTTTTGACATCATCTTGATCATTTTCAATCGGTTCCCTTACTAATGGAACGGGCTTTTGACCCAATTTTTCTTTTTCCTCGATCCATTTTTTCATCCAATTTGTTCGATTCCTTTTGTTCTTCATAATTTGCATTGCATAAGCCCATAGCCGCTATTTTTTTTCTTTTATTAATTTTTTTCATGTTTATCAAAAATTTTATTCTACACCTTCGACAATCTGATATTAAATAAAAATGGGAAATATTTTATGTTTAGTAAATATTTTAATCTGAGCATTAAAAGGTTTCAATAAATTATTAAATAATGTAAGGAGTGTCCTATTTCAAGACAAATAAAATAAGGCCGCTATTTAAACAAAATTTATGCAGTTCTCTTAACTACCGCATGTATATTTAGTTAGATAACTAGTTTATAATATAGTGTATTCATTTTGTTAATTTTTTATAAAAGAAATATTCAGTAAATTTTTATTCACACTTGATTCTAATAATTTAGATAAGCAAATTAAACAAAGTGACACACTTTAAATATAATATAAACAGGTTGATTAACTTAACATTAATATTTGCTCATCTTTAATATGCCGTGGCCTTATTTACTTCCAAGATAAGAATAAAGAATTACAAAAGCATAACACCGTAGTCGTTTAATGTAAATTAAAGAGTGAAAATGTTGACAAAGAAACTCGGTAGAACTTTAATAATAGTTTTAGGTAATTATATGTAATTGAATTAAATAGAATATAATTAAAAAAGAACTAATGAGATGGTAATTAACAAATTTCATCATTTATTTTTCAGTTCTAGTATTAGTTATTTCTACTGAGGTAGAATGTAGACGTAAAATCTTGCGAGGCAGAAAGACAATAAATCGTACTTATATGAGTAAGTTCTTAATACCTATAATTATTTTCTCAAAAACAGTTTAGGTTATTTGCAAATATATAAAATACACTATAAAATAATAATTAGTCACATACCTTTACACTATTTCTAATTTAAGTGGAAATATCAAAATTACTGTATTTTGTTTACAAATATTTTTAGGTTATTGATATGTCAGTAATATTGTCAATAATTGGAATCCAACGTTGTCACTTTTACACTTTTAGTTTAGATTAGAGAACAATAATTGTTCAACAATCTCGGTTTTCTCATGTTTCTGTCAATGAAATGAATCACCCAAAAATATAAATACTCAACCTCCTATTATTTTTTATAATTATGTAATTAATAAAAAAATTCAAACTTTGGCAACACAGCCCTTAATTAGTTAAAAAGTTGTTAGACTATCTTTAATACACCGCGGTGTAATATTGGTTGCTTACCTTATACAAATATATCAACTTAATTTTTTTTTAGGGGAAATGGCTATACCTCCGTTTGTAATAATAATTTTAGTGGCTTTTGCACAAATAATTATTGGAAGTTTATTTTATATTCTACTCAAGATACTTATTTTGGACAAACCTATAACACCTCGATATCAAATCGCTCGAACTAATGAGAACGAAGCTTAAACAATGAGTATTAATTGTTATAATATTTATGTAGTGTCATAGATAAATGTTTGTAAAGTGTTTATTTGTAAATAAAAATTTTGAATATAAAATCGTTTGTTTTAAATATACAAAAAATAATTGATATGGGTGCAGGGGTAAATTTGATAATTAAAAGATACACATATTTGATACAATTTACAATATTCAAATCAGTTTTAGGAATTCTATTTTTGCATTTTCTATTTCAATTTGCTTAAAATAATATTAGTAATAATCGTGAAATAAAATATTGATGACAAATAAAATAAACAAAGGTGAAATATTTTTTTCCAATAAATAACATTTCATATCTTTTTATCTCATCTATATGATATGATAACGGAAATTTAAGATACCTGTAACATTAGTTAGTGTTTTACTTTTAACTTTTGTTAATAATTTATAAAAAAAAATTATAATGAAACTATTAAAATCTTGTGTATTTTATTTCGCCGTTTTGGCATGTAAGTATAAAAATTCTTTTAATAGTAAAATATTTGCCCCCAAATTTTTGAAGAACTCCATATATGATATATTTTTTTTAATAATAATCAGAGAAAATTTTACGAATACAAATTCGACCTTCATTGTATTTTTTTATTCGCTTCGGTTCTAAATTATATATTTCAAGAAACGTTTTTAAATTGGTGAACTATATAATTTTTACATTTTCTATTTTTACCTCTCGCCCTTCAGATAAGAGAGGTATAGGAATCATGCTAAAAATTGGGTAGTGAGTTTTCAATGGATAAACACGTTTTAGGGTCCCTAGAATACGATTTTAATATTTTCGCGATGATGTCTGTGTGTGTGTGTGTGTGTGTTAGTGTGTGTGTTTGGATGGATGTTGTAGTAACGATAACTCAAAAACTACTAAATAAAAAAATTTGAAATTTTGCATACAGAATTCTGATACCCTAGATTAGATCTGATTAGATTTTGGTGCCAATCGGACAACCGGAAGTGGCAGTTGCTATGGGTGATGACGCCATTATTATACAAAACGGCAATAAAGTTTTACACATATATTTTGTATACCCTATAGTTTATTTTCATCTCATTAAAATTTTCGAAACTTTTGCCATTGTTGCCAGATTTACAAAAAAATAATTTTTTTTCATACTTTTTTGTGTCAGCCTGTAAATTTTTGATTCAAAAATGGCGAGAGGTCATGTGCTGGCCACATCAGATTTTTTTTCTTAAAAAGTAATTTTCAATGTAATTTGAACGACTGATGAGTACTCATACCTGCGTCACATCTATATTTTGAATTTTTTTTAGTAATATTTGCTCTATGTACTCAAGAAGTTGAAGGCAGAAGAAAGATTTTAATGGGAAGAAAAGCAATAACAAGAACATATCTTCGTAAGTAAAATATTAATTAATACATCCAAAAACTCAATTTGGGACACATGTACAACTTTGAAGAATTTTCATTTTTGGTACATACTGTATATTTACACCATACAAGAATTTTATTCTAAAAAACTCAACTTATGAAACACTACACAAAATATTAAAAAAAATAATTTTTGCGACATATAGCACTCGATACAGCACCATACAAGAATCTTTTAAAAAAACTCAATTTGGGAAAAACTACACAACATATACAAAAATTTTCATTTTTGAGACATACTGTATACATATATGTTTTTAATTTTGAACAAAATCTAGCGAATCGTCCAGAATTTTCTCGATTTGCCTCAAATCTTCTCGAATCATTGAGAGACGCGCGCGCCAGTAATCGAAATTTCTATAGAGGTAATCAACGTCGGGGAGGTTGTCAACTGCACAAATTAAGTTGCATATAATTTTGTATTGTAAATACGGAAATTCAATTTAATACTTTTTTCGTCTTACTTTCGCTCTAATGCCTATAATTTTATTTAAAAAAATCGGTAATTAAACAGCTTTTTCCGTTGCCATTTACTAAATGTCTTTTGATCTAAAAGTTATTTTCAACGAGAGTTTGAAAAAAATTATGCAACATACAACATAGCTGGATAATTACTTTTCAAAAAGGAATTAACAATTACAAATTACATTAGAATTGAGAGTAATTTATATTTGTAATTAATTACCTTATCTTAGAACTGTAATTGTTAAACAACAAAAGTATCTGTAATTTGTATGCATATTTTCTGTTTTTTTTTTAAATTCAATTACAATTACTTTTTCAATTCCAAATTCCTTTTCAAATTACAATTACTTTTTAAATTCCAAATTACTTATCCAATTACAATTACTATTTCAATTCCAAATTACTTTTTCAATTACAATTACTTTTTCAATGTTTTGTCTATCTATTCTTCTTAGGAAAGGCAGAAAAATTCTTGCATAAACCTGCATTTGACTGACCTAAGCTTGACGTTTTAGTGACAAATTGTAAATTGTTAATTAATTGCCGAAAATTTTGTTCAAGCATCGTCTTTCCTAAAATTTTATTAACAATTGTAATTAGAAAATTAATTGTCCATTATATTTCATTTGTAATTATAATTAAAAGAAAAATGCTTTCCTTCCTTTCTTGTACTTTGTAATTATAATTAATTCCTTTGAAAATAAAGTATTTTGTAATTGCAATTAATTACATTTTGAAAGTAATTACTCAGCTCTAATGTAAGTAAAAATTTTGCACAATTTAACAAATTAAAGATTTAGCTATACATCAGTATTGAAATGAATATTGTTTAACGAGTACGGAATCATACTCATAGACTATCCTTTTTCTACGGCTATTACATAAAAGAGCGAAATAATTTTACAACAGAAACTTGAACTTCAATTTTAATTGTATTGAAAATTTCCATTTACGATTAACAAAAAAATTATTTACTTGTTTATAATATTCAGTTATATTGTTACAATGATTAAATGCGATGTGTGAAGCATTTAGGGACTGCATAGGTACATTTGATATGTGCTCTAATTCATATGATATTGAAGTAGATGACAGGTTTTCAGATTTACTAATAGAACTCACGATCTTGGCGCATATTTATTTTTCATGTTCGAAACAGCTTTTACTACTCTATAACTTTTAACTGTCATCATTAGTTTTTATTGCTGTCCATGTGTAATGTGATAATGACCAACAATGTCACAATTCAAGGCTTCATTAAGTATACAGTTTATGATAAGGAAATGAAATCGAAAACATACAACGTACATCATTATTCAATCAAAAACAGTTTAACACACGCGGTTTTGTATTACAGTCGTAGAGAATAGTAGATTCTGTAACAAGGTTAGAATGAAAAATTCGACACGAGTGGAAAATTCCGAACGCGAGCGAAAGCGAGTGTGAGGAACAACAAGTGTCGATTTTTTTCATTCTAACCGAGTAACAGACTATATTTTCTCCACGATCAAAAAGTATAAATCAAAATTAAATTAAATCTGAACACAAGTTATTTGTTGACATATTTGTATTACATTGTATTGATATTTATAGTGTTATTGTACACTTACCGAAATTAAAATCTGGTGCATTGATGTTTTTTCATAATTTGCAATTTCAGATATTATTAAATTCTATATCTACTTCACTTGATTTTTCACTCATTATTTTGTTTAAATTAAAACTTGTTTGAAAATAATTATTACCATCGCCATTTTATATCTGACAGTGAACTTTTGAAATCCATGGCAATCCATATTGTTTAGTTCGATTACAGAAAATCCATTCTTTACCTTGATAAAGAATGAAAATACATGCAAAATGCATAAGAGGCAAGTATTATATAGAATAAATATTCAGACTCTAGAGTGTGAATGTTTACATTCTATTATAAAAAATGGTTTCAGAATTCATACATTCAGTAATGGTCGTGGAGAAAATACTTTTTCTATGAGTACAGGTTTTTATAAAATTTAAAAATAAATAAATTAACATTTAAAATAGACTGATTGGATAACAATATATCATTGGATTTGTTATTTAATTAGATAATAATCAATTATTCTGTACTATATTATTTTTTACAAGACTCTGACACCATCTACTAATATTTATCTCGCTATCTCGGTTGAGTAGTCAGTTTAACAATTTTAAGGTGTGTTTTTTTATTTTAAGTTTTAAATATTTTTGTTTTAGGTAATAATGCCGTTCCTGCTTATGCCATCGTAATCCTTATTGGTATCGGTCAAATTATGATAGGAGCCGTTATGTATGTTGTAATGAGAAAAATGATTATTTCAACTCCAATAACAGGAACTTACGTAATAGCTCCATCGTCTGAACCATAAATTAACTATTTTGTATCATTTTAACTGTAAGTTGCAATAAAATCTATTAGCATTAACGAAAAGATTAAAATAATAATTTTATTTTTGAAATACTTTATTCTTGGGCTAAAATTGAATTCAACCTAAGAATAAATTTGAATTTTGATTCCTCCCTCATATATAATGAGATTTTTTTATCAAAAATATATAAATAAAAAAAGTTTTCCATTCTGCCATGCTGTATATTGATTTAATTAACATTTTAGAAACAATGTATTAATTGTTTTATTAGATTAATGGGTTTTTTGTTTAACTGGCTGGTTGTGTTTTACTATTCCTATTTAAAAATTATAAATATAAAACTTATACGTATTTATTTTTTTTATAAAAATTTGGAAAATATAATGAAACTAAGTAAATATTGCATTTTTATTTTACGATATCTGTGAAATGTGAAATTTAAAAAAGACCGTTAAGTTTTATATCTTCCAAATTATAATCAAACTTTTTGTGTCACACCGTTTATTAATAAAATTGTATGCTACAAAAAACACTAACTGATTTTTATTTATTTATAACTATTTTTAATAATTTAAAATGTGAGTGAAAATTAATTTTAGATTAATTTGTGCAGTTTATACAAACCCATGAATCTAGAATGTTCTCGTCTAACTGGTTGAATGATTATTGATTATTCGAGACCGTTCGAGAAAGTTCGTGAATATTTAGTCGTTTATATAAAAGCACATCGAGTTGGCGGTAACTCAGTATATTCAAAAATTCAAACAGAGCGACAAGTAAATAAGAAATTGAAGAGTGATCAATCAAGTAATTTTTAAAATATCATAAAGTGATAAAGTATTTTTTGGTGAAAAAGAGAATCGTGAAAATGGTAAAAGCTCCATCAATTGGTATTGACTTGGGGACCACCTACTCCTGTGTAGGTGTGTGGCAGCATGGAAAAGTGGAAATCATCGCCAACGATCAAGGTAACAGAACAACTCCAAGTTATGTCGCCTTCTCAGATACAGAGCGTCTTCTTGGGGATGCTGCCAAAAACCAGGTAGCATTAAATCCAAGTAACACAGTTTTTGATGCCAAACGACTCATTGGAAGGAAATTCGATGATCCAAAAATCCAAGATGACATCAAGCACTGGCCATTTAAAGTTATTAGTGACTGTGGAAAACCGAAAATTCAAGTCGAATACAAAGGTGAAAGAAAAACATTTGCACCTGAAGAAATTAGTTCAATGGTTTTAACAAAAATGAAAGAAACGGCCGAAGCATATTTAGGATTGTCGGTGAAAGACGCTGTAATCACTGTGCCAGCTTATTTCAACGATTCACAAAGGCAAGCCACAAAAGATGCAGGTGCTATTGCTGGTCTCAACGTTCTAAGAATTATTAATGAACCTACAGCAGCAGCCTTAGCTTATGGGTTAGACAAAAACTTGAAAGGCGAAAGAAATGTCTTGATCTTCGATTTAGGTGGAGGTACTTTTGATGTATCCATTTTAACCATAGACGAAGGATCATTATTTGAAGTTAGATCCACTGCAGGAGATACACATCTTGGAGGCGAAGATTTCGATAATAGACTAGTAACTTATTTCGCTGATGAATTTAAGAGAAAGTATAAAAAAGATTTACGAAGTAATCCACGAGCCCTCCGCAGATTAAGAACAGCTGCTGAAAGAGCGAAAAGAACATTGTCATCTAGTTCTGAAGCTTCAATTGAAATCGATGCTCTCTATGAAGGTGTTGACTTCTACACTAAGATTAGCCGTGCACGATTTGAAGAGTTGTGTGCTGATCTTTTTAGAGGCACTCTTCAACCAGTAGAAAAAGCCCTAAATGATGCAAAAATGGATAAAGGACAAATTCATGATGTAGTTTTAGTTGGAGGTTCAACAAGAATTCCAAAAATTCAGCAACTCTTGCAGAATTATTTCAGTGGCAAATCTCTAAATCTTTCTATAAATCCAGATGAAGCTGTGGCTTATGGAGCAGCAGTCCAGGCGGCAGTTTTAAGTGGAGAAACTGATTCCAAGATTCAAGATGTATTATTGGTAGATGTTACTCCTTTGTCATTGGGTATTGAAACAGCAGGAGGTGTTATGGCAAAAATAATTGAACGTAATGCAAGAATCCCATGTAAGCAGACACAAACTTTTACTACATATGCTGACAATCAACCAGCTGTAACAATCCAAGTATTTGAAGGTGAAAGAGCTATGACAAAGGACAATAACCTCTTAGGTACATTCGATTTAACTGGAATTCCACCAGCACCACGTGGAGTTCCCAAAATCGAAGTCACTTTTGACCTGGATGCTAATGGGATATTAAACGTATCTGCTAAAGACTCCAGTTCTGGAAATACTCGCAATATTACCATCAAGAATGACAAAGGACGTCTATCCCAGAAAGATATTGACAGAATGGTGTCGGAAGCGGAAAAATATAAAGAAGAAGATGAAAAACAAAGACAAAAAATTGCTGCTAGAAACCAACTTGAGGGATACATTTTCCAACTGAAACAAGCAATTCAAGATAGTGGAGAGAAATTGTCCTCAAGTGATAAATCTATTATAGAGAGAGAATGCGAAAGTTATTTAAAATGGTTAGACAGTAATTCTTTGGCAGAGAAAGAAGAGTACGAAGAAAAACAAAAAGAATTAACCAAAATTTGCAGTCCCATTATGGCAAAATTGTACCAAGGTACTCAGCCTGGTCAACCTGGAAGCTGTGGTCAAGAAGCTGGGGGATTCACAGGAAAACAAGGAGGACCAACCATTGAAGAAGTTGATTAATTTAAATTTTATATAATACAATTTTTTTCATTTAATTAGATGAATTGAGAATTTTTTTTTAAGACTGACTGTTGTATTTATTTTCTTTAATAAAGAATTTTTTGTATTAATGTAGTTTTGTTTTATAATTATTTTAAAAATATAGTAATAAAAATTAATTACGTAAATATTAAATTTTGATTAAAATGTATTAAATGCGTTTTTAAGTAGATTAAATATATAAGAAAATTATAAAAAAATAAATTTTAAATATTAAATTTTTTAAACATTTTAATTATTAATCAAATTAAAAGCAATAAAAAGGAGTAATGATCTGAAAAATATGAAACCAAGACAAGCTTTAACTAGGAAATTCATAAAAATAGTAAAAAGAATTAGAAAATTTTATTTGACAATGTATCACGAAGTGCAAAATTTCAGTCAAATAGGTTGAACCTTATAAAAGGTTTGGGAAATTTGAATAAAAAATAACATTAAATTTTATTTATAAAATTTATTGATAACCAATAAGAAATAAATGAAAATCAAATATGGAACATATCATAAAAAACTTTTAATCAACCTACCTACTTTATATTTAAAAAAAATAAAGTGAAGAAAAAGCATTCTTTAAATTTTTAAACAACATTACAATTTGCTTGTAGGAGCAAATTTTCGTAAAATTATTTTCCTAATAATAACTTCGAAAAAATATATATATATTAAAAGTAAGTAGCTTAACTTAATCACTGTCGACGTTAATTTCTTTTAACTTGTCCCAATGGAGCTCAACGGTCAGATTCTGGTTGTTGTGCTGTATTACATCAACAGTAACAGGCGCATACAGATCTTTATCCATAGGAGACCAACCAGTGTACTACAAGAAAAAAATTTGTACTAATACATGCTACTACATCCAAATAAGTGTTAATAAAATCCCAATCGATTAAAACACAGAACTAAATCTTTGTGTACTTACAATAGATGTATTTTTATGTCTAACTTTCTCATCTTCGTCAAAGGCTTCATATTTTTGCAAAAGAGCTTTACCATCAATTCTCCAGATACAAGGATGCTTCGAGGGATCTCCAACTTGAGCATCTTTCTTAAGAATCACAAATGACCCAGTCTAAAAAATATATGATTACTTAGACTAATATAATTTGATATATAAAAAAATAAGAGAAAACTTACTGCATAATCTTCTGAAAATATAGTTTTTGGTATAAACTTTCTATGTATTCCTCTAGAAGCTGGTACAGATGTTGCCAGAGTCTTAGGTTCAGCATCTTGTGGTGACTTTTCTTCTTTTTCCTTGAAATCATCATCCTCTCCATCATCTTCCTCTCCTTCCGTGAAACTATCATCTTCCTCTTTTTTTGCTTTTACTTTTTTAGCAACACCGTTTTTGGATTTTTTTCTCTTAATTTCAATTTCCGAATCTTCATCACTGCTACCAAATTCGACGATTGTCTGTCTTGGTTTTTTGCTTAGTCTTTGAGACAAGCGTCTACTGTTTTTTTGCTCCTAAAATATTTGTATTATAAAATAACTTCTTTTTTAAATAATTAGAAAAACAAAAGCAGTAAAAGATATAAAATTCATGAGTTTTTACCATGGTTTTTAAATGCCTTCTTCTGACAATTCTGATTAAATTTACTAATGCACCTACCTATGTAAAGAACATTGACAGTAATTGTCAATTTTAGAAAACTTATGCAAGCTCTGCTTTTAAAACAAGCACATGTCACAACACTTTTGTTATCTATTTTGAGAAAAAGATCAGAATTTGCTAAATAAAAAGCAGAAAAGAAAGATTAATGTAAAGCAATAAAATTAAGGGGGGAAAACATGCATTAAAGACCAACAATTAAAAGTAATTTTTTTTAGTACCTCTTCTTCCTTCCACTCATCACCCGAGCTTTCAAAAACGTCTGGATCGTCTTCATTTTCTGAGAACTTACTCATGATTCTAAAAAATCAAACATGAATGCTACTTGCTGATTAAAGAAAACACAAAATTAGATACATTTTTAAGGCCACCTATAGAATACTTAAATGCGTATTTAAATATAAGTGAATCTTAATAAATAGAATGTGTACCTGTTAAATAAAGTTTGGTATATAAAGTAATCCGAATACCGCGTTACCGCTTCCTGAAAATTTTAATTAATAAAGCCCTTGGCAAAAAGGTAAAAATTATAAAAAAATGCAAAGCAAGCACCAAGCTGCAGTATTGACAACTGTTAAAATGACATATGTCAACAAATATTCCTTCGATTAATTTAAAAGCCGGCAATCGAATTAATTAAATAAAAAATCCAAAGTGATTTATAAGATATCCCATTTAATTCATGTTAGCCTGGGTTAGTTTTCTATCTATTTATCGAATAATTTTAAAGGTTCGACAATGTGTTAGGGCAATTGGCTTCAACCTAAAACCCGAGGCGTAACATAAATACATTGGCTGCGTTCATGCCGTTCATCGATCACTGAGCGATCAGTGAGCGCTACTAAATTGTGTTCTTGAACAGACAGTTATGAAGTAATCGCTACGTTCTTGATCAGTAATCGGACGCCATTTTATATATCATATTTTTTTTCCGATCAGTGATCAGTGGTCAGTGATCAGGAAGTAATTAATTTTATGTACACAGTACACGTGGATAAATAACCTAATTTTTTTAAAAATATTTAATAAAATTGTGTTTTGTTTAAATTGTAATGGCTGGGCAAGACCCAGCATACCTGCAATTAGCGCGTTATAATCCATGCCATTTTCGACCAGTTCAAAAATTTGTGCATTCATTTTTCTTTAAAATAATAATTCAATAAGATATATTGAAAAGGAAACTAAACAGTAGTATTTTTAGTGATCATATATCGTTCAAAACAATCCAAGAACGCTCACTGATCGATAAAGTAGCGATACGGTGTAGCGCTCCCAAATTAAATTTGGCATGAACGCAGCCATTGACGTGCCGCTGAAAAGAGCGATAAAGATGGAGTCATAGAGTAAGGAGTAAGTATAAAAGATGGAGTATTTCTAACATCCCAACTATACGATACCGTTGTGAGAGAGAGATAGTGATTGACCGAACCATCGTTTCATCTCTTTCTCCCGAAATAGCACAATTCTAACCGAAGGACATGTTCATAATATGTCAATGCATAAATATATATTTAACTGCAATCAAAATTCAATATCGTGTACCTAGAACAATCGCAAGTAATGGTCTAGACTAACTAAAAAGTAGAAGAATATTTTAGGTTATTTAATGGTAATGTACAAACCGAAGGGCTTATTATTACATTTATTTTGAATATAAATGTAAAAACAACCGGAGCCCTATTTGACCATCTCAATAAATATGTCTCGATACTGTTCTATGGCTACATGCCAGAAATTTTCACGTACTTTAAAAACTGTATCGGTAAGTCGTCATTATTGTAACAATTTAAAAACTAATTTAGATGTTTTAGAACAATTTGAAAAATCATCAATACGGAAAGGTAGTAGAACTATGTTTACAAACTAGAGATTTAACAAAGACGTATAGCTTTTGGAATAAAATAGTAGTAAGTTATTTATAGATTAAATATGCCAAGATAATATTAATTCTGACATTTAATCTGTTGTACGTTATTTGTAGAAAAATATTTCACAATTCCATTCAACTAATTCTATAGACCCCGCAAGTTCTCCAACCAGTTTCAGCGAAACGACAAATAAAAAGGTTATTAACAATCTATTATAAGACTTACACTTTTTATATTTTCTTATAAATTCTAGTTAAAAAGTCCAAAATTATTACGTAAAGAACTTCTGAAGCTTTGTACCAACGTTCAAAAAACATTTACAAAAAAAAATACCATACTATGGTCAGCTACAGCAGTTACTGCCACAGGGCAAACTAATCTTACTTCTACTGAAGTTAAAGCAACTGAGATTAAGTTAGAACATGTAATAGAACCTATACCTGAACCTCCATTGATTCCAGAAGGAGTTCAAGAAGTTGTAAGTCAATTAAGTGCTAATGGAGAACCTACTTTTGTTTCTTTAGGTTTGGGAGGTTATTCCCCAGTGGGTCTTGTACAACATTGTTTTGAATATTTGCACTGTACTTTGGGTATAGAATGGTGGGCTGCAATCACCATTGGTAAATTCTTTAGATTAACTTAATTTCTTGATCTTTTGTTTGAATCTTAATTCTTTTAAGGAACATTAATTGTTCGATTGTGTCTTTTTCCTTTGGTAATATTGGCACAAAGGAATGGGGCCAAAATGAACAATTACCTGCCACAAATGCAAGTATTGCAACTAAAAATGACAGAAGCTAGACAAAGTGGTAACCAAATGGATGCAGCACGCTATTCCCAAGAGCTCATGTTGTTTATGAAAGAAAAGGGATTAAATCCTTTAAAAAACATGCTCGTTCCTTTAGCACAAGTAAGTTAGGATTTCTTTGTGGATTGACAAACAATGAATGTATTGTTTTTGATTTCAGATGCCAATATTTGTTTCTTTTTTCATGGGTCTTCGCCAAATGGCTAATGTGCCTGTAGACAGTTTGAGAACTGGAGGAATATGGTGGTTTACAGATCTTACATTACCTGACCAATATTTTCTTTTACCTATAATTACAAGTGCTACTTTATACGCTACAATTCAGGTAAAATTCTTCAATAATAAACAATACACCATTATAATTAATTTTCTTTTAGTTAGGAACAGATACAGCGAAATTATCTTCGCAGAATATGCAAATGATGAGATACGTTTTAAAAGCAATGCCAATTATTATATTACCATTTACAGTTAATTTTCCTGGAGTTATATTATGCTACTGGGTATCCAGTAATTTTATTTCTTTAGTGCAAGTTGGTTTTTTGAGAATTCCATCTGTTAGAGATTATTTTAATATCGAAGCAATGCATACATTTTCTCCACAAGAGATGCCTATCAAACCCAAAGGATTTACAGAAGGATTTAAAGATTGTAAGTTGGGTTATTTTTTTGGTAATTTTTAAGTATTGTTGTATTTTTAGCTTGGGAAAATATGAAAATTACTAAACAATTAGAAGAACGTAATAGATTAGATGATTTACATTTTCAAAGAGCTGGAAAAGGTCCTATAGTTAAAACATACAAATATGATCCTACTAAACAAGTTACTAATAAACCTACAACACCAATATCCGCTAAAAATAGGTGAAAATTATAAAAACATACATTGTTAAATATAGAAATAAAGATATTCAACCAAAATAGTTTTATTATGTAAAAATACTACTAAAGTCGAAATTACTTATTTTATTATTTTTACCACTAATGCTTCTACTTCCAATATAGTAAAATAATTTTGACATGATAGCGTGGATAAAAGGGGCATTTACCGTTCAGTAACGATTTATTGTTACTGAACAGCAACAGATAAAAAAGGCAGAGGCAAGAAATGGTCATAACTGTAATGACATTTAAAATATAATGTGCTCTAGCAGAATGTATACAAAAATATATTTTCAATCATATTTCCACTTTTTTATGAACCACAGATTATGGTTTTTTTAAATATTTGTTACCTTTGTTAAATATAGAAATAAATATATTCATTCAGTAGATATTTTTATTAAGAAAAAATGTTACAATACTCTATATTTATAGAAATTCATAACAATATGCGATATATTCCAATGCATTAACAAACTAACAACATAAAATATTAATATCCACGGTACAGGAGCAAAAAAATATCTAGTGTTATTCAAAATTTGTAAGGAATTATATCCCAGAAATGTTATATAAAAATAATATAAACAGGAACATAGCCAGAAAGTATTTCCCAATAAAATTGACAAAAACCAATCGTGACTAATAATCCCGTTATAAAAAAATAACTGGATAAAATGCAGCAAAATTAATGGAGGAAAGAAAGCGTTTAAATGTATATCAAAAGAAAATCCCCACTCAACATCCTGCAAATTATTTTTTGAATTAAGAAAAGTATTTGTTACGTACCAAAATAAAGTAGCCACTAACATACCTAAACCTAAACAATCTACAAAAATCACAAAAAATAAAAATTTAATAAACTGTATAAAAGTTAGTTTTAGTACAATAGAAATACCGATAGTGGTGATACTAATAGCCCCAGCAAATAGGAGCAAAAACGCAGGGTCGTCTCTTGCATACTGAGATTTAGCCAATTTTCTGGCCCTAAATAATTTTATTAATTTTTGAGGGTTGATAAATAAATATAACATTTGCCACACCGCGAACTGAAAATCCATCTGATCGAATTTCAGTATTTTACGCAAATATCTCGCACACTTACTATAAGCAGAAGCAATATTACACGGATTAGACAAATATATATTAGAGGTACTCATTATGCACGTTTTCTCAAAGCAATACACTGATTAATAACTTTTATTAGATGCGAATTTTCTAATGCTGCTGCCACTCTTTCTTTATCAGCCAATTGTTTGTTTACTTGGTGTTCGGAGTGGTGGGTTCCTGGCGTTACTTCAACTTTAACTTTGAATCTTGTAGGAAGGCATCTAAGTAATTTTACTCTTATAGATAGTCCTATAATTGTGGCCATGCTACAATGCGGGATTGTAGGAGTGAACTGAATGAGCACTGTGCTTTTCTCATTGTTGATTTTGATTAGATTTTCTTCAACTACGTGTAATTGTTCCAGAGATAATGGATGTTCGGGGTCGTTTATATCTCTGATTAGATCTGGAAATTTATTAACAAGTACTGAAATAAGGAAGAAAAATATGAAGAAAATATTTACCAAATATTTCACGTTGATCGAATTCATCTACAATAGTGTCATCCTCTTCGTCTAATGTAGAAGTTCTATCATCACTTTTCTTGTAAATATTTGGATTTTGATTTTCCAATTGACCAAGTGACATAATATTTTTAATTATGAGCGAGTTTTTAAACCTAAAAATTAATTGGTTGTTAAAAAGAACATTAAAATCACCATTTCTTTCACCATTGTCATCCACATCACTTCTTCTTCTTTTTACCTGGGACTAGTGTTGCCAACCTAAAATTTAAAAAATCTGTAGAATCATTCGTCAAAAATCGGTAGGTTTAAAAAAGGCGGCAAATTGAAAAAAAAATTGTTTTGAAAAAAAATTAATTTATATTTTGAATAAAAAATATCATTTGAATATTGGAAGGTATAAAAAGTAAATAATCATTAAAACAATAAAAAACTTTATACTTACATTACCTTCAAGCATAATATTTAATAGATTTGTAAATAAAATATTACACATGAATTATAAATATAAAAGAGTGTAACAACCAAATAATATCGGTAGATTAGCTCGCAAATCAGTATATCGGTAGATTATTCCCAAATCGGTAGATCTACCGAAAAATCGGTAGGGTTGGCAACCCTGGATTTGGCCTGTATGTTCCTTATCAACGTTCAGCCAAAATTAAATAAATAATGTTAAATTTTATTTACTTTAATATTTAATACGTAAAATTTGAAAAAACGGATTTTTTTAAGTAATATGTGACTAAAAAAATTATTTTGGTTAATAAAATCGTTTTCTTGATATGTCGATTAGGTAGGTAGGCAACATTTATTGTACTTATGTATTACTGGCTGCCTAGTATTCAATATAATTTAGGTTTATATGTCTGTTAGAGAGTTAGGCAACATATATTGCGATGTATTGTATTACTGGTTGCCTGGAATTCTAAATAATTTTATTGATTGATGCCACCCACTATATATATAATGTACAAAAACAGATAAAAATCCAGTTTTATACCATACATTACATACTGTAAATTTAAGGCTCGTTAGCTCAGTTGGTTAGAGCACCACACTGATTGTTTCATCGTGGAGGTCGAGGGTTCGAATCCCTCATGAGCCCAATTTTTATAATTTTTATATATATTTATCTTTTAAATTCCTACTTGGAAGGAGGTACAAAATGTAGAAATAAAAAAATAAATGTTTTTTTAATTGAAACAAATTTTTATACGTCAGCAAATCACAGGTAACACAAAATTATATATAGGTAATATGATTTGTCCATGAATTACTATTTCACGCGATAAAAACGATGATAACAACTTCAATTTGTTTAATCATTACGTGTTTATGAAATATTTACAGTGTAGCACATTGGCTGATTTATAAAGGGGTATGTTTTTAAAATTTAGAGTAAATTTTTTAAATAATTCTTCGAAATTCGCTTTTTTGTTAAAAAAGCACATACATTTAAATGTAAAAATAAATATAATTTCTAATAAAAAAGGGCTTCTAATAAAAAAGATGGGCTCATGTAGGATTCGAACCTACGACCTCCACGATGATAGTAATCAGTGTGGTGCTCTTACCAACTGAGCTAACGAGCCTCCACTGTTTTAAAATATAGTTTACGAGAAAACTAATAAAATTATAGGTATAATTTTATGCCAAAATATTATTAAAAAAAGGACAAAAAAGTATATAAAACTTTCGCGCGATTATATATTTTTTAATAACAAAATTATAATAAAATAGTTTTCATTTATATTTATCAAATTATATAATTTAATTGATATTTTTGATAAAAAGGGGGCTAAAAATCTCGACTTGTAACATTTTTATGAATATTTAGCGCACTTTACTTTTCAATCCGGACCTGTTTATTAAAGATAACTCGTGAGACGATAAGCTTTTTTTTATCTTATAAATATTTTATAAATAAAATAGGTACAATTATTTTAATATTTATTCAACATTCCTCGAATTTCATGACTACATTTTTCGTAACTGTTCGTTAATCTTGTGCTAGGGTTTAGGTACAATACGCAAAACGCCCTTTTTAGAATTCTACGTCACAGTCAGAGCAGTAGCCACGCTTTTATCGCCATCTCCAAAATAAAAGACAGTGCCTGATAGCACGCAACCAACAAAACAAGAGCAAGAGTCAGTTTTAGGTTAGACACTGAACTGAAACCGAACGAGAACGAGACGAGAGTCTAGTTTTCACAACAACTTGAAAACAAGTGTGTTTTTGAAAGGCTGTGTATTAGAATTAGGTTAGAAAAACACTTAAAAATTTATTAATTTTTGTTTATCGCGTGATTAAACGCCTCTATCCGGTAGTGAATTTGATACGGGGTCGTATGTGTTGAAAATCGATAGTTTCTCATTCACAGCATCTCAGTCTACGTACAAATGATTTACAGAAATAATGAAATACTTCGATTTAGGAAATGCACCTTGAAACATTTCTATTGGTATGTCCTTTATTTATACTATTTATTATTAACTGCTTTTTTCAATTAATTTTGATGATATAATTTAATTGAACTAAATTAAACTTTTTTAAAAGTTTTTACAAATACATCAAAATATTTGGTTTTTTGGTTGTGACTACTGCTACAGAAAGTCGGATATATTTACTTTAAATTTACAGGGAGGCTCTTTTTTAATTTTGACTACTAAAAATAACACTAAATATTTTTCAAAATAAATAGTTAATGCAGGATACTATTAATTAATGATTTGGGGGATAAGAGTGTTATTTATTTTACTAACAGAAATCCACAGGGTTTCCCAAATAAAAGTGATCGATTTTAAATGTAAATGCACAGTATTAATTGCTCTAAAGAAATCGGGTTTTCACTAATTGTTTTCATTTACCCAAAAGTTTTTTATGAAGTTTGTTTACATTTTATCCCGTCTACTAATTTTGGTCAAAATAAATGGAAAAAATATGTATTATTTTAAATGAAAAAAATTGAGAAAATCATGAAAAAATTAAAAATGTTCAATAAAGTTTACGAATAAAAAAAAAACAGATAAAGGAGAAGGGTCTCTAAGTCATATTTTTGGCCTAATTCATTTTTAATCAAAAATAAAAATAATATTTTTTTTACTATCTATAGACAATATTAAAACGATTATATCTCAAACGGGAGGTCTAAAAATAACCTCTCCCTCTTCTACCTTCTCTTTAAAATATCCTCCCCCTTCCCCCGAACAGTAAACTATAAACTACAAATGTATGAGGCAGCAATCTAATAATATGTTTTTGAAATCGATCAATAAATAACAGAAAGTTGTTGCTTCTTAACGCGAATTATGGTGTGTATGACGTCACGTCTTCGCATAGTTGAAGCACCGTACTATAAATCAAACGCTGAAGGCACCTCCACACATACGTACACGAACATTTGTTAATATATACGAATATTTGAAGACGAATGATTTTTACGAATGTTTGATCAAAATACCATCCACACATATTTTACTCCGGTATGGCGAATCCCTAATTGGCAAACATTTGCAACGATGGGTAATAATATAGTGGTTACTACTTAAAAGTTAAAATTGAATAATTTTTATTAAATAGTAAATAGTAAAAGCCCGAATCGTTTGTCTCATAGTGTGGATGACAACACGAACCCGTTCGGCCATCTTGAATTTACTTTTAGGGGACAGCCCTGAACATGTTTCAACAATAAAATCTCTTCCGTAGAAGATGGCATTATGAACCTACTTTTTTTGGACTGCTTTAGACTAATAAATGCGAGGAATAACGAAACTAAAGAAGCGCTGTACGTCGCTTTGCTTACCATCCTTACACTACTTAGGAGAGATGACGTCAGGCCACTGAATCAGACGGAACAAATTTATTAATACAATGCGCAACATTGTTAGTTTTTGAGATATCTTAATTTAATTTTCACGCTTTTGTTCAATTTTGCTTAATTTTCAGATTCATTAATCAAAATATGGTAAACTTCTTCCATTGTTTGTTTAAAAAAATCCGGTACAAACAATTTTCGGTATGAAGGAGGCCATTTTTCAATTTTTTTACGGAGAAAAATTTTCTTCACTTATCGAAGTCTTTCAAATGAGCTATAAAACACTTCGATTAGATTAGTAGTTTTTGAGATATTGCAGGTGGGAGTAAATTCACAAAAGTGGGCGTGGCACCTTTACTTTGGAATCTATGACGAAGTGATGACCTAAACTTATACCTTTCTTGAGTGCTTTAACTAACCATTTGGTCAATTTTAAAACACCAATGAGGAACCCTGTTTTGATAACCCAGTTTTAGGCCAAGACCAAGGGGTATACACGTTGGACAAAATTAAGATAATTCGATATTTTATTAATAGCTACATATAGCAATAAATATTTATTATTAAGAGCACTCTATCATTCCAAACTACGTCCTAGATGCATCGCCCCTGTACTTTGAAGCAGTGGGCCAATTTTGGAGATTTAAAACGCAATGATGATAGAAAGGTCCATCTAACAGGTGGCAGCACTTACGAAACAATTATATGGATTTATCTTAATTCGCTCTTAAAACTTAACTTATGTTAGATTTTCTTTTCTTTTTTTACCAAATGTCTTAAAATATAGCGAATTGTGGAAAGCTAAAAAAATTTTCACAAACAAATTAAACAGCGAGATAAAAAATGTAAGTTGATATAAAAAAATGTAATTGGTAGCCACAATAATAGATTTTTTTTCTCCATAATTTAGTAAAAACCACAACTAAAGTAACTCCGTAAAAAGTTATTAGGAATATAGTATTTCTAGTTTTTTTTATAACCGTTGTGTTTTTTTAGGAGCTGAAGAATTGATTTAAAATCCTTTTAAATGAGTAAATCCATTGTCTTAAAGCAAAACAAGTTTTTACTTTACTTCAATTATACTCATCCCGTATTGTATGAAAAATTTCGACTGCGATATTTTTTGATTGATTTTCACGATTAATTTTTGTGATAGATAATGTTTAATTTAAACTGTGATTTTATCATGTTTTGATTTTATCATTTTTAACGTTATCATTTATTACATAAAATCGGCTTAAGTGTGTACACGTTAGTTTCGATAAAAATAAACTAATTCATCGAAAAATTGAAGATAAAAGTGTATTCCTGTGATAAATGAAAGTTTCAGAAGTCACAAATAGGAAAAACTGTATGTATAATATTGCACATTTCCATAAAAACTTCAGACATTAAAAAACTATCAGAATTCAAATAGTTTACTGATTACTCTGATAAGAATATAATTAATTGGTCATTTTTAAATTGTATTTCATAAAATAAAGCTGTCCATATACAGGATGTCTAAAATTGGAAGTGATAACATTGTTATATCAGAAACCATAAGAGATACAGATGCGGTTAAATGTGAAAAAAGTTAACTAGTTTGGAGAGCATTACATTGGTCGAAAAAAATCTACAGAGACTTTCGCCTTTCTTGAGTTAGACAAGGAAAACTAGAAATGCTATTTTTGATTTTTTACGTCTAAAATAATTTTTTTTTTTTAAATATCAAAAATTATAAAAGGAAAGTTTTATTTCTCAAATTTGCTACAAAAATGTACTAATAAATCTTTGATACGACGTTTCGTGTCTTAACGGCCCCCATCAAGTTATTTTTTTTAAATACGGACCTATATTTTTTATTACAAAATTCAAATTCAGTGTATCACTTTATCTACGTTTTATATAAAATAACTAACATAATCAGTGACAATAATTTTTAATTACGGCCCTGTCGTAGTTCTTTTGTAAATTCTCAGCTTTTAGAAGAGAGAATTTCGTGGAAGAAAAAGAAGAGAGGATTTTGATAGAAATTGAATCGAAATAAGCTGAATGACCAGCATATAATCTCTTGCCATTTTAAAAATAGAAATTACCACGTTAACACAAAAAGTATGAAAAAAAATTACTTTTAAGTACATTTGGCAATAATGGCAAAATTTTGAAAAAATTTAATCTATTTAATTCGTTTTATTTTTACTGGTATTAATACTGTGGAGAATTAAAGAAAAATATTCTCTAAATCAATATTCACTATTCATTCCCTTTCGGCTTTTATCCTCCATCAAGTAATAAACTGATAAATTAATAAAAGTAGTTTCTCTATTACGTTATAAATGATGTAAATTTATTGAATTGACGTATAACGAATGTGGTACGTGTTACCATTATTTATTCAAACGGAGTATTTATATCGATTATTTTCCAGTCTAATATTTAGAATTAGTAATTTTCTTTTCAACCCCTCTTTTTAAAATGAGACGAGAGTCGAAGTCAGAGGTCAGACTGAAGGGTGGCGCGTTCGATTTTTGAAATGTAATCGTAAAAACTGAAGATTAAGATCGTTTTCATGCCGAGAAAAATAATTAATATTATTATAGCGTTATACAAAAAGATAATTTTGGACGAAATATAGAATTTTACGTTTAAATTTTTTATTTTTTATTGTCGTTAAAGTAGTTAAAAAATCGGCTGTGTCACCCCAGAATTTTCCCGGCTCGGCTGGGAAGAATAGGATTATTTTAATTACAAAATACAAAATTCCTGGACAAGTAAAATGCTGAAACAAATAGGTTGCAAAAATTAATTAAAATGAAAAACGACAAAAGTTGCTAACAAGTTATAAATAGCAGAATGGTAACGAAATATTTCAAAAAAGGGGAAAAAACTTTTTGAAAATGATAAACAATTGTTAATTTCAGCAAAAATTAAAACTAATAAATAAAGAGTGAAAATAGGCAAAAATGGCAAAGAGACCAGAAAAAGGTAACAAAAAATTAACAAAAGTCAAAAAAGCCAAATACGAAAAAGTAAAGGGAAAAATAAGTTAAAAAAAACCCAAAAAAGTTTAAAAAAGTAAAAAAAAGTTTAAAAAAGAACAAAAGGTCGAAAAGATCAAAAGGTCTAAAAAGGTAAAAAAGGAAAGAAAAGGGGCAAATTAGAAGCAAATAAAGGCAAAAAAAAGTTCAAAAAAGCAAAAATAAAATGTTAAAAAAGGGTAAAAAAGCCAAAAAGAAAAAAGAAAACAGGTAACAAAAACAAATAAACCCAAAAGGGTCAAAATAAAGTCAAATTAAAGGCAAAAAATCAAAAATGGTAAAAAAAGGCTTAGTAAAGGCAAAATAGGTCAAAAACATTCAAAAAAGTTGAAGTAAAACTTTATAAAACGAACAAAAAAAATTGTTAAAAATGATAAAAAAATTTAGCAAAAATTAAAACTAATAAAAAAAAGAGTGAAAATTGGCAAAAAGGCAAAAAAAGCAAACAAAAACTTAACAAAAAATCAACAAAAGACCACAAAGAAAGCCAAATACGACAAAGTAAAGGCAAAAAACGCCAAAAATGTCAAAATAAGTTAAAAAAAAAGCAAAAAAGGCAAAATGGACTAAAAAAGTCCAAAAAACTTAAAAGAAGTTAAAAAAAGATCAAATGGTCGAAAAAGGTAAAAAAGCAAAAAATAAAGGGTAAATTAGAAGCAAATAAAGGCAAAAAAGCAAATATAAAATATTAAAAAAAGCAATAAAAAGGGGTAAAAAGGCAAAAAAAAAGAAAAAGGTTACAAAAACAAACCCCCAAAGCCAAATTTAAGGCAAAAACGTGTCAAAAAAGCAAAACCGGTAAAAAAGGCTTTGTAAAGGCAAAATAGGCCCAAAAACTCCAAAAAAGTTGAACAAATAGTTAAAAAAAAAACAAAAGGCAAAAAAAGGTAAAAAGCTAAAAAAAAACGCAAAATAGAAGCAAATAAACAAAAAAAGGTCTAAAAGGTCCAAAAAAGTTAAAAAGAAAATTAAAAGTAGCAAAAAAAATTGGCTGTGTTAAATGATAAAAGAAATTTGGTGCTCTACAACTTTGCATTGTTTGTTATGAAAATTTGGAAAAACCGCGGAAAATCTACATGCACATTTTTTGCACGCCCTCTACTGGCGCAGCTATTGGAAATTCTTGAAAGAGTGATAGAAAAATTCTGTGTTAGGTTATGGTCAAATGAGATAGAGTGTGTTAATGTTGGAAAATAAAAATAATTTTTGCATCTTACTCTTAAGTTTGAAATGCAATTTTACTAATTTAGGAAAATCAATTTACTCATTATTGACAGGGACGTACTCAAAATTCTGCAACCTTTATTTTCATTCGTTATTTGAATTCCATGAAATTTTTATTGGTAAATATAGCAGTCTTGTTATATTCCTAAAAAATGCCTATCTTATTAATCGTATATAATAAAAACTCCACTTTTATTTAATTTAATAAATCATGTCACAAAATATAAATAAATAGATTTCACATTATCAAAATGTGATTTACGATGTGTTTTATACAAATAATTGTATTGATCGCTTCTTTTTTTAAAATAACAAGTAATGAATTTGTACTCTATATAAATGAAATCAATTTCCTGTTTTGTATAAGTAATTTGATCATTAACCATAGGCGGATCATATTTTATTGTATTTCGTCCAATGTGTTAAAATTTGCTCTAATTTAGCTCTATAGAGGGAATTAATTTCCTGTTTTACATAGTCGGGAATGATTTTTTTATTTTACTAATTTTCCGACATGGCATTCAATGTTTGCTTTAATTTGTGATTAATGAAAATATAATTAATTTCATATTTTTATGTATCTAACCTTTTCCTTCACTGGCACTGGGTTTAAAATTTTAATATATCCTAACAGTGCATTAACATACATAAAATAAGTAATATATCCATTAGTAATGTAAAAGGAATTACGGCTACTTAGACCATATTCACTATTGTTTTTATTCTAATGCTTTTAAATAAATATAATGATATTAGGTGATCAATCAAAATCAAAATTGACATTTTTGTTTTATTCCGACTTCATAAACAATACTTGTTGGATTGTTTGTGCTTTAGCTATAATTTAAGTGCCTACTAATGTTAGTTTTTTGGTGAAAATTGGTATGTATGGATGCGAGGACGGATGCAAGTTTTTTAATGTAAAAGAGAAACTATTTGCCTTAAAATTTGTAAAATGTAAAAATTATATACTTATATCAATTCACCTATTAAAATTCTGTACTTTGCTCGTAGCTTGAATTCTCAAATACTCAACACTTTGTATAAAAATAAATTAGCATTCATAACGAGGCGCCATTTTAATTTATTTTATTTCAATTATAATTACCAAAGTTTTCATTTTGTTACAAGTTAGAGCTCACTTGTCATATTAAGTTAAATTTTTTTATTGCGTTACAGAATTGCTTTTTCCTTTTATTTGAAAAGTGCGTTAAATGAATCCTATAGTGATAATGAACCACTATAATTTTTATATAATTTTTTTAAACCAAATAGTGCCATAAAAATGACTTTGAATTTAACATTTTACATTTTCGCGCGGAAACTCTAGCCGCCATGCTGACTCGGCTCGTGACTTCATTCCGTTTGAATAAGAATACAAATATTTTTGGAAGTATTAATAATGAGTTATAATCCTTATCATTGGCCTCTTGTACCGGAATGCAAATACTATGCTTTATTTCTGTGAAGATCACTTAGATGTAAGTACGCATCTAAACAAGCGTAATAACTATCATATGAAGAAAAGAAAACTTTATCATAATATCGTAAAATCAAATTTTGTAATTTATTTATAGGTTATGTTAAGACTGCGATAGAAAATGTAAAGATTAATGCATGTTTTAGGTGAAAAATGACATGGATAATTATACACAATACAAGATAATAGAACAGAAATCCAAATAGAAAAAATGTCAAATTAACACACAGCACAAGAAAAATCTATCTTGTTTACTAACTAAGTGACGTCACATCATGGCGAATAGAATTTTAGACATTTGAAGAACAGGTTTAAACAATGATTCTTAAAATTGAATTATAAAATTTATATTAGCATTTCTCGTTTCATTTTAACAAAATCTATCATAAATACCTATTTTTAGATTTTTCTTACATGGTACAAAATACACTATTACTAATTTCTAAAAGTAAAAGTTATTGAGAATGCAAAGCTGTCTGTGAGTCTGGAAACACTATAACTTTTATTTCTACTTATTTGGCATACACAATATATCTTCTATGGGATTAAATTTCATCTCCGGGGGTCATCCTTAACCAGAGATATGGGGGTCACAAGGTGACATGTATATTAAATTAAAAATAAATTTAATAATAACTTGGTGTTATATTAACACATTTTCATATCAATTTATTTTTATAATCGTTTTTATAATTTAAAAAATACTATGTCATTTGTTGTTATCGCAAATTCCTATATCTACAGGATGTCTAAAATTGGAAGGGATAATATGGCTATATCAGAAACCGTAAAAGATACAGAGACAGTTAAATGGGAAAACTATTTTGAAGAGTACATTGGCGTGGATTTTACGCATATAATTTTTATTAAAAAAAAAAGAATGAAAAATAGAAAAGGAAAGTTTTATTGTATCCTAAATTTTCTATAAAGTTATACTAATAAATCTTTGATAGGCGTCTCGTGTCTTAACGGCCTCCATAAGGTTATTTTTTTTTAATACGGACCTGACTTTTTTATTACAAAAATTGATAAACCGTTAAAATTCAAATTCAGTGAAATATCACACTTGTCATTTTAATAAAGTTTTGTGTAAAATAACTAACATCATCAGTGACAATAATTTTTAATTATGGTCCTGTCATAGTTCTTTTGTAAATTTGTTTTAATTTTGTCCATTACCTAAAAATTTCGATAAAAAAGATGCATTATTAGTGAAATAAAAATATATATCAATATAGTACAAATTAAACAAGCAGAAAATAATCGACCTGCGTTGTGGTTAAAAAATCTTGATTGCAAAACTAATTTAAGTATAATTAAATTTTAATAGCTATGTACCCATTAATATTTTAAATTTATTGGTTGAATATTTATAGGTAATTCCTAAATTAAATTATTCTACTTATTTTCATCTTTTTTGCATAAGATAAGATCCAGGTCCGTATTAATGATAATTATTTGTCATACAAAATGTCTTAGAAAATGTAATGTATGACACATCACTGAATTTGTCTTCAAATTCTCTACAAATATTTTAATCACGATGCAGGTTGATTATTTTTCTTCTTGCGTAATTTCTACTATTTTGATTTTTTTTGGTTTCACTGATAAAGCAACTTTTTTATCGGCATTTTTAGGCAATGTTACATTTGTTTTGACGAAATTAAAATGAATTTACAAAAGTACTACGACAGGACCGTAATTCAAAATTAAATTGTTGTCACTGATGATGTTAGTTATTTCAGATCCAACGGCCTTAAAGTGACAAGTGTGATATATCACTGAAATTGAATTTTAACGGTCTATTAATTTTTGTAATAAAAAAGATAGGTCCGTATTAAAAAAAAATAACTATCAAAGATTTATTAGTACGTCGTATCAAAGATTTATGTACAGTTTTGTAGCAAATTTGAGATACAATAAAACTTTCTTTTTTATTTTTTGATATTTCTTTAAATAAAAATTATAGGCGTAAAACACCAAAAATAGCATTTTCAGTTTTCCCTGTATAATTCGCGAAAGGCGAAAGACCCTGTAGATTTTTTCGGCCAATGTAATGCTCTCCAAACTAGTTAACTTTTTTCCATTTAACCTCATCTATATTGCTTATACGGTTTCTGACATAACAATGTGCTTTTTACAATATTTCTCTTATCCTTTACTATTGTAATTATTACTAGTTCTTCAAACATATAATGCAAGAAATGAGATTTTAAACAAACAAAATGTATATACCATTGTGATAAGCCTATTTTGGTATAAACCAAGTTGGGAAGTGTTTGTTTAACAATATACCATCTGTTGTTATTACACTTGGATACTCTGGCAACCTGATTTAGATAATTTTGATGATAAAAATGATTTAGACGAGTCTGATAATACTAATTAAACAAATATGTGTACTTTGTTTTAATTACAACTTGTGTATAATAAAGAGACTATGTGAGTTGATTTTTTTATACGATGGTCCAGGAAATAGAAAGTTATAAGTGTTGAGGTCAGTTATGTCACACAAAAATACCGAGTATCAACGTATTCATGAGACAAACCATAGTTTCCAGAATTCAAAAGTACAGTGTTTTCAGAAATGATTGCCTGCCATGTGACCAAGATGACATTTCACTAATTGGTAGAATATAAAAAAAATATCCCTAGACGTCATCCAGTATCGAAGATAATTTTACTTTATTTTAAATATCTATAAAAATAATAAATATTCATTCCAAAGACTAAAATTGTTTGAACTTTTCTAAAAAATATATAGTTTTGCCATCCTCAGTTTGAGGAGGCTGAAATCAATCGAGGTTGTCACATTTATTTTCTAAAATTCTTTCTTAGCCTTACTATAAAAATGTTCTCGTTATTCTAGTAAAATTTTAGTTAGTGACGCTGTTAGGACAGATAGTGTATTTTTTTTGTAAATATATTATGCGAAATCGCAAAGTACGCACCATATTTTTAAAAAAACAATACAAAAAATATATACATGGTGGCGAAAATTTAATTAAACACTATTGGGATTTCGTAAACCGTTATAGATGCAAAGTTGATTAAATAGGGAAAATATGTGTATTTTCCAGACGAATTAATTAGCTTTTTCAAAATTAAAATATCAGGTCCGCTTTCAGATTTATTTGGGAAAAACCGAAATTGACGATATTCGTTTCATTTAATTAATACCTTAATTTTTAAAGATAGAAAAAAAGTTTATAAAACTTTTTTATAGAAGGCCAAATATCGCTTAACATAGGACATCTCTCTGTTTTAAAATCTTGCCCTTTACCTAATTACTTAAATTTTCTTTTAATACCATTTCTCAAGTTTTTTTTTATTTTCATGCTAATAATAAAAATAATAATGATGTAACAAAATATAAAAATAAGATTCTTCATATTTCACAATTGTTGATTTCGAACATCTTATATACAAACTTTTTTAACAATAAACTGTGTTTATAAAATTCAAACAAAACTCATAAAAAGTATTTCATTACAATACATATAATTTTTCTTTTTCAGGATGATTTCTGAACATGCTTGAGAAGAGATCATGGTCAAAATTGCTGCTGGTTGTATCAGGATTTATAACATGTGTAGTGGTGTGGCACGAATTTCTCAATCCCCAAGACACTGCCACCATCATTCCAACACTCGCAACAGCCTATACACTATTTACGGAAGAAAATACCGGATTTATTGATAAAACTCATCAGTTACCAGAACACGATTATAGCCAACTGATTAATCTCAATTTTAACTTTTCTATTATTAATTTTATATGCAACGAATCTACACCTGTATTACTCTTAGTTCTAGTTCATTCATCTCCTAACAATTTCGCCAAAAGGAAGACTATAAGGGAAACATGGGGGAAAAAAGACGAAAATATCAAAGTTGTGTTCATGATAGGTAGCGTAAATTCACCAGAGCTGCAAAGGAATTTAGAAGCAGAAAATAAAGTACACAGTGATTTCGTACAAGGTAGTTTCGTCGATACTTACAGGAACCTTACTTACAAACATGTAATGTGTTTTAAATATTTCATTTACCACTGTCCGCAAGCCAAATATATATTGAAGACTGACGATGATGTATTTGTGAATATGCCAACTATGAAGAATTTTCTGACTAACGATTTATCTCCGTATGGTGCTAGCAGAGGTTTATTTTGTACACCTCTATACAACCCATTAGTGTTAAGGTCATACAGATCAAAATGGAGAGTTTCCTTTACGGAATACCCTGATAGATTTTATCCTACTTATTGTCCTGGTTGGACTTTGCTTTATTCAGCTGACGTGGTACTGGGTCTGTACAAAGAAGCTCAAAAGTCAGATTATTTTTGGATTGATGACATTCACATTACAGGAACTCTCACGCAGAAACTTAATGTTACTCATACTAATATCAGACCATTGGTTTTATCGCAAAAACAAATGGATTACATCATTTATTGGCGGTACGGGTTTAACCAACCGTTTTTGTACGGGAAACCGAATTTGAAGCAGAAAGAAATCAGGGGATTATGGGATTACGTTTCAACTCGACAACCACCAAAGTTTATCTACGGAAATAATCATTAAAAATAGAATTTTGCGGTATGAGCAATTTAGATTTTTATTACTTACGAATAATAATTCGAAACAAATTAAAACCGCTTAAGTATATAAAATATTCTGCTAATAAGACAAATTTTTATATAGCTGAGATCTCAAAATAATTAAACATAAGAATATATAAGCACAAATCATATATAAGATCGATTTACTTGTCAAAAAGGGTCATTTACATTTGGTCCTTCTAGTTGGAAAAATAAACGATCCTTGTTTGGCACGTGAATTTATTCGCACGAACAATTTTTTTTACAAACATTCTGTTTTCAGATCGATTATATTAGGTTTTATAAACCGAATTTGAACCACAAATTAGGGTTTTTTTTTAATGTATTTCATTACATTTCCGAATTTTATGAAAAAAATTGCGTTTTTCAGATATTTCAAATATTTTCTTCTGATGGTCTTTCAAAATATTAATACTGAGTCATGATCTATTAGAAGTAAATACTTATCTCGCTAATATACAGGGTAGACCGTATTTAATTTGCGTATACAGAAACATAGAGGGAGAGATTCTCGTAAACCGTAATGCAATATATGTATTTTCAAGACGAATAGTTTGGTTTTTCAAAATTAAAATATCAGGTCCGGTTTCCGAGATATTTGGGAAAAACCTACATCGACGATTTTCGTTTTATTTAATTAACAATTTATTTTTTAAAGAAAAAAACTTTAAGATTTTTATTGAAGGTTTAACATAGGGTATCCAATTTTTTAAAACAACTTTTCGTCTTTAAAAGGCATATCAACTATTTTTTTTTAAATATGGACCTTTACTTTTTATTTAATTTTTGAAATCCCCATTTATTCTCTATCCAATCATTTATAATATTTAATTTTTTTTATTGGGTTTTAGGAATTTTTCTAAACGGCGCTACTTCATTTTCACTGTAAATATTTATCTATCTTTTTGAATAAAATTAATTAAAAATTAAGTATACTTTGAGCTTAACGCTCCAAGTATACTTAATTTCTATTAAATATCTGAATTTAAATTTTCTAAAATAACTGCAATCAGAATATAAAGAAAATGTATTTAAATTTATCGAATGATAACGAAATATAACTAGAATTTACATTGTATTAAACTAAATAGTCATTGTCAATTATTTTAATGCTGTAAAAATTGCTCAAATTGCCCTCTCCCTTATTCGAGATATTTCATATAATGCACTCATACTCATATTTTTAAGGTAAACGTGAACAGGTCCGAAATTCCTAGAGAATAGTTCAAAAAATTAAGAGTTCTACATGGTTGGATAGAGAAAAATAAAATAGAAAATACAGATCCGCATTTAAAAAAAATAGTTGAAGGTGGCCCTTCAAAGACTAAACATTGTTTTAAAAAAGTTTTATAAAGTTTTTTTCTGTATTTAAAAATTTCGGTTTTTCCCAAATATTCCGGAAACCGGACCTGATATTTTAATTTTGAAAATTCCAATAAATTCGTCTAGAAAATACACGTCTTTTTCCTCGTTTAACCAATTTTGCATATATTGCGATTAAATCCAGTTCACCCTGTATACATATTTTTTTAATCGAAACACATGTGATACACAAAAATCAAATACTTAAGTTATGACGGTTTATCTAATTGTGCAAATTACTGAATAAAATTATATATTTATATGTTTTAGGAATATTGTTTTTCTAATATTCTAACGTTTGGAGAAAATTTGAAATATCTGAAAAACGGTATAATTTGTATTTTTCAAACATAATTTTTTTTACTCGAAAATACTATTTAAAAAGTAATTACGTTTGATTGTTACAAGCCCGAGTCGTACAACAAATTATGTTACCAAAATTTACCAGTGGCGTACAAAATATACAGGGAAAAAGAAAATTAAGAAAAATATAATAATAAAGAGTATTAAATATGTAGAACTTTATATTTTTTCAAAAAACTACGAAGATATCATATCAGAACATCTTAACGCCTTGTATTTACGTCAGTTTTGAACAAAAACTATTTTGTGACATAAAAGAGGGCTTAAAATAACTAAAACCTCGAAATCTAATAGTTGCACCATTGCGTGCTGAAACTGAAAAGAATAAAAATATAAATAAAAGTATTATAAAATTTATATGGCTGGTTCTAGGGACTATTTACGGTTTTGGTCCATAATCGACTCTTTTTAATATAAAATAAAAAAGGATCAAATTACTTAATTTTATACTTTTTATAAGCACACATTATTTATTCTACTATTCTCAAAAACCCCAGTTTATGATATTATATAACTTTTACGTACTTAAAATGAGTTCAAAAATATTATACATGTCACCTCGTTTTCTATATCCATAGGCGTCCGCAAAAAAATTACTTGAAGCTGTTTTTTCTGTTCCTCCTGGATTTTGTTTTGTGGACGCCTTTGTTTATGATGTTTTTTTAATAGGAATAAAGTGATAAATTCGGTGATGAGGTATTTTCTTGTTATCTATTTTTTAATTTAATTTAGGAATAAGAATTTCGAAAATTGTTATAATAGAAATAAAATTAATATATTATAAACCAGTTGCCGGAGTCTATGAATTGGTTAAATATTTTAAATTATTCTGCTTTTAACGACGGTAGAAATTGGTGACTGGTTGAATTCTATCATGAAAAAATGTATATTCTAAAAATAAATAAGAAAATATTATTTTTAAGTTTTATTTTTGGAATCCAAATACAAAAACCCAAATAACTCGATATAGTTTTTCCTAGGAGACACAAGTAAAAGTATTTATATTTATATCCTTGAGATCAAATTTTCCCTTTTTTTTATAACTCCAGGAAAATAAGTTTAGATGATATAAAAAACGAGGAATAAAAAAAGCAAACTATAACATAGAACAAATGTTACATAAAATCCAAAATTTCCTGTTATCTTAGAAGAACCGGCAACGCAACAGAGCCGATAACTTTTGCACAGTCCAAAGTCAAAAACAAAGAAGCCGCGAATATTTAGTACATAATACATTTTTGGCTTTTTTTACGTGATATTATGCAATAAAAACTTGTTAATTTCAGAAATGAATGAATATGATTCAAAAATTTTTAGTAGCTGCATAATCACTAATAAATTACATATCTAGAAAATCAAATTCATAAGCGCTCGTACTAAATTCCTTTCTCTTTACTCCTTACCCCCTGTTCGATTATTGTTTACGAGAAGTATAGTTATGAAAATTGGCGTAGGTAGCCGGTCTGAAGATGGCGGAAAGCTGAAACTAGTTTCCAACTCTGCTAACCTTCAATGATGAATTATAACATTATAACTATTAATTATACATTTTGTGGTACTGGATTTTATTAACACATTTGAGAGGTGGATAACGTTTTAAGTCCTATTAAAATATTTCTTTTTGTATAAAACGGATGATCTTGGTCAGTTTTTAAAAAAATTAAAATTTTTGAAATTTTAACAGAATTTTTCGAATAATTTTTTTCTTTTAAGTGTTCATTTTTTAAATTTTGATATTTTTAAACTGAAGGGTTTTTAAGATTGTTAAATTTTTTGTTTTTTAAATTTTTCGTTTTTGATATATTTTTGAAATTTTCTAAATCTTCCTGAAATTTTTTGATATCGATATTTTTAAATTGTTAACATTTTTAGTTTTTTTTTGAAATTTTTAGTTTTTTGTTTTTTTAAATGTTTTGATAAATTTTTGAAATTGAAAAAAATTTTTTTTTTCGTTTTCGATAATTTAGAGAGTTTGGAATTTCTTATAATTTTGGTTTTTTGTTAAATTTTTAATTTATTTCATATATTTTTCAAATTCTGGTTATTTTTTAAATTTTTTTTTCATTTCAATTTTAAAATTTTCCGAATTTTTTGAATTATTAATATGTTTTTGATACTATCGACATTTTTGAAATTTTTGTTTGTTTAAAGTTTTTAAAATATTCGGAATTTCCGTTTCAAAATTTTTTTTATTTAATACCTTTTGAAATTTTTGGAAATTTTTGAATATCGACATTTCTATTTATTTTCATTTTTTAATTTTCGAAACGTTTGAATTTCTTAATTAGTATTTTTTTTAATTTTTGAACTTTTATTGATTTTTTTTGAAATTTTTTAAATTTCATACAATTCTTAAAATATTCACAATTGTAAAATAAAATTTTTCATTTTTGGATTTAATTTATTAATAAATCGCGTTCATGTATTAGTAGCAATAAATTTGAAATATCTCAAAAATGGAATGCTTTACAGAGATGAACTAAGAGTACCTTTTCTATATGATGAATAACTAAGAGCTTTAAATTTTAAGAAATACAGGGTGTGCAAAAAGTTAAGCTCAAAATGAATTGATCACTCTCCTGTTTCTACGCCAATGAATTATCCTAATTTGTCTAAATAAAGCGGTACTAAATCGTATTATTGAACATCTTAATATGTACCTATAGTGTCCAGTTAATGTTTCTACTCTAAGTAAAGATAGTTAAAAATTTCATTTTATCACTCTGTAGAATGGAAATGGGGAGGTTTACAGAAAAATGTTATTTGAATTTTCGTAAGAATTCGTCAACATCTACATAGTCCCTGATTTACGGTAATTTATTCTGAAACACATTGTATATCTAATTGTTCTGTGTAAAAATAATGTTGTGGCAATTTCACATTAAGGCAAGTAAAAATTTAGTCAGTAGAATTTTATTAGTTCAAAAAAAAAAAATAAAAAAAAAGTAGCGGTACTAGAATTCAGAGAAAATTTCCAGGTCGCCAAAGAATCGGAGAAATATACATTCAATCATATATACATTGTTAAACACTCGTGGTAACATCAGATAAAATTAAATTCCATAATTTTTCAATTAATATCGTATATGGAACATGTACAAATATTTTATTAAAATTTTTATTTATAGTGAGTGAAATAGTCACGAAATTATTTTTTTTACTCACGCTTCTCACGATTCGTTAATTTCTAATATTTTACTATGAATTTGAAATTTTAATAACTGAAACATATTTTCATTCATTAACCATCGTTATTATCATTTTAAATTGAAAAAACAGACTTAAATTAGAACCTTGTGGAACTGATATAATTTTTAATAAATTAAAAATAAAATTTACCAATTTCCACTATTTTAATTCATAAAATATAATTCTAAAAAAGCTTTAAGCAAAAATCTATTAAGCCGGGAAATTTCCTACAAATTTGTTACCAAAAAGAGAAAAAAAAATACTATACACTTTCTAAATTCACTGTTTTAAGTGGACTAAAAATGGACTATATGTACCTACATTGCCATCTATTCTCAATTTCCTTAAGTTTCAGTTACAGTTTCAAATTAGAAACTGTAACTAGTAATTGATAGATGGCAACTGTATATATTTTCTTACCATTTATTCGAAAATTATTTAATGGGGTACTTGCATAATTTTTTTTCTTATTTTTTTTACTTTAATATGTTTATTACCCCTATTGACGAGCATAGACCAGAATTTATGAAAAATGTTGGCAGGTAGCTGAAAAAACAGCATCCTGTAATTACTTTTAAATCCATGAATTCTCTATTTGTGTGAAGACGGCGTTTCGACGTTATTTATTTAACTATATTCTTAATTTTTACTACAAAATGCCTTATAATTATTGTGCTGCAATGTTCAAGAATAGTATTTTTAATAGTTTAATAAAAACTAGAATAAATACGTAACTTCGACGCTAAATCCCTCTTGCGATGATTTATAGTATTGAAATGCATTAAGAGGCGCTAATACCACAACGGGCGCTCCGTTAATATTAAATACAGGAAGTTGCGGTTTTCACCAATCGATTCTGTCTGTAGTTAATTGCCTAAAGCGAGTCTGTAGCACTTTTTTTAAATTATTTTTAGAAACAGTGACACCACTATCAATTTTTTCCTCTAGATACATTTGAAAAAAATAGCACAGACGCGCTCTTCTGATAAATATTTTAAATATCATGAAAAACCCCGTATAATTTTAGTTGCCATATTAGACGAGTTTTCGTCCAAAAACTAATAATTATGTTTTATGGTGCTCTACCCTGTACTGCGCAGAAAAAATTGGACTGAAGGGTAGGATTACTTAACATTAACCGGAAAATACTAAAAAAACAATTTTTACACCTAACTTAGTAGAATACAACCACATTTTCCTTGGATAATTCTCTAACCGGCAAACACAAAAGTCACGTGATGTGCGGGCCTCTTAAACAGTTTGTTGTCGTCACATCAGAGAAAACTGTCGGCTGTAACCTGAATTCAGATAAATCAGAGATTTTTTTAACTGATCTACCTTAAGTTGTCACAGATTTTTTTTGAATTATAGGGCGAATACAGGTTTTTAAAAAAAATTAAAAATACGGGTTAATTATTTATTGGTCAGGTTTGTAATGGCTCATTTACCTAAAATCATGCAAGCACCCCAATGATCAAAAATAGTACCCTACAGGTTTTATACGACGTTCTATGGTAATAAGAGTTTACAGCGCAAAGAGCGAGGCACGAGGCGATACTGTTTACAAAATTTGATTCTAATGGGGTGCTCGAATGATTTTAGGTAAACGGTCCATATGAAACATGATGAATAAATATTTAATCCGTATTTTTTCATTTCTCTTTAAAACCCTATAATCCGTATGAAATTCTAAAAAATTAAAAGCTGTGACGACATGAGGTAGATCAGTTAAAGAAATATGCGTAAGATGGCACCTATACGCAAATGCATGTTATTGTCAACGGTTTCTTGAATATGAAAGTAATACAGATTTCTGTCGTAGAAAAGTTTAAAATACGCACTGAACGACAAAACGTATCATTTCATTATGTTTAGGGAATCTACCAGTTAGGGACACAAAATCCTGGACAGGTGCCCCCCTAAAGTACGTTTTTGTATAATATTATTCTTTGCCGACGGCCGTGGTGTACTGACTATACCAAGGTTGTGAGACCCACTGTGACTTACGCTTCCATAATATGGTGGCACAAAGCGAATAGCGCGAACGCAGCTAGGCAACTGGCCATGTCTTCTGATTAGAGGGGCGTTTAGACTTTGAGCCACGCTAATTGCGGCTAGGGAAGTTCCACTCGGCCTTTCTTCGCTACACCTTCGTAATCGAAAAAGAGGTACTGGCAGCAACCTACAATCTGGGTCTAAACGGAATGGGATAAGATTCCATGATTGCAGAAAAACTAAGAGAAAATCATTTTAAGGTAAACCTACCTGAGAGGGACAGAAAAAGTGAGGTCAGGATTAATTAATCAGTCTGGTATACAGGCAGGTCCAAAATAGAAGACAGCACAGGGGCTGGATTCTATCATATGAACTCAGGGAGAATATTCATTCTAAACCTGGGATCTATGGCAATGGTCTTTGAGCCGGAAATGACTGCGATAAATTCTTGTACAAATGTAATGTTGCGCGAGGATCTTAGAAATAATCAAATATTCCTTAAAGCAATGAAAATGGTGGAATACAGTCCAAATTAGTATTAGACTGACAGAACATAACAAGATAATTCTTGAATGGGTGCCTGGACACGAAGGCATTGTAAAGGGTAAATGAGCTGAAAAACTTCTCATTGGACCACAACCGACATGTGGTACATAATACTAATATGTAAAGGGTATGGGGAAACAATTAAAGGACAAACACAGGGAATACTAGGTGGAACTTCCGGGACTAAGACAGTCCAAAGCACTAATCGAAGTTCTACCCAAGAGCAGAGATAATCTGCTATTGTGCCTAAATAGACGGGAACTTAAAACTAACAGGACACTGCTATCTCAGAAGACAACAGGGCGGGTATTCTCGTAAAACGTTACGTTTTGGACGCGCTGAGCGAAACTAATGGCAAACAGAGCGCTCACCGAGACGCTAACCTGCGGCTTTTCGTATTCTTCTAGCCGCTTAGCACATTGTGGCATCGCTGCATTTTCCATTGTTCCCAAAATATTATATGACGTTTCTTTTGTTAGTGTTGTCATTTTTATATTGATTTGTTTGTTATTGTCAGTGTTTTATTGTTTTATTTTAATTTTGTTGAAAATTGCTAAAGAGACAATAACACCGGCACAAAAAAAAACCTTGTTACAGTACCTTAATGGACACCCAGAGTTGATTAAAAATAAACAAATTAACCAATTTATCAACTCTGTAAGTGCGAAAAAGTATACACATTATAGAAAATTCAGTTGCATTGGAAAAAAATTATTGTTTAACAAAAGTGCTAAAAGTGTTTTCTAGACAATTACTTCACTCACGCCCATCGGCGATGAATAACCTAGAAAAGTGAGGAGCCCAAAGCCCATATAAATTTTTATTTATTGAAGGATAAAAATACTGACTGTATAAAAGTGAAAGGACCAGCGCCCCCCTGCCCTTGGGTCACCATTGCTTACACCAACTTCAATGGTCAAGAATAAATAAACCTTTGACTCTATTGGTAATGGGGAGAAAATGATGTAACATCTCCTCTAGATTTTCTACATCTTGTTTTCGAAGCCTATCGAGTTTTATAAAATTGTGGTCCGAAAATTCTAAAGGATTGTCCAGCAAAAATCGCTGCCTTTCCACCTCATCTAAAATAATGCCTCATTTATAGGGAAGAGCCATATGTAGCCATACTCAGAAATAACTTAGTAAATATATAACTAAAGATAGAAAAATCGCAGGAAAAAACAGAAATGACAGAAAATAACTGAATTAGGGTGCGGCCACGCTTGCGAGCGATTTATCGCGAGAGATAAATCGTGGACGACAATGTAGCGGGCGACAGGCGGGAACCTGTCCACAGGAAAGCGACTAAAATATCAGTTTTCGTCATGACTCTCACAAGAGCGCGTCGAATTGCCCTTCTTTTGGAAGATGATCCATGTATAGACCCTTTTTTGAAGCGCAAAAGGAAATATGGTGTACATCCTATCAATAGATATAGAAAAGCATATGGGGAATTTCATCACTTGTACAAACAGTTAAGAAAATACCCAGACAGGTTTTTCCAGTACGCTAGAATGAGTATAAACACATTTGACCTAAATAAGATCTGCCATAAAATAGGTCTACTTTGAACTTCCGAAATTAAAATTTCTTTAAAACACGACATCTTGTCGACCTTGTACGTGCAGTTTACAAGACAAAATGCAACAAAAGTCGCTAAGAAATCAAACCGAATTGAAAACAGAACGACACGCTTAGCCGCTGAGCGATTTCTCGCTAAACGATTTTGTAGGTATAGCCACTCCAATAAAATTCAATGGGTTTGAATTTTTTTTTGTCGTTCAGTCATTCACGATTTATCTCTCGCGATAAATCGCTCGCAAGCGTGGCCGCACCCTTAGCCCAAAACAACTAAAAAATTACTTGAAGAACGACACCGGCCGTCAACAAGCTGTCAAAGTTGTCAAAACTCCAATGTCTAAGGGCAAAACAGCTACCAAATGATAGGTGTTTTGAAAATGGTCGCCGCGTAGCCATACCTATCGTTTAACAAACATGAGTACCATTTTTGCCAGTTTGACCACGTGGTATGAGAATTTTACGTCATCACACGGTCAGCGAACACGATACGCTGACCGCTTTTAATTAGGAGAATACCGGCAATGAACTTTATAGGAGTATCGGATGATTCTCTATGCAGAAAATATGGGGAAGAGGTTGAAACTTCTCTTCATATATTATACCATTGGCGGAACCTGAAGAAAAAAAGGGAATGGCACTTTGCGGTACAATATCCCGAACTCGAAGAGATAGCGAAAGTTAACATCATTCTAGACTTTGTAAAGAGAACTGGTCTGGCGTGGCACAATAGGCCTAGATCCCTAGTGCAGGTGGAATTTCCCACCGATTTAGCTAGAATGGAATAGAACCTTCATGAAAAAGTCAGATCGACTCTCACGCTTACCATTATTGATACAGCAGGCATCTTCACCGTCATCTAACGGTTTTCCGTTATAAAAATTGTTTCAGTAATTAATTTTAGAAAGTCAGATTAGATATACCTACCTTCTATTTTTTACTCTTTGGAATTTGGTTCTTTATTGGAATTAAACAAGTACAAAACTTTATAAGATTCAAAATTTACAATCAATTTTTTTTCAAGAACCCTCTTGGTCGCTGCGATCAGTTCGATCCCTCCCGGTCGCCCGGTCCTGCTCCTGTGATACCCCGCATAAGTTATTAATACTATCAATGCATTTTTCTCGGTGTATATTTCGATTAATAAGAAAATCATGGAAATTGGGTCGCTGACGACAGGAAAATCCACTCTTAATCGATCGTTGGAGCATTATAAAAACAAATTTAATAAAACATGACTTGTTAATGAAGATAATAGTCGTTTGTTTCGAAAACGATTCTTAAAGTTTAGGAGTATAGTAGCGCTATAGAGAGTCCTGACTATTTTCTGTTTGTGTTTGGAGTTTGCGCTTTGGCGCTAAAATAAAGAAATTACGTGGCTAATTTGGAGTCCGAGCGGCATCCGTTTGTTCGACCGTGTGTTTACAATCCATTCGACACGACGAAATAACTCCTAGTGCATACGACAATTTGTTTTGTTTGAAAGTTTCTGTTTTTGTTTTGAAAAAAATAAATAAAAACGAATTCAAGTTGGAGCTGTCAACGTTGAACACAGTAAGTTTTCTGTTATTTTTCTTTCGTGCCAAATTGAATTATTATCGTTGATTTGATTTGTCGTTTATCTGCACTTTTTATTAGATATTTTTATTTGTTTTATAGTTGGAGTATACGAACGGCGCTTTTACAATTATTTTTGATATTCCCATTCTATTTTTGATCGGAATCTTAATACAACAGATGTTTATTTTTATAAATAGGTCTCATTGTCGACAGTTTTAGAAGTTTTCGTTTTTGCCTACAATTTTGTTTAAAATAAATGAAAAAAGTTACAATTATAGCATTTTTTTGCGCTTTTTAAAATAACACGTCCCATTTTAATAAATTTTATAGTGTTTTTTTATGAGAATTGGAAAAAGTTAAATCAGTTAACTGAATAATTTTTGAACAAAATATTTATCAAGTTTTTCAAAAAAAAAAATTCCCCTGAGTATAGATCTTGCGCTGACGGTTCATTGCATTATATATTTTCGGCTACCTGTTGAACTTCATGCTATCGTATTCTTGATCTCCCTATTTAATTTTTCCTACTGATAACTTCATAGATTTTTTGGTGATTCTTTTTATCTATGAAAGTTAGTTAGCAAGAACTCCGGAGTTCTCCCCTAATCGACGCCTATGAATAAAATAATAATAAAATATAGATTATATCATACATGAAAATAAATTAAAAAAATGTGTTATTTCCTGTGATTTAACAATCAATAATTGATTCATGCTGGATCATTTCCTCCTGTCTAGTTTCTAAAGGTCAGTATCAGAATTTACAACACAAATGTCATGAAAATTTGCTACCCATTATAAAATAAACAGTGTATTGCATATTATGTATAATTATATTATTGGATTTTCAAAAAAAAACTTTTATACTACGTTTTGTCCGTCTGTCCGTTCGTCGATTAGCCTGACTCAACTCGAGAACGTTTCATTATTTTTTCCTGGTTTTTCCCTATTTGTCCTTATTATTATCAATTACGTTCTATTTTTTCTTTTTCCTCTATATTTCCCATATGTTTGCCGTTTTATACTCTAATTTCCTTATTTTTCCATATTTTGTCTTATTTTTCGCAAATTTCTTCATCTTTTTCTATTTCTTCATATTTTTCCTATTTTTCTTAAAAAAAATTCTTATTGTTTATAATCGTTTTTTTCATATTTGCATTGTTTAAATAATTAGTTAAGAAATAATTTTGTTTTTAAAAATCATTATTGATGGATTATAATACAATTTAAAAAAAATTTGTTTTCATTAATAATTTCATTGTTTATATAGTTAACAATTTGTTATAAACAATATTTGAGTATCACAATAATTTTCTTCTAATACTACTAAAAATTACAAAAACAACCATACACAACAAAGTTGAGAAAGAATAGGCCAGCTTTTTGAAAAATGCATTTAAAATTTTTTTCCAACGTGACTTTCTTTGTTTAAGTGTTGAAATGATCCCATAATGTTTTCAAATTTTTAAAACTATGTTTAGTGTTTTAAAAAAAATATTTTAGATGCGATACTCACTATAGAGGCGGCGCACTCATCCAGAAACGGTCGCGCGTAGCCCCATTTTCAGCAAGAAATTAAAATTATAAATATTAGAGCTAGAGATCCGGAAATTAGAAGTTTGTTTTGGAAATTTTTTCCTCTTTATGGATCTTTTTTGCAATTCCCGCTATCTTGTATAGTTTTTGAATTTTCATCAAAAAATAAATTGGCTTTTTTTTGTCGTTTTTTGTTAATAATAATTACAATTTTTATTTCCAGAAAAAAATCGACATGATACATATCTCAGAATTGTAATCCGCGTCGAATGAGGCATCGCTCATATTTTTCGTACCCTTCTAACCATTTTTCGCAGAAAACTCACTTCTCGACTAGACTAACTAACTTAATTAGCATTTCACAGTTTATCTCAGAGGAATAGGGGGTATTATACTGAAATTGAAATATAATCTCATAGTAAGCGTACGTATTACATATGTGGATTATTTTTCTTCTGGAAATGAACATTACTTTACGAGAAAAATCGTATTTGATTTTCGAAGGATTGATGTGGCGCCAAAACGGTTATTTCAATTCATGCCACGTCACTACGCTAGACACGTGACTGCATTCAAAAGTGACAAATGAGAAATAAGACGAGTTTCCACTAGGCGGAAAAGCTTCAGCTAATTTTTAAATTTGCCAAAAATATATGCCAAGATTTCCACTGTTAGCGAAATAATCTGCTATTTCTGGGGAATTGTAAGAGTTCAGTAAGTGATGTTGGGAGTACTTTTATAACCTCAAATCAAAAAAATAACAGAAAGAAAGAGTTCATCGAAATTTTTCTTTTTCTCAAGTTTAATTTCTGTTTTAATTGCCAAAACGTAATATTTTTTAAGCATTTTTTATTATTACTTTTTAAATAAATATTATTATTATTATTATTTTATTCCATATTCCATTATGAAAATAAATAATACATTTATTTCAAAGAACATTACTTTTAAAACCTCTAAGGATTTTATTGGAATCCATCGATTTTATCATTAATGTTCTTTGAAATGAATATTTAGAAAGACATTAATCATTTCCTAAAATCATTTTGATGTTGATATAAAATAAAATAAATAAAACATAGGTACCTCATCAGTGGCTTTTAAAATCGAAAAGCAATAATTGTCGTACATACGAAAATAGATTTTTATTTACACCGCACTTGGAGATATTACATTACATGCCTTAATAGAATAATCAATAATGTTTGTATGGTGTCAACCTACTATGAGGCTAATGCCCTAGAAAGGGTCCCTCTAGGCACCCCATCGCACTGTGGTTGATTATTTAAATCCAGGGTACTAAAATCGGTTCACAGTAACAAACGCCCGACAAATAAATTAAATAAATTTTCAAGTAGTTATACAGGTGGGGTTTCATGACACTTCAATGGCATGTCCATCAACTTTTTGACCACGACAATGGGAGTTATTCATTTCATTTTTGATCTACATTTATTTTTTAATCCTTCTAATATTATACGCTTAAAATGTCCCCGTGAAACATAATACACCATTAAATTCCCACAGGAATGACAAGAATTATTTAAATTTTATGACTAATTTGGTAGAAATCCGTTGCCTTCCACTCTCTTCGAAATATGAAATAGACATAACTTATAAACACAGTTTATTTTTTTGCTAATTTGTATGTACAATGTTACCAGTAGCTTTATTTAAAAAACATTTTCTATTTTATCATGGCACAGAAAAAATTGTTTTTTTACTATAATTCAGTAATCATTACGTAGAATAACTAATCTGTAGTAAAATTACAAAGTGACTGGATTCTTTTTTTTATAACCTACACGTGTGAAAAATGCAGTTATTTAAAGTATCATAGTAGATAGTCTACGTTCATCCTGCCCCAGGTATAGGGAATTCAGCGTGCTAGAGAGAGAGAGAGAGAACGTCGGTATCTCAGCGAGTCAGAGAGAAAGACGACATCACTATCCAACTTGGGTTATATAGTTATATAGTTGTTTTTGGACTTCCTCCGAATTCCCTATGTTAAATCCCATAAGAAATCGCTTAGGTTAAAAATTACCAAAAATTGGCCAAATTAAGGTCATCCGTTACTTCAGGACTCTCAGATGCATCAGGTCTGACAGCTTCACCAGAGGGTGCTGTCAGACCTGACGCATCTGAGGGACCTGAAGACCGTTTGCGTAGTATTTTAGGTCTGTCAGGCCCCTCTGCTCTAGCAGCGCTCTCTGGTGAATCTGTCAGACCTGCCGCATCTGAGAGACATGAACTAACGAATGACCTTGATTTGGCCAATTTTTGCTATTTTTAACCTTGGCGATTTCTTATGGGATTTAACATAGGAAATGCGGAGGAAGTCCTCCTTTACTCTCGACAGATGTCATCATAGAACTAAATTAATTGTTAGCTACTTTTCTTTCATCTCTCTTCCATGTAAGGTAATGAAGTAAATCCTGCAACGTGTTTGGCTGATTAAACTGTCTTTAAAAATTCTTCGAATTTGACAATGTTAAAATTCTTCTTAACTTTCTATGCGTCGAATTTCAAATACATTGCCGTTTCCAGATTTTAAATCTAACCAATAGTAACGAAGATATAAGCTGAGGTCCTTTTGGCGTTCCTTCTTTACGTAATTCTACGTCACATTTCAAATACATTGCCGCTTTTTCGCTCAATTTGGACCAATAGCAACGAAGATACGAATATTTCCGCCCCCCCACGGAGGTCCCTGTCCCCCCTGTCAGATAGTAGCCGAACTAGCTAAAATTATATTAAAGGAAACTATAAAGCTGGCTAGTGATGTCATAGTGCTCTCTCTATCTGTCTCGCTGAGATACAGACGTTCTCTGTCTAACACGTTGAATTCCCTATACCTAGCATATCTACTTACTACATTTTGTTAATTCTGAAGAAATGTAATATTAATTAAATTTAATCTAATTCTGGGTAAGGGTAAAATCTTGGTCAAAAATGAAATGAATAACTCCCATGGTGACTTGACTAAGATATAGTAAAAATAGCTATCAAGAACCAGATGTTCGTTTAATCTCCCACAGTCCATAATAATCACTCCTTCTAATGGCTTTCCCGTACCTTCTTATTTCTTGTAATCGACAATGACCAGTTGCGGTACTAGATTTGATACAAAATGTATCGTTTATTGCTTAATAACCAACGAATCACAACATGATAAAAGGTAATTACTACTTGTGGAAATCTCGCTAAATTCAGCAAAATGTGTTTAAGATAACAGAACTAGTTACGGTATCCAAAACGTTATTCGAAATTGTTTGTTACGATTTAAAGTGAAATCAGTTTATTTATTCAAACCACTCACAGAATATTATCATATCTGGAGCACTAAACCTTTTTAGAGAAGCAGGAACGCCATTGGACCGAAATGTGTCCAATTAGAACCTAAAAATTAGTTTAGGAAACGTCAGGAATAGGACTTCACACGAGAACGATACTTTTCTTGTCTCGTATCGTCTCGTAAAACAGAGATGAGAGTGAGACGAGACCTTTTTGAAAATTATTTAGGCAATACCGAGATCACACACAGCGAGACCCGAGAGTCTCGTTCTGGTCCCGTTCATATTTCTTCAGAATTTTTTTCTGAAGTTCCGAGTAAATTAAACTATCAAGCAGTATAAACATTTGATTTTTTTATAATAAAAAAAAGTCTGCATACATGTACGAAATCTAAAATCTGGTAACCATCTGTGAAATATTTTTTTTTTAAATTTTGGACTTTAGTTACAGAAAAAATGCAGTGATGGGCAGAATCGAATACATTTAAGAATCGAATCCTTGTTATTTGAATACATTTAAGAATCGAATACTGATTCGAGTCCGAATATTTGAGAAGAATAGACGATGCGACAAAACTTTTAAAATGAAAGCTATGATTTCGTAAAGAGCGTAGTACCAATGTTTTACTGTATATTCATAGTTTTTATTTATTTTTTGATAACAAAATTCAAAACAATTAACGAATGTTCTTAGTTATTTTTAATTAAAAATTAAATAAAAAATCTGAATTTTATACATTGTTTGATTAACATGCATTTATATTCGTATTTTAAAAAATCTTTTAGTTTTATTTTTCTACCTACTAATAAATACAAATCCATAAACTTTAAAACATGTGCAAAACAAATGAACCTACAAAAAACATAATTGCTTATGGATAGGTCATGATTTATTTTTTATATTACTTTGGTTTAATTTTTACTTGGATTCGAATTTCAGTTCTCAGTTTTCCACTTTCTGGAGTTTTCGGTAACGGCAACTTTCAAGTATAAATTTTAAAGTTATTGAGTGTTATTAACAATTATTTTTTATTTTTCGATTGTAAAAAAATCATTTTTCGATTTTTCTCTTTTGGTTCGAACTTTTTATACGTTTTTTCCATAATGAAACCTGGTGCAGTTAAATCACACGTATTCTATTTTTTAAATAAATCTCAAAGTGGTGATAGTTTGTTGTTTATGTAAAAAGTTATTTAAATATCATGGAAATACTATCTTAGCAATAAATTCTAGCAATAATGAGATTTGACGAGACGAGACAAAAGGTTACGAGACGAGACCGATATTGAAACGAGACTTATTTTTTTTTCAACTAACAAAACCGACACGAGATTTTTTAAATTCTCGCCTTATCACGTCTCGTGTGAAGCCCTAGTCAGGAAAACAGTGAGGAGAAAACTTTCGTGTTAGTAGATGGAGCCTTGAGTACCCAATTTAAATTCAAACTAAAGATTGAAAGTTTAGAGTTATTAATTTTATTTTAGATGACAATCTAACTTCTTTACAGGTTATAGAATCTTAAAAACCGCTGGCCGTAATACAAATAATATAATCTGCTATACTGGGTGTCTCACTCTATTTTTCCACAATTTGAAGACTTATCAATTAAGACATTCCGATGCGGTTTTCACTAAAGTAGGGTCATCAGTTTTATTAGGCTATACCGAAAATGAAATTGTAACTTCCGCTAAAAAAAAAAACCAAAATAGCGCCTAATCTAATTTTCTTTAAATGGGACAATCTACATATTAATAAATGTTTAAAAAACCCCATCGTTTATCTACAACCGCATCTAATTTTAGTGCTCTCTACTGCTTCATCAGCATATTTAGTATTAAAAAAAAGTCGAAAATGATTTTTATTCCTATTTAAAAAAATAAATTCACGGCAGTGGAGTATAATATTTGCCCTAATTGATTTATTATCAAATATCTTGGAAATATATTTTTACATTTTGAATTTATTATACAACTTTTATTCTTTACGTCATCAAAGATTCTCAATAAAATAGCGTACAACCTGTATAAATACTTTTAGAATATGAGCTATAAAGAGAATAACAGGATACTCTAACTGTGATTTTTTTCTATTTTCATAAAGCAAATTGTGGACGTGATTTTAAGGGTTTCAGAAAACTCCTACGGATACAAATAAAAGATAAAAGAAATATAATTTTTTAGGTGGCGGGTAGTGAGGTGAAAATAAGTCCAGACATGTCAACAGCCATCACGACTAATGGACATAACGCAAGTACGGAGGACTTCACGAAACACGTTTTTGGCGGTAAGTAAAAATTTTAAGAGTTACGATCAAAGAAGTCATAGATTAAAATTTGCATTTTTTTGCATATACAAAAAGCATTATTATTTGTATCTATTAAAGTCCATGTTGGCTTCCTACCTAACCCCAATAGAATTATCTTTAAGGTTTTAAATTCCTCATTATAAAATAACCAATAACAGATTAGTACTCCTGTGAAGGACTTATGGCCCATAAATTGCGGATCAAAGATGAAATGATCATCTGAAATCTACTTACCTTATTTTATATTTATGGATATTTTATAGACTCTTTATTGATGATCCTATTAGAGGTAGATAGAAAGTCAACGAATTACTGTGAAATAGACTACCCAATATTGTTTTTTTTTGCGGATGCTGGTCCTGTTACCATCTATACCTCAGATTCTTGGGCTTTTTGTATATACCCATTGTTGTTTCCCTCAATGCGAATATTTCCAAACATGTAATACATGTTAAAAAACTTATTTCTGTGAAATAAAATATACGGAAGGGCTCATCCGAATCGGGATGGCATCTAGTCCAATTTTTTCTGTGCAGAACTGAGTAGAAAAATATTTATTAAAAGAGCGCGTCTGTGTTACTATTTTCAAATTTATCTAGAGAACAATTGATAGTCATAATGTAACGTTCTTTGCTTTGTCACGCGAACTTTTGGCGCCTTGGTCCTGGTCTCGGATTGCCTCGGGCGCTACAATCGGTTTATAGTGTGAAGGCCACTTGCACCGGGCAGCGTCAGTGAAGATAAAATACTCCAGAGGTGGTTATGTTATAGATACAAGTACAAAATAAAATTTCTTTATTTAATATCAAATCCGGAGAGGAAGAAGAATGGTGTTATTGTCGGTATAGCTCGGAGAGTGCTCGGAAGTAGGTTATCTGCCATCTGCTCCTAGGGGCAACTAGGCATGTACTGGATCTGCTCGACAGCGTTGCCAACATAATAACGGTAAAAAGCTCCACTGTTCTGTTTGAAATGCTCCCATTTCGCTCACACACAAACACAAAATTCCTCACAAAATCCTCGCACATACACCATGCATCTCTGTTTCACTCTCAATAAAATGCAGTGAGAGAAAAAAATACCTACCGATGCGACATAATCGCGAATTTCAGCAAATCGGCAAAGGAGATCTTCATTGAGAATGAGAAACTGGCAAAGAAGACCTTCATTGAGAATGAGCGTCGTTGATAACTTTAAAAATTTACTTTTTAACATATAGAAATATAATTAAAACTACCTACTTGTTGTTTAATAAACTGCTTTTATTGTTTGTTTAACTCAGTCAGTCGAATGTCATGTTGCCAAATAAGTTTTATTTAGTAGAAGTTAATATTTAAAAAACTGTGGGAATGTGAAAATAATTAGGATATTAAATAAAATGTAATTCACCACAAAATACATCAAAATTCTCGCACTTGTCTTTTGCTGGCATTTCGCTTCAGCTAGTGTCTTAATCCTCATAATGTGAGCATTTTTACTCGCATTGGCAATGCCGCTGCTAGGCTATATATGATACTACTGACTCCTACTGGTCATATCTCCCTATTTGGTGTACTGGCTTGCGGTTGATTGAGCTCGGCTTCGCGCCCTTCAGCTCGACCTGTCTCTTAAGCTTAGTCCACACCAGGCAACAAAATTGTTAGCAACATATTGACGTTGATGTTGATATTTATGTATCCCGTCAACAAGCAACACGTCGATGGATACTCGTTAACATTGGGCGGCATATATCAAAGATTTTTGTTGCCGGTTGCTTGTATCTGTGTTTCCCATTTCAAATGGGAAACATCGCTCAGTTTGGACAGTGCTGCCAACATATTGCTTGAACAGGTACATTAAACTCGTATACGAATCACCGAGTGACCAAAAAAAGTATCGATGGCGGGATGGCTGCACGGTAATTCGTATACTTTTTTGATGTCTTAGAGGGGCTAGAAAACGAAGAAATTCTTTAAAGTTAGGTTTCGTCAATCTGGCATAATTTCATCATTTAATTGTAGTTCATACATCAATTTGTCGCCATAGAACGTTCCGTTTAAAAAAATTCTTTTACCAATATCAAGTTACTTGTAATCCAGTGCCGTGCGCGATATAGTTAATATATTTTAATAATAAAATACTAATGAAAATAATACAGACAACTAAGTAATTTCGGTACAGTATCACTTTTACTAAAAATATTTTTTAAAAAATGCCACAAACGCCCTCTCAAGAATTAAATATAGAATGTATTGTGAAAACGGCTTCTTCCTATCTTTAATATTACGAGAGCGCTTGTCTAAAATCCATTTAAGTCAAAATAACATATTGGCCCCTTTTAACAGTGAGCAGCAATACAGGTAAAACATTACCTAATATACATATAATATTTAATATTATTTAACAACTTTAAGATATATTTAATAAATTAAAAGACAGAATTTTTCTTTATCTGTTTTAGACGAAATATTATTTAATCAATAAGTGTTTGTGTATTGTCTAAGTAGATTGACGTATTGAATGTTTGAAATGAAATTAGTTTCTAACTCAACCTCTACACTTTGTAAGTAACATTTAAAAAAAATAATATCCGCACAATTAAACTAAATGTAGTAACTTTTTTATTTCACATTTTTTAATTCAAATAATATTTTTTTCCAACACGTAATAGTATATTACATAATGAGTTTGCAAAGTGATATATTGCGCACGAGTTACTGTTTACGTTGCGGAATTCACTTTCCAACGAATTGTGTACATTATTTTTCCTACGACCACGTAAAAAATCCTTCGAAGAAAAAAACGTCTTTTTCAAATAAAGTCAATTAAATAATATCACACATGTACTGAAAAGTATATCAACACTTATGTTGAAAATTTTTTTTACTTTTCAATACATGTGTGTTTTGTTAATTTTCAATACACGTTTGATATAATATTTCAGCACATATGTGATATAAGCTATTTTCTTAAGTACATGTGCTTATATTGTAGATAATAGTATATTACATTACGTGTGCGGAAAATCACTATTTTTCCTACGACCACGCGATAATTTTACCAAATAATGTACTTTTCGAGGTTTTTGGCAGGTTCCATGTTTGTTTGTTTCTACTTTATATGAAAATAATCATAAATATTGGTAATTAAACAATTCTAAGAGGTCATCCATATCTCAAATGTGGTCAAATTATTCAGTAGAAATAAAACTCCAAGACATGTACCACAATATAATTAAACAAATAGTTTAGTGGGCAACTAGGTTCGGCTTATGAGCCATCCTCAGGCCTACAAACAAATTGCCCGGTGTGTAACAAAAACATTTTTTTAAACAATAATTTAAATTAAAATTTTTTTCGTTCGTCAAATATTTTCATATACCGACTCTACTGCCTACCCTACCCCTCATTCTTAAACAATATGTAAATGTTTATTAAATTTTAATATTTTTTAATACATAATATGGTAAATTATATGATTGTATTGTATAAATAATTGTTTTTGTTACACATCGGGTAATTTGTTTGTAGGCCTGAGGATGCCTTATCAGCCGAAACTAGTTGCCCACTAAACTATTTGTTTAATTATATTGTGGTACATGTCTTAAGAGTTTTATTTCTACTGATTGGTAATTAACGTTTATTTAAAAAAATAACAACAATTAGGAATTAAACCTGATAAAAAAATTGAATTATTTTGAATTGCTATAAAAATTAAAAGTAAACTTATTATTGCTGCAATTTATAAAATTTGCTGATAAAAAAGATAATTTTTATTTTAATAAAATAATACAAAAAATATCGATGTGGTAAATGTAATTAAGAATTATGCTTTCGACAGATAGGTAAATCTAGTTAGAAAGGAATTTTTGACAGTATTTTCCGCACGTGTGTGGAAAGTACTTTCAGCTTTACTCTACAGCGCGATAAATGTTATTTTCCTATGTGGTCGTAGGTAAAGAAATTTTAGCAATTTGGTATTTGTCGTCTAAAAAACTTTCTAAATATAAATGTTCATTCACGGTTCGTATTTTTTAATCAAATAAACTTTTTATGATTATCTCACAAAAAATATTGTAAAAAGCATGTTTTGGTATTAAAAACGTAATTTTTTGTTGTTGCAGGAAATGCCCCAAGTAAGTACACACACTAAGTATAAATCTACATTTTTTGTTGTGTAAGTATTATGCTTTTAATTTTAAAACATTTAATTAACTTTAACAGAAATTTAATTAAAAATCTACATTTACATATTTTTCTTTAAAACCTTTTTTACGATTCCAATCGCCTAAAATAATTAACAATTTCTTATAGATCAGATCGAATTGGAAACAATTTTGTGTTTAATTATTTTATAAAAATAGAGCAAACAAATTTTAAAATCTTATACCGAGTTACCAGTCAGTGTTCAATGTGCCTTTGTGATAATTAATAAAAATGACGAAATCCATCCTTAATACTCCTGTGACGTAATTTATCCCGTCAAACGATTCCCCAATGGAATGTGGGATAAAATCCATGAAAAGGAAATTTTGCGACGCCGACGCCTGAATCTGTGTTAGTCAGGACGAAGGTGTAATAAATCCTTCAATTCATGATGAAGGAGATTTGATTAAATATCGAGCGGTTTGTTAGATTATTTCTGGATAATTTATTTATAGATGAATTTCAATTTAGGTGGATTTGCGTCCGATTGAATCCGTTTGATTGTTGTAAAAAATATAAGATTTTTTTCAAAATATGTATGACTTTTTTTGCTAAAACCAAATATTCATTTAAATTAGACATATGATTAAATGGAGAAAAGTTATCAATGGAGCTTTTACATTTTTCCCGTTGCCACTATCGTTTTCATATTCTCTTTATAGTTAAAGGAAGACAATATAAAAAAGAAAAATTAGATATGGTAGAAATTTACTTTGTATCTCAGACAAACGCTTCTGTGGCTTTCGAACTTTCCGGAATTAGATTCTCAGAATGTACTCAATTAAAATGTAATTGAAGTGTCCATTGAAACTTGGCTTGGAATTACGCTACTGGCAAGCAAAGGCGTATATATGTGGCGATCGTCAAAAAGGAGAGCTAAATGTTGTGTGCAACTACCCTGACACTAGATAATGAAATTATACAAGGTGTCTACTTATATTATATATTGTAATGAAATACTATGTATGAGTTTTTTTTTGGAATATAATTTTGGAATTTGAAAAGAAAATTTTAGATAAGAGATGATTAAAAATTTTTAAATAATCAAGAAAGGGCGAGTAAATAATAAACAAGAAAGTCAATTAGAAAGATAATTTTTGATAAGATTTATAAAATAGTGTAAAAAAAATTAAATTGAATAGATGAGGCTTTTACTTGATGAAGATCCATACTATACGACGAAATAAAACAATTTAATTTGTTCAAATCTTCAATTATTTGAACTAAGTTCAATACAGAACCGTGACGCGTTTCGCTAACACAGTAGCTTTCTCAAACGGGTGAAGGTATAATGTACAAATTTTTAATTTATACAGTGTATTAATAGGTTACTGATAAAAAGAATTATAATCTAATTTACATGACATACAATTGATGGCATAAGAACAAAATGTATATAGGGTGATCAAAAGTACGCAAATTTTGATCACCCTGTATACATTTTGTTCTTACGCCATCAAGTAGAACTCAAAGAGTTAAGATAGGGACATGTAAGCCGTTTTATCCGATTTTATGTCGTTTGGCCGGAGCAATCACTTAAATTTGAAAAAATGCGATTTTCAATTGTCTATAACTTCAAAACTATTTACTTTAGAATATAAGTGTAATAGGTTTTTGAAATCAGCTTCACGGGATAAGTCTAAAATTATAAAAAATATAGGGTCTTCCATTTAAAAAAAATGACGGTGACTTCATTACTCGAAAGTAATTCACCCTGTATATTAGATTATTATTTTAAAATACGGTAAATTAAAATCAAAAATCGACGTGTTTCAAGATTATTTCTTAAAATGGCCTGTTTAGCTAAAAATGAATTTGTTCCATACTTTACGGACACACTGTATAAATTAATATTGTTATAAAGAGTTGTGTTTTTACTGTAAATAAATTAGTTACAGTTATACTGAGTGTTTAAGTTCACTGAACCCGAATACGAAAATATTACAATATACATTTGTTTACCAAAATCTTTTTTGTGTCATTATATCAGGCTGGGGGCGAAATGTGTTCGAGTGAAATGGACCGGGGGCCAAATGTGCAGGGATTAAATGTACAGGGGCGAAATGTGTGGGGCAAATCTAAATTACCACATCGAGTGATACTTTTTCCTGGGAATAATTCCCTTACAGCATTCATAGATGCTTGTGCAGTATGTGCAGTGGCGCCATCTTATTGAAACCATGTGTTTATATTAGAAAAAGAACTATCTAAAAAAAACTGTTAATTATCTGTTGATGGATTTCGTTAAGTTATCTGCAATCTCAAATGTGGTCCACCAATGAAGAAATAAAAACCAAAGTTTAGTACCACAGTTATTTAATAACAGATCGAGGAGAAACTAACAACTAGTTTCGCCAAAAATCTGCCATCATCAGGCCTATAATACAAACGTTGCAATTAAACAGAGCATATTTTAGGAAATAGAATGAGAGTTACCAACTAAAATTACATAGGATGTGAGAATTTTAATTATACAAAAGTACAAACATAGTTACATGTGCGCATTTAAAATTGATTAGGGTAGGAGGAAGAAAAATTATTTGGCAGTTTTAAAGTGGTACTGGAAAAGTTTTTAAAAAAGGTATTAGACCTTAGGTAAAAAATTAGGAATGGAATAAATTAGATCCAATAAAACACGCCATGTTGTGGCATGGTAAGTTGGAGCCAAACATGAGGGTATTTAGGAGAAGCCGGGCGTAAGACCCGAGAAAATTGATAAAAGGGATATGGTATCAATACCCCAGATAGAATTTTGGGAATTTTGGGGCGACATCGAGGCGGCCACAAGTGAAAGTACAAATCTGTAATGATGCACATTAAATGACTTATAAAATGCTTTGTTTAATTTCAACGTTTGTATTATAGGCCTGATGATGGCAGATTTTTACCAAAACTAGTTGCTAGTTTATCCTCAATCTATTATTAAATAATTGTGGTAATAGATTTTGGTTTTTTATTTCTTCAAAATTTTATTTGTTTACGTATCTTCCTAAATGGAAATGCTTCATCCCTGAAGAAAATATTTGTTTTTCAGTTATGTTTCCATACGAAAAGACTCTAACATGTTTTGGTTTTTCGATAGTTATTTCGATTTAATTTATGAATTATCTATATTTTTTATAGAATAAATTTGAGTTTTCTTAATTATTTCATGCTATATTGATCTAGTAATCTTTAAAGCCAACGAACGCACTCGTATTGACATCTGTTGGTTTTGCGTAATTGAATCATTTATACGCTTCATGATTTTTTTCAGATGGAACTTGGCCTTTGTGACGTGCAGATTCAGCTAGTCTCTTATTTTTCGATCACTAAAGCAAAGAATACATATATCGATAGGTATTCTTTGACTAAAGCGATTACAGAATTTACGCTGCGCTGCAATGAGCGAAAAATTGCTCGATAGCGAAATCACTGTGCTCTATCGTCAGTGTTGTCCAATGTAGCACAGTTGTGCCAAAAGTAACACTTTCAGCTCTGGAGTGCCACTAGAGCACACACTATTGATAAATAGACAAAAACTAGCACTATTTCGTTCTATAACGTTTTTCGCATGCAATGAGTTTTTTATTGAGTATATTTGTTGGTCCAAAAATGGCCAGAAATGATTTTAATCTTCGGAACATCTCAGAAATGTTTCAAATTAAGCGCAATTGAGTTAGTTAAACGAAAAATTCACGTGACTATTTCAGTCAGATGGAATCTGCTATTTTAGGACGTCGACAAGCACCATTGGGCACTATTTTGAGACCAACAGTACATTCAAACGTTACTTCATAGCAACACTGTCTATTGGACTAAAAAATTCACAACTTTGGCACTTCTCTAGTTGTCTACGTTTAAAAGTAATTATTCTTTAAGAGATGAAAATTTACATCGGTTTATCGTGTATATCTAAAATATGTTTAGTTTCAATTATATTTTCCTACTAACTTTGAATTTTACTTTATCATATTTTATTCTCTATTGTTATTCTAATGTATAAATTTGCTTCGAAAACTTATATTTTTTTAAAATATAGTCAATAATTTCTTTTGTTTGAGAAGTTTCACTAAATATCTAAAATTAGTTCCAGTTTTATGAACCTTCTAACAGACACACTTGGTTTAATCACAACTTTTCAAGACATATTTACTCTCTATAACGAGCTAGAATGTCCTTCCCAGTGTAGTAATTAGTGATAAAATCAATATAGAAAGGAAGTGCAAACTGTTGGGGATCAAGTGCAGGCTTCTAGTTGATAATGCCGAACTTCACAAAAGAGGTCATTGGTGGGAGTTGTAGAAAGATAATCGACATCCTATTGAGAGCACTATGTTTCTTTGACAGCAAACATATCTAAAGATAATTAAGATATAAATACAATTTGTTCTTTTTTTAGTAATAAATGTAAAATTTATTCTTATTTTTATCTGGTTTATCTCCAAATTAATTAATAACCTAATATACTTAATAGAAATGAATATCGTAGTTGGTTTCAATTTTATTTGATTTGATTGAAATACAGATGTAAATAAAGAACGTTGCTGTGCTTTCTCTTTGAATTCGGAAAATAAAACGCACGTGCCTTTTAGGCTACTATTTACAAATTAACTCAAACATAAAGTTTATGCTCGTTCACTGCGCTTGTATGTTTGAATACATTTATCTAGAAATAATGAGAATTTATAATTTAATGAAGAGTTGTTAATTAACACGTTGGCTTCTGGTTTATAAAATCTATGACCTTAATCGACGTTCGCCAAATCAAGTTAATCTCAATACTTGAGTCGTGTACTAGTATTTCAGAAAAAAACCTTAAAATCTTGGAATGGTCTTTCTTTCCTAGTACTTATACTTATGTATGTTTAGCAAAACTTACTTTAAAAGTACCAACATTTTCTACCTCTATTATAAGATGATTGATAACTGAATACTATAAATTTAGTACCATAATTACATTAGTCCTCTTTTGCTAAATTTTTTTTCGGTAAGAATAAATACCTACTTGTATATACAGGGTGGCGCACCCTATACGCGTCGGTCTTTATATGAAAAGGGTAAGATTTTATAAAAAATATTTAATGCAAGTATATACATGGTGTATATGAGTACACTTTAAAATTATTCTGTCTCAATTAAAAGATCTGAACCATAGTTATATTTTTTTAACTGGAACACCCTATATTTTTTTACACATTTAAATTTGTCGTGAGAAGCTGAATTCAAAAACCTGTTACACTTTTTATGTAAACTTATTAGTTTTGAAGTTATAGATAATTGAAAATCGCATTTTTTCAAGTTTACGTGCCCCTATCTTAGCTTTTTAAGCACTACTTGGTAGTATATGAAAAAAATGTATTCAAGGTTATCAAAAGTACGCAGCAAATTTTGATCACCCTGTATACATTTAGTTCTTATGCCACCAAATAAAACTTAAAAAGTTAAGATAGGGACATGCAAACCGTTTTGTCCTATTTTATGTCGTTGGTGTGCCTCGAATGCGACCATTAGTTTTAGTTCAAATTGGTACAGTAAAAGGTCCTCAAGACCGACATTGATTGAATAAACATGTATTGCAGAGCACCAAATTTCTTTTAACATTTGTATTTAACTTTTTTTCGAATTCCACATAGTTTCGCCGCTAGAGGGCGAAAAATATACACATTTAGGCTTTTCGTCTTTTTTTTATTTTGAAGTTAAACAATGCACCCTTTTTTCTCTTGTTTATTTTTTTTTTTTGAAGACAAACAATGCTCTTCGTGCAAAACGTGCTAATGCAAAATTATAGAGCATAAAAGTCCCTACTTTTGTATCAAACTTTTTCCAGAACTTTTTTATTTTGTCTTTTTTAGCTTTTTTTACCTTTTTTTTTCTTTTTTGGCCTTTTTACCCATTTTTTGCCCTTTTTCTTGCTTATTTCAGGTTTTTTGGCCTTTTTTTAATTTTTGAGCTATTTGCCTTTTTTGCTTTTATTGGTCTCTATTTTGCCTTTTTTGCTTTTCGGTCCTTATGGCGTTTTTTCCACTTTTTAGCCTTTTTTCGTTTTTAAACTATTTTTAATAATTTTTAATTTTTTTGGACCTTTTTGTCCTTTTCTGACCTTTTACCTTTTTTGGCGGTTTTTGCTTTTTTCCCTTTACTTTGTCTAATTTTTTTTAGACTTCTTGTTAATTTTTGTTTTACCCTTTTTCCTTTTTTTTTGCCGTTATTAGGCCTCATTTTCTTTTTTGCCTTATTTTGCGTTTTTTACTTTTGTTTATGTTCCTTTTTTGCTCTTTATCTTTTTCTTCATCTTTGCCTCTTTTTTCCATTTTTTACAAATTGTATCAAGGTTTTTATCGTATTTTTGATTTTTGCTTATTTTCACTATTTTTTTATTATAGTTTTAATTTTTGCTGAAATTTAGCAATTCTTTATTATTTTTAACAATTTTTTGGAAATAATTCGTTACCTTGTTAATATTTTTTCATTTTAATTAGTTTTTTCGGATTTTTGCATTATTTATCCATTTTTTTCTGTAATTTACTTCATTTTTACAGCATTTTACTTTTCCATTCAGGAGTTTTGTATTTTTTGATAAAAATATTCTTATTCTCCACAGAAGAGTCTAGAACAACCGATTTTTTAAAATGGTACCCATCAGGTTTTGATTGAATTTTTGTTTGCTCTTTATTGCATTTATTATATTTTGCCGCTTCAAACCATAAATTAACATAAAAAGACTAGATCAGGAGTATACAGTAAATGAATGAACTTGGAAAGGAGCGTAAATTAGTTTTAGTGTCTTCATTTGTGTGTTTTTTATTGGGAGGTTTGACATAAGTTCACCCATTTTTTCATAACTTCAATATTATTACATCTAAAAACCTTTCAGGAAGATTCTGATGATGATCGTTCGACCGGAAGCGATAAGACAATTTTATTAAAAGCAATTTTATTAAATTGTCTTTTACTTAACACATTATAGTGCGCTCCTCTAAGTTCATATAAACTACAAACTACTCGGCAAGGATAACAAATAACATGTAAATGGACTTACGGTGTACAAATAGTTACTTAGATTAATTTAATACGAGGAATTCGTATCTCTAAGGATCAAATTGAAATTATTATCTAACCCACAGATAGAATCCTGTTTCTGGAATCTAATTCCCGTATGTACGTAATCCTTGATGACGGACTTTATCCATATTCTCGGGGTCCGAAATTTCCTTTCAGTTTGTCTACTTGGAGAAATTAATTTTGTTTGAATACCGCCACAAATTTTAAATATACATGAAAAATTGTTAAATAAAATTTTGTAATTTTGTATTGGTGTGTAATTATTTTGACTGTTGTTTATTGCACAAAATTATGATCCTAATATAGCTAAAACTAAATAAGGGTTTATAGGTAAAAAAAAATTACAAATCGAATTCGAAAAAATAAAATTAAGTCGTTTCCATAAGCTAAAATAAAGTAAAGTCTAGTTTATCTTAATAAAAAGAAAAAAAAATAGATATAAATTTGTCTTTAGAAAAAAGTTGCATGAATAAAATCGAATAATCCTCAGCAAACGTATTAAAGGTTAAAGTTAAATCGATGGTCTTAGGATTTAAATGAATTTATTCTCCCGGAGAGCACCGGAACTTTTTTGTTTCCGATTTTCTCGTTAGTCCGTAATTAGATCTTTTAGAGTGCAATATAGAGAGTTAAATTCTAAGAACTACTCGAATTATTCAAAATATTCCTTCTACGGAAAACTTAGTTAAGAGAAGTTTATTTCTTTGGGGAATATGTTCAAAATTGCTTTTCACTAGGAGACGTAAACATATCTTAAATGTCGGAGTTTGTTGATTAGGAATTTAAGAAAAATATTCATTTACTTTCCTAATACCGTTTGGCTAACACGTGTTCAGGTGTAATTTAGATTTTTAATTTTCTAATAACTGGAAAGTAGGCCGGAAATATTGCCAACTTCATTATTTTTATTATTTTTAATTTTGCTAGTACTGTTATTTATTTCTATAAGTATTTGTTTTCTTATCTTCTCTAAGTATTTTTCTTGGATATCATCAATCATCATTTTTCTTACAAGATTTTGATCTGAAAATTCGGGATTGGACCATGTCAATTTCGAGATGGATAATCAACGTTATTCTTGCATTATAGGCATCTTCTTCAGGGAATTGGGGCTATCACGGTAACTCAGGTTCTCATTGACCAAACACGAGTGACGGGAACTGTGTTTGTGGAAATCTGGATGACCGGATCTTAATTGATGGTAACTGGAACGGCGGGAACTTTGATAGAGGGATCTTGGCTGGTGTCAATGGAAGATGAGGCTTTCGCTGTTATGACTAGATTCCATATTGTTCACAGATTATACTTTTTTTCTCTTTAGATGTTTTCGGGGTACTTTCGAATTTCTACGCATTCTCAATCTTCCTGTTGTATTAATGTGGAATTCCTTTATTTCTGTAGCTCTTCTTCCCTATATTCATTATGTACTAGATCGAATTGATAAAATTCTTTCTAAAAAAGATGTAAAACGTTCCTTCTGGAAAAGATTTCTTACCTTCTGTCTCATCTAATACGGTCTACAAAATTCTATGTTCCTGTAGTCAAGTTAACATATTTGAAAAATCCTTGAAAAGTTCTTAAAATGCTACAAGAAAAATATTTCAAAATTCCTTAAAAAAAACCCCTTAAAAAAACGTTAACGTTTTCAAAAATTTAAAAAATATCTTTCAAATACTTAAAGAATATTTGAAAAACATTCCCAAAAAAACGCCTATACTAAAAGACAATTAAAAAATCCTTGAAAAATCCCTAAAAAATCATTGAAAAATCATTGAAAAATCATTGAAAAATCATTGAAAAATCATTGAAAAATCATTGAAAAATCATTGAAAAATCATTGAAAAATCATTGAAAAATCATTGAAAAATCATTGAAAAATCATTGAAAAATCATTGAAAAATCATTGAAAAATCATTGAAAAATCATTGAAAAATCATTGAAAAATCATTGAAAAATCATTGAAAAATCATTGAAAAATCATTGAAAAATCATTGAAAAATCATTGAAAAATCATTGAGATTGTTGAAAAATCCTTAAAAAAATCTCTAAAAAATCATTAAAAATCCTATAAAAATCCTTGATATCGTTGAAAAATCCTTGAAAAATTCTTGAAGAATTTATAAAAAATACTTGAAAAAAGCTTAAAAAGTACTTGAAACATCCGACAGAATCTTTGAAAAATACTCCACAATTCTTTAAAATAAACTTTTAAAAAACCGGTTTTTTTATATTTTAAAGAAATCCTAAAGAATTCTTAAAAAACATTCTTAACACTTATAGTAAAAAATAATTTGAAAAATAACTGAAAAACCTTAAAAAATTGTTGAAAAATTGTTGAAAAATCCTTGAATAATCTTTCAATAATCCTTGAATAATCCTTGAAAAGTTCTTGAAAAATCCTAGAAAATTCCTTGAAATTGTTGAGAAATCCTTGAAAAATTCTTGAAAAATGCTATAAGAGTCATTGAAAAATCTTTGCAAAATACTACAAAATTTCTTAAAAAACCCTTAATTAAATGTTAAAATTTTTTTTTTCAAAAATTTTAAAAATGTCTTTCAATAATTCTTAAAGAATATTTGAAAAACACTTCCAAAAAAACGCCTATACTAAAAGAGAATTTAAAAAATCCTTGAAAAATCACTAAAAAAAATCATTGAAAAATTGTTGAAAAACCCTTGAAAAATTCTTGAAAAATCCTTAAAAATTCTTTAAACTCTTAAAAAGTACTTGAAAAATTCTAAAGAATTTTTGAAAAGTGTTCCACAATTCCTTAAAAATAACCTTAAAAAAGTGTATATTTTAATAAAATATCTTAAAAAATCTTAAAGAATTCTTGAAAAACACTGGTGCTCAAGAACAATTTAAAATTCTAGAAACGTCCTTGAAATTGTTGAGAAATCCTTGAAGAATTCTTAAAAAAATACTTGAAAAATCCTTGAAGACCCCTTAAGAAGTACTTGAAAAATCCTAGAGAATCTTTGAAAAAAACCTATAAAAACGCGTTTTTTATATATTTTAAAGAAATCCTACAGAATTCTTGAAAAACGTTCCTAACAGTTACAGTAAAAAATTAAAAAAATCTTGACAAATTGTTGAAAATTCTTGAAAAATCCCTAAAAAAACCTAGAAAAGTCCTTAAATTGTTGAGAAATCCTTGAAAAATTCTTGAAGAATCCTTGAAAACCCCTTAAAAAATACCTACTTCAGAAATCCTACAGAATCTTTGGAAAATACTTCACAATTCCTTAAAAAAAACCCTTAAAAACCATTTTTTTATATTTTAAAAAGGTCCTTAAAGCATTCTCACAGAATACTTGAAAAACATTCTTAACACTAATACTAAAAAATAATTTATATAATCCTTGAAAAATTGTTAAAAGTTCTTACAAATCTTTCAATCCTAGAAAAATCTTCAAAAAATCCTTAAAAATCCTTGAAAAATTCTTAAAAAATCATTGAGAAATCCTTAAAAAATCCTTGAAAAATCATTGAAAAATCTTTGAAAAATCCTTAAAAATCTTTGAAACCGAACGTTCATTGAAAGTCAGAATTGAAAAAATACCAGCAATGTGAGAAGCCAGTCGATCAGCAACAACTGGCTGGATACCAACTCGAAACCGGTAACCAGAACTTGTTTGAGGAAATTAATATGCTGGCCATGGTTCCATATTATTACACAAAAAGATATGAGAAAACATCAGATAAATTTACAAGCAACAATAAAATATCAATATAGAAGATTGCAAGAAGCTATATCTGGATCGGCGACCACCTCCGGAATACCTGATGCAGTGGAACCTGGACATCGACGACACCCACGGGAATTTTCCAGTAACATTCGCGCAAACGAACCGAAAATCGTATCAGGGTTTTTTTTGTGCCGCTCTTCTCGAATCTGGTATAGGCGACCACCCCCATGGTACCTGGTGCACCGGAACTTAGACATCGACGTCGATAATATTGTGGTGCCTTTTGGGTTACACAGAATAATCCTTTTAAATAATTAAATATCGTACTTCATTAAATTAGTTGTAATTTAAACATTATAAACGTTAGACGTGTTGTTATTATTTCATGCGGTAACGTGATATCGCAAGGTAACGACTCGTCGGTTCAAATTCGACTTTGTGTCGGGTTAAATAATGTTTATTGTTAGATTTAGATATATAGCTTGTTTTCTTTTCGAGACGGGCTCATATTGTTCATTAGAATTAGTGATTCATTACATTTAATTAAGCGTACGGAGTTCGTGTCGCTAGTGTTACATGGCTGGCATGAGAACTCAAAAGATATGTTAATTATATTATAGTAAATCATTAACCAGTGAATGAATAATTAGTTGTTGACAGTGTCTCATGTATTGCATAACCAGAAGAAACGCTTGAGATACATTACAATAGATTTTTAAAATTTTTGTCCTAAAGCGATTTTCTTAACAATATTATTATTTTAATTTTATACGATTGCAAACAAAGTCTTGGTTAGGATCAAATTAAAGATATACCTGGATTTTTTTAAACAAATCTGTTTATAAACGTTAAATAAAAATAATTAATGAAGAGTAGATAAACAAAGGACAGAATGATATATACCTATACTTATATCAGCAATTAATTAACTTTATTTATCGATTTTAGAATCAAGTAAAATAATTTATTGTTATCGATTAATTTGGACGAAGAAAATAATGACTTTCTATTGTAATAATACATATATATGCCCTTAGTAATAAATCTAAATATAACACAAAAGTATGATGAATAATGAACAAACCAAAAACTACCGTTTAATGTGTTGCAATTAAATAAGTTATAACAATAATGATAATTGTTATATATTGTATCAAGTTCAGAAATAATTCATTCATGCTCACTTTAATCCAGCAGAATCAGGGACATACCACTTGGCCTACTACTGTTTTAACTTAAATAAACCAAATTATCCATACTCAAATGTTGTAGTGGGTAGTCAGCAGAATAAGATACAAAGTTGTACCACAAAAATATAATCTTAAAAATTTCAAAAGTTCAAGCGGCAACATGTTTCGGCCTCATCGGGCCATCATCAAACCTAGAAACAATAATTACAGTGTAGGATAAAGTAACAATAATTAACTTACAAATTTTGTAGTAGTAAGTGATCACTAATCACAAAGAATTGTAAAATGTATGATTAAAATACAGAACATGTTACGTTTTTTTTTCTGTGCCACCCTATATTTTCCTTATTCCCTCTCTTCTTGGTATTACTATAAAAAATCTTTCCCTTATTCCCTCTCTTCTTGGTATTACTATAAAATGTCTTTCCCATGCTTACAATTCTCTCTCTTCGCCTCTTCAGTCAATACAATTGACTTTTTTTCTGTTTATGTCGCTTATTGAAAATTTCTTTTCATCCCCTCGTTAGATAGGGTAAGTTTTTATTATATTATATTATATATTCACTTATGTCCCCTGTTATCATTATTAATTATTTCGACGCTTTAACTTTTATTTACTGTTATTTTTAATTATTTTTTATGCCGGTATATTTTTTTGATATTTTTACTTAAAAGTTCATATAAGTATTATCTTTTATAACAATATAAATTATCTGATGTTTGTGGTGCTCTTTCAGTCTCGATTACAAAAAGAAAATCTATTTTTAATTTGTTTTTACAGATTGTCTTAAAATTTAAATCACTTTGATTTTTTTATGTTTTATATTTTGATCTAGAAATTTATGTATTTTATATTAATATTATTCTTGTTTTATATTCTTTTTTTTTAAACAGAGACCACAAAATCTGTTAATTTTAAAGTTTTTGTCTTATATTTACTTTATGTGATCTTTTAGGGTTTTTTGGTACAAGTTTTTTTTGGGAACAAGTTTTTTTGGAAAGAACATTTTCTTTTCAGTACAAGTTTTTTTGGAACAAGTTTTTTTTTACCAAACGGTTTTTTTTTGGAACAAGGTTTTTGGACAGAACATTTTCTTGTTGGGACTACAAGTTTTTAGACTGAACAAGTTTTTAGACTGAACAAGTTTTTTTTGAACAAGCAATTTTTTTTCCGCCTTTAGGACTTAACGTCTCCACTGCCGGATCCAGGAAATTTTAGAAGAAACTCGAAGACTAGAAAAAAACCAAGCTAAGTCACATTTCCAGGAAAAAAAGTATTTGAAAGATTTAAATTTTGCTTATAAAATAAAACAAATATAACATTTAATTTGAATTTAATTTCCCTAAACGCACAAAAAGAAAGAAGGGACGGACTTTGAAATATATCATAGATTTTTTGTCAATTGTTTCAAAATACATCAAAAAATCAATTAGACCGGCGTCCAAAATTTTTTTGTTTAATATTTTGCTTTTTGATATATTTCAAATTCTATTCGTAGAACGAACCTATAATAAATAGAATTAAGCTAAATCACATTTATTACTAATTATCAACAAATTAAAATAAAGTTTCAAATATGTGGTAACGAAAATAAAAAACAAATATTAAAGTAAAAGTAAATTGCACCAACTATAAACATTCAATCCGTTTTTTGTTTTATTAAGTTTTATTATTTTAATAAGTTTAATTTTGGCTGTCAAATTTTAAATTAGTATTTGTCAATCAGCAAATTTATTTCCGTCTGGTTTATCAGCACTATTGTATTGTATTTTTCGGCGAAATTTTGTAAATTCTTTTCTATTTTTCGACCTGCATCCGAGGTGATGCATTTTGATACCGACTTAGGTCATCATAATTCACCAACCATGATTGTTTATAGTGCAATTTACTTTTACTTTAATATTTATTTTCTATTTTCGTTACCACATGTTATGTATTTTAATCATACATTTTACAATTCTTTGTGATTAGTGATCACTTACTACAAAATTTGTAAGTTAATAGTTACCATTAATTATTGGTATTTTATCCTACACTGTAATTATTGTTTCTAGGCCTGATGATGGCCTGATGAGGCCGAAACATATCGCCGCTTGAAATTTTGAAATTTTTAAGATTATATTTTTGTGGTACGACTTTGTGCCCTATTCTGCTTGTTAGAAAAATGTTATCTTTGGTATTTTTCAAAAATAATATTATTAAGTTGTTCCTATTTTTGGTGGATCTTTTACTTTCGATGAGATCCAGGACCTCGCCCGGAAGAATATTTTCTTGTGCTTTCTAAATTTGCTATTAATCATTTATGATAAATATTTTCATTTTTACAGTACCTATATATTTTCATATTTTTATTTCAATTTTCATTATTAATTTTCAATTGATTATATTTACATGACAACTAAATTTCCCAATTCTAATTTTATATTTGCCTTTTGTAAACATACTTATATAAAGAAAATCGTACTTGTTTTTGACTTAGATTCATTAAAGAATGGTGTAGGCGGAAAGATATTTTAATCAATTGCCTGATGAAGCGTGTCTTAAAAACAAGTATACGTATATGAGCGTTTGATTAAAGTTCCAAGAACCTTTCGTTAATAAGTATTGAAATAGATCAAGTGTTCTTTTCAAGGAACCTTCCACCTTCTTGGTATTTATCATGCTAGTTTCGTTCTTTTGATTTGCAACATATGTGATTCTTAAGGCTCAATGATTTGTTTTTACTTGGATTGATTCCTGCGGAAAACTAAACATAATAGAAAAAAAAAGTTTATGTGGTCTGGGTACCCCGTTAGGAACAAAGTTTAATTCTAAACATGTTTTAATATCTCTCTCTACCTCTCTTTCTTTTTTTGCTATTTCTTTCTATTTTTCCTTTTTCTTCATTTTTCCATATTTTTTCTATTATTCCCTATTTCCTATATTTCGTCTTTTTTTATATTTTTCATTATTTTTATTATTTTTTTCTATTTTCGCCTATTTTTTCGTATTTGTATTTATTTTTCACTATTTCCCCCATTTTTTCCTACTTTCTCCTATTATTCCCTATTATTCTATACTCTCATTTTACCTATTTGACCTTATATTTCCCCATGTTTCCCTATTTTCTCTATTTCTCCGTATTATGTTCTATTTTCGCCTATTTCTCATTATTTGTATCTATTTTTCACTATTTCCTCTGTTTTTACCTACTTTTCCTATTATTCCCTATTTTTCCCTATTTGTCTCTATTTTTTTTATAGTTCCCACTTTTTCCCTATTTTTCCCATGTTTCCCTATTTTTGTCTATTTTCTCTTTCTTCTACTGATTCCTGTTTTTCCGTTTTTTTTTCTATTTTCGGCTTTTTTTCCCTATTTGTATCTATTTTTCACTATTTCCCCTGTTTTTACCTACTTTTTCCTATTATTCCCTATTTTTCCCTATTTGACCCTATTTTTCCCTATTTGTCTCTATTTTTCTTAATAGTTCCCACTTTTCGCAATTTTTCCCTATATTTCCCCATGTTTCTCTATTTTTGTCTTTTTTTCCATTTCTCCTACTGTTTCCTATTTTTCCGTATTTCCATATTTTTTGTATTTTCCCAACTTTTTCCTATTTTTCATTATTTTTGCCTAGTTTTTCCAATTATTCACTATTTTGCTTCATTTTTACTTATTTTTTTTGGACTCGTGAAATTGATATTTGACAACACGTTTCGTAAAATAACTTGTGCTATTACCGATAGTCACGGTACCACTAGTTGTATTATATATGAATAAGAACCTCGTGGCGAATTCATATATCTATTCAGTGAAAATGAATATATTTTTAAATTTTTTAAAGCACAATTTCCGGTATGAAGGAGGCCATTTTTTTTTAAGACAATTCTCTTTTAATTTTTCTGTTTGGTAAACCTTTTTCGGGGTGAACCTTATTATCGTCCCCTACGCCATTGTTATGGGATCAAATACGAAACCTAACTTTTAGCCAAAAACTTAAACGCATCAAATATGATACCCGTTCTCTATCTATCCGCTTCGAAAGCTACAAATTAATTCGGGCAGATTCGGGCACGAAAGCTCACCGAAAAGGGCGTGCTGGGGGAGAGAGCTTTTTACGCTTTACGCAAGCTTTTGGCTTTTCAGTGTTTAACTAGAATTCACTGTGAATCATGATATCGACGGTGGGAGCATTTTGATAAAGAAAGTGAATGAATGAATATTAACATGCCCCCAGAAGGTCAGTTACCTTTTGTCTTGGAATTCTTTTTTATTTTAAATTTTTAGATGTTTATAAGATACAGTTTTTTAAGCATGTCTTAAACAAAATACAGGTTGCGGTCAAACTATCACATGTTATATAACTAGAAAAAAAATCCACAAAGAATGGATGAACTCTGGCAAATGTTCTTAAATTTCATCCAATTATTAATCGTATTTTTTTTCATTATCCACTAAACCGGACGTATGTTAGATAAAAATAAAAGTTTCATAGTTTTTAATTTCCTTGTTTTCTGTTTTAGTGGAAGAAAATACCGACTAAAAAAATATGTCGAATAAAGATAAAGAGTTACTTGCCGAAATGGGTAAAAACTAAATAAATAAATAAATTTTTTATTGTTAATAGTAAATTAGAAATGCATGATTAATATATTGTAGAAGTACGTATGCTTCATTGTATTTTAATAACAAATTAATTATTGCTTGTAGCAGTTAGTAAGAACATAAAAATTAACGAAATTTCTGAGCTAGTTTAAAATCATTACGTTTAACTTAACGCCCTGTATCTTTTAAACTAAAGTAGAGACATAGTTTTTTTGCTGTGTACCAATAGTTTAGTTTAGCACATTATTAAATTTTTGTTGTTTAATTTGTGCACATAATTTCAAATTAGGTGGCACTTATATTTTTAAATAAATCACCCTGTATTAAAATTAAAATTGACATTCCAAATCATAATTTACTTTTAAATAATTTTTGTTTTAATACAAAATTAAAGATTCTTTATATTTTTTTTATTTTTATTAACGTTTCGACATATTCATGACATCTTCATCTTTATCAAAATTTTATAAATATAATCGTAGATGATCTAAAGATTACATAAATATATCTAAACGTTGTCAATAAGAAAAATTTTAAATAGAAGAAAATTTATTAAATGAAAATTGGTGCAATGAAACTATAATGAATGGCAGATGTGGATTCATTCATTCAGATTCTTAGATAAATAAATATTGGAAAGCAAGTTTTTCTTTATTAATTATTCTTCGCATCAAAATAAACCTAAGAACCAGCTTTATATAGAAATCAGTGTACCGGAAAGTTAAAGAAAGTCTTCAAACGTATTAGTGGTTTTTATCTAAACGCAGTTTCAATATTTTGAATAAAATTATTGATTGATTGAGTTCCTGCGATTTATTAAAAAGTGTATTATTAAAAAGTGCTATACCCTTGTTTCTGTCCCATAATTTTTGTATCCCAAATTTTAAAATTATATCTTCAAAAATAAAAATATATAATTATATTTACCTAAAATTTCTATATAATTCGTAGCCATTATTATAAAACTTTTTACCATGTAATAAAACTTTCTCGATCTACATAAAATTTTAATATAGCAAACTTTTCCAATTTAACCACGTGATAAACTTTGTTGAAAATGACATGCCGCAAGAGAAGTTTTCCATGTAGGTATTTCTGAACACATCCGAACCATTTCTAAAGGTAACCGCACTTTTGTAAACATTAAAGATATTAGGATTAGATAACGACAAAACTTTTCATATACAATGTCAGTCATATAAATAATTCTGTTTGATAGTGACTCAAGACAATTTTTTAAATAAAAGAAATAAGAGCCAGAAGATGGCTCATAAGCCAAAACTAGTTACCCTTTAAACTGTGGTTTTAATATATTGTGGTACATGACTTGGGAGTTTTATTTCTACTGAATAATTAGAAGTATAGATATTTTTAAAATTTATTTTATTAATGAAAAAAGTCTTGGCCCTTGTTTGTCCTTTCTCTCCAGTAATCTACGAGATCCCGATCTTCTGCAGTTCTCTTGTTTCTGATCTTGGCCCTTAGTTATAGCCTGGTTTGTCTTTTTTCTCTCAAAATCTGCGATCTTAACTGCAGTAGTTAGTCTTAGCCCTGGTACGTATTTTATCTCCAGGAATCTCAGATCCAGGTCTTCAGTAATTATGTTAGAACTGGTATTGATTCTGGTCTGTCTTATCTTTCTTGAAATCTACGATCGCGATCTTTAGTAGTTATCTTGTTGCTGGTTTTGGTCATGGTTTATCTTTTTTCTCTTAAAATCTGCAATCCTTATCTTCAGTAGTTAGTCTTAGCCCTGGTACATCTTTTATCTCCTGGAATCTCAGATCCAGATCTTCAGTAGTTATCTTACAATTGGTACAGTTTCTGGTTTGTCTGTTTTCTCTTAAAATCTGATATCCTAATCTTAAGTAGTTAGTCTTAGCCCTGGTATGTCTTTTATCTCCTGGAATCGCAGATCCCAGATCTGCAGTAGCTATCTTAGATCTGGTATTATGGTTCTGGCCTGTCTTATCTCTCTTAAAATCTACGATCTCGATCTTTAGTAGTTATCTTGTTGCTAGTTTTGGTCCTTGTCTGTCTTTTTTCTCTTAAAATCTGCGATCCTAATCTTAAGTAGTTAGTCTTAGACCTGGTATGTCTTTTATCTCCTGAAATTTCAGATCTCAGATCTTAAGTAGTTATCTTATAATTGGTATTGATTCTGGTCTGTCTTTTTCTCTTAAATCTTCTTTTTTGATTTTAGTACTTTTTATGCGATCCTTGGTCCTGGTGTGTTTTCTGTCATGAAATCTGTGCTAGTGATCTTCAGCTGGTGCTGATCTTGGTTTATGCTTTCGCTCCTAGAATCTATTTATAATCCGTAATTAAGTGGTAAAAAACCGAAAAATCACACATATGCTTGATGAAATATTGTACAAATAGTCTAGTCAACAAGTGCTTTTTGGGTCAAACTTTTTTCTCCGCCTCTGAAAAATATAAACGATGTGTCATTCGATTCGGAATAGCATGTAGATGATTTTTGAAAAAAATCAAGAGCCGCTTGCAAAATCAATTAACTGAAAAAAAATGGAGTTTTGCAAATATCTCAAAAACTATTTGACATTTTTCAAATTTGAAAAAGGAATCAAAAAGAGAAGGAAATTTACGAAAAAAACTTGACCTCCCGGACCTGTAGGACTAATATTTATAATTTTCCCAGAGTGTTGAAAATACGACCAAAAACAGGGACTCCGGCTTGCATAAGCGCTGCCCACTTTGGACCTTTAATGAATAAAAATTTATTAAATAAAAAAATTAAAAATTGAAAAAATTTAGGCATCTACTGGATAGATTTATAAACAATAATCCGTGGTCAAAAAAATTTTATGGCGATTTTTCTATTAATTATGCATTAGTTAATTAACAATTTTTTCCTACTTAAACATGAACATTGTAAGTGCGATAATTGTTTAATAACAAATCTTAATTCCTTTTTGGACCTATTTTTAAAAGGTCTCAGAAGAGATTCCCTTTCAAAAAATTAAAAAAATATTATTTTTCACTCTGTTATTAACAATTTCCTTTCGTTAAAAATTAAAAAGTTTGATTAATCATTGATAACAGAATTTTTTTTTCATATTACTATTGATTCGTTTTTTTATGATCAAAAGTCACAGGAAAATGATTTAAATTTTTTTTTTCTTATTGTTTACAAAAATTGTTATAAACAAAGGCGTTGTTTATAAGATAAATTAAAATTTATTTTTCGGAAACATAATTTTTGATGCAAATTATGATTTAAAAAAAAAATCGTTCCTTAATTTTTTTTTTGCTTAAAAACGTATTTATTAATTAACAATTTTTTTCTACTATCCGTAATTATTATTAAGGAACCATTTTTATTAAATCATAATTTATCTTGTTCTTATCTTATCTATAACTTATAAAAAATTTTCATTATTTATTTAATAAACAATTTGTTATAAACAATTATTTTTTTCTATATATTTTTTGTCTACATAATGAAACAAAAAAAAACCATGTGTTATTTATTTAAGAAAAATTATTTATATGGTAGAAAAAAATTGTTAATTAATAAATACGTTTTCAAGTAATCAACATTTTTTTAAGGAATGATTTTTGTTTTGAAAATCATAATTTGCATCAAAGATTATGTTTCCAAACAAAATTTTAAATTATTTAATAAACAACGCATTTGTTTATAACAATTTTGTAAACAATAGAAAATAAAAAATTTTATAAATCATTTTCATGTGGTTTCTGATTATAAAAACGTATCAATAGTGAAATGAAAAAAAAATTTTTTTTAATGATTAATCAAGCTTTTTAATTTTTAACTTAAGTAAATTGTTAATAACAAAGTGAAAAATATCAATTTTTTTAATTTTTCCAACGGGAATCTCTTCTGAGACCTTTCAAAAATATGTCTAAAAAAGGAAGAAAAAAATCAGATTTTTTGTTTAACAATTATGGCACTTACAATTTTCATATTAATTAATAGAAAAATCGCGATAAAAATTTTTTGACCACGGATTATTATTCATAAATCTATCCAGTAAATGCCTGAATTTTTTAAATTCTTAATTTTCATATTTAATAAGATTAAATAAAATTTATTCATTAAATGTCCAAAGTGGGCAGCGCTTACGCAAGCCGGAGTCCCCGTTTTCGGTCGTATTTTTAACACTCTGGGAAAATTATAAATATTGGTCCTACAGTTCCGGGAGGTATAGTTTTTTTTTGGTAAATTTCCTCCTCTTTTTGAATCTTTTTTCAAATTTGAAAAATGTCAAATAGTTTTTGAGATATTTAGAAAAAATAAAATCCCATTTTATTATTTTTCAGTTAATTGTTTTACAATCATCTACAAGCTATTCCGAATCGAATGACACCTCGTTCACATTTTTCGGAGGCGGAGAAAAAAGTTTGACCCAAAAAGCACTTATTGACTACACTAAAAGACAATTTTTAAAAAAGATTGATTTTTCCAAACTAAATTTGCTAGACTTAAAAAGTAACCGAAATATTAAGTAGAATACATAATTTTATATAAAATAAGCATTGATATTTTTTCAAGCCATTAAATAAGTTTTATAAAAGCATTTATAAGCCCCATTTTATTCATTAATAACATAGTTTTTTCTTCTTCTATTTTATTATTTCACATGGCATGATTTGTGATAAACTGTTTTTTTATTATCATGTTATATTGGATTTTCAACCTTTTCCTCGTCCAATTATTTTTCCTTTCTCGCTCCACTTGCTGGCAAATTAGTTCGTAAGGATTAGTTGTTAACGTAAGGGATCATGTATTTCTCTCCAGAGATATATATATATTTTTAATATATTTTTATCGTCAGCAAATGAAGTAAAATAAAATCAGGAATAAAAATAAAAAACTTTTGATTAAAAGAAATAAATAATTAGTTACTTCTCTTTTTACTTCCCTAAACGAAAAGGGTCCATATTATATTTAATTTGAACCCCAAATCTTTACTAGTTTACTTGGACTCTATTAGATGAGTATTCAGGTCTCTATATATCCGCCAATGTCCCTTTTTTTATTTCCCATCACTGTTTACATCTAAAAAACTTTTAAACCTTCGGGAGTTATATAAAAATCAAGTTAATCTATGGTTTTCAACCCCAAATTTGCGACCCTTTGATGCTTTTACTTCCGAGTTTTTTATTAATTTACTGTTATGTACATAAATCGTGTCTAAAATATTCAACGAAAATTAAAATCTGTTTATTTTGATACAAAGGTTTCTTTTTTAATAGACTTTTTGGTTAAAAAGGGATTTTTATGTTTTTTCTTATCGAGTTTGTACAAGCTTTAAAGAAAAGAAAACCAATTAGAAGTTATTTATGTTTTTATTTAGATAATTTATGTGTATATTTTTTTTCCTAATTAAGGAATTTTTAATAAGAGGAAGAAATAATATCCATTTTTAAAGAAAATTTAACCTAACTAATATATAAAGCTAAAACGTAAGATAAAAAGAAATTTGAAACAATCGAAAAAAAATTCAAAAAAAGTAAACTAAATTTGGATCTAAAATAAAAACAATATAAATCACAAATTATATTTGTACAGCAGTTTTTTTTAGAAAAAGAGAACGAATTAAAAAATAATTCTCCAACCAACTAAATTATTTATTCAGCCTTATACCTAATTAAGTCCAAATTAAGTCTCAAATGTGGTCAACTAATAAGTAAGTCCAGTACCACAGAAATATATTTGGTGTAACAATTTAGTATTGAAATTGGCAACTAGTTTCGGCTTCCGCCATCATCAAGCCATCATGGAGCAATCAGTGAAAGAAAATATAGTTTATGGATAAAAATTGGTTACATTAAAATAAAAAATTTATTGACCTGGTACTGAGAAATTAAACTGGTTATAATACTAAATGAAAATTAAAAGAGGATACAACATGTGTCTCATTGATAAAATCTGATTAAACAGGAGTGACCTGATCCAAAACAGGCCAAACTGATTTCACTGATTGCTCTATGATGGCCTGATGATGGCGAATCCGAAACTAGTTGCCAATTTGAAAACTAAATTGTTACACAAAATATATTTCTGTGGTACTGTACTTTGTGTGTCATTACTTATACCTAATTGTTAATAATTATTTATAAAAATAAGGTATTTACATAACAAGTTCCGAAAGTGATATTTTAGTAAGTACATTCTAGTACGAGCCGTAGACGAATCCTGGAAAGCTGCTATTCCTTTAAAATCACTTTATTAGTATTAATCAATTGTTTTTATCATGGAAACTGCCGATATAGTCTCAGGTGCTTTACCTGCTTTACCTGCATAAAATAAAAGCTTGACGTTTTTGCCTAAATAAAAATTTTTGTTTCAAAATTGAGAATACATTATATTTACATATATCCACTATATATTTATAAATCCATAAATCATTTTTAACCTGCACATCCTTCGCGTCTGTCAATCAAAATAAACGTCCATTTGTTTCCGTCCAAATTCGTACCCTTCTTGAATATTTAAAAAGGTTCAAAGTTTCTGTAATCGCGTTATGAACTAGAAAATTTGAACTTAGAACGAATGACATGACAAGAAAACTTCGCTAGAAATTACTAGACGTTGCATAATCTCTTGTAATTCGATCTGATGTACGAAGCATGAATTTGAAAACGGTTCAGGTAGGTATAGACGCTCCAAAATTTTGAATGTAGGTCGTAATTAGTTAGTTTTAGATTTAAGCAGAGTCATAAGCGTACAGGTAAAATATAAGAGAGAAATATATACAAATTTACTCCAATAAGATTTGTTTTTATTTCGTTAATATCCATATGAAAAGTTACCAACTATACTCAGACTATTTTACCGCAATTTAATAAGATAACTAAAAAACTTCAGATTATTAATAATATTTCAAAGGAGATAGAAACTCAAAATCAATACCACATTGTAATTTCAATATAACTTGAAAATTACAAATTCAGTCGCGACATGTTTCGGCACTTAGGCCATCTTCAGCCGAATGTTCGAACAAACTTAAATGTAAAAATTAATTAACACTTGAGTGTAGAAATTATTTAACACATCTTGTTATATATTTATATTGAAATTTGGAATACCGTTTCACGTGGTAAGGAAAAGAGGAAATTAAAATTAACCAACCATGAGTGACTTTTTATTGTTAATTTTAAAATTTCTAACTTTTACAAGTACTTAACAATTTCAGTTTTTTTTTTGAGTGTTAATTAATTTCTACATTTAAGTTTGTTCGAACATTCGCCTGAAGATAGCCTAAATGCCGAAACATGTCGCGACTGAGTTGGTAATTTTCAAGTTGTATTGAAATTACCATTTTTTTATTTTTTTTTAATATATAAATATATACGCAAGAAGGAAGTATTTGCTGGCTTATAAGGAAACAACTTTGGAAGAAAAAAAACAGCCTGTATCTGTGTCAATGGCCATTGATGTCGAGACACATTAACCCGTTAACTGCGGATGTCGTATATAAATGTTTCGGAAAAACCATCTTCTGATGTGGGCATCGTAAAAAAACAAATTTGATATTTTGTTATTTCCCTCCAAATTTTTACATTTTACATATTTTACAAATTTTACAATTTTTGAAATTTTCGAAAAAAGTTTTTTGAAACTTCTGATGTTTTTGACATTTTCGAATAATGTTTTTTGAATCTGACATTTTTGAAATGTTTAAAATTCTTATTTGAAATATTTTTAATTAATCGAATATTTTTACTTTTTGTTGAATTTTTCGAAAAAAAATAGTGCAAAAGTTCAAATTTTTTGAAATTTTTGTTATATTTTTGCAATTTTTAAATAATTTTTTAATATTTTTTGTCTGACAATTTTGAAATATTTAAAATTCTAAAAATTTTTGATATATTTTTAATTAAAAGAATAATTTTACGTTTTTTGAATTTTGCGATACATTTTAGAAATTTTTGAATATTGTGACATTTTAACATTTTGGCATTTTTACTTTTTGAATTTTTCGAAGAAAGATGCAAAATTTCAAATATTTTGAAATTTTTAAAAGTTTTTTGAAACTTCCGACATTTTTGAAATATTTAAAATTCTACAAATTTTTGAAATATTTTTAATTAATCGAATAATTTTACGTTTTTTGAAATATTTAAATATTTTGATATTTTTACTTTTTAAAATTTTTGAAATTTTCGATACTCTTTTGAACTTATCGAAATTTTTGAATTTGTAGACATGCTTATTTTTTTTTTTTGAAATTTTGGAATTTTTTTAATTTATTTATACCTACCCAGTTTTGTTTTTAAAACTTCCGACATTTTTGAAATATTTAAAATTCTACAAATTTTTGAAATATTTTTAATTAATCGAATAATTTTACGTTTTTTGAAATATTTAAATATTTAGACATTTTTACTTTTTAAAATTTTTGAAATTTTCGATACTCTTTTGAACTTATCGAAATTTTTGAATTTGTAGACATGCTTATTTTTTTTTTTTGAAATATTGGAATTTTTTTAATTTATTTATACCTACCCAGTTTTGTTTTTAAATTTTTGAAAATTATTTCATTCAAGTTTATTGATGTTTTATTTAAATTGACTCAAAATTCGACTAATGCCAAAATGTTTTAATGTATTTTTCAATATTTTTGGTCTGCAAAATTTTGCCCGCAGTTGAAGGGTTAATTGCAATAAAAAAATAAATATCACAAATAAATTTTTTTTTGACAATTTTTCAAAATTTTTTTTTTCTTTCAATTTGACAAAACTCTCATTCCTACTTGATTATTTTTTTTATTGCCAAACAATACTTTACTCATGGTTGACCTCTTTATATGAAATTTTCTTATCAATATACTATTATTAAAATTTTGACTTTTCAATTTAATGGGACATTTTCACATATAATACGAAAAGCAAATTAATTAAAAAATATGATATATATGGTATCATAAAAATGGCATAAAAGGCTCTTTATATCGTCATATAAAATTTAATAGAATGGGTAAGTATTTCGTATTCAGAGTAATAAAATTTCCAGATAAATAATTTGCAATAATAAATATATTCTTAATAAAATTCTTTCTCAAATGTGTATTTGGATATTACAAATAAACATTTAAAATCGATTTCACACTTTAATAAATAAAAACTAATTTTTTTTTCCTATTTTTTTTTATGTTTCAAACTTTTTTTCTACTTCTTTCCTCAACTCTTTTTTTGCTCATTTTGTACTACTTCTTTATGATTTCCAATTTTTTCTTGCTTTTTTCCCTCACTTTTCTTTCCTCCACTTTGTTACTAATTTCTTTGTCACAATGTTTTTTCCATTTTTTCCCACTTTTCCCCCTACTCTTTTTTCCACAACTTTTGTACTAATTTCTTTGTTTCAACATTTTTTTTCCACTGTTTTTCCCCCATTTTTTCCCCACTTTGTTTCTTATTTCTATACGTGCTTCAACCTTTTCATTTTTTCACCTTTTAACCACTTTTTTCCCCACTTATTTTTCTATACTTTTTTTATTGTTTTTGTTTCAAACTTTTTCCCTTCACTGTTTGCTTTTGTACTAATTTCTGCTTTCCTTCCTTTTTTCTACTTCCCCCTTTAATCCATTTTTTATTCCTCCCTTGTTGTTTCTCTTTTTTCCAACTCTTTTACTCCCATTTTTTTTCCACTTTGCTATAAATAACATTGTTAATTTTCTGTTTTTCGTTTTTTAACTGTTATAACTTGTAGTAGATACCTTCACTGATGTAAACTTATTAACTGACACAGATCAAATATTAGAGCATATTGTACATATTATATTTTAGCACCAGACTTACATGTGTCACATCTCCAAGTACATATATACAACAAGGATAACATCGAAGATACCCGGGAAAGATCCTGGGACGGATATTACGGATATGTAAATTCTGACGGTATTTCCGCTTTCTAGGGTAAATAGTTCTGTCGCGTATTTGGTATATTTTAAGTTTATTACCGAGAAAGGAATTTCAACAAATCGACTAAAACGTTTCGGATTTATTAGAGCAATTTGTCTCTGTGTTAACCTAAATTAGGAAGAGTAGAATTTAGTTCGGTTTCCATTATTGTCATTTAACTAGTTCTTTACTATGAGTAATTGCAATAAAAATAATTAAAAGTTACAAAATGTACAAGTTAAAAATTAATATACCGCGATTATTATTCTGTGCATAATGTTCCAAGTTTATTTTCAACGTAATTGAATTCTAATTATGTATAAACATAAAATTTGGTGTTAACTAAAGCATTTAATTAACAGAGGCTCTTGAATACAAGTTACAAGATATTACCTGTTTTTCACAGTTTTTGCAAATTCACATAGGACATTCCTTCGTTTGGTTTGTATTTACTCCAAATTGATAAAAAAAAATTAAAAACAAATAAATTAATGTAGTACAGTATAAATAAAGATGGTAACTCCAATACATAATAGCCGAAATATATCATCAGTAAATAATTAAAGACCTTTAGTAGAAAAAGTGATTCTGTTGAACAAAAAGCAATTTATACATATGCTGTAAATTATTTCCATTATCGAAATGAAAACATATAGTTTTTTACCACTGGATCTTGTTAAGCGTTTGAAACTATCAATCACGAAAGTATTAGTTATTAAAGTAATTTGATTGCTTTTAAAATACCTTAATGTGCATGAAACAAATGAGAATAAATTAAATTGTATGTTTCCTTTCTTGATTTTGTCACTTTTTAAGTACTTTCCCCTCTTTTCACTCTAAAGTTTCTCCTCTTATCTGTCTTAATTTTACCACTTTTTTGTAAATTTTTTTCTCTTCAAACTTTCCCTTTTTTCTCTCCTAGTTTGTCCCTTTTTTGTACTTTTTCTCGCCACTTTTTTTTTATTATTTTTGTCACTTTTTATGTACTTTTTCCCTATTTTTACTCGAAAATTTGCAATTCTATCCCTCATTTTTTTTTTCAATTAATCAAACTTTATATCTATAACGGTTTGCAAAATCCCAGTGGCGTTCAATTTATATATTTAAAAATATTTATGTTAATGTATAAAAATACTCAAATATAATCAATTTAGCAATAAAATAATAAATTTTCAAATTTTTAAAAGAAAACTCAACCTCAGGGTAAATTCAATTTAAATAATTCTGTTAAAAAAAATTATAATCAATATTTATTCTTAAAAAAAAATGAAAACTAAAAATTAAATCATATTCAAATTCAAGTTTATGATATACTATAATTTTGTTTTAATAAATTTTGATAAAAAAAATTTAATCTTATAAAATATTTTCTGTTTCTTCTTTATAAAAATTTAATTTCTTTCTATTTTGCCTCCTGTTCGTATTCAATTTCTATATCCTGTTCCCTTCCTTAACTATTTTCTTTTACTCCTCCATTTTTACCATTAAATATTCATTCCTTTCCACCTACTCTCCTTATATTTTAGATTCCATATTTTTTTAAATAATTTCTTAATTTATATAATTTTTTTATATAGGTAATAATGGTTTATCAAAATTAATTCTCTGTTCAAAAATTTTCTTATTTATCTAACAAAAGAAAATCGCCACCTACTTAATTTTAGTCTCCAAAACAAAATAAAATATATACTCAAACTATCATGCATACACACCTTAAAGGCCAGGAACTATATTTTTGCTCATAACACCATGACTCTAAAAATACAAGGTGGCTTAAAAAACACATTCAATACATTAAGTGTGGTTTACTCTTCTAATTAAGTTGCATTGTTGCTACTAACCTCTGGTTAAAATGGATTTACGAATGTTATCTACTTTGTTTGATACATTTTAGAAATATTTATTTTCGCTCATTAACAGATTAATAAAACAATTCTATTCCTGCAATTACTTATCAAAATTCCCATGTTACAGATAGTAAGCAGATCGCATATATTCTAGCAGAAAACATGTCAGACAAATATAACGGTAACTGAACCCAGGTTGACCATTAATAATTACCTTTTCTCTTCTAATTAAGATTTAAATGACATTGAGTTTCTCCTTCACTTTCTTCATTCAAAAACTCAGCAACAACCTGTATTTTTTTCGATTTAAATTCACATGACACACATAATACCATTTTTTCCATCAAAATCCGAATATTAATAACAAAGTTAGACCCTAATGACCTTTTGTGTTTGGTTCTGCGAATGATTTTTCTTTTACGTCACATTTCAAATATACACACTAGAATTCCTTTGAGTAAATTTTATAATCATTCGTTTTTGTAGTTTTTTTTATACACTTATACAAAAAATGAGTCTAAGTATCGGATAAAGGAAAGCAAGTTTAAATAAAATCGATTAAAATAAAATAAGTACAAGAGTAACGACTTCTTTTCTAAGACAAGCAGTATGTTTGTTTGCACCAAATTTAGTTTTAACCCTTTTTTTACTATATTTCATAATAATAATAAAAATGAGTATTTATGAATAGAAAATTACTAATTTAAATAAGAGAGTTAAGCACAGTCAATATATTGAAAGTCATTTTTTGGACCACCCTGTATTTTTAGAGTTATGATGCAATGATTCATATGACTCAAGATATATGTATACCAAATTTTAAAAAAATCGGAACGGGACCCAACTGCAATAAGAAAAGTGCATGGTCCTTTTATTTCACAACCTTATTTTCATTCCTGTCATACTTCTGGATAACTGATCAGTACATCAGAGCCAGTAATAGAAGATCATCCTGTCATAGAAAAGAAATCAAATAATATTAGTAAGGAAAATAAAGGAAATTTAAAATATAACAATACAACATTTCTGGAAAAGCATCTATAAATTAAGAAACGGTTAGGGCTTCACACGAGACGAGATAAGGCGAGAATTTCAAAAATCTCGTCTCGGTCTCGTTAGTTGAGAAAAAAATAAGTCTCATTTCAGTCTCGGTCTCGTCTCGGAACCATTTGTCTTGTCTGGTTTCATCAAATCTCGTTATTGCTAGAACTTATTTCCAAGATAATACAAAACGAGGTAATTATTAATTCTATTGTAATTAATAAATGAGTGATTATTTATTCATTAATTTATTATTTATTTGGACGTTACTAAATCATTATTTATACAAATTATAATTTATAAACATTACGTTATATACATACACGTTACAATATTTTCGCAAACATACATTTTACATATCGTTAATGAAAAATGTTAATTAGTTTAAAATAATCTTATTATAAATTATTTTTTATATGGCAGATAACTGTCTAATTTAACACCGTTTAAAAAAAAAATTCGATTGTTTAAAATTGCAAACTTTTATAACATTAAAAATGATAAAAAAGTAAATCTTCAACCATCAACAACAAATGCAGATTCTTTCTGATCGATATTCCTTTGGGTATATATACCCAAGACTTAATTGGCTCATAAAATTTTATTACCCTCAGATTTTAGATTTCGTAAATTTATCGTAACCTATGCAGACCTTTGCTTTATTATAAAAAAAATTAAATGTATATACTGCTTGATAGTTTATTTTTCTCGGAAATTTAGAAAAAAATTCTGAAGAAATATGAACGAGACTCTCGGGTCTCGCAGTACTAGTCTCGGTATTGTCTAAATAATTTTCAAAAAGGTCTCTTCTCGGTTTTACGAGATGAGCCAAGAAAAGTATCGTTCTCGTGTGAAGCCCTAGAAACGGTGAAGTAAAGAAGATTATAAGACATCTAGCAATAAAAATGGAATAGTATTGGTCAAAATTTTGGTAGTGAAACAGGATAAAAAGATGCATTTTTAAATTTATAAATTATAATTATAATGTTTATTATTTTTCTCTAGACCCCACCCCAAAATTAAGAATTCAAATATTATTGAAATAACATAACAATATATTTATTAGCAAATTATTTGCATATATTTAATTAAACGACTAAAAAGTAGTTACAATTCTTCATAAATAATTATAATAAAGATTTGTGTTAATTCACTATAATTTAGAAAAATTAACCAACAAAACCTCTTTGGTGAGATAATAAATACCAATATTGATGAAAGTAGAAAACTCTGTTCTAATCTAGAGATAATTGAGTACGGAATCGATCAATCTATCTAAGCTTCCTTTTCTACTTAGAACTCAACGAGTGTGTATTTATTTGTGGCACGTAATTCGAAACTAATGAACGAGTAGGAAGCTGTATTTATAAGCCTTAAATTACTGGAACATACATTTTTTTTTTACGAAACTCTGAAGAGTTGTGTCAGTAAAATGTATGGCATATTTACTACAAATCAATCAACATCTATATTGGATTTGATAAATTCAGTTTCAGCGGTTTTCCTGCTAAATTGTTAATCAAAATTCATTGTTTTCTGTCACTGCCAATGACATGAGCCTTAATTATACCATTGTGTTTTATACAAGATTAAATTAATATTTTATTAAACTAGTCATGTTAAATTAACAACGTAAATTATTTTATAATTAAAACAACCTCAAGAAATATAATTTCTAAATAATCTTTAATATATCGTATATTTTTTTAGACATAGATAATTTTTATATTTCCTTAGTTATAAATCTGGAGATGAACCGCGATACTTGAATACGCATTAGCAAAAAAATGTTGAGAGTGTTACGTTTTTTTGTGCCACCCTGTATTTTCATTATTTCCTTACTTAATATTATTTTAGTTTCATACTCGCTTGATATCCCCTTCTTATTTCTTCGCGTCATGTCCCTCTCTTCTCTTGGTATTCCTATAAAATGTCTTTCCCATGTTAATAATGTTCTTCTCTTTACCTACTCAGTCAAAATAACTGATTTCATACCGTTTGTGACGGTTACTGAAGATTTTTTCCCCCTCATCTTGTAGGGTAAGTTTTAATTATACTATATTACATTTTCACTAAAATTCTTTGATATTATTTACTTAAAAGTTTATATCTTATCATTTACAATATTATAAATTATCTGATGTCTGTGTGTCTCATACAAAAAAAACCTATATATTGTTTAATTTGTTTTTACAGATTGTCTTAAAATTTAATTCATCTTAATTATTTTTGTATTTCATATTTTGATCTAAAATTCATGTTTTTCATTTTAATATTATCATTGTTTTATATTCTTTTTCAAAAACAGAGTCCACGAAATCTGGTAATTTATATGGTTTTAATCTTCTATTTATTTGATGTGAACTTTTTTGGTTTTTTTCCTCTGGACAGTTTTTTTTCTCTGGAAAGTTTTTCCTCTGGACAGTTAGTTTTACCTGGGTAAAGAAGTTTTTTTCCTCAACCGCAAGAACCCCAACCGCAAGAAAAGCTAAGTTTTTTTTAAAAAGATAAAGAAATCTCTGGAACACTATTTTTATAAAAATAAACAAATATAACGTTTAATTTGAGTTTAATTTCCTTAACCCGAAAAAAAAGAAAGGACGTATTTTGAAATATATCATAGTTTTTTTGTCAATTGTTTCTAATTACATAAAAAAATCAATTTGACTGGCGTCCAAAATTTTTTTTATTTTATATTCTACTTCTGATATATTTTAAATTCGTGGAACGAACCCATAATATAAAGATTTGAGCTTAATCACATTAATTATTTATTATCAACAAAATAAAGTATCGTTTCAAGAGGAAAAAAATAATTTCTTTTTACAGTTCAACTGGTTACTGTAAAGACCATAACTGTTGTTCTCTCTTCTCCGATTTGTCCTTAGACCGTTTACTACTAGACACCAATTTTCCATCCTCTTCTTGAAGTTTCTTTGTTTACAAACACATAAGTATCGTAAATAATTCTTCGAAGGTTTAATAAATATTAAACGATACTTGTGGTAGTTCCATGGGCGTACGCCACTTCTATTGTTGTAAATACATCCCCGCACACACCGGATACCATGAGAAAGTGTATACAAAAATGTAAACAAGGCATGTCTAATAGTAACTGGTCTGTTTGTTCAACTATAGAAGGATTAGACTAGAATTATCTCGTTATTTATATGGTGATATGTTATTAAAAGAAAATAATTTTTGTGAAAAAAATAATAATTATTTTATGTTTATATTTGAATTTTGGTTTCTCTTTTTCAGCTGAGCAGGTCGTTGAAGAAAACAAAACATGTGGAAAAATTTTGACAGTCCTGTCATGGGTCGTTGTAGTTCTCACTATGCCGTTTTCGTTTATGGTATGCTTCAAGGTGAGTAGTTCATATTTCGCATAATAATAACTGATTAAAGATATGAAAAGCTACAAAAAATAACGTCGTGCAGAGTCCAAAAGAAAAATTCATAACTCCACTTTTTTCAGTGAATTCCTTAAGCTTCCTTAATGAGTCAATATTCCATCGCCTACTACGATTTTTTAAAAATAACCAATTACAAATGGCAATAATTTGACTTTTTCAAATGCATCATTGAATGGAATTTTTAAAAGCTTTTTACCGATATAAGGTTTGTGGGTTATACTCTGTAAAATTTGCGAGATTTTTTGCAAAATAAGAAATGATGGGTTTTTCGAAAAAAAAGGAATCGAGTAGACTGTCGTAAAATGTGACACATCCATACAATTCTGAAAAGAATGTTTCAATAAAATGAAATTTTAATAGAAACAGGTGTACATCACAAAGGAAACAATTTTATTAAATTTTACAATAACAGAAAAGGACGATTAACAGGAGACAATGTAAAAATTATGAAGAAATGCTACTTATAATAAATGCTCAAATAGGTTACCATCACAAGCTGTTAGTCTTCTAGTAAATGAGTCCCGAACTCTAGCATGCATTGCTTCATCAATTAAATGAAGGCTTCCGTGATCCCTTCCATGATCATGTTTTCCCTATCATCTGCAGTCTATGAAACCTATGGGAGTAAGGTCTGGGGATCGCGTGGTCCAAGGAATAGTACTTCTTCTGCCTATCCAACGATTAGGCTATGATTGACCTAAAAATTCTCGCACTTCCTATTGTTATGCACTGAAGCACCATCGTGTTGCAACCAAATGGTCCTTCTGGTGTTCAAATCCACTTCTTCTAACATTCTGCGGAGAAAATGTAAATACCTTTCACTATTCAGCACGTTGTCGAAAAAGTAGGGTCCAATAATGTGATTTTCAATAATTTGTTGACCGACTCGTTGTTCTTAAACGTTGCTTTATTAGAAAACAGAATTACAGAATTATAATCCTTGTCAATCATGCCATTCATTTGAATACAAAAATCAAAACTATCATCCGTCTGTTAGCCTGAATCAACTCGAGAACGGTGAGAGATAAAGACAAACAGACAACGGCAATCGATTCAGCATCGTTAAAGACTTCAAAAATGATATTAATCTTTGACCTATTTTTACTTTCCCGCTACTTATACCATATTTACTGTGTATATAAGGCATATCCCTATATAGAAATTTATTTTCGTAACTTTAAATTTTCGAAAACTCGAAATTACGGCAAAAATATTGTCGTTTTTCACTTGTTGGTACAATACACTATCGGTGTGTTTAAACCGATCTCTTAACTTTTGGAATGAAGACACCTGTGGAGTTCTTATTCCTGGATATTTTGAATAGCAGATTCTGGTGGCTAATAAAGGATTTCTGTCAACTTCGCCATATACAGTAATTCTTTCCTAGTGATATTCATTATTAACAGTTAGATGTGTACAATTATTGAAAATACACGAATGTGTCAACTTTTACGACAGCGGCCTACTCGATTCCGTTTCGAAAAAATCCATCATTTCTTATTTTGCAAAAAATCTTGCAAATTTTATAAAGTAGGCCCCACAAACTCGATATCGGTAAAAGCTCTTACAAAATTCCATGCTATTAGGCAATAAAATGTAGGGTGTTGCATTTGAAAAAATCAAGTTATTGCCATTTATAATCGGTCATTTTTAAAAAATCGTAGTAGGCGATGGGGCTCCGAATTCGCCTACATTTCAAAAGATGCCCTAAAGATTAAGGCATCGATTGGAAAAAAGTTGGTTAAGTTATCTTGAATGGTTATGAAATTATAAATTTTTCTGTTGGTCCCTGCACGACGTTATTTTGACACATAAATTAACATAAGTCAAAAAATAAGAAACACCGGTGCGTTATATCGACAATTTAATGACAAATCCAATAATTTCACAAAAATGGGGGGTTATCGTTTAAAAAAACAGAACTTAATTGTGCATCTTATTTTGAGACATCCTGTATATAAATAAAAATAATTTTAGAATGTGCCTCATTGTCGGACCTATCGTTTAAAAAATAATCAAGTCGATAGCTTGGATAGAAAAAAGTTATGGAGCATGCGCGCACCCCGGGGGCAACCCTGTATAACATACAACTATTGCACTTGCACTTTAAATGTTGTTCATAATATGTATGTTACTGAAAATTAGTCAAACTCTAAATAATTTGTAAATATTTTAATATCTTTTCTATGAATTTGAAATTATTATTGTTAATTTGAAATACTATCTTTTCAATTGAATTTTTTAGTTCAAACCCAATTGTCTTTATAATTAAGTTGTGTATTAATCTCCCCAAAAATACATTCGATTAGATAAATACATTTTAAATCGTATCCTCGCGATTTTTTCACTCCCTTAATTCACGATTGTTTGCCATGACCATAAAACATTCATACAATTAAATATGTATTTATCGATAAAAAAATTATCTCTTATGTGTTTACCCTCGAAAAATGAATAATAGGCCTTTTCTGTGGATCACGTTTGACGCTGCTTGTAGTCTATTCAAAATCGCGCCTGAAAAACGCGTGCGGCATGTCGCGTAAGTTCACACTAAGAATTTAACCTAATTTATATTGAGGTAATAAAACTCGACGTCAAAGTACCAAAATTGATTTATTGATATAAATTTAAAGTTGAAAAAAGGCGACTTGTTTCGGCGAAATTTCGCCATCATCAGGCCTAAAACGACTTCCGTCAATAAACATAAAGAGATTTGAGTAATGAAGCACACAAAGTCCAGTACCACAATATATATTTTTTTCAAAGTTGTTTTAGTGAAATTGGCAACTAGTTTCGGCTTCCGCCATCATCAGGCCTACAATAGCGCTCGTTAATACAACAGGTACAAAATTAATAATAAGAAGTGGCTTACCATCAACATCATGGGGTAATAAGTAGATAAAATTAAGTTCAAGTTAAAGTTAAAATTTACACATAATGGTACTGATAAAATTACAAACAAACAATTAAGTTAAAAAATAAAAATTTAAACTAATACATTCCTTGTGAGGACACAAAGGGTATCTAGGAATTAAAAAGCATTCGTGACGAATGTGATAGAAGGGAATCAGGAAAAACCTGACCCAAAACAGCCAACCTCGGCATAAGAAGTGATACAGGCACGGGGGCCAATACAGAATCCCACGTAGGGGTAGGAAAGAACTCCTACGATGGGGGAGCGTACCCCTAAGGGCAGCTCGAGAACGATGCACAGTGGGTTTCTCAACTAAGGCCCATTGAAGGGCAATAGTTAGAAAATATAGTATGAAAATTAGTGACAGTACCATTAAAATCAACCGTAAAGTCTACAAAATGGTGCAGACAACTGACGTATGACAACAGACAGCCAACATAAATTTAAAGTATAAATATTTAGAAACCATGATGTGAATGGGGGTTGCCAACCTCCGAAAACAAAGAAAAAACCTGAAGGGTAAATATTAATTTAAACAGTAATCCAAATTTATGTAGTGAGAGGAAATACAAAATTCTTATCTTAATTAAGGATTGTGAGACTGGGCACAGGACAAGGAGAACCAAATCTCAAACTCAGTAACTTGGGAAGGTGCACATAGAGGAAGAAAAAGAAGAAGAAATTCGACATCTATCACTAGGCCAATTTCACTAAAACAACTTTGGAAAAAAAAATATATTGTGGTACTGGACTTTGTGTGTTTCATTACTCATTGGTTGACCACATTTGAGACATGGATAACCTGTTACATATATAAAAAGATGTATTGACGGAAGTCGTTCTAGACCTAATGATGGAGAAATTTCGCCGAAACTAGTCGCCTTCTTTCAACTTTAAATTTATATCAATAAATCAATTGTGATACTTTGACGTCGAGATAATGGATAACGTTTTGAATCTAATTTATATTAACAAACTGGGTAGAATCAGCATATATTTCTTAGAATAGGTTTTTTAATTGGCAATCGATATTGCATACATCTAATTACCCCGAGCTGCCTATAAATTATTCAGATAACATATGTCAAGGAACAACTAGAGGAATGAAAAATACAAGTTAGTGTGAGTGTGAGTATGAGAATTTAAACCTGGTACATCAGGCCGTATATTAGTCTACAGGAATAATGCTTCACTCATTATAGAAATTTCTAGGGAATTAAATTTCAAATGGTAAAATTTGTTTGAATATTATTTGATTACCAATTAGCAACCGATTTTTTGGCTTCTTTTTCCTTTTCATCAAATTCACTAGTTTTTTTTATAAATTATGTTTGAATAGTTTCACGTTTCACTGTTGGCTTTTATCAACTTTAAAACAAAGTAATACACCCCCAAGTGTGCACAAACTTCTTATGTTTCAAGCTAAAATACGAACTTGCGGTAGCAACTTCCCAACTGCGCAAAACGTTTATCTAAGAGCTGCTAAAAATTATCCGCATAAATAGACGACTTTCTTGTTGATAAAAGACTTTTTGTGGGTTTCAAGGGTTTAAGTAATGTAAAATAAAAATTATGTATCTAATAAACTTCAGAACAAAAATATATAGCGTATCATTGAAGTACATGTAGAATTTATTTTGAAAAAATAACTGGAATTAAAAGGAGTCATTAAATTACAAAAATATGTGTTAAATGAGGCATACGCCACTGAAGTTAATTTTGGTCATATTGAACTAGACCTGAATTAGACATAAAAATGTCATTAGACCATCAACTTTTTTTTGAGACATATCATCTAATTAAAAAAAAATAATAAAAATACTAATTAATAAGAGATTAGGTGACCTAGGGTAGGAGCGTTTCAATATGAACTGTTTTTGAAGTTTTAATTATAAAAACGATTTGATTCCCTTGCAACAAAAGATACGTGAGCACGAGATTAAATTTCAAATTGTCTTTTTGTGAGTCGTTTTCAATATCTACTTAGATTAGGGTGGATGTAATTTAATTCATAAAAAAAGCATCGGAATCCCTACAGAATATTCAGTTCGTTATTTATTGTTTTCTTTTTTCCTCGTTTAAATATTCTGTTTTTGGCATTTTCTACAGTATCAGGTATCGTCAAAGAGATCTTATTAATTACAGTAATGATTTTTTTGTTTTTTTTTCCAATGTATTTGGAAAAATGATACGTAATTAATGATATTAAAAGAAATAAATATCTTTGAGTGTCTTTCTAAAAATTTATGGTTTTAATGACATACAATACCAGTCTCTCTATATAAATTATATCATAAAGTAACAGGGATGTACTCAAATAATTAAGTATATTTTCAAAAGTCTTTTGATTTTGTACAAACAATAAAGTTCCATGTTGAAATGTACACGTGTATTCACGGTTTAAATGTAAATGTCAAATTGTTTACGTTCGTAATTTCCATTTAATTATAGTTTCATGTTTTTGTAGCTGTTCGTATTTTATTGATGTTTTAGAAAACTATTTTTGTATTTACCAAGCCAATTTTTCATGGATCGTGATTATTTTTTGATGTTACTTTTCTATTGTAATATAGATGGGCGCTATTGTTTGCGTGATAATAACAAACTATTAATAAAGAGAGAAATTACGAAAAAAATCGCACTTATGGTACGTTTATTCCCTTTAGTGGTATATAAAATTATCTAGTGTATTATTTTTAATAGTTGCAGTTTAACTTGTATTATCATTAATATTTAATTAGCGCAGTAAGTAGGATTAGCATAAGCTACCGAATATACAGTAGGGTCAGTGATGTAGCTGATCAGGGAGTACACAAGAACATTTTCCGTGTATTTATTATCGATTTTTTACAAAAAACCTGTACGTTACGCAATATTCATTGGCTCCATTGTGATTGTTGTTTCATTCCGAATAAGGTAAATTAAGTGCAAAAGTCCGTAAATCGTGTAAGTGGTAATTTAAATTTAAATATTTATTTAATGTATCAAATATGATAGTTTAGGTTTATTATGATCAATAAATTCACATCTGTTAACTAGTTTTTATGGTAGATTCAAATAAATATCTATCTCATTATCTCAAATGTGGTCTACTAATGAAAAATGAAACTCTAGTCGATAACCACAAAATTTTTATTATTTAATAGAAGATTGGCGACTAGTTTCGGCGACAAGCCATCATCAAGCCATCTTACTCTCGTACAATTATTTATGTCTTTTCCAAATATTTTTTGATATTATATCATCTTTATTGTAATTAGTTGTGCCGCCCCTCAGGCTATTGTTACACTAATTTGAAACTACGTGGCTGGTCACCAAAAAGGCGAAAACCTTTTTGTGGCTCATAACAATTCTATCATTTTTCCTCGAAACCCTACGTGGTTTTTTACCTAAAGGGCTTATACCTCTTTATGGTGTATTTTGCCTTCACTTTATCTTCAGGATCCTATGTGGTTGACTAATACCTTCGTGGGGTAAAATTAGCCTACTAAGATATTTTAATTTCTCCATTCGGAGAGAACCCCATTCAACGTCGAAATTAATGTTGCCGCTGGTACTACTTACAGTATTCTGTTTCTCAAGGTCTATGAGTACCTAATAAGTAATTTATTACCAAAAACCCCATAAATTTGCTGATATCCGGAAAATATGTTCCACTTTTCTTGTTAATTTTACCATCCTTTCCTGTACCACAACCTTCCCTTTAATTTTCCCTTTTGTCCCCCAGTTCGCGTACACTAATAAAAATTCAACGATGGGACCAATCTAATTGTCACTAAATTTATTTTTATTTTCAATAAATAATATCAGTCATTAAAATAATTTTTTCTGGTAAGTTTTAATCTATTAAAATGTTTCCTACCCTAAGAACTACTGTATTCTAGACTTGATGATGGCTTGTCGCCGAAACTAGTCGCCAATCTTCTATTTAATAATAAAAATTTTGTAGTACTCTTCAATAATAAAAATGTAAATCATAATAAAAATAATTACTAATAATACAAATTACCACAACAATTACAATTCCAAGTTTCCCGTTTGCTCCCTGATGAGCTGATAACCACCATGTTGTGACATCAGCTGACATTGTCCTATTAATAGTTTATATCAAGCAAAGGACGGTCTCCGGTTTAGTGAAAGATTTGGGGTCTTCGATTTTTCTGACATATTCGGATTGAGCTGAAACTTGATAGACATGTAGGTAGAATGCCACATAGACCTTGGCCACGTGTACCCGGCGAGTTTTTGGGTCACAGTAACCTCGTTGGGTCCATCTACTGGGTTTTTCTTTCTTTCTGTGAAATACTCAGATTGAGCTGAAACTTGGCAAATGCATAGCGAGAAGGTATACGCAGAACTTAGCGTCGTGGACCGGGACGAGTTTTTTTGCTCACAGTGACCCTATTTTTCAACTTTTTCTGAAATGATCGGATTGAGTTGAAACTTGGCAGATTCATAAGAAAAAGGCCACGTAAACATCGGTCACCGTGTATCGGGCCGAGTTTTTGATCACAGTGACCCCATTGGGTCCAAAACTACTGGGTTTTTTAACTTTCCCTACAATAATCAGATTGAACTGAAACTTGACAGATGCAATATACTTCTCGTACAAAATTCATATAAAAAATCCTCCCTCCAGTAAAACCCCAATTAACCCGGCTCTGGAAAATGCCTCATCTCTGAAACTGATACAGGATACAGCTAAAGAGTTATCTGATTACATGCAAAATTTTAAGCAAAATCGTTAGCGGCCTTCACCACTCAATAAAGTGCTCTTTTCCAACCAAATACACTAGAAAAAAATCTATGAAACTCAAGTTTATATAATATGTTAAGTGGCCATTTTTTCGTGATTTTACAGTTTTTCTTGACATCCACAATGTCAAATTTATATTATTTTTCTGTTCTCTTTTCAAATAGCGTAAATTGAAACAGAATTTGCCTTTTATGCAGATTTTCGTATTTGCGTTTCGACTTATCCGAAACGTGATCCGCGTTCCTTCTCAGAGAAAGTGCCATGAAAGAGAATCGAATATATAATAAATTTTGAACTTTTAACAGTTTTCAACGCGAAAACCCTCTGATGTAATATTAATATCCTTCATCCACAACTTCAGGGTATATTCGGAAAAAGCGCTAAGATGATAAAAATTCTTATCGTGTATACAGAGGTTATTTTTGGTAACGGACCTCGCACTACTAATCTTATGACAAATGGTTTTCCAACAGAATATATTTTGTAAATACTGATCATAAGTCACCATTCCCATTAATTTTTCTCAATGGTTTGGATTCCACAGGGTGTTGAATTGATACTGTATAATTAAACAAGGCTAGAATTTTTTATCAATACAGAATAAAATAATTAATTGGTACATTTTTTTTCCTAATTTTTGGACTGTTTTCTATATGTTTCAAATTTTTTTCTCCACTTTTTTCCCTACTTTTTTATTAATTTCTGTATATTTCAAATACTGTTTTTCCCATTTTCTCTACTTTTCTTCGCCCACATTTTTATTTACTCACTTTTTACTTTAAACTTTTTCCCCCACTCTTTTTTCTGCTACTTTTTTACTAATTTCTTTATATTCCAATTCCAATTTTTTCCCCACCTTTCCACCACTCTTTTTTCCGTAAGTTCCAGAGCTGTGACAAGCATTGACAAAAAGTATTAAGCACTAAGAACTCAAAAAAATGCTTAAAAGTTACGGGCACTAAGCACTTTTACAAGAAAGTGCTCACGATTACTAAGCACACTAAAAAAAGTGCTTAAAATTCACGAGCACTAATCAATAATCACTTTTTGAAAAATAACAATAACAAAAATTTAAATTTATTTCTTAACTTTTTAAATATAAACGGTTCATAGGGACATAATCGACTCGTTACTAATTATTGGTTCGTGGACTAAATTAATGTCATATACAACTTGTATTTTAATATACTAATAAATCCAGCAAGCTCAAACGTCCACTACGAAAAGATTGCGTAGATCCTGAAATTCATCATTCACCTCCCACAATACGCGGATTTACCTCATTCCTAGATACGGTGATGAGGTTGCGCAGATTACGAAATTCGTCGTACTCCGCGGCTGACTGACCGACGGACAGATAGACCGTTGTATTTGATTTAGTTCACTGAAAATAGTAAGTGGGCGAGCTAAGGTAACCAGCTATCGATTGCCAAAAACAGAGTTCTAAAATTCGAAACCGTTCTCGAGAAGAATTATTGCACGAGATGTATATCATATTTGATGTAATATTTTTTTTGCCATAATATCAATTTTTTCGAAATAGTCCAAATAGTAATTATTTTTTTTTCAAATCATACACTATTATTTACTAGTGTGATTTTAAAAATGTTCACGAAATGGCTTAGTGCTTAACTCGCGAACCTTTCGGAGTGCTCGGAAGCATTTTCGAGTGGTCGTGAGCCTTTTGTGTGCTTGCGAGCGCTTTTGACGAGCTCTAAGCACTAATCCCTTTCTTAAAGTGTTAAGTACTGAGCACTAAGCACCGATTTTAAAAAGTGCCGGTAAGCAATGTGTTCTCGAGCACAAAAGTACTTAGAAAAGCTCTAAGCACAGTGCTTAGGGACAGCTCTACTATGTTCTTTATGTTTTCAAATTTTTTTTCCAACTTTCATCAGTTTCGTGAAATTCTCATTAGTACGGAGTAAAATATTTTTAATAAAGTATATACAAAATAATAAATATTTAATTTTTCCGGAAAATTTAAAACAAATAGCGAAAAGCGATTTTAACCATTTAAAAGAGAATTATTAATTTTCAAATGATCCCCTTTTATTTAATAAAAAAAATATCGTAGTTTATTCCACTAGAATTTTTTTATACCATATAAAACTCTTGTAGCATTGGATTTTATAGTAGCAAATATAAATAAATCTATTGGTTGCCAGTAAAATAAAAATTTATTTTATTTTCAGGTCGTTCAGGAATACGAGCGTGCAGTGATATTCCGTTTGGGGCGGCTGCTTTCCGGTGGGGCAAAGGGTCCAGGTGAGTCCCATTTTTCTTTTGATTTCCTTTGCCTTTTTTGTTCTTAAATAAATAACGAGGCACGTATCATTTCTGCCTTATTAAGTTACTACGTACGGATACATGGGGTGAGAGGTTCCAATAATTGACAAAAAAATACTAAAAGTCTCAGAAAAAAAATCGAGAAGTTACACAAAAATATTTCTTTAACGAGAATGTGTTATTAGCTGATTGGTGGCAGGTAAGGCAAAAAAAATCTAATAAGAGTTAATCAATAAAAGTCACTGAAATTATTATTCAATTTGTCACTACATAATAGTATATTACGTAATAAGACTTGTAAGATAAAAGTTTTATGTACTATACTTTTTCTACGATGTTAAAACGTCATAAAATGTAAAATAAACATATTGCAACTTTTTAACCATTTAAGTTGAGAGGACTGATTTGAGATTTGGTTAAATTTTCTTAAATTTTAGATGTACTAAATTGGTATGTGGTGCCTTAAAACTAGAAAGCCCCACGTTGCGAAGCCGTTTAAATTGATCTGTTCTGTTGTATTTTAAATGGAATAAATTTAAAAAAAATGTTTTTTTTATCGTTTTCTCAATTAAAAGTTATATTTAAATGATAAGAAAATAAAATGCCTTTCTGACTCACTTAATAACAAATTAAACCAATCACAAATTCATTTTATAATTTTTAATAACAAAATAATAAGACAAATATAAAAAAAAACTTATCTCCATTTTCAAAAATCCTGACCCATATTATAATCGATAATCTGATTAAAACCCGAGAGCTTTAGCTCGAGGGCTTTATACTAGGACTATTCGAAAATTTTTATTAATTTTTCAGTATTACTAGGATTTTCCAAAAATTCTTAAACGACTTTTAAGGATTGTTGAAAAAATTGTTTAGGGATTTTTCATAAATTTTTCTATTATTTTTTAAGCAATTTTTAATAATAATTTTCAAGGACTATTCGAAAAATTTAATGGATTTTCAAAGATGTTAATAGGTTTTTTCAAGAATTCTGTAAGGACTTCCCAAGGATTTTTTAGATTTTTTAAGAATATTTTACAAAATTTTCCAGTTTATTACTTTTTTTTATTATTTTTTGACGATTTTTCAATGATAAAGATGATAGGGCTTTTTTCAAGTTGCTTGAAATGATTTTTTATGAATTTTTGTTTTATTTTTTTAAGGATTTTTTTATTAATATTAATACTATTGTAATAAAGTCCTTTTGAAGGACTATTCGAAAAGTTTTTAAATGATTTTTCTAAGATGTTAGTATAGTTAATAATTCTGATGTTAAGATTATTTAAGAATTCTTCAAGGGCTTTCAAGGATTGTGCAAAGAAATTGTTTAAGGATTTTTCATAAATTTTTCTATTATTTTTTTAGGGATTTTTTAATAATAATACCGTAATGAAGTCCTTTTGAAGGACTATTCGATTTTTTTTTAATGATTTTTCAAAGATGTTAATAGGATTTTTCAATAATTCTGCAAATACTTTCAAGGATTGTTTAGAGTTTTTAAGGATATTTCACAAAATTTTCAAGGTTTTTCATGATTTTTTAAAATAATCTTTTTAAGATTTTTCAATAATAATACTTCGATTATTTTCAAGGATTATTCGAAAAAATTATTTAGGGTTTTTTCAAGTTGCCTGAAAGGATTTTTCATGAATGTTTCTTTTGTTTGAAAAGTTTTTTATTTATTTTTCTAAGATGTTTCTAGGATTTTTCAATAATTCCCCAACGACATTCAAGGATTGTTCAAAGAAATTGTTTCGGAACTTTTATAAATGTTTCTATTATTTTTTAAGGATTTTTATTAATAATACCGTAATGAAGTCCTTTTGAAGGACTATTCGAGAAGTTTCTTAATGATTTTTCAAAGATGTCACTATGATTAGTCAAGAATTTTTCAATGACTTTCAAGGTTTGTTCAAAGAACAATAACCAGAAAGGCAACCACAAGTATATAGAATAAGGGATGATCATTTTGTGAAATGGATCAATAGTCCATTTATAGAGAGATTTAGGTTTACTCAAGATGGGGTTCGATTTATTATTAATCAGATTTCCCATTTTCCATGTTTTATAACTTCATTTCAATATTAAAAGCCGTAGATACCCAACAACTTTGTGAAAAACTACCCATATATAATCACATCTGACATCATATAACTGACATAACCTCATAAAATAATATTTGTTCGACCCAAAACGAAATAAAGATAAGGAAGAACTAGTATTTTATTTACATTCTTTATTTTTTAATTAGAGAAACAAAAGATGTCCTTACATCTGTCGTAAATTCGAAATCTGACAACGCTGTTAGGATAGATACCAACATTACAATATTGGAGTTCAGCTGAACCGACGTTGAACGAGATTTGTACAATCTATATCAATTTTTTATGCGGGTTCAACCATTCGCCGAGTTCAGCTGAACCTGGGTAGCTATCCTTGAATTTCGAGAGAGCAACTCTCAGGAGAAAAATGTCACGTGACAACCGCTTCCTCTCCTGAAAATTTATAATTCATATTCTTGAGGACCAATAGAGTACTCATATACTCTCATGAGAGCATTCTACTGGGTCGAGTTAAGAGAACATATCTAAATCGAGAGAGTAGACTTGCGCAGAAGTTAGATAAGTGATAAAAGACATTTTACCACACAGCTGACTCGAAGACAAACCATATTTATTAAATTTATTTTTTATTTGTTTGTTATTAATTAGTGTTTTTTATATTGTGAGTTTGCGTGAAAATGGATGAAGATGAAATGTTCCTCTGGAATATATTAATAAATGACCTAGAAGATGCTGAAGAACAAGCAGCTGCAAATATGCCGAGGTTAATTTTTCAACAGCAAAATCCATTTGAAGCATTATCAGACAATAAGTTTATTAAACTTTTTCGACTTGACAAAAACACCTTTGAGAATTTATTATTAAACTTTAGGCAGCTTCTGCAGAATCAAAATAGGAGACGGTCTGCATTTGATTTAAAGATATTTATTTATCTGGAGCTGAGTGAGACACACAATAACACTATTTATAGTTCGTTCTAATCTTGTTTTTTAATTATTTTACATAAAAATGAATTCTTAACCTACTCAGTAGATTAAACGGTTCTTTTAAGTTTGGCAACGTTGTTCTTATAATGGTGCAGTAGACGTTATGTCAAGAATACGATTTTAACTAGCATGCGAGCAAGGAGCGTAAAATTCTCATAGGAGTGTTCCTAGACGAGCTCTCTCTTCTCTCGAACTCAAGGATAGCCACCCTGGGCTTAAGTTCGCTTTGTACAATCGGTCCTTAAAGGGACTAAAAATTTCTAGATTAGGTAAACTTGGTCTCGGATACATAATTCTCTAAAATAAAAAAAAATGCGAGAATTTGAACATATTTGTATTAAAATTTAAATCAATGAACACATAAATAAAAATAATCAATTTTCAAAAAACTGACGTAACCTAGCTTTCTCCAACAAATCACCAGTTCTTAAATCATCAATAACATTTTCCCTATAATATCTGTCAAAATCACTATTCAAAATATATTGATCTAATCTATCTTTAACAATCTTAGCAAAGTATTTCCTAGCATCAGGTAGTTTAGCAAAAATGGGTTTAAACATCTTGTAACTTATACTAAACACTTCAGTCATTTCAACAGCCACCGTATAATGAGGATATAAACTTCTTTTAGTCACCCTAGGAATAATCCCAAATACATCTCCATCTTCAATATGATAAAATTCAATTCCATTTAGATTGTAGAAAGCTACTGTTCCTGACAGAATAAAAAATACATTACTTCTTTCTTTTGATGTTGTAATAATCTCATGAGATGAGTAAATATCGCTTTTCATATTAGCAAATAACTTCCCCAACAAAGGCTTCGGTAAATATTTTAACACTGGGTTCTTCATCACCAGGGACCTAGCAGTAAACAGAAACAATTCTAATTGTAACTGTTGAGGAAGTGTAGCAGCTAACTGCTTCTCGTTGAAATATTTTTTCTGGCATTTAAACTCAACTCTTTCTAATATCTTGGCTTGTCTACTTCTGGGAACGCTCCAATTCCTCATATAATTCGAGATCTGTAATAACTGATTCTCGTAATTACATTCAGCTACACCTGCTATACCAAAAAACATTAATGTCTTAGCTAAAAGCACTAGCATGTATACTCTTCCAAAAAATGTTAAGCAAAACAAAACTAGTTGTTCAATAGGTTGTGTTATAAAATCCACATACTGGGAACCAAAGAAATAGCTCACAACAATTAATAAGCTTTGAATATAAGTGATATGATCGTAAGAATCAAAGTTAAATCCTTTTTGCATGATCCACGAATTATTTGGAAAACTATTAGTATAAATGTAAATACTAGTTGGTATCCAATAAATCATCATTGTAATTGGATGAAGGATTATACTTATAAGAAATACATGGAAAATAATAAAGGCTAATGCTTTACCTAATCTTATGATCATAACAGCTGCTTTAACTACGTATAACACAGATGTTAGTCTGTATATACTTAGTATTATAAATACGATAACACTACATACTCTGAAAGGTACATAACTAGGGAAGTAAAAACCTTGGATTAGGGTTAATAAATCGATGAAAAAATAAGTTTTTAAGTAATGTTGACATATTTTCTTAGGTTCTAGTATAACCTCGGCGGTTTTTTCATTAACGTATCCGATAAAGAAAAAACTGATCATTATCAATAGGTAAATGAACTCCCTGATTGATCTATATATAAATAAGGTACTTGGATTAATCAACGTGACTGGTAAAAAAGCTTGTCTCAGCATCAAAATAAAGAAAAAATTGCAATCCATGAATCCTTTAAGTTTGCTAAAAGGATGAACTATATACTTATGAGGTCCTTGGATGTGTCTTTTTTCTTCGTTCCTAGCTTTGCTCTCGTGAATGTAAAACTCTTTGGTTCGTCTTCCTGTTAAATCTAACGCTATAAGTTTATGAAGGTATCTGAAGAATCTATCTTTAAGTCTTCTTTTCGGATGTAGTTTTGGAAATACTGTATTGACTTTTTTAGGCAACTTACATTCATGCTTGTTGCCTTCGATGAATGGTAGCATTCTTTGTTGAAATTGACTTTAACAATATTTGATATATAATTTCAATGTCAGCGAGTTTCGTGCCATAGAATACTTGATTCATGACATCCACATTATTGATTATTAAAAATATAATCAAAAATGTACCCTGTTAATGCTTTTTGTTTATTTTTGGCAGGTTTTTTATTAGTTCAGCTGTTTATCAGTTTCCTTAGTAGCTACGAATATTACGAGGGTTTTTAGTGAAATGGTCGGGATTTTAAATAGGAAATTTACAAGTATTATGTTAGATACCAATGCCAAAAGCTTACGCCAATGATATCGTATTGGAGGAGTAAGATAGCGCTAGTACTATGAATCTAGAAATTATTACAGTCTATGTCAAACATGTTTATAATCAAAGGGCAGTTGGATCCCGGACCGATTTTTTAAAAATTTGGTACATGTATATTTTGAGTCATATGGATCATTTTTGCTCATTGCACCATTACTCTAAAAATACAGGGTGGCTCAAAAATTGACTTTCAATACATTAACTGTGGTTTATTCTCCTAATTAAATTAGTAATTTTCTATTCATAAATATTTATTTTAAAACATGAAACATAGTCAACGATACGTTTAAATTGGATTTTGTATAAAATAAACATCCAAGTTAACAACGATGCGGCGGTACAGTATCATCGTAGAAAAACAAATAATTATAAAATTGACTCAAAGGTACTCTAGTGTGTCCACCTTTATTCAGGGTGTCTCAGTGATTGGTGAGTTGACGTTAGCTGCTTCCATATTTGAGATAGACAAAAATGTCTTAAATAAAAGTTGTAAGGAGGAATTAAAATTATCTTCCAAAAATAATTATCTCGTCAATGCTTTTGTTGGCGGTTAAAGCATAAGTTTACTCTTTTTTTTGATCTGGAACAAGATTTGACTGATGTTTATTTGTTTCCAAAGTCGTACTGAGAATTTTGGAATGCCAAACATCGGCATATGGTAAATGAATTCAGTTGTTGAGACTCTTCTAACTAGTATCTGCTTGTTCTTTGCATTTTATTCCTTTATACCCTAGCAGCCATCTAACTGTTACCTTATAGGGGTTTATGGCAAAAATTTTATGGTTTGTAGACAGTTATAGACCAGTTTTGATCTGATTGATGATTATTGTCTTCCCCTTAAATCTTTTTCAATATTTTCTCTTAAACATAGCTCTATTGTATGTTCTTTTGCTTTTCCCAGTGGTTCATAGATTTTTCATCTTGATTTTTTATTTTACATTTCAGCCCCTGTTCCACTGTCAATATTGGATCCATTGTTTTACTTTGACAGTTGAATTCACTTTTCCAGTTCAACTGGATGTTAAAAGGTGTTGTGAAGTTATTTTTTGATATTTACTGTGATTGTTGTTATACTAGTATGTCCCTGTGCACTTGAATATCATTTACCTCCTAGTTTATTTGCAATTGAGTGTAGAAAAACTTACGTATCTTGAAGTAGTTATCCAGATACAGGATATCCGATAAATCTGTGACTTATCAAAGTTTATTATTTTTAAATGAAACCCCTGTATTTTTTACTTTTTTAAACCGTTTTGTCCGATTTTATATCGTTTGGCCGTAGCAATCACTTAAAGTTAAAAAATGCGATTTTCAATTGTCTATAACCTCAAAACTATTTATTTTATATTTTAAAAGTAATAAGTTTTTGAAATCAGCATCTCAGGACGAATTTAAAATAATAAAAGAGTACAGGGTGTTTCATTTACGATTTTTTTTTTGATGTTTTACGATTATTTAACAATATTTACAAAATTTTATGACTTTTTACTAGTGTTTTACGATTTCCTTACTATTTTTTACAATTTTTTACGTTTTTTACGATTTTTTACGATTATTTAAAATTCTTACGATTTTTCACGATTTTTTTCCCAGCTTTCTCAATTTATTAAAAACCTGTAAAAAATCGTAAAAAATCGTAAAAAATCTTAAAAAATCGTAAAAATTAGCGAATTAATTTTATAAAAATTTAGAGCATGAAAAAAGTCTAATGACCTATTTCGATATTTTTAAAAATGGTGGAGATATAATTTTTTTTAATATTTCAACCTCCTCCAATTTCACCCCAGTAGGTCGTATAAAAAAAGTTTTATACAAATTAATTTTATATTAATAATTAGGATGAAAAAAGCGTATAAAGACCTGCTACAATATTTTGAAAAATGGCAGATATGAATTTTTTGAAATTTCAACCCCCTTCAGTTCCACCCATGAAGGTTAAATCGACGAAAAGTTTTAAGCAAATTAATTTTATAATAATAAGATTTGAAAAATGTCTTATGACCTGTTTCGATATTTTTAAAAATCGCGGAGATATGATTTTTTTTAAATTTCAACCCCCTCCAGGTAGAATGCCCAAAAACAATAGAGTTCCTCTCGTAGATACGAGAAAATGATTGGCGAAAGAATTTTTGAAATCGGACTGCTGGTTCTTGAGTTATGGTCTCCACATACATCGATCCATCCAGACCGACGGACATGAATATAAAAAAAAATTTCCGGTCCGGACCGTAGTAATTATTTAATAAGTTGGTTCTTATACTGTTTTGTTTAACTGCATTCCTGTTTGGTTATTTAGATTTGTTTGTTATTATTATTATTATAATTATAAATAAAATGTTAATTTTAAAGGAGCAAAGACGTAACATTTATTTATTTTTTTAAGGTATATTTTTCATTCTACCATGCATTGATGCCTACGCAAGAGTCGACCTAAGAACTAGAACATACGACATTCCTCCACAAGAAGTAAGCACACTTTAATCAAATAAATACAAGTTTATACCAGTTTCTTATTTCAGGTATTGACAAAAGATAGCGTTACAGTATCAGTTGACGCCGTGGTGTATTACAGGGTATCTAATGCTACTGTATCGATTGCTAACGTGGAAAATGCACATCATTCAACTAGACTACTGGCTCAGACCACTCTGAGAAATATAATGGGCCAAAGACCTCTGCATGAGATCCTCAGCGAACGTGAGAGTATTTCCCAACACATGAAGGCGCTATTGGATGAGGCTACCGATTCTTGGGGCATAAATGTTGAACGCGTGGAAATGTAAGTACAAGAATTTTTTTTCTTGATATTTAAGAGCAATTGATTCGCGCTCTAACACCGTCGAAATGTTTAAATTTCATGCATTTGGTTTTAATGATAGAGAACTCAATACTTAATAAATTTCACTTATTTTTGTATTGTAACACAGAAAGAGGGATTAAGCTACAATTTCGACAAATTTTTTTTTGAAAAAAATAACCGGTCCGCCTGGAAAAAATGTAAGGTTCGGTGAAATTATTAAACATAATAAAACTGTACCTCACAATTACTGTATTAAAATGCATTATTAAAAAAAACAAGAATTCGAGCAATCTGTAGATTCATCTTTCCTTAATATAATGCAAAAAACAAATTAAATATTCCATTCGACATCACTAAAATACTAGAACAAGACAAGTCTACTTAATTTGAAATTCTTTCGTTAACCAAGGATCGTAGAATCTCGGTTTCGATCGGTTTGTCAGGGACGTTATTTAAAGAACAGAGTCGGACTCCAGAGGTAAATGAAATAGCAAATGATTGAAATACAATTTTTAATTCAAACCAAACGAAATAATTTTTAGAATTAGTTGTAGTCTTTAAAGTGTATACAGTGTGTCTCAAAAATAAAAATTCTTGTAAGATGTATACAGTGTGTCTCCAGCTGGGTTTTTTAGGAATACATTTCTAAATAGTATATAATATTTTTCTCTAAAAGATTTTTTCTTTTCAGAAAATCTTTTAAAGTTTATAGCTGCAGTAAATGTCCTAAAAAACATTTTTGTGAGATGTCCGAAAAATGAAAATTTTTGAAGTTATATATAGTATGCCACAAAAATGATAATTCTTATAACAGCATATCAGAAAAATCAAAATTCTTCCAAGATGTATACAGTATGTCTCAAAAATGAAAATATAAGTTGTATACAGTATGCTATAAAAATAAAAATTTTTATATACAGTATGTTCATAAAAAATAAAAACAAGTTGAGTTTTTTTAGGAATACATTTTCTAAATAGTAGGTATATAATATTTGTCTTTAAACGATTTTCCATTTCAAAAAATCTTTTAAAGTTTATAACTACAGTATGTCTCAAAAAAAATTCTTGTAAGATGTATACAGCATGTCCCAAAAATAAAAATTCTTGTAAGATGTATACAGTATGTCTCAAAAATGAAAATATAAGTTGTAAACAGTATGCCATAAAAATGAAAATTCTTATATACAGTATGTGCATAAAAAATAAAAAGTCTTGTAAGATGTATACAGTCTGTCTCAAGTTGAGTTTTTTAGGAATACATTTTCTAAATAGTTTGTATATAATATTTGTCTTTAAGATTTTTCCTTTTCAAAAAATCTTTTAAAGTTTATAACTACAGTGTGTCCCAAAAATATTCTGCAGCTAAGCAGCAATCAAATAAGGAATGTCACGGGACTAATAACTGGACACTGCCACCTTAGGAAACACCTACACAAAATGGGCATCTACCATGTCAAACCCATCTGTAGACTATGTAATGAGGAGGAGGAAACAGCCTCTTACACTTTACTAGAGTGTCAAGCACTTATATGCTGGGGACAGAAAATACACCGGAGGCCTTCCCCATAGAAAATTTTGTGAAGAGGCTGCTAAGCCTGATAAAGGTAACAAACCTTTTCACTTGATAACAACGATACAATTGGCATAGCACAATAAGTCTTAAGGCTGCAGTATTGAGGCCTAAATCCTTAACCAAAACATCGATTAAATCAATCAAATGTGCCAAAAAAAATTCTTGTAAGATTTATACAGTATGTCCTAAAATGAAAATTCTTGTAAGTTGTATACAGTATGCCACAAAAATGAAAAATTGTTGTCAGATTTTTATTCAAGTCAGTCATATTCTTCTTTCCTTTCTTAAGAAAATATCGTTTTTTCTTTAGTCCCATACTTATCAATAAAAAGAACAATTTTAAAAAATACACGAATAAAATCGCCTAGGTCGCTTAAAAATTTGTGGTAGGGGTCTCATAGGAGAGATTTCCCCTTTATCTTAGATATGGTGCACGAAGCAATTATTATTTATTTTTTTGAGTTTATTCTTAATTCCGGATTTTCCTTTTATAACTTAAAATTTGTATCAAACCGTATAAGATAATAATTCAAAAATTATATTGTGAATAGGCCTCTATTAGAGTACGTGAGGACATGGTTTTTCCTCTTCGGCGATGTTTTCGTCATTTGGTATTAATGAAAAATTAGAAACTGTTTTCTGAGACCATATTAATAGAGGTAAAATAAGTTTCGGAAATTCAAATGTGTTAGTTTTAAAAAAATACAACCATATACGAATTTTTACAGTCAATAACTTTTTGAATCTAAACATATAATTGTCCATGAAAACAATGAAAACAAACGATTTGTGATAAAAAAATTTGATACGTTATCAACATTATTTCTTGAACCATAAGAATGATACCATGAAATAATTAGAGCATATATTCAGCCTATATTTATCGATAATATGAATAGCTTATGTTAATCGAGCTATTAGGTTTACCAAATACAATACGGCTTGTCAATATCGTTAGTAATTCTCAGATAACGTCAATTTGAATATAATGAACAATTATAGGCCGATTGTGAAAATTACAATACAAGAGAATTATTTGACAGGGGAAATCCTCATTTATTGTTTTTCATTATTCAACAAATTTAATCTATTTTCTAATTTAACTCTTTAAAAATTTTTTGGGTGTGAACTCTGATTGGTGAATTTTATATCTATTCTAAAATTTTTATAGTGGATATGAAATATGTAAACTCTGATTGGTTAATTTCTATAATGAAATTATATTCGTTCAGTAGACTGATATTGCCATATATTCATTCTGTAAAGTGTGTGGAAAATAAACAATATCCATGTGGGTGTAGAAAAAAATATTTCGACATTGCTTATAAACTGTACGTATTTATATATTGACATAATTGTTTTTTTACGAACTCCAGAATAAAATATAAAAGATTAGTCACAAAAACGTAAAACAGAGACGTACTTTAACAAAAAATTAATTTTGAAATAAAACAGTGCCTTATTTCTTCAATATTCATTGATAGACATTATATTTTCAGTAAGGACGTACGTTTACCGGTTCAACTACAAAGAGCAATGGCTGCCGAAGCAGAAGCTGCTCGTGAGGCTCGCGCAAAGGTTATCGCTGCGGAAGGGGAACAAAAAGCTTCTAGAGCTCTTAGGGAAGCTTCAGAGGTCATTGGGGATTCCCCTGCGGCTTTACAGTTACGCTACTTACAGGTATTAAATTTTTTTATAAGAATGGCACTTTGTCTTGTTCAATTTTTATTTTACATTTTGTCTTGTGCTTTTGTTATTGTCTTATTTTATTATTGAGAGTAGGATTCTATACTGTATGTTAATATAAAATAATATAAAATCCCTGATATGCGGATTTATAGCTGATTTTATACACACAGGAAAATAAACTGATGTGTGTAATATAATGGTGCATGTTTTTTTAGCTAAAGGCGTTCCCTATCAGTTTAGCAGGATATCATTCCTGCACTATAGGTAGATAGCACTGAATTATGGGAGGACGCGAGGTCGATAACGGCAGTAAATCCCTAAAAGAGAATTTCGATTATAATGGAAATAGTAATTTAGTAGTATATAAAAGGAGTATACAAGGTTGTGCTTTTAAGTTTCTAATGCATCTGAAAAATTTTATATTATAATGATCTACACTATATTATTATACAATTTTAATTTTATCTCAATGGGAGGTGGGTTCTGTTCTAAACAAAAAATCATAAAATTTTCAAAAAAAAAAAAAATTAAATTTTAGTGGCCTGCTAAAATCCTGTTATTCTTATCTAAACCTTGTTGTCGTTAATTTTGAATATTACCTCTTCTAACTTTTTTAATATCCCATTATATTTTCCCCAAAATCATATTTCTTCAATACCAATTTTTTTTTTATAATTTTTAGATTTTTTAAACTTTAATTGTTTATCATATTTTATTTATTTATATTGGATATATAAAAATATCTATAAATTCAGCCTTCTTTTACCGTACATTCAATAATTACTTCTCTTTTGACAAAAATTATAAAAATTATGACTTTTCGTATTTTTTTTTATCAAACCAAAAAAAATTATTACTTGATTCTTAAGTCTTGTCCAAAATTTTTATAAATTTTAAATTATTAGTTTTCCAAATATAAAACAAACAAAATTTCTATTAATAAATCATATTAAATGATTTCATTATACAGTATGTCTCAGTAAGTTGGAACCATATGGGAAACTTTTTTATTATTAATTTTAGGAAAAAAACTTATTCTTCATAAAAAGTTGCATGTTCTAAAATCTAAAATACAATCATCAGATATCAATTTTTTCCAATAGTATACGAGGTTTGTCAAAAAATATGAATTTTACTCAGAAGTACCTTTAAATTTGACAACATCGAAAAATTTTATTTAAGAAAGTTGATCAAAACTAAAAACTAAGTTCAAATATGCAATTACATCCATTTACATTGAAAAAATAGGTTTTGTGCATGTTTAATATCGTTTCTATTTTGAATGAACATTTATCTCTTGTGATTATAAAAGTCATGATAATCTTCTCGTTTCTTAATGTTTTCTAACAATTTTGCAATTTAAACACGTAAGTACAGTAAAATTTGCATTATTATTGACCCAGAAATATATTTCAAAATGTATCCATTTTTTCAATGTAAATGGACGTAATTTCATATTTGATCTTAGTTTCTAGTCCTGATCAACTTTTTTACATAACATTTTTCGATGTTGTCAAATTTAAAGGTTTACTTTACTCTTGAGTAAAATTCATATTTTTTGACAAACCTCGTATATGTCTGAAAAAAATTGATATCTGATGATTGTTATTTGGATTTTATAACATACAGAACTTTTTATGAAGAAAAAGTTTTTTTCCTAAAATTAATAATAAAAAAGTTTCCCATATGGTTCCAACTTACTGAGACATACTGTATATGTTTATTTTTCTCTATTCACGATTGATTATTATTCTTTGCTTAGTTTTTGACTGTTAATTTTTTTTGAAGAGATTAGGCGTTTTTTCTGCATTGTTTTGTTCTTCATTTTCTTTATTTATTTTTTTTTCTATTTACTTCCTATATTTCTTTTATTGTAAATATTTTCACTTTATCATCTTTTTCATATTAATTTTTACGCTTCTTTTTACTCTTTTTTTATTTTTTCTCCTTCTTGTTCTATTTTCTTTTTTTTGTGTTTCTCATTAATTTTTTTATTTCTTCTTTTCATCTATTTTTTTTCACTTTTTGCTTTTATTTTTCCATCTTTGTTTGTCCTATTTGCTCCTCTTAATTTTATTTTTGTTGTTCATTCTTCTCTTTTTCGTTTTCCATTTTTTCGCTTTTCTCATTTTTAACTCTCTAAATATTTTTTTTTATTTTCTAATTTTGTACATATATTTTCTCATTTTTCTGTCGTCTATATTTGTATTTGTATTTTTTTAATCTGGTTCCCCACCTTTTTGTACTCTTATTCATTTTTTCCTTCTCTTATTTCTCTATCCAAATTAGAACACCCCGTATATAATAAAATAATCATCATGCATATCAAAGATAAACCCCAAAAGCAAGTAAAGTTATTAATTTCCATCTAATTATAATTATATATTATTATAATGTTTCATCCTAATCGCAACCTAATCTATTTGTAGTTCTACAAATTACTGCTAGAGGGTGTTTTCCCTTTTATGCTTTGACTTTGACGCTTCAAGTTACCCGTTAAGACATTCAATTACATGATGTTGTTTTAATTACTTTCAGAGTTTGAGTACCTAACAAGGTCTCAAATTAGGTATAATATACCCAAAATGCAAAAGAAACAAAAGAAACCTTTAACTCATTAATATTAAACTTTTTGCAATTGAAACGGAGACCAAAAATCAATTAAACTTTCAATAGATGACTTTCAATTATAAATAAACTTTAATGGTGAACGCTATTTTCAAACAGGGATCCACCAATTAATATTTTATCATGTAATGAAAGACTAAGTCGCTTTTAGTCGAACGTAATTTCTCTTTCGTGATTCGAAACTTTTATTTGACGTCAATTTCGAGTGAATTATTTAGAGATAATTACACTATCGGTGTTATTCCGCATTTACCATTGTATCGTTTCTACGTAGATTATATGTAACTCACGTAGTGAAACAGTAAAAATTACGAGAAAATATTTTATTTAAAATAGTAATAATAGTTAAAAAAAAATGGTCATTGTTTATGCGTTTTTGTATATCGATAGAAGAAGTTGAATTTCTTCCATTTGCAGCGATAAAGTAAAAATGACGATAGAATATCGTATAGGATAGTAGATAGTCTAGACCAGTTCGAGTACAGCTATAGGGAATTCAATGTATTAGAAAAAGAGAATTCAGAGATGCAATGTGTCAGAGAGAGAGAAAGAGATATATATCTGCAAAATTTGTCCACATCAAGGTCACTTGTCAGCTACGTCTGGTCTAGTCTTCAGCTCTGTCAGGTACGTCTGCTATCGGACCAAACAGAGCTGAAGTACCTGTAGACCCGTGACCTTGATGTGGAGATTGCGGAGATATCACGATATAGCACTCTCTCTCTCTCTCTCTCTCTGACACTTTAAATCTCTGCATCCTCTCTCTGACACTTTGAATATCTGCATCCTCTCTCTCTAACACATTGAATTATCTATATATGTACTCGGAGCGGCCTAGACTATTTACTAATGATTTTTTACTTTCGAATTAAGAAAAAAATTCTGTATTCTTGTGTCACTTGGTATAAGATATTTTATTTTGGTATAATTGAAATGTTTTAATAAGTTGCCATTGTTGATAGATTTACTACTTTTTTCTGTTATTTTGATAAATATGAGCAAATAGAAAAGGTTATTTTTGTCCACATTAAATTCAACGTTTCGTATTTAGATGTTCATCCTCAACTTAATTATTTGAATATCATACCTTCTTTTATATTACCAGAAGTTTTGAGAAGTTGGGGGTGATTGCTCATTATGTATTTTGAATGTTTTTTACTAAATTATATTTTAGAATGTGAACACTACCATAGATTTTTTTGTGCATGTGGCATGTTATAACATAGTTTACAATAAATTAGAAAATTATAAATACTTTTTGGCATGGGTTGTTTTTAAAAGTTATAATACCCTATTAAAGCTATATCAGAAATTAAAAATAATTTATAGTGATCTCAATATGTCACGATAAACTTTGATATAGTCCGATAGTGAAGAGTATAACCCTCCAGTGGCGTAAATTTATGTAGCATCTCTTGTATTCTATTTGATATACAGAATGTCATTTATTGTATAAGATTTTAATACTGGTCGCTATTAATTATTTATCATTTCTTGTATGTAGTGCGTAATTTTTTATAACACCTAAACTGATTGTATATTGTGTATGTGTATTATGTAATATTTTAGAATAGTTTTGAAAAAAAAATGATCCGTGACCTGACAAATATTTTCGTATAAATATTATTCATTTTACGATTTTTTGTAAAAAAAAATATTGAAAATGAGGTAAGTGAGTGGATTTTAACCATTAAATTCTGGATTTTAAATAAATTAATTTAAATGTACCTACAAATATTTAAAAAAATATATTAAATATTAAAAAAAAATATTTTGGTTATTAGCAAGATAAAATATTTCTGTTTTTTTTATTCAATTTAAAAATTTGGATTTTGAATTTTACAGAAAAATCATGTCTGTATTTGTTCAATACTTGTAAAATAAACATTTTTCATTGTTTATTTACTTATATTTTTCTTTCACGCCTCCAATTTTGTTATAAAATTCAAATTTCAAATCATATATTTTCTCATACTACAATTTTGTTTTAAAATTCTGAAAAAAATACACCAATATGCTTTTGGAAAGTATAAATAAAAATTATGTCACAAAATTCAAACATTCCAGTGGCGCCACATAAGGTACCATTTCACCTTTCAAGTTACTTATCACAAATTGCGAAAAACAGATAAGGCCGTCCGCACACGAGTCGACTGGTTTGCAACGCGAGTCTTAAACCGGTTGGCAGTGCTGCCGATGCAAAAATAAAAATTATCCGAATGTTGAACTGAAATTATCCGAAATTATCCGACCGAACGCCACATTGAACCCAATTATGAAAAAATTGAAATAAGGGTATAATCATTACTAATGACAGTAATGACATGACAGAATTGATATTGACAATTTGACAAATGACAAGAACACAAGAAAAGAAAATATTATATAGTGTAGACTTTAGATCAGTTACTGAATAGGTGGTTTGTGGTATAGACTGCAGAATCCATACAAAATATAAATGGTTAAACTTTATTTAAATAAAAAAAAACAGTCAATTCAAATACAAAAAAAAAATTATCTTAAAATGAAACAACTAATTTTTAATGCCGTAAATAAAAAATTTTTTATAAAGAAAATATATTCATGGTATTAATATTATAACATATATATATATATATATATATATCCATTCTGTAGCAAATCGGATAATTATCCGGACATCAGCACTGCCGGTTAGTGTCTTGTGAACTTGATTGTGTATAGGAGTGGGAGACCATATACGGTCCGTGTTTCCACTTTAATGGTTTCAGTTCCCCACCACTCTTTTTTCCCCTCAAAAATAAATCATTACACGATTAATGAAAAACGAATTTGAAATACCTCATTTAAAGTTTGTCTAAGCTAATGAAACAGTAAGTGAAACAACAAAGATAGGATTAAACATGATTAAAAATATATTTTTTCTTTTTTTGAACGACGTATTTGTATAGGCCTGAAGATGGCTTTTTAACTGAAATTAGTTGCCTCCAACCCTAATTTTGAAAATTATATCATTGTGGTTCATGATTTTGAGTTTCATTTATTGATTAACACGACCATATTTGAGATACGTATAACGTATTAGATTTATGATTAATAGTGTCTAATAAAGTATATATAATGTTCGTATTTTCTCCTCTCTAGCCCTTTCCCCTTTTTTTCCCTCTGAAGTATAAATTCCCCTCCAAAGGGGAAGTTCCCCTCATTGTGGAAACACTGTACACGGCTCTACTGAAACTAAATTGAAACCAGTCTACAACTGGTTGTAAGTGACTAATTTTCCATCGTAGTCCAGTTGCATTGCATACTTTTGATAGAGAACATCTAAAATGAGTGATCAAATCATCATCATCAGCACCATTATCAGAACGTGAAACCCCTATACAGCCAAAAAACATAAGATCAATTCAGTCCTCCAGTGAAAACGATTATGCAGAGGAATAAAGTTGCAGAGGGCGTAAATTTATGTATGACTAAATATTTTAAAGCCAAAAAAAGCAAGATTGCAAGCTAATTGACAAAAAAGATGCTCTAAAAATTTTCCTGCTCAGCTTGAAGACCGAGTTACAAGAATTCAGGGATTCTCAAATCAAAATATTTATGTAATATCAAATTCAATACAGTCCGAATTTCAACCCAACAAAAAACAAATAGTCTTCTTCTACGATACCGATAATAGTCAATAATATCTTCTTCTACTTTACATCATAGTTGTGACAAGATGGATACGAACTGTGTTCCAAAAAACAAAAAAAGCAAAGTAGGTAAACTTTGTCCAACTACTAAACCGACCTCTTGGTTAAAAATTAGAGAAGTGGGGAACGAAAGAACTAATAGAATATTAGAAAAGTGGGGACGCTGGAGGACGTTGGATAATCTATACCTATCTTGGTGGATCCGACGTAGTTTCAGACGCTCGTGTGTTGATAAGTTTCGTTTTGGTTGCAAATTAGTTGCCTTATGCGACTACTGTAAAACCAGTTTGCATTACAGTCGTGTGCTTCTTTCCAAAAGATCGATCTTCTGAATCGATTCAGATCGTTAGGTATTTAATCGATGGATGCACTTTAAGATCGAATCGAAAAAATCGATTTTCTTAAAAATTTAATATTTACATAATTTTAAAATACCTAACACTTCTTAGTTTTTTATTCCTTCTGTCTACCCTTTAAGGGAATCATTTATTTATTTACAATTACAACTGTAATATACACAAACAGAACAGATTACAGGTTGCTTTATTTTTATTAATTCAAGACATCTACAATTACCTGTTTCTGTCTAAATTTAAATATATACTGGATATCGCAATGTCGCAGTAAAAATAATAATTTCGGAACATTTGATCTTTGTTGAGTGTTTTTGTAATAAAACAATTGATACACCGATTAATCGCTTATGAAAAGATCAAGAATCGCAGGTAAAAAGATCGATCTTGTGAGTAATCGATTTAGATCGAACAGCCCTATTACAGTCACAAACCAATCGATCCATGTGCGGATGGCCTTACAGTAACATTACAACAATCTTTCCAATCTTTGAGTCTGCGGTAAATGTTTATAAATAAAAATAAAATTACGGCCAAAATTATAAAAAGTTTTTATACAGGGTGTTTCATTGGGAAACGGAAATACTTAAAATAGAGGTCACCGAGGCGGTTCTAGATATACCACATTTATTGGCTCTGGCGGCCTTTGTAACAGAGTTTTTGCTAATTTCTTCTTGGGGCTATAACTGTCGAATCACCCCGTACATGTCTTTGATATTTGGTACACATGTTTCTTATTCAGAGACCAAATGAGCAAGTTACTAATCACAAGAAAAATCCAGGTCCGGATTAACAAAAAAATAGAAAGCAATTGTGACCTTGAAACAACACCCTGTATATTGAAATTTTCAAAATCTATGTGCATATTTGAAAAGAGCGCAAAAAACTAAATTAAAAAGTGCGCTTTAAATCTTTGCGCAGATAATTTACCTACTCAAATTTTGAACTTAAAGTGGAGTTTTTAAGAACTTAGAGACTAAAAAGTGGTTATTATTAACTTTTAATAATAAATTATTAAAACTATTGAATCCATACTCATTTTAAAATTACTAAATAATTATTAACTATGTTGGTTTCCCTTTTTATAGCTGTAGATTAATCCAGTTTGTATTTTCCAGGTCCATACTTGTCATTTTTGAACAGTTTTTTAAACGCCCTGTATGCATGTATTAAAAATTGAGAAGAATTAAATCAAAATTTAACAAAACCAAGATAATAAATTAAAATATTTCGGAGTGATTTTCGGATTAAATAATTTTTTCTCTGTATTTCCGCATTCTTTTTCTATAGACCAAAATGGAGGATATTTTGAGCAATTGTTATAGTTTGCATCTTTTTAATTTAGTATAATAGTTTTGTTAAATTATTGTATTTTAAATCAATGAAATTATTTTAGCTGGAATGAAATAGACTTAATTTTTCTAAATTCTTTTATTAAAACATAAAAAAACACAATACCTATTTTTAATACAAGCATACAGGGCGTTTACATAACTGTTCAAAAATTACATGTAGGGACCTGGAAAATACAAACTGGATTGATCTACAGCTATAAAAAAGGAAACCAATGTAGTTAATAATTATTTAGTAATTTTAAAATGAGTATGGATTCAACAGTTTTAATAATTTAATATTAAAAGTTAATAATAACCACTTTTTAGTCTCTAAGTTCTTAAAAAATTCACTTTAAGTTCAAAATTTGAGTAGGTAAATTATCTGCGCAAAAATTTAAAGAGCACTTTTTAATTTAGTTTTTTACGCTCTTTTCAAATATGCATATAGATTTTGAAAATTTCAATAAACAGGGTGTTGTTTCAAGGTCACAATTGCTTTCTTTTTTTTTGTTAATCCGGACCTGGATTTTTCTTGTGATTAGTAACTTGCTCATTTGGTCTCTGAATAAGAAACATGTGTACTAAATATCAAAGAAGTGTACTGGGTGATTGATTCGACAGTTATAGCCCCAAGAAGAAATTAGCCAAATCGATAAAACACCCGGTATCTCGGTTACAAAGGCCGCCAGAGCCAATAAATGTGGTATATCTAGAACCGGCTCGATGACCTCTATTCGCGTTTTAAATATTTCCGTTTCCCAATGAAACACCCTGTATAAGTAAATGTTAAAAAAAAGGTTTAATTTTTATGATAGTAAAATGAGTGATAGTTACTATCTAAACTATTCGAGAAAATATTTGCAGAAAAAATACAGTCAGTAATTGAAATAAATGGAATCATCCCTGAACATCAGTTCGTGGAACTATAAAAAAGGGATATAAAATAGTTGACAAGATTATCAAATGTTATTTTTCTGCAGTCTTTATTGACATAAAGTTTGGCTTTCTCGTTTCCCAATACCCCTTTATGCCTACGTATTTATTAAAAGGTAACCTTATTATGTTTTGCCAGACTCTGACGAGACTACGTGTGTAAAGTTAGTCCCCCATTTTTCAAAATTTTAAATTTTGAAAGTTGTTACAAATTGTTCTAGGTTTGTAAAAAATTGTTCCATAAAATTATCCCTTAAACTTAAATACAGAGGCCGAAAAATTCAAAAAACCATTTGTATAGTTAGCTCCTCATATTTTTTTTTCGATTTTTTTATTGTTGTACCAGCTTGTTCTAGGTGTTCTGAACATTGTTCCAAAATTTCATGTCTTAAAAAAATATTTCAAGCCAAAAATCAATAAAAATCATTTGCGTCCAATCCGCCATTATTTTTTTTTCGATTTTTTTGTTAGGTTATTTTTTATAGTTGTCTTGGTTGAAATAAACCGCATTAACCTACAAACTTTTGTTTATTTATATCCCTGGATTAAATTATAATTAAATTGTCTCTATTTCTGTTTTAATTTTACAATATTAGTTTTCTAAAAGAACCCATTATGTTTTGTAGCTTATACATGTAAAAAGGATTACGATTTGTCTTGGGGGAAAAACTTTTAAAACAAAAGTTGTTTCTGTTCAGATTCTTAAAGGATAATAAATAATTCAATTTTCATCCTACGTAAAACTGGGAGATTATTAAAACGTGTATTTATGTACACAACTAGAAGAAGAAAAATATCTGAGATAGATAATATAATAAATATAATTAGGTTGATTTATAAGAGAGTAAGTTTATAACAAAATTGTTTATATTACACTTTTTGCTGTGACTAATCTTTCGGTTCTGGTATTTATATAATTATGAAGTTTCTGTCAACAATAAATGGGATTTGACACATGTTTAAGCTGCTTGCTATTTATGCTCAAAAAATTACACATTTTCTATTCTCTTCGGATATGTTTTTAGGCTCGTTTTTTATCTTTAAAGGTTTTGTTTTTATAAGGTTTTATTTTTTTCTCGTCTCCCGCTAGAATTCACACTTTGTGAATCCTATTAAAAATTTGTCAGGTCGCGTATTATTTCATTTTAACCACAAACTATTTTTTGTCCTTTATTTGTTTTTTATTTGCTGTTGAATTATTTATAGTTTGTTATCTGATAGTTCTAATGCCCAATGAAGGAATGTTTTAATTTTTTTATATTTCGTAATAATCTGCCATTTTTTCTCTTTTTTATTCAAGAGGTAAATCATTGTATATTTCAATATTCATTTTTTTCACCAAAGAGAATTAAAACAACAATATAGCTTAAATATTTTGTAGTGCTTCCCACGCCCTACATCATTTTTCTTCTTTCAAATAGCGCCCAGAGGTCTACTTTTTAATTCAGTATCTTATACCATGGATAGGATGTGAAAAAATTTTAAATTTTAGTTTTAGCGACAAAAGTCATTCTTGATAAAAAGTTTTTGCTTGTTCTGAAATCTAAAATACAATCATCAGATATCAATTTTTTCCAGTAGTATACGAGGTTTGTCAAAAAATATAAATTTGACAACATCGAAAAATATTATTTAAGGCAGTTGATCAGAACTAAAAACTTAGTTCAAATATGCAATAGGTACAATAATAATGCAAATTTTACTGTAATTACGTGTTTAAATTGCAAAATTGTTAGAAAACATTAAGGTTATCATGACTTTTATAATCACAAGAGATAAATGTTTATTTATTCAAAATAGAAACAATATTAAACAAGCACAAAAATTATTTTTTCAATAACTTTTTTTGATTTTTTCAAATTTAAAGGTACTTTACTCTTGAGTAAAATTCATATTTTTTGACGAACCTCGTATACTACTGGAAAAAATTGATATCTGATGATTGTATTTTAGATTTCAGAACAAGCAAAACTTTTTATCAAGAACGACATTTTTCGCTAAAACTAAAATTTTAAAAATTTTTAGCTATAAGATACAAATATTAAAAACCTTAATTGAAACCATCTGTCGAAATAATTAAATAAATAATAAACTTAACTAAACATAAAAATTATAGGTATATTTTTTTATTTTAATATTATTTTTAATTTTTTTACCAGACTCTCAACACCATATCCTCCGAGAAGAATTCGACAATTGTATTTCCACTACCAATTGATATTCTATCATATTTCATGAAAGCTGGGGACGCAAAGAAACATTAAAAAAACAGTGACGTATCAAAAAAAAGAATCGAACAATTTCAAAATCTGATACGCTGCTGTTTAAAAAAATTATAATAAAAATAAACAGTGACGTGCCAAAGAAGGGAAATATAAAATAATCAATCGTATCAACTGAAATTTTAGATAAATAAAATAATTAATATTTTTTTATTTGGATACGGCACTGTTTATAATCCTAGTTAATGTAGGTTTTGAATTTTTAAAAGAAAGTAAGGTTATATCTCAATGTATTTTAGAATATAGGAACTGTATTTTAACAAACATTTTAAGCTATTTATATTATTTTTTATTAAAGCATAATTACATTTTAAAGAGGCCTCTATATAAATATACTAAAATAATATAAAAGAAAAATATTCGGAGTGCACAATAATTCCTACAAAAATTTTGATAAACTTTTTTTTAAATATAAAACAATCAAATTAGTATACAGGATGGATACATAAAACATATAGTTATTCATACATCAGGAATACGCCAAAATCAACATTTTAATATAAATCCATTAAAAAAAATTATTGGTTAAGTAAGTTAAGTAATGGATTTTAATGTGAATCGATTTTATTTTATTTAAAAAAGCAACCATTCGAAGGAATTTAAACCGAAATTAGTTATTTAAAAAAAAAATACTTGTCGAAAAATACAATTGATTGTATTTTATTTGATAGTTATTTTTTTAATAAACAATAACAATTAACAATTATTAACATACTTTTATACGTTTTATTGAAAGCTTTTTGGTATAAATCCAAAATATTTATTAGTTTTTTTTTTATTTAAACTCATAAGCGTGTTTCTGTTTTCTTTTACATTGGATTAAGAGGCATTGGCGTGTACTAGTAATTTAAAAACAAATATCTTCATTTCTGTAGGTACTAGTTATTTTAACGATTAAAATTATAAATTAATATTTTTTTCTACGATCGTGCAAAAAGTTGCACTATCTACTGTACCAAAAGTTTAACTTTTTGCACTAGTGCAAAAAGTACGCAAAAAAATAAAAAAATCACTGGAAATTAAGTTTGTCCATCAGTTACCATAAATTGCTCTAACTGCTAGATTAAAATTGAAATTCAGTCAAAAAAATTAATAGTTTTATAAAAATAACGTTAATAATATTTCTTGTATTGAAAAAATTTAATTTTTTCTTCGATCGAATTAAATTTTTTATTTCAAATTTTATTCAAGAGTATTTTACAATACAAGAAATATTATTAACGTTATTTTTATAAAACTACTTTTTCTTTGACTGAATTTCAATTTTAATATCGCAATTAGAGCAATTAACTATTCTAACTGATGGAAAACTTTATTTACAGTGATTTTTTGAATTTTTTGCATACTTTCTGCACTAGTGCAAAAAGATAAAATTTTGGTACAGTAGATAGTGCAAAAAATGGTAACTTTTTGCTCGATCGTAGAAAAATAACTATGTTACACCGTGTAAAATTGTTGTGTATAAGAAACTTTTACAGATTTTTTTTGACATGAAAATTCATTTTTTCCAACAATAGTAAAATTCGACGTATCATTCGATGTGAAAAAAACAAGATTTATATTTCATGCAGTATGAACTCACACATTCCGCGTTTAGATTCACACGCCAATGATCGAATAACATAGATTGGATATTATGTATTTTACATCCTGTATATGTTATAAAATATACAATAACTACGAATTTAATTAACAATAAACTAAACGTAAAACGTAAGAATTAAAAAAAAACCTAAATAATAGGCTGTGCACTTGAAAAAGCCATCAAGTACTCTGTGTTATAATATTAAAAAAAAAATAAAAAACGTTTAAAAAATTGCACTTTTTTTTGAAGCACCAATTATTTCGATTTACGCATTTTACTCACAGTTTTAGGTTATAAGAAAAATCAACTAAACTAAGAATAATGTATATTAATCTGTTTTATTCAATGTGTTCTAGAATAAAGTGCAATATTTTTTAAAACAAACTATTAAATTGAATAAATTTGCAGGATGGTCCAAAAAAGTGTAATGGAATACCCTATATTTTGATATTTTTACATTATGGGTTGAAAATGTAATTTTTCAATAAAACTAAATTCTCTGTCAAAAACTATAAACTACATCTCCGTGAAGTTAATCCCCAAAGAGTTTTTTTTTTGGAAATTTCCCGTTTGTTAGTGCTTTAACTGTTTTTGTTAGTGCTTTTCCGTTTTCTGTATATTAAGGATTTTTTAATTTCAAGGTCACTGAGAATCTACCAAAATGGTTGAAATTTGGTACTTTGATTAGTGCTTCAAATAGTTTTGAAAGTGCTCGTTTATTTTTTAAAATATTTTAAATTTAAACGTTAACCCCAAAACATTTTCCTATTGACTCAATTTTGGTATCAGTTTTTAGTGCTTTATTAGTGCTTCAAAAAGTTGCAATCACGATTCTTTCCTTTTCGAGATATTTAGCTTTTAATTTTAAAGGTCAGCTCTCAAATCTTATGGAATTGACTTAAATCTAGAGTCGTTTCTTGACGCCTCGTTAGTGCTTTAGATACTTTTCTTAATGCTTTTTGCGTTTCCTGATTATCCAGTATTTTTTGTTTCCAAATTTATACCCAAATTCTTTTCAAATGTACTAAAAATGTAGGGAAGTAGAGATTGCCACACAAAAAAATTTAGAAGTATGAGAAGAATCCAAAAATTGAAAAATATACATTAAAAATAAAAAGGTCAGTGGCCATGGCAACATGACTCGTCTTATACACTTAAAAATAAAATCTACAGCAGGTCAATAATTTTTTGCCTTTCTTATTAATTTATGATAAAGGTAGTGTCATTTATAAACGGGCCACCCTATACAGAGTGTCATGCCACTTCCCCTTATAATAACAACAAAAACAATAACAACAGAATTTTGGTGCAAACAAAAAACAAAAAACACTAAATGATTAGGAAAAAGCATTAAGAAAACTATCTAAAGCACTAAAAAGCACTAACGACGCGTCAAGAAACGACTCTAGATTTAAGTCAATCCCATATGATTTGAGTACTGACCTTGAAAATTAAATATCTCGAAAAGGCAAGAATCGTGATTGCAACTTTTTGAAGCAATAAGAAGCACTAAAAACTGATATCAAAATAAAATGAGTCAATAGTAAAATGTTTTTGGGTTGACGTTGAAGTTAAAATCTAAAAAATCTAAAAAAATAAACAAACAATTTCGAAACTATATAAAGCACTAAGAAGCACTAACGAAGCACTAAATCAAAGTACCAAATTTTGTCCCTTTTGGTAGATTGTCAGGGCCGACCTTGAAATTACAAAATCCTTAATATGCAGAAAACGAAAAAGTACTTTCCGAAAAAAAAATTAACACTTTGGGGGCTAACTTCATAGAGCTATAAACTACAGCTATTTTGAAATGATGACCACCCTACCTGGAAAGGCTTTAAAGGTCATAATTAGATCTTACTGGGTATTTTTAAACCAAAACTGACAAAACATCCTTATTAGCTTTATCCTGAATTTCCGAGAATGGTAATAAGAATTTACATTTTTTAGAAAGCTGAAAAACTTTGTTCCTTAAATGCCATTTGTAACTATCGAAGTGACAAATGACGATTTTTTTTATATAATAATTTATGATGTAATTTCGAATCAGACTACAAGTAAGATTTTTCATAATGTTTTTTAATATGAAATAAGTAGCAACATATTTTTAACTCTGTTTAATTAAAAATGCTTCTTATGGATGTACAAAGTCAAGTTGATATTTTGTACCGTTTATGTAATCTTATAAGTAATAGAAAATATAACTCTAAATGATGTACCACAAAAAACATATTAAAATTAAACAGGGGGGGGTTACAACCAGTTTTGGCTACTAGCCATCTTCAGGCCATATGCTAATAACCGGATTAACAAATTCTTAAATTATAAAGTAAAGAACGCTATGGTCCATACATATTGGGAGTAAGGAAGTACAATGTGTAGGGTTAGGGGGGTACATGAAAGGTGTAAGAAATATTATATTTCAGCGTAAAAGGGGTTGGTAAAAAATAATTTCTGGAAAGGATAACTTTAGTAGGCTGTTATGTTTTTTCCTGTGCCACCCTGTATTTTCATTATTCCTTTGCTCAGTATATCTTCCTCTCTTCTAGGTATTAGTATAAAATGTCTTTCCCATGTTAACAATTCTCTCTCTTTGCCTCTTCAGTCAAAACAATTGACTTCTATATCGTCTGTGTCACTTATTAAAAATGTCTTTTCTTCCCCTCGTTATATAGGGTAAGTTTTATTTGTATTATATTTTCACTTATGCCCCCTGTTATCATTATTAATTATTTCGACGCTTTAACATTTATTTACTGTTGTTTTTAATATTTTTTTTATTTGTATGTATTTCATATTAATATTATTCTTGTTTTTTATTTTTTTTTTAAAACAGAGATCACCAAATCTGGTAATTTATAAGATTTTTGTCTTATATTTACTTTATGTGAACTTTTAGGGTTTTTGGACCAAACGTTTTTTTTGGAACAAGTTTTTTGTGGACCAAAAGTTTTTTTTGGAACAAGTTTTTTTAGACAGAACATTTTCCTTTTGGGACTACAAGTTTTTTGGACATTTGGTTATTATATTATTATGGATTTTTCCACCAACCCCTTTTACGCTGAAACATAATATTTCTTACACCTTTCATGTAACTCCCGTATCCTTATACATTGTACTTCCTTACTCCCAATAAGTATGGACCATAGCGTTCTTTACTTTATCATTTGTATGTGCAATGAAGATGACTAGTAGCCGAAACTAGTTGCCCCCTCCCTTGTTCAATTTTAATATATTTTTGTGGTACATGATTTAGAGTTTTATGGATAACCTTTTGGTAAACTTAAAAATTTTTATTTCGCATTCATATTTTAGAAATAAAAAAAATAATAACTGTGACATTATTGCCCTCATTCATAATAATCATAAATATTAAGAAATTAAATTAGTTGCACTTTATTTTAGAATACTCTTAACTAGTTTTAAGACGAAATTCTTGCTTTCTCTACCAAAAAGCTTTTGCGCTTGATATTAAGGCTATTAAATAGGCTACTACAAATATATATGGCACTATAAATAAATAAATCAAATAAATAAATAAATAAATTACAGTGGTCTACAAACTTGTTCGTAGTTAATACTATATAAGACTTAGCTAGTTTTGACCGATATAAAATTTGAATGGAATACGGAGCCATTCGAATTCATTTATATCGAAACATATATTGATATTGATAGGAATAGTTAAGAATGAAATTATTATTAATATAATAACATGTAGAAATATATTTATAGTGTTTAAGAAAGTCAGGTCACGGTTCATCGAGAAAATGGTTGATAAAGAAAAAAAGAATGTTGTTTTTTTATTTCAAAATTTATTTTAAAGTAACTAAATATTGTATAATAAAAAAAATATTGTAAATATATTCTTAACTGTATCTATCGTAAATAAACAAATTTATTAAAATTAATACTTAAATAATTATTACTTAATACAATTTAGTAGTTTTTAGTGTTTGATGTTTTTAAAGTAACGCCTAGAAATTATAATAAATATAAATTTTTTTTGTTTATTTTTAAAACAAAATTTTAAATAGATTTATTATTGTTTAAAAAATTATGATTTTTTTTAATTTTATTTTTAAGCAAAATTAGTTTTGTTTTTGAAATCGCTGTTTTTATTTTTTGTAGATTTGTAGCATATTTTGATTTTTTTGAAAAATTTTATACTGAATTCAATTTTTTTTATTTTGTTTTTACATAAATTTAAATTTTGGATTGTTGATTTAAAAATTGTATTTTAAACCCAGTCAGTCAATGTTGGAAAATCGTATCATACAGATATACTCGTATTTTCCATTATTTTCATCCCCATTAAATTTTGAGTTCCTGACACCACCTGACTCTCATCTTTATTATTTTCTATAGACTCTAACGAAAATATGCTCATCAAAAAGTTCAACCATTATATTTCCCGTACCCATCGACATGATGGTCAATACATTCGCACATCGTTCTAAGGATAAAAAGGAACAAAAAAAAGGACCTCAGGAGTAAATAATAATTAGAAAAGTGTGTTTGCGTTTTTACAAACAGATAAAAGATATAGGTTTACGGTTTTTTTTTTATTAAAAAAAAAAGAAATATACTGTGGATATATACTAAGTACTTATTTTATCGGAATATATATAAATATATACAAAATGTTCCTAAATATTATGTACATATAAGAGGGGGTAATTATTTGTCTTACTGTATGACTAAAAATACATATAAAACGAACGCTTGGTTACTGATCTATAGGGTGTTAAAATTTCAAGATTCGGATACTAAAAAGCAAAAAGTTTCCCAACAAAACAGAAAATCAATTTTATATTTTAGAATCTACGAGCAAAAAAATTTTGGGGAAAAAAGGGGGCAAAACCACTGCATAAAAAAATATCACCCTTTAGAATCTCACAACAATTTAGCATGATGTAATCTATAAATTGGAGCTAAGTAAAAGCAATAAAGAAAAAAAAAAACTTGAAATTTCAACACCCTGTAGATCGCTTACAGAGCGTTTTCGGATTTATGTTTATAAAAATTATTACTCATAAAACAAGCCAAATAATTATCTTCTTTCGTATGTATATAATATTTAGCATCACGCTGTATGCACTTAAATTTATACAGGGTCTTTCAAAAGTCTGGAAACTGTCATTTGATTAATAAACAATCCCTTCAAGGAACGTAACAACGCAAATACATTTAATTACTAAATCCCCAATTTGAATGATTTATCCGTTACGTTTTTGAATTACAGGGCCGCTTCCAGAATTTTCAAAATTTTGGGACTTGAACGGATTTCATAAAATAACTCAAAAACTAATAATAATGATATCAAATGTTATACTGTTGAATACGTCGAGTTTGATACAAAAATCATCTGTTTACTTTGAAAAAAATTCAAGATGGCCACCTGTAGCAAAAACAAATTAATGTTTGTGAATTTTGAAAATGTGAAAAAAAACATGTCATTACTAAATCCCAAATTTGGATAATTTATCTTTAGTAGTTTTTAAATTCCAGGACCGTTTCCAGACTTTTGAAAGACCCTCTATATACAATTAGTACTTACGACGCACAGTGCGACCAAATCCACAAAAAGTGGCCAAAAATCTGAAACTTCTGAAACTCGTACAATATCGTATAAAAACAATTTCTTCAAATTGGGGTAGTTTTGGGGGTGAAAATTTTTGGCCAGCAAAATGAAAAGAACTCCACTTGCCACGTCCACTTTTATCGGACGCCATATTAAACAAAAAATACTTTTCATTATTAAATTGTTAAAATGTTATAAAAAATAATGGGCCGTATTTGACACACTGTAAAACCTATATCTTATGTCATCTGTCATAAATTAGACTGATTGTAAAATCTACTAACAAATATGCCTATAAATACTAACGATTTTAAAATGTAAGATAAACTGTGTGCTAATTCATGATGGGATATTTTTATTTGTTTTAATGTCTACTTGATTCCCTTATAGTTATACTTCAGTCAACCAATGGCAAAAAAGATTCTGAACTACAAATTTTAAAAAATTGGAACACTAGTGATAAATTGTACAACAGTTTTGATGAATCGAAGTTATATTTTAATAATATTCGCGTAAAACACTTAATTTTTTTGTTTTTTCTTTTTCTCTCAGTAACTATTGGTCATAGCAAATATGTAGTCATAAACAAAAATAAAACTTATGAAACTCTCTACAAAATTAATCCTATGGTTTTTATTTTCCGAATCCAACAAAGTTGTATAGAAGGAAAGTATCGTTTTGTACCAAATTTTTGAGATCTCTTATACTTATACTTATACGGCAATTTTGACCGGAAGTAACTTTTTCCGAGAATAATTTTGGCCAGAGATAATATTGAATTGCGGGCACGTTTATTCGGAGGTAACTTTGTCCTAAACTAAATTTGACCGGGGATAACTTTCTCCAGGGGTAACTTTGTTCAGGATAAATTTGGCCATGTGTAATTTTAGCCATGTATAAATTTCGTCATGTGTAACTTTAACTGGGTGAGTCATTTTGGCCGAGAATAAGTTTCTCCCGGAATAACACTAACGGGATGCAACGATAACTTTGCTCGGGGCTAATTTTGCACTGAAATAAATTTGACAGGAAGTAACTTCGACTCCGGTTAACTTTGATCAAAAAAGATTAAACATAGATCTATAGTTGTTTTACTCAAACGAACGTTTAAAAAAATTGCGGTTATAGTATATAAATAAAAAACAGTGTTAATTTTGCTGTTGAAAAGAAAACCTCATTTTCAACATCAAATAAATATTATAGATTCGAAAAAAATTATAGAATTGATTTTGTACATATTTCACATCATTACCACTAGATCTTATTATAGAATCATCTAAACTTTAGTACAATTCAATATTAGATACATCTAAGTAAGTATATAAAGTTTTAAATCTATTGGAATTATTATATCTATTTTAATTATAATATTTGATATGACAAAAAATAATGTACCATCAAAAATTCTCACACAATGTAAATATAAAAAATGAATTATTTTAGTTAAATTCCAAAACTGCGCTCAAAAATTATGATACATTGTTTTGAAGAGATGATTTAAAATTCCAGATTTGTTTTGAACAAATAATAAATATTTATTTAGTTATTGTTTAATATGAAAAATATTGTATTTGATATCAGTAAAATTAGTCAAAATATTGTTTCATTGAATAAAAAAAATTAGAATATATTAGAAAAAGAAAAAAACTAAAGCAAGCAAACAAACTACAAAAGTAAGAACATAATAGAAGAGAATTTAAGAAGATCATAAGTAAGAGATGAAAAGGTATAAGATGGTGAAATATAAAATAAACAAAAAGGAAATAATATTTATTGCAGAAGAAACCGATAAATACAAAACTAAAAAATATATTTAATAATACACCTACAGTATGTTTCATTATTAATTGTCTATATTTTAACCAGAAACCCGGACTCAAATGAAATAATTGTTCTACAGAATGTAAAAAATTTCGTTTCCGGTCCGGGTTAGGTTCTGTAAAAATTATTTCGGTCCGGTTCTGTTCAGCTTTTTCGGTTCAAAGGACTTTCGACAAAACAATTTTTTTTTCAGATAGTCTTCACTCAGTTAGTTATTAATTAGTATCAAACATTCCCGTATCTTGTGGAGTTTAATGACGTCGCAAATTCGTAGCTCATTCCATTGCAGATTATTCAATTATTCATTGAATCAAAGTGATCAGCCACAAGTTAAAAGATAACAGATTATCTATCCTCAAATGTGGTAAAATTACTCAATGATTATTAGAAAAAACTCCTAGTCATACAACATAAATTTATTAAATCTGGTTGAAGAAATGGGCGACAACATGTTTTGGCCCAATAATGGCTATCATCAGACCTACAGTATAAATTATAAAAATTGTTAGAAATTGTTAGAAATACAATAAGAAATCACATTAAGTTACAAAAATGGTTAGATCGCTCGTACAGCAAAGGATTAACAAAATGGTATGAAAATAATTACTAAACTTATATAAAACATTATTTGAAAGAAATATTAATATAATATGATACCTCCATACTGGAGGATTCATTATTAAATGTAAACATCAAACGAAGCACTAAAAATTGAAGTAAATTATTTAAAGATTAAATTACGTTTCTATCAACACTACTATGGGGCAACTATATTTACAATAATGACAAAATTGACAATTGAACTTGACGTCACAGACAATAAAAGGGAAAGGACCACTATTAGAACGTACGAGATCAAATTATAAAGTAAAAAAGAAGAAGAATTAACCTAGAAGATGTATCAAATTAAAGCAAATGAAAACATTAGAAAAATAAAGTTAGAAATAAATAATTTTGGGAAGGGTTAGAGTTGATCATTAAGACAAGTAATATTGGCGAATGAGCTTTTTGTGTTCAACCAGATTTAATAAATTTAAGTGGTATGATTAGGAGTTTTTCTATTATTCATTGGATATGTTAAAAAAATGAACTTAAAATATACCGGGTATCCCATTATATTTTCAAACGAATAAAGACAGATACATGTGGTTTTCACAAAAAAAATTTCACAATGATACAAGTTTTGTTTAGGTTTATCAAAGTCCGGTTTACCAAAAAACAAAATGTCGTTTTTTTAAATTATTGTTTTGTTTGATTTTTTAAATGTAACGCCATGTGTATTTTCTGATAGGACGAACGCCACTTGTTTCAGCTGATATAAGGTTGTTTCAAATAGATGCAGAATTAATTGATCAATTAATATTTAAGCATACGCCTGCAAAATGGCCAGTCAACAATTATCAATAATTTTTTAGTAAGCCCTGGAATACTTTTACGCGTAAGACTACATAATTAATTCATAAAAACAAATTTTAACACAATACACAATATCTTTGATTAAGCTTATAAAGAAATTGAACACTTTAACAAATAATCACTAAAAAAGATTTAAACACTTTGATAATCAATTGTTGATTGATGATTTTAATGTATGCTTACACATTAATTGATCAGTTAATTCAGCATAGATTTTAAAAAACCTTATACCGGCAGATAGATGAAAGAAGTGGCTTTCATGTTATCAGAAAATATACGGGGTGCTACATTTAAAAAATTCATATTTTTTTTTTTGGTTAACCGGATGTAAGAAAAAAAAATGATAAGTCTATTGTGAAGTATTTCAGTGAAAACCCCATGTATCTGTCTTTATTCGTTTAAAAGTTAGAAGCTCTTGTAATACCGGAAAATATAATGGGACACCCGGTATAGTAATTCCATAACTTTTAATTTTATTTTTTTAAATTTTATTAATCGTAATAATTAGCGAACGAGTCGTGTGTGGGCGAGGACGGACCACATGTATGGAATAAATTCATTTTTAGCAATAATATGTACTTTTGGAAAAAAACCTAAAATAGGTCGATTTTTTTTTAAATTTCTTTAGTTTAAGAAAAAAAATATACAGGGTGATCCACATGGAAGTAATTACATCGTCGACATTTTTTTAACGCAGCACCCTGTATAATATGACATTTTTGTAATCCTAGTAAAAAGTCACTTGGGGTCTAATGTTAAGGATGTAAAATATATCCGCTTGGAAACTAAATAAAATTGTCGTCATACACTGACATATGTCAGAAATTTATTAATACCAAAGTAACAGAAGTCTACATTATTTAACTTTTAACTTATGAAAGCAAAATGACAGTAACCTACTAGATTGACATTACATTATTTATTTTTTCAGTTATGATTGCACCAAATTTAAAAACTGATTAGATAATCTAAAAAATCTCTTTAAAACAAGATGCCGCACGACCTACTTTTTTATTTAAAATTTTCAAGGAGGGTCCCATAATTTTGAGGGGGTGCAAGATGAAAGTAATATTTTCATTCTATAAATTGTTAAATTAAGAATAAAAATCGACCTGTTTCAGATTTTCTTGATAATATTTTTGATTTAGGGGATAATGAATTTATTCCATATGAAGAGAACTCTTAATTTAGTTTCCAATGGCATATCTTTTACATCCTTAACGTTAGAACCCAAGTCTGATATATTGCCAGAATCGGCTTTTTACTAGTATTACAAAAATGTCATAATATACATGGTGTTGCATTAACAAAAATATCGACGATGTAATTACTTCCATGTAGATCACTCTGTATAAAACTTTTTTCTTAGATTATAGAAAATTAAATATAAAAATCGACCTGTTTCAGGTTTTTTTCCAAAACTACATAATAATGCTAAAAATGAATTCGCTAAAATTCAATTTTACTAGATCCAACAATTCGATTATGAATTTAGCTCACATTGATATATTTATTTTATACTTTCAAAAATTAAATTCGTCAAGACAAGGAACTAAAATATGGTTTCGGTTATGGTTCGGGTCCAGGAAAAAATTTCGGTTCCGGTCCTGTTTTCGGTTCTAAAGAGTCCGGTCCAGGACCCTGATTGTAACTAAATAATATTCCTTCTAACCGAGATAAAGAGCATTTTATTTAAAAATTAAAAAATGATTATTTCCCCAGAACACAAGAATCCTTCCCCGCGACAATAATCCTATTGTGTTTTATATTATAATAAGAAAAAGAGATATTTGAGACTCATTATAAAGGTCGACTGTAATAAATCACCCACCCCTAACCACATTCAACAATGGATTATGAGTACCGCCCATAAAGTCATCCTCGGACCAAAGCTCTCTGGTCCGTATTTCAAATTTTGTTTTATTTAAATTACTGTATAAAATTACAAATTATTCATTTGTATTATGTTATATAGTTTACAAATTGTTGTGTTTTTTATACTAAATTGTAATACACCTTTTAATAAAAATTAATACAAATTATTGAAACAACTTCAAATTATACTGAGGTACGGTCCATATATTAAAAGAGGTACCATTTCTTTTAAAGATTTATAATAGCAGTAAAACCCTCGTAAACCCTCATAACAGATGCATAAGTCAATCTCAAATATCTCTTCTACTTACTATAAATCGTCATATTTTGTATTTAAGGATTCTCTAGTTACAATATTAAAAATTATTAATGGAACATCCTGTACAACGACAACAACAATTAATTAAATATTTAGTATTTGATAAAAAGAATCAATAATTGGCAGTAGAATTTTGAACCATCAATTCGTATTTTTTTCCTTTGATTATCAAATATGTATCAACAGAAAGAGGAAATCATTAATGAAGTATTTTAAGGATAGATTCTTATTTAGGCGCTTATAAAGTAGATCTTAGTGCTTGGAAATCAAAAAAAATTAATAATAAGCAATCAAAAACGGTTTTACAATTTAGAATTCTTATCGGTGTATCTTTAGACGTAAATTTTATGAAAATAAATTATTCGTAGTTTAGTTTGGGACCAAACCAAAATGGAATTATATTACATTGGTGCCAAATTTAAAGCTCGTGATTGGCATTAGGGTAATGTAAATTTAAAAATATATCTATACTTTTTATGGTATAGTGTCATATGTGAGTGCACTATTATGTATTTGTAGTAACCTATTTTTTAAAAACAACGATTTTTTAGCAAAAAAAATGTTAGTTAAAGGTGGAAATATTAAATTCCGTTCCTGTAATTGGCTTGTAATCGTATGACGTCAAAAATAAATTAATTACAACACTGTTAAATTAAACGATTTGGCAACATGTTAAAAATTGTAGTAATTTATAATATTTTTTTATTAAAATATATTTGGCAACATTGTTAGATATTTTTATCATATTTAGTGTTATTCTGTCATTTTTAAAATTTTTCACTAATATTGAATAATTTTTGGTAACACTATACAGATCGTCCCAAAAGTTTTCTTCCAGTGGACAACTTCCTTCGAAGTTATTTGAAGTTTAAAAATGCTCAATTATTACATAAATTTTCTGTATGCAGAGTAATTGATAAAATTAAATTCTTTATTATATTGTTCCCCCTTATTTGTAACTCATTTTTGTATTATAGGCCTGATGATAGCATTAGTATGCCGAAACTAGTTGACCGTTTCCCTTTCAACTTTTTTATTAAAAATCATTGTGGTACTAGATTTTGATTTTTATTTCTTTATTAATTATTGGTTATAATTTGTTATTTTTTTAGTGATTCAATTTCATTTTGAGTATAAATTTTGTTTAAAATTTTCTCTAATTTAACTATTTTTTTACATTTGGCAACGTTCTTAGGTGACATGTTGCCAAATTGTATAGTTACATCTATGAACCTTCACAAATTTATAGTTTTTAAAAAAATATTGATACAATTTTTTATATTTTCCTGAATGTTAAATATTTAGATTAAAATGTCTAACAACACTTTTAAGAACTAATCCAATTTAAACATTTAATATTTAAAAAAGCATATTTGAATTTTTATTTTTATGTTATGACGTCATGTGATTACCGGTTAAAAAAGCACAAAAAGAAGGTTCCGACATGATATTTTTTTCTACATTTAATCGCTTTTTTTCGCTATTTTCACTGCACTTTAAGACTATTATGTACATATAAAGTAAGTTGCTAATTTCTTATATTTATCACGATTATAGTCAAAGGGATTAAACCACATTTGTGAGTAAAACAAATATGTTAAAATTATGAATTTTTTACTTGAAAAAAAAAATGTGGCTTGGTTCCTTAAATATTTTAGGATATACACTTCAATAAAATTTATTGCACTATATATATACACAAATAATACTATCATATCAAGCTGTTTATCACCTAACAGTAGCACATTTCATACCAATCAAATTGAATACCGATATTCGGATTCACATATCTTGGATTAGAAAAATAACATTTTAAAATAATAAAATTAAGATTCATATATTTAAACGCTCGTATTTACTAAGATACTTTATACATGATAGAAGTTTATTCCTTGAAGTATTTATAAACAACAAACGAAACTGTTGTCACATCAATAAATATTAAAAATTTGATGTTTCACCAAATTTTATTGCTTGTCGCTTTATTCCAGTTTCTACACGCCATCTTCGTGTCGAGGCTACTTTTTCGTCATTTGCTGCTTTATTACTAAATATTTGTCAATGTCATATCTGTCATATTAAAAATGTAAAACTTTATTATAAATGTATCAAGTGATAACATTATAATTTTTAATTCATTCTTTTTGATTGGTACTTTACAGGGGTATTATAAACTTTTAAATTATACTCATTTATTTTATTGAAACAAATTGATAATTTTTTTAATAAAATTAATATGACTACTACAGAGAGGAATTCAGTAAAGGACACGCTGTTTTCGTCTCGCGTAATTTTCGAATCAATCAATTTGAACTAAGACTTGTCTGTTATTTCCGCATTACATGATGGTTAATGCATAATTTCACGCCAAATACCGCCAATTAACGCCCTAATTCGGATTGATTCTCAATGCAGTTCTAAATGGATGGTGAACTATGTCCCTAAAGCTGGCAGAACAAAGTCAGCAGAACACGATTATTATTATTATTCCATAATTAAGTGAAAATAAAACGCAAATTAAATGTTGTAATTAAAAATTTAACGTTCCTTCAGTAACGATTTATTTTTACCATTTTTTCCTATTCTTTTCTATTGTATCATGTTTTCTTCTATTTCTTCCCATTTTTGAATATTTCTAATTTTTCCTGTTTTTTTAAAATTTTTTCCCAATCTCCTATTATGCATATATTTCCCTAGTTTTTGCTATGTGTTTCAATTATTTCCCATTATTAACTATTTTTTTTTAAATTTTTTTTCCCATATTCCCATTTTTCTCTATTTTTCCCTATTTTTTTACGTTGTCTATTTTTGCCTATTTTTGACGTTTTCAATTTTTCTCCATTTTTTTTATTTTTTACTATTTTTTATGTTTTTCTATATTTCCCTGTTTCTTTTTTTCCTGTTTTTTTCTATTTTGCCTATTTTTTCCCATTCTACCCATTTTCTCTATTTCTCCCAATTTTTTTACGTGTTCCTATTTTTCTCTATTTTCCCTATTTGTTTTTTAATTATTTTTTCTATTTTTTCTATTTTTTCCCATTTTTCTTAATTTTTCACTCTTTTTTTACCATTTTTTCCCTGGTTTTCTCTAGTTTTTATTATTTTTTCCTATTTTTCCCACTTTTTTCTATTATCCCATTTTTTCTATTTTTTTCCATTTTATTTCCTATCCAAAAATCGTCCAACAGGTCTAGATAAGTTTTTACATCAAAAATAAAATTAAAAGTAGGGGCCCTACTGCCCTTTGTAAGCATGTGTTTATCGTTATTCATGCTCCAAAAAAATAATAAATTTGCAAGAAACATGTACTGACCCTTTACAGACATTTCAAAAGCCATAAAAATACCATGGGTCACTTGTGAAGGCAAATAATTTAATTGTAAGGAAGAAAATGACTTATAAAAGGCTACTAGACACGGTCAAATACTGCAAATAAAGTGGAAATCTGTACCAATGCCAGAAATCTTTATATTGATTATGCTGCAACATATACGGACAAAAAAATGGCTATTTTACAAATATATTCACTAGCTAATTTAATTACGGTCACTAGAGATCATTATTATCTTAAGTTGTCACTTGAAAACAATTTCTTACAAGGTTTGTATTCTTTTTCTGATTTTAAACGCCATAATCTAGAAGTTGCAACAAGAGGTCAAGCACCAGATAAAAAATGGCAAAAACAACACTGTATCCGCGTATCTAGTTCTAGATTTGGAAGGATTTGTAAGTCTAGGAAAACTTCAAAGGTAAATAACAGTGCGTAAAGTATTTCATTTTACGCACTAGTGCGTAAAGTTGAACTCTACGTAGTATGTGTAAAGTCAGTAATTTATACACAGTAGTAGAAAAAATAATTTTAACGTTTAGATTTTGAAATACAGTCCGAAAAATAGTAAAAAGAAAAAATATGTAGGATCTACCTTGTACTTAATTTCTTGTGCTGAATTTGATACGTATTAATTGGGATCTGGTTCTCTTACACAAAAACGTCAGGAGTTCCAATTCGATGGTGTAGTCCTTTCTTCAGCGGAGGTCAATGAAGCAAACGGGAGAAAATACCCTCGGGCGGTGCAAAGCCAAAATACACTACAGCAGTACTTCTACCTCCCACTTACAAAAAAAATTTTGTAACCACAAGCAAAAAACGAAAATCTCGTAGTTCGAATAGAAATATTCTTCATCAACAAGTCTCGAAGGTCAAGTAGAAATATTCTTCATCAACTGAAGAATCTCGACGATCAAATAGAAATGTTCTTCACGAACGAAAAAATACCATAGAAGATATGCCTATAAGGCATGGCTTGAAAGATACACAAAAAAAATATGCGTGCGTAAAAGGGGATGTCAAATTTATAAATAAATGACAAACTTATGAGAATTTACATTAAAATTTAGAAAAAAAAAACTAAAATAGCTTACCCTTATTTATAAAGAAGCCCTCGATAAGACAGCATACACTAAGGCCCAATTTATGCATCATTTGTCATTATCATTGTCATTGTCACTATCACTGTCCTAATCATAAAATCAAATTAATCCTCTGTGTCTCAGTTCGAGCATTTTATGCAACGTTTTAATTATAAGTCACAATCATAATCATAAAAATGTGACCTTGAAAGTTCGCATTTTTCAATTTTTATGCCCATGATTAAAACGGCATAATAAATGCGCATGTGCCTACATGTTATTTGACAAATGATATCAAATATTGTTTTGATTTTTCTATCTTGTTTGTGTTTACGAAAAAAATGAGCCTTGAAGAAAGTACTTTGATAGATATGGTAGCAAAATTTCCCCACCTTTGGGATAAAAAGGATTCTCATTATAAAGATAAAATCGCCATTGAAAATTTTTAAGCTTAAGACTGTGATGCATAAACATATTGTTTATTTTTAAATAATGACTGCGACTATACTAAGACAATGATAGTGACTATGACTATGACAATGGTGCATAAATGGTTCCTTACACGTGTAAAAATTGATACGAAGAACAGAAAAAGACCCTAATCTCGTCTTAAAACAAAATAGCTAAATATTTAGGCAGGCAAAAAGGTCCCTATGTGTAATATGGGTTGTCTGGAGTCAAGTACTATAAACCATTATTCATAGCATGTCTAGCGTAAACGAAGCAATTTAAATCGCTTTAAGTTATGATATACCTTGAAATTAAAAGAACCTTTTTTATTAGGGTCATTGAAGTAATTCGTTTATCATGTTGCGAAGGGTGTTGGTAATTTGGTTCCCAACAGGTATTAAATAAAAGGTTGGAACCTGATAGCTGTTATCAATACGTAAATTGGTTCCCAAGCCCGTAAGGAAATAAAACTTAATTACCTGGAAACACTTTGTTGGGAGCAATTTTAGGGAGCGTAAACCGACAATTGTTAAATTTTGCCTCCAAAAGAAAAGGTGTCGAGGACCTATCTGAAAAGCCAGCAAAGAAATAAAGAAATATTTACAAATAGTTTTTTTACTTAAATTATGAGAGATATATAAAAACATAAAACCTTATGCCACAGGATGTAAAGTTTGATGTAAAAATCTTAGATAAAAATTATGTCGATGCATAGAGAGAAAAAAAGATCAATTTTTACGTTACAATTATAATATACATAAGCGAGAACGGGCGGGCGCAGTTCGAATTAGTCTAATATATGCGGTTATGTAATTATATATTTTTTTATCTCCATTTCGTGGAACTAACTTCAAACATATTATTTTAGAAGTCGATTTATGGGTACTATCATACTGATGCATAATTATTTACTGTTGAACAATTGTTCTGCTAACTTTATTTTAAGCTAGCAGAACAGTTTTTTTTGTTATTAAAGGAAAGTTAAATTTTAAATTACTCCATTTAATTTGCGTTTTATTTACATTTAATTATGAAATAATAATAATCTTGTTCTGCTGACTTTGCCCTGCCAGCTTTAAGGAAATTGGTAAACTCCAAGATCATGAGATTGATAAATACCGGGAGGAAAAGTTGAAAAAATCTTTCAAAAGGATGCTAAAGAGCACTTGAAACCATCGAAAATCTCGAAAAGTAAAGATAAAGATAAAGTGAAATAAGGCCATAAGATGTATAAGATAAACATTGTTGCTACATTTTTAGTTTTTCTAACATTTCTAATATATAGTTTTACGAATTTGGATTATAAAATTTTAGATTAGGAGTAACAACCAAACAAAAATTGTTGGATTTGTATTTATTTTTCTTGAAAATGAATATAGCGCAATAAAATGGACTAATTTTTTTATCGGTAAACTTTCTAGTATTTCAAAGTACACACTTTGTGACTATTCTTCATTCAACAAAAAAATCCCAAATAGGTAACGCTCTGACGTCAATGTTACCATTGACGTATGCACTATAGATTTAACGGTTACAACTGCAGCGTTTTCGATGCTCGTATTAATCCGTTTTTTGGCAGCCGTTACATAGATTGTCTTAGTTCAATAAAATTGTTACAATTGAAAGATGAATTCAGTATTGGACACACTGAGCTCATCTACTTATAAAAAATATTCAGTTTGTTTCAAATTTCATGCTACTTTGTGCTTGTTTCGCAGCTTAATGTTTTATATAAATTTTCAATTTGTATTTGGTTATTTAGACCCTGAATACAATATCAGCTGAGAAGAATTCAACGATTGTATTTCCTCTGCCGATTGATTTGATGACGTATTTTATAAAAGCGAAAGAAGCAGCTGGACACTCTATGTGAGTAGATTCGGAATTTAATAATCTTCGTAATGTCTGAATTTACAATAATATTTAATATTTAGGTGTTTTGAAAGTTTCTATTTAAATTATAAGAGGCACGAAAATCGTTGAGCTAAAATTATATATTATATATGTGTACACTACTAAGAGTAATTTTACTGTTTTTAGCACTAAATACTCACTCAGATATTATCAGTAGGTTTGTTATATGTAAAATGTATTTTCTGAAATAAACGTTTTCATTTTAATAACGTTTTTTATTTTTCTTTAACCATATGATAAAAACAGTCTAACATACGAAAACTGGACCTCGGTTAAAATGTTTGATACTCGGAGATCTTATCCCAATAAGAGAGAGATCTACCCAATCTGAAACTCTAAATCTCTTGAGGAGAATAGGTCTGGACGGGGGTGCTCTAATTACCGAAACATCCTCAACGACTAAGCGCTAAAGGGGACACAATAGATCTTATACAACAACAAATTCTGGATGTTTTCAGTGAAATTTATTCCAAATATTAACACTACAAAATATAACCTGTATTTTACTATAAAAGTATTTCGCTTCCTCCTATAAAGATCTATTTTAAATATTTGTGGCCGATCCAATCCTGTCCAGCCTTATTGTCTAAAAGCAAAAAGTGACACTGGCATAGATATGAATTGTAGTATTTATGCATAGAGCTAGCTCAATATATAAATATATTTTTTTAATTAATTATTCTCAGGATCAGCTATTAAAACAATTTACAGTGCGACTCAAAAAGTCTGCACCATATGAGAAAAATTCTTATTATTCATTTGATAGAAAATATTATTCTTGATAAAAGTTGGTGAATTGCGTAAAACTGCTATTGCATGCGTCAAACTTCCAAATGGTATACAAAAAATAGGAATTTTGACCAAGAGTAAAGTACCATTATTTTTGACAATATCAAAAAAATTTATTTAGAAAAGTTGTTTAGAGTTACATATAACACATAGATTTAAAATCACAGCCTCCTACGAAAAAATAACTTTTTTGTATATTTTTAGCCAAGCTAAAAAATAATATCATTTCGGATGCACTTTAGGGCCTTCCTTTAATCACTATAATACGTTTTGGTTAAAAAATTGGGTTTCTTCGTTATTTTTACACAATTCTCGGCATTTTTTTGGTAATTTTTATGATTTTTGGTTTTTTCTTGGTGCAAAGTTGAAATATCACCCTGTAGACATGTACATAAAAACTACCATTATGATTTATTTAAATTAATTAATAAAATGAAGCAACTAAATAATACATATCAGCACGTTTAAAAAAACCGTAGTAATTAAACTAAATTACAAAAGAAAAATAATTACTACCTAATAAAAAAAATAATTTTATATCTAATAATCCTTAAATTTCTACATGTCTACCTCCCACCTCCATACATTTTATTGTTCGTGCAAAAAATTCTTTATTAACATTCGTTAAAAAAGATGTTGGTATACTAACACTCCCTATAATAACATTTTCCAATTCATTAATATTTTGAAATGGTCTTCGAGTATAAACCTTTTCCTTATACCCCCATAAAAAAATCTAAAGGAGTGAGTCCTTGCTGGCCATGAATTTACGGAGTATCTACCAATGTATTTACCCCTAAATTTTTTTACCCATTTTCTTCAATTAAATCATAATGGTAGTTTATAAGTACATGTCTACAGAGTGAAATTTCAAGTTTGTACCAAGAAAAAAACCAAAAATCATAAGGCCGAGAATGGTGTAAAAATAACGAAGAAACCCAAATTTTTTAACCAAAATGTATTATAGTGATTGAAGAAGGCCCCTAAAGTGCATCTGAAATGATATTATTTTGAGCTAGGCTAAAAACATAAAAAAATGGATTTTTTGCGTAGGAGACTGTGATTTTAAATCGGAGTCTAATTTTTAATTATAAACAACTTTCCTAAATAAATTCTTTTGCAATTATTAAAAATAAAGGTACTTAACTCTTGGTCAATATTCCTATTTTATATCCGACCCTCTATACCATTTAGAAATTTGAAAGTTTGACACTTGCAATAGCAGTTTTACGCAATACACCAACTTTTATTAGGAATAAAATTTTCTGTCAAATGAATAATAAAAATTTTTCCCATATGGTGCAAACTTTTTGAGTGGCACTGTATAATAAATGTATGATTTATTTTAGGTACGTTTCTGTAGTTTGTACCATTTTCAAAATTATATAAAATTAGATTGATGACAATAACAGTTTAAAATCAAACAGACATTTTTTTAATAACATTGCATTAATTTAGTTAAAACAATTCACATTTTCTAAAACTTTTATTCTTAATAGCGTTTAAATTCAACATTAGATACATGCCGGACGTTTACCTATTAATAATAAAATTTTTACAAAATGTGAATTGTTTTAACTAACTTAGTACAATGTTATTAAAAAACAAATGTTTATTTGATTTTAAACTGTTTTAATGGCTGATCCTGAGAATAATTAATTAAATTAATAAAAACAGCCGAGAAATTCTGAATGCAATTTATAAGTATAAATAAATCATCTAATAAGAAAAAATTATCCGGCTAAGCAACCGACAATATAAATAATTTATACCTTTCAAAATATTTGCAAAATACATACCAAATTATCTATAGTTCACTAACCTGAAAAAAAGAAGAAAAAGGGTTATTGTTTTTTATTTATCAGTATTTCATTAAGTATTATTAAACATTTTTTTTTTTTTGATAAAAATGCATTAAAGCAAAAAAAAGTTTTTCTCAAAAAATTAAAATTTTCAAACTTTGTTCATATTTTAATATATCTCACCTTAAAATATACTGAAGCCTTGTCCTAATCCTTCCCATTTTTCCATTTCCATTTTACCATTTCCATTATTATTCCATATCCAATTTCCAATTTTCCATTTCCATTTTTCTATTTCCAATTATAGAACCTCTAACTTGACGTTTCCTAACACAAATACTCTTGTTACATACTGCATCTATACGAGCCTGTGACGAACTACTTTAGAGGTCGCCACAATGTGCAAGCACTTTGATTTTTAAAATATCTAAGTACTATGTAGGTATTACCGTCCTAGCTTTAAAATTAAAATATATTAAAAAATCAATTTATATTTTATATAAATTAATTTAAAATAATTTGTAATGCAATCTCTCTATTTGCAACTGATTTTACTTTAAAATATTTTTTAATAATTTTAAGTAATTAAATTATTATTAGAGTTTACTTTATCCCCCCCCCATCCGTTTATGAAGACAAAAATAAAAAAAAAGGATAATTTTAGAAAAAAATGGGTAATTTCAGGACAAAAGGGCCAAAAATTAATCGAAAACAAAGGAAATTTTTGAAAGAAAAGAGCGGAAATTTTCAAAAGAAAAGATAAGAAATTTTCAAGAAAAAAGGGAAATTTTCAAGAGAAAATGGAAAATTTTCAAGAAAAAAAGGGAAAATTTGATGGAGAAAAGTGACAAAAATTAAGAGAAAAGAGGGGAAATTTTTGAGATACATGAGGAGAAATTTTCAAGAAAAAAGAGGGAAAATTTTCAAGAGAAAAGAGATAATTAGTGCATACGATTGTTGAAAAGTGAAATATTTGATTTTTTTTTTATCTAAAATTACTTTTTCCTAAAATTTCACCATTTTTTCTAAAATTACCATTTTCTTACTTTTTTTTTCTTAATTTCCCCTGTTTTTCACAAATTTCCCCTCTTTTTTGTCACATTGTCACTTTTTTAACAACAATTACGATATTTTAACTAAAACTACCCCTTTTTTCTAAGATTACCTTTTTTTCTCATTTTTGTCATTTTTTCTTAAATTTCCCCGCTTTCTCCAAAATTTTTCCTTTTCTCTCATATTTTGTCACTTTTTTCCAAAAACTAATTTTCTAAAATTACCCCTATTCCCCATTTTTGTTACTTTTTTCTGCTCTTTTTCAAAATTTCCCCTCATTTCTTTCACATTGTGGAGAAAGAGAGGAAATTTAAGAGAAAACTAATAAAAGTAAAAAAAAGGATAATTTTAGACCAAAAAAATGGTAATTTTAGGAAAAAAGGCCAAAAATTAAGAGAAAAGAAGGGATATTTTTGAAAGAAAAAAGGAGAAACTTTCAAAAGAATAGAGGGTAAATTTTTGAGATAAAAGGGGAGAAATTTTCAAGAGAAAGGAGGGAAAATTTTCAAGGAAAAGAGGGAAAATTTGATAGAGAAAAGTGACAAAAATTGAGAGAAATAGGGGAAATTTTTGAGATATAAGTGAAGTTATTTTCAAGAAAAAATTTATAAATTTTCAAGGGAAAAGAGATAATTGGTGCATACGATTGTTGAAAAATGAAATATTTAAAATTTAAAAATTTTTTTTTATCTAAAATTACTTCTTTTTTCTAAAATTTCCCAATTTTTTTTTAAAATTACCCTTTTCTCTTTTTTTTTTCTTAAACTTCCCCTCTTTTTCCCAAATATCCCCTCTTTTCTGTCACATTGTCACTTTTTTTTACAAAAATTACACTATGTTAACTAAAACTACCCCTTTTTTCCAAGATTACCCTTTTTTCTAATTTTTGTCACTTTTTTTCTTAAACTTCCCCCCTTTCTCCAAAATTTTCCCTATTCTCTCACATTTTGTCACTTTTTTTTCAAAAATTAACGTATTTTAACTAAGACAACTCCTTTTTTCTAAGATTACATTTTTTTCTCATTATTGTCATTTTTTTCTTAAATTTGAATGCTTTCTACAAAATTTTCCCTCTTCTCTCATATGTGACTTTTTTTCCAAAAATTACCTTTTTTTTAAAAATTACCCCTTTTCCCACATTCTTGTTACTTTTTTTCAGTTTTTCTCCAAAAGTTCCCCTCTTTTCTTTCGCAGTTTGGAGAAAGAGAGGAAATTTAAGAGAAAAGTGATAAAAATAGGAAAAAAGGATAATTTTAAAAAAAAAGAAGGGTAATTTCAGGAAAAGAATTAAGAGAAAAGAAATTTTTGAATGAAAAAAGGAGAAATTTTCAAAAGAAAAGAGGAGAAATTTTCAACAAAAAAGGGGAAATTATCAAGAGTAAAGAGGGAAAATTTTCACGAGAAAAGTGACAAAAATTGAGCGAAAAGAGGGTAAATTTTTGAGATAAAAGAGGAGACATTTTCAAGAGAAAAAAGGGGAAATTTGATATTGAAAAGTGGCAAAATTAAGAGAGAAAAATTTCTTTTTTTTTCTCTTTTAATTTTGTCACTTTTTTGAAAATTTACCCTTTTCTCTGTGAGCCAGTGGTGGATACAAGGGTGAAATCCTCTCCCCCTTCTCCCGAGATAATAGTGCATACGAAATTTGTTAGTATTCAAAATTTAAAAAAATTCCTTGTAAATATTCCACACCCCTAGAACCACTTTCCCCAACCCCCTTTTCCATACCATTAAACCCCCCACTGTTTTTTATCTAAGAAGCTTTGCTCTCTTCGGAACTTAGATCATGGATACGCCACTGGTGTAAAATAAAATTTATTAAGAGCCAAAAGCTCAATTTACCAAAGAAAATAAAAATGAAAAAATAAAAACTAACCTTATAACCCTCGTATAGATGATTCCATAGCAGCTCTACCATTACCAGCTGAAACGAAGTTAAAATGAGTTTTATCAGTAGAAATATCTGTTACATAAAAAATACAATACAAATTTGGTTATAATTAGATTACTATAAACAGATAAATTAAATACCTTTTTTAGGAAGAGGTTTATCGAAAACGTGAAAATCTTTTTCAAGGTTAGCGTCTGTCTATCTCATCACCAAAACTTTTAAGTTCTTAAACACGAAATACCTACACGACTAATAAATAACGTTTTTACTTGTAGTGTAACAATTATTATTTACATAACAACCACAAATACTCACTATATTTTTCTAATAAATCACCGGCTTTTTTTTACAAACTCACCAAGTAACCATGCAACTAAGAAAATGGCGAGCAATTAGATCTTTCTAGAACTTTCTAAAATGGCATTTCCGGTTCTAGCCAACTGTCAAAAAAAATATTAATTATATACATAGTTTAACTCCGGTGTCGGCATAGTTGCCAAATGTGGAATAATTATCCGAGTTACAGATAATTTCAGGATGGTTGTTATTGTTTTATACATAATAATAATTTTGGAATAATTATATAAAATTTAATAATATATATTTGTACTATACTCATATTAGTACTAATATTTTTTTAATTTAAATCAATAAACTTGTATTAAAATATTTTAATATTGGCAACACTGTAATATGAATCAAGCTTTTAAGCTTTTGGTCGAGTCCATTATAAGTAAAATAGGGTAAAGTCGCATAGTGAAAATAAATTTACTGTGCTAAATTATTCTATGGAATATATAATATGTAATATTATTAATAGGAAGTATTTTTAAATTAAGCTACTGGCAACTTTGTACAAATTAGCAAAACCATAAACTGTTTACTTCTTTTCGCTTGTACAACGTTGCCAATAGCTTAATTTAAAAACACTTCCTATAGACAAGATTATTTTTTACTATAATTCAGTAATCATTACGTAGAATAACTATAACCTTAATGTCTAGTAACATTACAAAGTGACTAGATTCTATTTATAATAAGCTACACGTGTAAAAAAATGTTATTTTGTTTGTATTAATTTTTTTTAATTCTGAAGAAATGTAATATAACATTTAGACGTGGCAACATCGGAATTGGTATTCATGCATTTAAAATTCACGCCGGAGAGAGGAAGGTAAGGGATTTTTATGCGTTTCCTCTTAAACGGAATTCCCTTTAAATTTAATCTAATTCTGCCCATTCCTCAAGAATATTCATAAATCGATAAATGATCAATGATGTCGATCTTAGATCAGACAAATATTACATGTTATACATTTCATAGGATAATTTAGAACAGTAAATTTATTTTCACTATGCGACTTTACCCTATTTTAATTATAATAGACTCGCCCAAAAAGCTTAAAAGTTTCACTAATATTATAGTGTTGCCGATATTGAAATATTATAATACAAGTTCATTGATTTAAATAAAAAAAATATTACTTATATGAGTAAAGTGTAAATGAATATTATTTATATTTGATATAATTATTCCGAAATTATTATTATTTATTAAAGTTCATTGATTTAAATAAAAAAAATATTACTTATATGAGTAAAGTGTAAATGAATATTATTTATATTTGATATAATTATTCCGAAATTATTATTATGTATTAAACATAAACAACCATCCTGAAATTATCTGTAAATATTCCACATTTGGCAACTATGTATATAATTAATAATTTTTTTGACAGTTTGGCTACCCTGTCCGGATATGTCATTTTAGAGAGTTGTAGAAAGATCTAATTGTTTAGTATTTTCTTAGTGGTTACTTGGTTAGTTTTAAAAAAAGCCGGTGATTTATTATAAAAATATAGTGTAGTGTTTGTGGTTGTTGTTATGTAAATAATAATTGTTACAGTACAAGTAAAAACTTTATTTATTAGTCGTGTATTATGTGTGTTGGATGTTAAAAGTTTTGGTGATGAGGTAGCAGACATGCACTAACCTTGAAAAAGATTTTCACGTTTTCGATAAAACTCTTCCTAAAAAAAGGTATCTAATTTATCTGTTTATAGTAATCTAATTATAACCAAATTTGTATTGTATTTTATTTTATTGTAGGTATATTTTTATAGATAAAACTCATTTTAACTTCGTTTCAGCTGGTAATGGTTAGAGCTGCTATGGAATCATCTACGAGGGTTATCAGGTTAGTTTTTATTTTTGATTTTTATTTTCCTTGGTAAATTGAGCCTCTGGCTCTTAATAAATTTTATTTTACACCAGTGGCGTATCCATGATCTAATTTCGGAAGAGAGCAAAGCTTCTTGGATAAAAAAACAGCGAAGGGTTTGGTGTTTTGGAAAAGGGGGGTTGGGAGAAAAGGTTTTAGGGGTATTCCAAGAAAAAGGGGGTCGAGAGGAAATTTTTAAATTTTGAATACTTAACAAATTTCGTATGCACTGTTAACTCGGTAGAAGGGGGAGAGAATTTCACCCTTGTATCCCCCACTGGCTCGCACAGAGAAAAGGGTTAATTTTCAAAAAAAGTTTAAAAGAGAAAAAGGGAAATTTGAGAGTAAAAATTGAAACAAATTTAGAAAAAACAGGAGAAATTTTTGAGAGAAAAGGGGAAATTTGCCCTCTTTTCTCTCTTAATTTTTTACTTTTCTCTATCAAATTTCCTTCATTTATCTCAAAAATTCCCCCTATTTTCTCTCAATATTTGTCACTTTTCTATATCAAATTTTCTGTCTTTTCTCTTGAAAATTTTTTTCTTTTCTTTTAATTTTTGGCCCTTTTTTCCTGAAATTACCCCTTTTTTCTATAATTAACCTTTTTTTCCATTTTTTGTCACTTTTCTCTTATATTTTCTCTTTTTCTTCAAAATGTGAAAGAAAAGAGGGGAAATTTTGGAGAAAGAGGGAGAAAAGTTACAAAAAGGGGGGAAAGGGGTAATTTTAGAAAAAAAAAGTAATTTTTGGAAAAAAAGTGACAACATATGAGAGAAGAGGGAAAATTTTGGATTAAGGGGAAATTTAAGAAAGAAATTGACAAAGGTTATCTTAGAAAAAAGGGGTAGTATTAGTTAAAATAGTGTAATTTTTGTAAAAAAATTGAGAAAATGTGAGAGAAGAAGGAAAATTTTGAAGAAAGAGGAGAAGTTTTAGAAAAAAAGTGACAAAAATTAGAAAATAGGGTAATCTTTGAAAAAAGGGGTACTTAGTTCTAGTTAAATTATGGTATTTTTTGGAAAAAAGTGACAATGTGGCAGAAAAGAGGGGAAATTGTGGAAAAAGAGCGGAAGTTTAAGAAAAAAAATGAGAAAAGGGTAATTTTAGAAAAAACACTTGGAAATTTTAGAAAAAAGTAATTTTAGATAAGGAGAATTTTTAAATTTTTAATACTTCACTTTTAACATTCGTATGCACTATTACCTCGGGTGGAGGGGGGATTTCCTACTTTGATCCGCTACTGTCTTGCACTCAATGTGATTTGCGTGGTTGCCATTTAGAGAATTACTCAAGGGAAATGCGATTTGATAATCTTAATTTTTTTGTACTTAGCGTTTAATAACTCAATTTTATACAGGACATCACAGTACCATTTGTTTTTTGTTAATAAATAATTTTGTTTATTTGTAAGATTAGTAAATTTTTTTTTATTCTGATTTTTTTTTTTTAATTTAGTAGACTGACTAATGTAAGTTTAACTGGGTCCCTTTTAGCATTTTTTAAAAACCGAACTTATTTTTATGGTTCAATTATTAAATTTTTAAAATGCTCACCATTACTTTAATTTGTTAACAAATAAGAGTTAATGGAATTTTTAAATAGTTTATCAATGATAAAAATGCGCATGGATACGCCACTTGTGTAAGCAGAAATATTGCAGATATTCAAATTGTTAATACAAAATTATGATTTTTATTTAAAAATAAAAAATAAATACAGTGAAAAATGTATTTATTATTATTTTTATTACATAAAAATAGCAAAATCAATATAATGTGTAATTACATAAACAAATATATAAATATTAGTATTGCGATAACTTAACATATTCGAATAAGGATTCCAAGCAGAAGTCCATACTGTATATATATTTATGCTTGAAGGAGAATATTGAAAGAAGCTTTCTTTCAAAAATTTTCAATTTTTTCTCTCAATTTTTGACATTTTTTTCCTAAAAAATTATACCTTTTTTTTTCTAAAATTATCCTATTTTTGTATTTTTATCATTTTCACTTTCCCGACCCATCTCCGAGAAGGGAAAATGTTGTGAACGAGATAAAAAAAATTTCGAGACAAAGATGGAAATATCTAGTTAGAGGTTCCCTGTGATGAATACGTCCATTTCCAGAAGGACGTTTGTCTGTCTGTTAAAGTTTCAAACTTTGACATTTTTTATTTTTGACAGGTGACAGTTGGAGAAATAATTTTGACTGTTTTGAATAGAGTTTTTCAAGAGCTTTCAAATGACATATTGCACGTCAAATTCCGTGATATATTGCTTCTGTCATTTTTTGATACTGACACTTCCTTTTGACAAATGTCGTACAAAAACTAATGGGTTCTTCCAACGGATAACTCAAACCCATATTCCAAATTTCAGCTCAATCGGATTAAACGTGTGGCTTCTATCGTGAAAGAATACAGACAGACAGACTTCGCATTGGAAATGGTCTTAATCATTTCAGGTGACCTCAAAATGGATATTTCCATCTTTATCTCGAAATTTTTTTTAGCTCGGTCACAATACTTTCCCTTCTCAGAGGTAGGACGGGAAAGTAAAATTAAATTTAAAATACTGTGAATTATCAATTATGTAAAAAATACTTGTATTAAGTACATAAATCAGCGTATAAAAGCCGTATAAAAGTATCCACGATGGAAAAGATATTGTTGGATATTGGTTTTGTCGGAGAGAAAAGCGAATTACAATGCTATCCAAGAAAATAAGAAAAGGTAAGTCTTTATTTATGTTATGGGAAGGAAACGAAAGAAAGTATAAATTTCAATAAATGTTTATTCAAAATATAAAATATATTGAAATAGGTTTTTATCAGTAATAAACAAAAAAAAATACAAAATCAGATTGTACAAATATATTCAACTAGACAAGGATAATGCCCGCGCGGACATTAAATATAAAATACGCAATAATATTTTTTTTCTTCTTTATTATATGTACCTAATAAACTTATCTTTCAATAATTATCCAATGAGGTGCAAAAATGCAAAAAAATGGAAAATTCTCCACAAATCGGCATCATTGTTGATTACTGACTGACTGACCTACTAATTTTTTTTGTTCTTCTTTATATGTAGCGAGAGCGAGAAAGTAAAAAGTACGCAGCTGTATAATATAATTATCCTTCAATTACCCAATGATGTGTAAAAATGGGAAATTCCTCACAAATCGGCATCACCGTTGATTATAAAATATCCAAAAAGAGGAAATTCCGCACTAATCGGCATCACTAGTTGATTACTGACTGACTGACTGAGCTACGCGGCTAGTATATTATAATATTTGCAATAATTTTCAGGAAATTACAATTTCCAAATTCATAAGAATTTACAATAATTTTCTAGAGCCTATAATTATCCTTAAAAACAAATAGCGCTATTAAAATTTGTACTTTTACAAACTAAGAATACATCATAACACTTCAACCGCCATGTGATCCCAATTTTTCACCAGGCTGGGAAAAAAAGTCTCTATGCTCATATTTTCCTTCTTTGTCAAATTATTTTTTTATGCTTACGTAAAAGCATTAGCGCACGGAACTTGAATATAATTAAGACAGAATCCTTTATTATCGACGTCATTTGGAGCTTCTATCCCGTCAGTGTGGAAATATAAATTAAACGGTTTAACATTACCTAAAAAAAAAATTCGTACATAACAAAACATTTGGATAAAAGTTATGTACTTACTTCTTACTGTTGTTGGAATCAGACTAACATCAGCCGCTAAATTTCCACCGCAAATTCGATCTACCGTGGTGGAGAGTCCTGTGGTTGCTCTGCCGACGTTCGAAGCCATGGGAATGACAAGATAATCGGATTGACAATAGTTAGTATTTCCCGTGCTTCCGACCATCGCCGGCACTCTATTGTTTGAATTTCCTGATAGGGTAAACGACTGATTACGGTTGTTCACTAAAAAGAAAGTATTTTGAAATATTTAATTTATTTTTAGATAGAGACAACCTGTGTATATGTACTAAAAAAAAATTGCACTCGATCAAACATGCCACAAAAAACCCAATTCACTTACCTGGATCCTCATCAGGACACTGAGTGTATTGAATCCCGCAAAAATTCCATTCAGGCCGGACGCAGATGCTGTAGTCTTGATTGGAGAGTTGCGCTCCTGTTTGAGGATCGTAGTTGAACGATAAGATTTGACCGGAAACTCCCGTGAAGTATTGCAAACAACCCTCTTCGGCTAAAAAAATATTTATATATGGCTTTTTTATCGAAGTTTGTGGAAAGAGTCAATATTGGAGACAAAAAATGAGGGAAGTTAATGTTATGTTTTTTAAAAATATATCACATTTGACCAACTACATCTGATCGAAAATATATTTGATCGAAAAAACAACTAATCCAAAACAAAAGTGATGGAAAATAATGCTCAAAAAAATATTGATCGAAAATAGATTTGACTAAAAAATCAATTTTTGGAAAAACCAAATAATCGCACATAATATATAAATAAAATAATAAATAATGAATCGACGTTTTTCCTTTAAGTTTAACAATTTTGACAGATCTTGAACTTAAATTATAAAATTTTGACAATTTTTTTGTTAAATTTAACATTTTTAACAAAATTTTTGTTAAAATTGTCAATTTTAACTTATATTTACTTCAAATATGACAGTTTAAACAAATGTCTCTTATTAAATTTGAAGATTTTGATAATATTCTTTTTATATTGACGATTTTAACCAAGTTTTCGTTACATTTATCGATTTTGATAGACCTTCAATTTTAATTTGACAAGTTCCCTTTAAATTTAAAGATTTTGACAAGTTCCTTCTTAAATTGATGTTTTTCCTTTAAGTTTAACAATTTTGACAGATCTTCAACTTAAGTTATAAAATTTTGACATCTTTTTGTTAAATTTAATATTTTTTAACAAAATTTCTGTTAAAATTGTCAGTTTTGACTAATATTTACCTTAAATTTAACAGTTTAAACAAAGGACTCTTATTAAATTTAAATATTTTGACAATATTTTTTAAATTGACGATTTTAATCGTGAAATTTAACGATTTTGATAGACGTTCAGTTTTAATTTGACAAAGTTCCAGTTAAATTTAACATTTAATCATTGATCATCATAAATAAGTATATTTTTAAAACATTTCTAAATTTTACTACCTTTATAGTTTGCCATACAAGGAATTTGTAATATACGAATTTTCCAATTTCTCTGAAATGACGGTCCACTTGTCACAATTGTCAATGTCACCGGAGTCATAAGTCCAGGAGCCGTACTAATATACACTAAAAAAAAAAGAAACCGTCATTATTTTCCATCTATTTGTAAAATATCAACATATGTTTTTGCACAATTGTCATTATACTTAAATTAGAACCATATGAAAAAAGTTCTGTATGGCCTAATACTATAAAAATGGAAACCTCTGAAGGGATACTTACTTTAGAGTACCCCCATATCTTCGGTCAGCTTTGACCTACAGGGCTAAAGTATAAACTCGACTAAGGTATGGCCCTAAGGTTAGGTTACCAACCAAATTTGAAGCAAATCGGTGAAGTGAAACGGTCGTGAGATCTCTCACAGACAGACACACTAACACACAGACACATTATACTAGAATCGCAAATAAATTAAAATTTTATGGGAATTTTACAGCACAGGCGGCACTAAGAAAATTTGTGATTTTATAGCCTGCAGTTAAAATATGTGGTAAATTTAAGGTTTTGTGTATAGTAATAATAGGCTACCCTTATTTTAATCCCTTTTAAGACTCTGATGAGCGCACGGTTGGGTAAATTAGGAGGTATTTATTATATTTTTTCTTGTTACTATTTTAAACTTAAATAATTGTAATTTAACCGCCGGGGTGCTTATTTTAGGTGAGTCCCCTAATATTTTGTAAAGTACATACCGAAATAATACTCAATAATACATATTCAAAAAATAACTATTTTAAATGATTTAATGTACCCCGTAAATAATAATACACCTAAAATTTCCTGATCTGACAGATATATTACTCCGGCTCGATTCCGATTCTAGTATAACAAGATAATCAGATATAATTTTTCTTCAGTTGTATACGAGGTTCGCAAAAATTAAAATTTTGTTCAAGAGAAATTTAAAAAATAGAAAAATGTAATTGGGAAAAAAGTTAAACAAAATAAAAGAAATAAATCGAAAAAATCATACTACCATATGTTTGGTGGTAAATCAATTTCTTCTTCATGTAAGTAAAGTTTTGTTTGTCCAAAATTTTACTTCTACCATGTAAAAAAAGCCTTATTTTTTTGTTATATAATCTAATTTTATTCAATTTGATTTTAAAATTCCATTCGCATAAAAAACTTACATTTATCACCTAAGGAAATAAACGAATTAAATGCGAGACAACAGAAAGACTGATGGCGAAATACCGACTCTGGAGACCAAAAAAAAGAAACAGGGAAAACGAAAAACAAGGCAAATATAATGTCACGAAAAGGAAAACACATTTAGTGTTTATTGCGGTTTTACTATAATAAAAAAAACGTATGCAATAAAATGAAATTGGATCTAGTATATTTTTAATAATACTTACTGTGGTTATCTATATTATTTCCACATATTACAGGTATGGGATTTCCTCCTGACACCAAAAATTGATCATTATTGCAATTGTGGTTTAGGGATTCTGGTTGCATTAAGTTGAGCTCTTCAAAATTTAGCCTAAAATTGATTTGTAAATAAAATAAATATCACACATTTGTAAAATATTAGAGAGTTGCAACATTGGAAATGCATTTTAGTTTGGATTTTTATAAAGATTCAAGACTGTTTAAAAGAAGTTATTTAGCTTAAATTCAGAGTAATAATCTTGCAATGGCAAATAATAATAATAGCCGACCATTCTCTGCACAAGCCTTTGGCTTCCGGGGTTCACTCGTAAGGGGTGAAATATAGGGTGAGTATTATTATTATTATTATTATATTAATGAAAATAGGTTTTATCAGTTTCTACCTTACTTAATTTTTTGTCATATATCCCTAAAAAAATAATAATCTATAGTTAGAAATAAAACTATTTTTGGGATTAAATCCCTAGAATAGTTTTCCTAAAAGTTGCTTTTTTATGTTATTATATGATAATATATAATAGAAAATAAAAAAATTATTTTATTAAATAAACTCTTGATATAAATAGTCATAGAAAAACTAATATTATTCAGAAGTAGGATATTTAAAAAAGTTAAAATTCAAATCATATTCAGAAGTGAAATTTTAAAATAATAAAAGTCCTCTTTCTGTAAATACAGTTGGGAATGAACAGACATGATACATATATTTTTTTCTTTTTTTATTTTAATTTTGAATGCATTAGCTCGTAACATAGCAACCTTAATGTGAAGCCACTCTAAATGTTTTCATTTTTGCGCGATGTTATTGGACAGCGAGAAAATATGTAGGTTGGAGGTTTGTGAAACCGTTAATATAATAATATTGATTTTCTAAGTGACTAAATTTTATTAATAAAAAAATGGTATATTGTCGAAATGATTTTTCCAAGCTGAGCAAAACAAATATTTTTGTGGCTCTTTTCACTTTAAGAATCTGAGAGCTTCCAAAACTAATAGTAATAAATAATAAAGAATTTAATTTAAAGATGCCTAAACCCTGTTTTAGACATACAATACACAATAAATACTGTAGAGAGGTGATAAAAATTATAAAATATTTAAATAAATAAAATAACGTTTTATGCTTTTCACACAAAAATAACGAATTTATTCGTAAACAGAAGATTATCTATTCTCAAATGTGGTAAAATTATTCGAATAATAATAATAATAATAAACTTAAAGTCATACGACATAAAATATATTGTAAATTAGTTGATTAGGCGGGGAAGGGCGACGTGTTTCGGCCAAACAATGGCCATCATCGAACACAAATATTACTTGTCTTAATGAACAAATTTACCTCACCCAAAATTATTTAATTCTAAATTTACGTTTCTAATTTTCATTTTCATTATTTAATTTGATACATGTTATAGGTTATTTCTTCTTCTTTTTTAATTTGATCTTATATTTTATTAAGTGGTCTGTTACCTTCTTTCCTATCATCGTCTGTGACGTCAAATTCATTTATCCTCGAGCTGTCACTTGTTAAAATTGTCACTTAAATCTAGTTGCCGCATGATGGTTAAGACTCAATTTAAAATTTCAAATCTTTAATTCAACTGTAATTGCATCAAAAATTCATATAATATTTCTTTAATTTTAATTTAGAAATGTTTTTACGAATTTACAACGTTTTTTCAGTTTTTTTAATTTTTTTTTGATATTTTCACTTATTAATCATACCAATTTGTAACTCATTTGGACGAGCTTAATCTTCTATAAGTAATTTTAATCTTTATGTATGTTAACAATTTATAATTTGTATTGTAGGCCTGATGATGGAAATTGTTTGGCCGAAACATGTCGCCCTTCCCCGCTTAATCAACTAATTGACAATATATTTTATATCGTATGAGATTTAGTTTATTATTATTATTATTCTTTGAAATTTATTCGTGACTCGTTTCGTTACATAGTAACTTCATCAGACTACTATTAATTACAAAAATATCAAGAAATTCATACTAAAACAACTAATAATAATAAGTACCTCTCTAAGGGCTATTAGATAGGTACTTATTATTCGTAGTCGTTTTAGTATAAATTTCTTGATATTTTTGTAATTAATAATAGTAACTCTTGTTATTTTTGTGTGAAATCATAAAACGTTGTGTTATTTATTCAAATATAATAATGGATTTTCATCAAGTAAAAGCCGACACAGTGAAACAGTTAAAACTATAAAAGTTAATCAGGATTAAATAGAAGTAAACATAAACTCCTGGTGGCCGAAAGCTCACAAGAAGCTTTTCCAATAGTCTGATGAAGAGGTTAATAATTCTGATAGAACTAATAAATCTATTCACCTAATAACAACGATGTATTTGACACAATAAATCATGTATCTAAATTATAATTAATAATATACTTACCTTATTAAAAAAATTAAAAATTCAAGAACCGCTTGCAAATATTGCAAAAATTAACTGAAAAAAATGGGGTTTGGTTTTTTGCAAATATCTCAAAAACTATTTGACATTTTTCAAATTTGAAAAAAGATTCTAAAAGAGGAGAAAACTTACCACTAGACTATTTAAACCATTATTTTTTTATATCCAAAAGTCAGTTATGGTTATAATTTGATCACTCTATTATTTCTGTTATGCTAACAGATACAAACAAAAGTGTTATACAAAAGATATATGTATGTAATTTTTTTATTTTAATGGAACACCCTCTATATTATGGCACATTCAGATAGTGCTTTTTTTAACATATCCACAATATATACTTTTATAGGTCTAGTTGACAGTAAATACCTACAAAAAGAGGTGACTGTGACTGACAATAAAATCCAACATTTAAAGCGATATAGTGTTTAATTATGAAATGGAAACCGACATCATATTTTCACAAATTATAAGAAACTAAACCAATTGCTTAAAATTACTGCCGTTATTTTCAATACAATTTTCTATACTGTTCAAAATTGCATTATTATTTTGATCGTTCTATTTCAGCTTCAATTTTTTCCCTAATTATTGCAATACTGGTATTTGAATCGAAATTAAGTTTTTTTTAAATAGACCCATAAAAAGCCATCTAAAGGTGTTAGTTCAGGACTATTTGGCGGCCATCGAATTGTTATCTAAATTGCGAAATGATTATCTAAATGTTCTCGCACTTCTCTTTATACAGAGTTGCACCGTCTTGGTGCCAGATCATGACATCAAGCGCATCTTGTGGAAATTGCTGAAGTAAATCGTCAACTTGCAGATAGAATGTCATAAAAGTAAGTGACCTGTAATTATAAAATATTGTCCCAACTACGTTAGTCTGAAAAATTCCACACCAGACATGAATTGATTTGCAGCCTGATTTTTTAATTGGTTTAATTTTGTTTTTTCTTTGATTGTTTTGTTCCTGTTAAAAACTCCCGAGGTAGGGCGTGATTCAATCGTTTAAATAATGTTATTAAAGTAATTTTCATTACCGTTTAAAATTCTTATCATTTGTCGACAGAATTCTAGTCTTTTTCGCTTATACAGGGTGTTTCATTATGAAAGTGGCATACGTTAACTGCAAAATAGGGATACCTAGACGATCTCAAAAACCCCATACTTAATGGGTCTTACTACTTTAATAACCAATCAATTTTATCCATTTTGCCAATTTATTGCATGGTTTATAACTTTCTAACCATACTGTATATTTTCATGATATTTGGTGGCATATTTTGTTAAAATCGATCAATAAATTTGCAATTAATGAAATCCAGGTCCGGATTAAAAAAAATATAAAATATTCCGACCCAAAAACAACACCCTGTACATCAGATTTTTCTAAAATAATCCACAAAAACTTTCATCTTTAATTAACGAATAAATAATAATGTTATTGAAGAATAAAAAATGAGGGGGTAATCCCACCCAACTTTCCGAACACTCCTAGTAAAGTAATTGTTTAATCGATTATTTTAGTTTTTCTGCATTAAAATACATTAATTATATTACCTATCGAATGGTATAAATCACATTTTAATATCTTTAATATTTTTAAAGTTATTCAATTTTTTTTAAACTCATATTAAATTTCAAAAAAAAAATGAGGAATTCTACAATTTTTTGAATAAAATTTTGAAAAAAATCACAATTATAGAGTTTTTTACTACAAATTTAAGGGTAACTTTTTTAAAATTTTTAATATTAATTTTAACCTTAAAACAAATCAAACCTATTTTTGAATAATTTTAAAATCAATAAATCATTAATATCTCATTCAATTTTATTCAAAATTGGAAACAGACCTTTTTTTAGATTTTCTGGATCAAAATGCATTAATAAAGTTAGTTTAAAAAACAAAAAAAAAATCAAATTTTTTTCCAAAAATTCATGGGTATCCATTGAATTGTTTAAATTTTTTTCATTTTTTGCTATAACTTTTACAAATACTATATTAAAATTATGAAATAATTTACACACATAGTACTTTTGGATCCTTTTCGGATATGCTATTTACTTTTTTCATTTATTTTATACTTATTGATAAAACAAAATTACAAAAAATTTAAAAAAAATTCTTAATTTTTTCTATTATAATTACAATTCTAAATTTTAAGAAACCAAAATACATTTAAAATTTAGAGTTTTATATTATCTTTCGATTGGTGAAAATCACATTTCAATAACTTTAATATTTTAAAAGTTATTCAATTTAGTTTAAAATCGTAATATAATCTTACATTTCTTAGCCAATTTTTTAAAAATTCCAAAATTTTTGTAAAAAAATTTTGAAAAAAATTATAATTATAAAATTAATTATTACAAATTTAAAGATATTTTTTTTAAATTTTTAATATAAAAATTTAACTAAAAAATTATAATTTAATAAAGATAAAAATTAAAATAAAAACTAGCGGCGAAACTATGTGCAACTTGAAAAAATAGTCATGACAAAATTTATAGAAAATTTTATGTTCTACAATTTTGATACCATGTAATTTTTCATAAAACTCCATAATTTTGTCTCAAAATCTAAAAAAGTCACAAAAATGTCAATATAAATTTTTTTCACGCCCTCTAGCGGCGAAACTATCAGGAATTCAAAAAACCGGTAATGACAAAATGTGTAGAAAATTTTATGTTCTACAACTTTCATATCCTGTAATTTTTCATAAAAATGCATTATTTTGGTTATTTAAGAAAAATATGAAAAAAAAATACTTTTTAATAAATCTGGCAACAATGGCAAAAGTTTTTGAAAATTTTAAACATTCGAAATTAAACTATAACGTATAAAAAATATATGTGTAAAACTTTATTGTCATCTTGTTAAGTAATGACGTCATCACTTATAGCAACTGTCACTTCCGGTTGTTCGATTAACTCCAAAATCTATACAGGTCGTCTCCTTGTTACCCTAAATATGTATATAAAATTTCATCTAAATCGGTTCAGCCGTTTAGACGCTATCGTGTTCACACACACACACACACAGACACACACACACACAGACACACAGACACACACACACACAGACACACACACACACAGACAGACATCATGCTAAAAATGGTATAAATGGATTCAGGTGACCTCAAAACGTAAAGATCTGTTAAAATCTGGGTATGGTCAAAATATCATGATCGCAATACTTTCCTTCTATACAACTCTGTTGTTCGGAAAGTAAAAACGAAGATTTGTAATTTAAAAAAAAAATAAGAATTTTTTTTAATATTTTTAAATGTCAAGCGCTTTCGGCCAGTGACTGGCCATCTATGGGACAAAAGTCAAACTTTAGAAGTGCGAAAAAAATTGTAACATATCCAATTTTTAAATTTTAATAAAGCCCTTATAAGCAACAAAAGAACAATTTTATAGTTTTGACAGATAAAACCAAAAAATTATAGTAATAACATGCGTGGCCAAATAATTTTTGTGCGAAAAGTTAAGATAAAAACTTTAGATATTTACTGTCAATTATTTTTAAAAGTATAAAAACTAGACCTATAAAAGTGTATATTGTGACATTTTTATGTTCAATTAAAAATAAAAAAAATAATTTTATACCCCGTATGCACGGGCGCTACTGGTGTGCAAAGTATATTTAATTCAAATTAATTTATACTCCTACATCTTTTATAGAAACTTTTTTTTGTATCTGTATGAATAACAGAAATAATAGGGTGGTCAAATTATAACCAATAACCCTGTACCATAAAAATTTAATTTTGAATTAAAAAAATAACTAGTTTCGGTCACAGACCGTCTCAGGTCATTATTTATTTATCACTATTAGAAGGGAAAATATAAATCACCAAAGATGAGACCCATTATGGGTAATGAAAATTTTTCTCAAGTACCAAATTGTAAAAGTCACAATGAGTTTCACCTTTGGTGATTTGAATTTTCCTTTCTAGTAGTATTAAATAATGGCCTGATTATGTATGTGATCGAAACTAGTTGCCCTTCAAATTCAAAATTAAATTGTTGTGGTATCTGACTTTGTGCTTTATTTTTTTAGTTTTACTTGCAAATTTACCTTATATAAGCATTTATGTAAATTAAAAGTATGAAGATTCTAAAGTTTCCCAAGTATTTTATTATCATTTTTAGATAAATAAAACAATGTTTTTCAGGAAAAACATATAACAAAAAATTATTAAATGATTCGTGACAGTTTCGTTGTAAAACAACTTCATCAGACTAATACTATTTGCAAATTAAATCAAAAAATATGATCGGTCACGATTTCGATGACAAACTACCTGTGCTTTTAATCCCTTACTCGATTTCTACTCTCAACGCTACGGATTAGGGCTAATGAAACAAACAATCATAGTTATTGATTAATTTGAATAAACGCGTATATAAACGACAATGTTGAACAGGGTTGAACTATTTTATTTTGTAAGTAAAAAAATTAAAAATCTATTTTCAAATTTTATTTTATTAATTATTTTATTTTATGTTGTAACTAAAGGAATTACAGACATTTTGACAGTAGATTTCTGCAATTATTAAGGAACCTTCACCGAAATCTCAAGGTTGTGTCTTTCACCAATTTTGGGAAGGATTCTTTTTGGTTCGTCCTGATTGGAAAATTGTTACATGGTTGAAAAATCTAGGAAGGTTAAAATAAAGAAACAAAAGAAGAAAGATATCAACGACGACAACAAAAAATTATTAGATATACTTCTGTCACAATTATACAGGGTGATTCATTGGGAAATGCGCATACTGTAAGGGTAGATGAGGCACACCGAGGTGATTTAAAATAACCTATATTTAATGGACCTGTCTTTCTTTATAACCTAGATACAGAGTGATTTAATAATTTTATCCCTTTTTTTAATTAATCATAACTTAATAACCGCCCTATATATTTTTCTAATATTTGGTACGTACGTTTTTTGTCCAATTTATTTCCCAATGAATCACCCTGTATATACATTATATTTAAAATTCTAATTTTACTTTAATTTTAAAAACGTAAGTTATTTGGTTTAAAAATAAGAGCCAAATATTCTCGACATTTTCGGATATTCTCACATTTGATTTTTTAGGAACAAAAATGGAAAAATAGAAAATGCAGACAAAATAGGAATAGGAAAATATTGAGAAAAATAAAGAACAGTAGTGAAAAATATGATAAAATAGTGAAAAAGAGGAATAAAAAATGAAAAATACAAAAAAATAAGGTAAAATAAGGAGCTATAAGCTAAAATAGTAAAAGAAAATAAGGAAAAATACATAAAAATAAGAAAAAGTGGAAAAAGGAAGATATAAGGGAAAATAGCGAAAAAATATAGAAAAATAGAAAAGTAGATAAAGATACGGGGAAATAGGGAAAAGTTGTAAAATTAGGGTAAAATAGGGAAAAAATAGGGCAAAATGAAGAAAACAGACAAAAATAGGGCAAAACAGGAAAAGTAGGATAACATATGGAAAATTAGTCAAAAGTAGGAAAACTACGACAAAATACGGAAAAACAGGCAAAAATAATTCAGAATATAGAAAAATGGGAAAAATATGAAAAAAAAATCGAAAAATATGAAGAAATAAGGCAAAATAGGGAAAAAAGGCAAATGTAGGAACAAATAGGGCAAAATATTAAAAAAATATTGCAAAATGGAGAAAATAGAAAAAATAGGAAAAATGAGGCAAAATGTGGAACGTAGTAAAAAGTAGGACAAATATAGAAAAATAGTAAAAAGTTATTTAATTAGGGGAAAAATAGGCAGAAATAGGGCCAAACGGGGAAAAATTGGGAAAAAGTAAATAAGGGTAAAATAGAAAAAAATAAGAAAAATAGGAAAAAGATGAGAAATGGAAAAAAAGGGGAAATGAAAAATAGAAAAAATATGAAAAAATGGGAAAAAATAGGAAAAAAATAGAAATAAAAGGAAAAAATCAGAAAAAAACTAGGAAAAAATAGAAAAACATGGTGGGAAATGGAGAAAAATTGAGAAAAGTTGGAAAATTGGGTTAAAATAATGCAAAATGAAAAAAAAAATAGGAAAAAGTAGTGCGAAATAGAGACAAAAAAATAGAAATTAGGAAAAACAGGAAAGAATAGGGCAAAACAAGAAATAAGAAAAATGCGAAAAAATATAAAAAAATATGGGCATAAATAGGAAAAAATGAGAACAAATGTGTCAAACTACTGAAAAATAGGGAAACATAGAGTAAAACAGGGTAAAATAGAAAAAATTGGCCAAAATCAGGACAAATTGGAAAGAATATGGAAGAAAAAGAAGGAACTTATAGAAAAAAATAAAAGGAAAATAGGAAAAAATAGAAAAAAAAAACAGGAAAACTGGCAAAAATAAAAAAAAAATAAGCAAAGCAGGGTCGTACAGTAACCAATAGTAACCAATTTAGTAATGTAAGATTTAAATTCAGAATTTTTGTAATACATAAAACATGTCAAAAATTTAAAAAAAATTATTTTATTTATACAAATAATATATTTCAGATAATGAATCTTAACTTTTTTTTTCATGACAGAACAAACTGCTGTTTTTTTTGGCATTACTCTATATTACAAAAAAAATATATACGATTAGGTATCTGAAAAATAAAATTAATTTTGAAAATAAATTATATCACGCCGCACGTGCTTTGCAAAGAACTCGCCGACGGTCGATAGATATTTAGATATCTAATTTAAAATGCATAAGGATTAAAAGATTAGGATTTTACGAGTTTCCATTTAAACAACCTACTGTACTAAAATCGCTATTAAAGGTAAAACAAAAAAATATAATTATATTGATGACTATAATTTAAACGTGCAGGTCATAAAACAATTGTTATTTACCTGAACTGACACACATTCTGATTGGCTTTAATCAGAGTAACCTGACAGGAACCAGTGTCGTCGTACTGATTAGGATATTCATTATTCACGAAGTAAGTCCCGTTTTCTCGTATCGTCCTTCCGCATGACGACATAACTACAAAACAGAAATTTAAAAACAAAGTATGTGTTAATAATGATATTATTTTTGTGCTTACATATACAACAGGCTCCGTAACCACCAGCACAAGTTCCACTGATTGTTCCTCCTTTTGCCGTACAATCTGATGCTGCTGTACACGTTCCAAAAAATCCATCTTCGCTATAGCATTCTGGATTTTCAAATTGGACGTATGTAAATAGGGACAAAACTAAAAAATATATAGAATTGCTTAATTTGCTATCTTTAAACGATACTCGTATAAAAATTGTTAAAATTTCAGAAAAATATTGATGTCCGTTAAGTTGGCCCCGCCATTTTGGATATTAAAAAAAAAAAAATTGTACTGTATTGTGCTATGTTTGTATATATGTTTTTTCTATTTTTTTTTGAATTGTTTAATTTTTCACTGTTAAGTTGGCCCTGCTTTTTTCTCAGATTAAAAAAAGCACCGTGCTGAGTTATGCTTATTGTGCCGATATTTTTTTTTAATTAAATTAGCCGAGCAAATTAAAAATCAATTTTCAAAAAATATTTTTTTAAAAATTTTTTTGGCGAAACTTAGTTGTGCTGCATTGTAATATACTCATATTGTATTTTTGTACTCTTTTCTACTAAAAAAAATAATTAGCCGAGAAAATTGAAAATTAATTGTCAAAAATATTAAAAAAAAATTTTTGGACAAAACTTTAATTGATTTCGAATTCTCAAATTTACCATGTAAAATGCAATATAATAATTAAAATAGTTTTCCAACCATCTTGGTAATGTGAGATTTGTTTGGTGATATAACACTGTGCTAGTAAATTTTTGTTTTTTTTTTTGAAAATAAATTTCAAATCTCAGCTAATTTAATGTTTAGATGAAAAAAACTACAAGAATAGTGTAGCCTCAAAAAATAAAGCAGTACACTATAGCACATTTTTATCCATTTCAGCAAAAGTTACAGAAAAAATGGTATTTCCGAAAAAACATTTTTTTAATGTCTCTGAAAATATATTTTCAATTGTCCCAGCTAATAAAATTTTTTAAGGCAAAAAGTCAAGAGTACAAAAATACAATATGAGTATAGCACAATTCAGCACAACTAATAGTTTTGCGAAAATATTTTTTTTTAAATTTTTGAAAATTGATTTTCAATTTTCTCGGCTAATTAATTTTTTTAGGAGAATAAGCCAAGAGTATAAAAATACAATATGGGTATAGCACAATGCAGCACAATAAATAGTTTTGCCAAAAAAAATTTTTTTAAAATATTTTTGAAAATTGATTTTCAATTTTCTCCGCTAATTTAATCAAAAAAAAAACAATCGGCACAATACAGCATAAACGTAGCACAACTCAGAACGGCTCTTTTTTCTCCGATGTAAATCGGAGAAAATGGCGGGGCCAACTTAACGTTGAGAAATTAAAATATTAAAAAAAATAGAAAAAAAATATATCTTTATTATTTATGGCACAATACAGCACAATTAAATTTTTGTGATATTATGGAATCAAATCGTAGAAATAGTTCAAAGACTAAATCAAATGAACAAACTAAATAACACTAACAATTTTAGTCTCATTTACAATTATGTCCTTTCTTTAATTAAAAACAAAAATATAATTAACTAATTAACGTTTTATCATTTTTCTCGACGTTTCTGAGCTCCTAGACTCCGAAAACCTGTCCTGTCTAGATGTAAACCTATTAACTCTCGAACAAAAGCTGGCATCAAGTTCCAGTTTTAACTCTATAAGTTAGTTTTCTCTAAGGATGAACTCTATTAAATTTGAGCAGGATCGGGATAGCCCGTCCGTTATCCACCATACAAATTAGGTCTTTTCCATAAGAAAACTTTGTTTCAGTTCAAATTTTTTCAACGTCACATCATGTATAAAATTACCATACATGTATGTGAGAAGTTTGACAAGGATCGCACTAGCTGTTTCGGTAGCCGATGAGCCGAAGTCCTAGAATTTGTTTTCGTCGAATAAAGTTTATACGCAAAATATGTAAAAAAATCATTATTTTAACTTACATCTACTGTTCCTGTTATTAGAAGAACTGATCAAATCATTGTCACTTCTTTTCCGAAATAAATCTCCAAACCAATCATCAGTCCAGCCACAAGAAACCAAACAAAACACCATCGGTAACACAATAGCCAACATCTTAGTTTCTTCTGAAACCATCACAATTCAACGAAGAATGTTTTATAACCTCGTAGTTCGGTCAATTTCCTAAAGACTTAATGAGAGTAATAAGGAAGCAGAGTAAAACTAACGAATCATGAAAAAAGTCTATTGTTTTCGAATATAGCACGTAAAATGCTGTGACAGCTCAAGTATTTGAATGCTCTCATTAAATCATTCATTGTATGAAAAAGCCGAAAATGTTACGTTAGTTATTATAAAAGAGTAAATTGTATTGCATAAACAATAACAAAAATAAAGTGGGTCTCATATTGAAAATTAAAATTAAGAGGATTAACCAAGGTTAATATGTATACTCGTCCTTTTGCAGGCTTAAAATTCCGCATTATTTTTTACCCGTGGAGAATTCGCAACTGCGGACTTTTTTTAAGGCGGCGTTAGCAATTGGTTAAGCATCTTGTACAGATGTGAAAAAAATGTATTATAATGTAATATTGGTAATTAATTAAACATTTTGAGTATATCTAATGTTACTTTCTTTATTAAGTTCGTCCGTCACCAATAGTCGGTTTGTAAGGGTTTTGAAATAACTTTTTTTTTTGAGAACGGCATAAGCTACTAGTCTAAAATAACAACAGACATGAACGAAAACGCTAAGCTTACGGCTCTATCGTAACGCAATTTTAAACTTTGGTTCCTACTTTTTAAAAAATCGATTACAACTTTGGGACATATTTATAATTTTTTTGCATGTTTTTAATAAAAAAATACAGTGCAAACTACAAAACTGACAAAAAAATTATTTCAATACAGCTTTAGTCTGATCCTTAAATGTGATTACTAGGAAAATTTAGTGTAAGTTATAAGTAAATGATGAACAATTAAGACGACTCAATAAAAGTTCCGGAAGGAGGTGGTGGGGGTAGGTAACTATACGTTTTGAGGGTGGATATTGGTTTTTTACCGATTTAAAAATATAATTTATGAAATTAAAGTGAAAATGTTCTTTTTTGTGATTTAAAGAAGCTGTAATTTTTTCATGGTAAAATATTTTTCGATTTTATACGAATTTAAATAGAAAAGCCTATTTTTCAATTGAAAAAGTAGGTTTACTAATTAAAAAATGTTTAACTTTATCAGGCGCAAATTTTCTTCCTTGAAACTCGACTTTAGATGGTATAAAAAATATATTGTTTGTAGTTAAATGCAAAAAAAAATTAAAGATTTTTTCATAATCGATTTTTTAGTTAATTTTTTGAAATTTTTTACCTAAGCGTTGAAATTGATGAAAAAGATTAATTTTCATGTAATCCTATTGTTTTTCTTTTTTTCAAGGGTTTTCAAATGACATATTACGAGTTAAATTTCGTGACATATTGCATCTGTCATTTTTTGATAGTCACACTTCAGTTTGACAGATGTCGTACAATAATTTCTTCTGGCGGGTAACCGAACCCCATATACCAAATTTCAGCTCAATTGGATTAAGCGTATGGCCTCTATCTTGGAAGAATACATATAGACACACAGACAGACAGACAGCCAGATAGACAGACAGACAGACTTTCATTTGGAAATGGTTTTAATCGTCTTAGGTGATCTCGAAATGGATATTTCCATCTTTATCTTGTGGGCCGGGAAAGTAAAAATCAATAGTTAAACATTTATCGGAAAAAAACAAACATTAGTCACTATTTGTCAAAATTAGCATATATTGTAAAAATGCAGTAACATTTTATTTTAATTTTCTATATACACCCACCAGTTATTTATATTTGGACCAATATGGTTATACAGGGTCTTGCTATATTTGTCAGACATCGGTCTACCCTAAATAGCTCTTATTAATTGTTGAATTTTGACATCGGTATATATATACCCTTAATGGGCTTAGTTGCTGAGATACAGGGTGTTAAAAGTTTTAGATAAAAATTAAAAATTCCCATAAATCAAAAACACCTTTAAATATTTTTTCAAATCTGGTGGCAACTTTTGCCCCCACATTTTTTACGCCACTGGCATTAATTTTTTTTAACTCTCTGTTCAGTTTTAATTAAAAAAATAATAACCTTTTATGGTGTTAAAACGAACGGTCTTCGAGAAATTTGCTTTTAAACAAAAGTCTGCAAGTACTTAGATAATTTACAAATTATGATTTGTAGTGTAATTTGCCCGTCGGCGTTTTGGTAAACCACTAAATATTTGAAAAGGGATACAAGTTATTTATGGACTTAATTTTGTTGTTGCAATTTAATAAAAATCAAAATCACAATAGCGCAAAAGCTATTCAAATTAAATTCTAACAAATGTATTACGATAATAACAGAATTAAATAATTACAATAGTTGTTCAGACTTTTGTTTAGAAACAAATTTCTCGAAGACCGTTCTTTTTAACACCATAAAAGGTTATTATTTCTTTAATTAAAACTGAACAGAGAATTAAAAAAAAAAACAATAAAAAACGTTTTTGGCCCAGTGGCGTAAAAAAAAATACGGGGCAAAAGTTGCCACTAACCCTGATAGCGCGCCACTGGTTAAATTTTTCAAAATATGACTTTCTTACAGAGTATATTGGTCACCAGATTTGAAAAAAGTATTTAAAGGTGTTTTTGATTTATGGGAATTTTTCAATTTTTATCTAAAACTTTTAACACCCTGTATCTCAGCAACTAAGCCCATTAAGGGTATAGGTACCGATATCAAAATTCAAGAATTACCAAGAGCTATCTAGGGTAGAGCGTTGTCGGTCGAATATAGCAACACGCTGTATTATATATTAAATTATATTTAATTAAGTACCTACCCGAGTCTCCAATTGCTAAGTTTCCATAGTTTAAGGGGTTACGAAATAGCGAAAAAAAAAAAATTCAATTCTATTTAAAGTATGTAAAATTGAAATCTTGAACTCGTATTTTAATTTTCGCTACATAAAGTAAAATGAAAATCTTTTATGACTTCTTGAAGCGTATATATCTTTTCATAAATTGGAATAGGCGGAGATTAAAAAAAAACGATAATTAAATGTAAATTTCCCATCTGGATCTATTTTTTTTTGTCACAATTTGTCTTTCATTATTCGAAAGTTTTAATGGTGACTATTTTCAGCTCGACAAAACGTTCATTATCGGTGAAATGCGGTTGACGTATGAATATTTTATTATTCAAATAGACTGGAAAATTAGGTTCATTCTTTTTATTTTCGAGTACATAAAATTTGGCTAATTAGTCCAGACTGGAAAATATTACATTCCGATACAAAAATTATGTTGGGAAAAGCGATTTGAAATTTTTTATTAAAACATAATCCTCTTTTACACATTAGTAGATAGTCTACGTAAGTCCGAATATTGGTATAGGGAATTCAATGTGTTAGAAAGAGAAGTATATTAAATTCAGCGTGTCAGAAAGAGAGAGCGTTGAGGGAGCTGAAGTACCTGAAGGCGAGATGACGGAGCTGAAGTACCTGAAGACCAGAGCCGACAGAGCTGAAGTACCTGAAAATCAGTGCCAATTCATAGCGTTCTCTCTTTCTGACACGCTGAATTTCCTATACCTTACTCTTTAACTCCTTGAATTCCCTGTACCAATGGTCTAAGTCAGCTCTCGTCTTCAGGTAATTCAGCTCCGTCATCTCTGGTCTTCAGGTACTTCAGCTCAGTAAGCTCTCTCTCTTTCTGACATGCTAAATTTTCTATACCTCTCTCTTTAACACGTTAAATTCCCTATACCAATACACAGACTCGCGTACTTCATCTCCGTCTGGTCTAAGCCGGCTCTGGTCTTCAGGTATTTCAGCTCCATCATCTCTGGTTTTCAAGTACTTCAGCTCAGTCAGCGCTCTCTTTCTGAATTTCCTATACCTCTCTCTCTCTCTAACACGTTGAATTCCCTATACCAATGGTCGGACTCACGTATATCTACTCACATTTCATTTAAATGTTCCTCCTATGGAAAAATTTCAATACTTAATCTGTCACTTAAATTATTAATATTATAAATATTTTTAACAATTTATAATTTAAAATGAAACAATCTCTTCGTGTTAAAACTTACTGCAGGTTCATTGTTAGATGCGTGTAACGTTTGACACGGATATTAATTATTTAAAATGATTAAATTGTCTGACGTGTTCTGCTTTAAAAATAATGAATGTATCAACAATGCACGGAAAAAAACGCCGTTGTTGCAAAAAAATATAACGAGCACTTTCCTATTGTATTTAATCAATCAAAAAAATTGTTTCTAAAATAATTTTATAAAAAATATTACACATTTTTGTGGACTAGAATCATAAATAATTAAAAAAAAATCGTATTATAGTATATTATTCAACGAGCGGTAATGTAGGTCATAACTCACGCAGATGAAGTTTGCAGCACGAGCCGCAGGCGAGTGCTGTAATTCATCAAGTTACCGCAAGTTGAATACTATACATTATCTACGACTATAAGAATAAATACTGCAAGTACGGAGAAAGAACTTTATTCACAATTTATGTTGAGTGCGTTATTTAGGATGGAGTAGAAAGTTTACAGAGACGATGTTTTATATTTATTGCTAAGTTCCTTAAAATATGCCAAAAGTACATTTTCTGTAAACGAGTTAACATTCTTACTTCTACACCAATCTTGAAAATTTTTGTATACATCTTTATATTTATTTTGTGATTTTTCGGGTAAAAAATTCTGTATTGTAGCATCTGTTTGTCTTATTTCTGGATGCAGATAATATCAAAAAACAACAAAAAAAATCAGAAAAGTGAGAAAAAAAAAGGAAAAAATAGTGAAACACTGAGAAAATATGAAAAATAGGGAGAAATGAGGAAAATGGGACAAAAAAGAAAAAAAACAGTAGAAATAGTGAAAAATGAGGAAAATAGGAAAAAATACGGAGAAATGGGAAAAATAAGAAAAACAGGAATAACCGGGAAAAACAGAAAAAATAGGGAGAAATGGGGAAAATATGTAAAATTGGAAAAATAGGTTACAACGCGAAAAAGTAGTAAAAAACAAGAAAAAATATGAAAAAATAGGGGGAAATAGGGATAAATAGAAAAATTAGAAAATATAGAAAAAATGGAGAAAGAGGAAAAAATAGTGAAACATGGAGAAAAATAGGTAAACACAAGGAAAATGGGGGAAAAGTGAAAGAATTCGAAAAAAGCAAAAAACAACAAAAAACAAAAAAATAAAAAAAAAATCGGCTGTGTCACCCCAGAACTTTCCCGGCTCGACCGTAGAGAATATGTTATTTATTATTATTATTTTAATTACAAAATACTAAGTATTACAATAACTTATGGAACACATTAAAAATAGCGAGCCGATGGTGAATACGTCTACTGAATTGATATTTCAATGTTGATAATGGATCTCCTTAAATCATGTGTGAAAACTGTTGGGAATTTGGGAAAATTTTTCATACAATAGTTGTAGGGAATTTTATGCTTTACAACTTTGCACTGAAAGATTTTGCACTAAAGAGCATAATTTACCTCCAATTTAAAAAAAAATGGAAAATCCTAAATGTGTATTTTTCTCGCCATCTAACGGCGAAACTTTGAGGAATTCGATAAAAAGTTAATTATTAAAGTTAAAGAGAATTTTATGCTCTAAAACTTTGTACTACAACATTTGCACTAAAGTATAGTGTTTGTCCTTAAAATTTAAAAAGGTAAAAAATTGTTACATGTATATTTAATCAATGTCGGTCTTGAGGACCTTCTACCGTACCAATTTAAAGTAAAATCTAATGGTCGCATTCTAGGCACACAGCGACCCTACATACCAAATTTTAGCTTGATTGGTTAAACGGTTCGGCAGTTATCGTGGAAGATTACACACAGACACACAGACAGACCATGGGCTGGAAATGGTTTCAATCTTTTTAGGGGACCTCAAAATGGATATTTCCATCGATATCTCGATTTTTTTTTTGCTCGTTCACCTTACTTTCCCTTTGATGGGTTCGGGAAAGTAAAAAGAAAAAAACGAAAAACCGAAAAATTGAAAAAAAAATCAGAGGAATAAGAAAAAATCAAAAAACAAAAGAAATATAAAAAACGGTATACTGAGCAAAATTGGAAAAAAACAAAAAATCAAAAAAATGAAAGAAACGAGAAAAAATTGGAGACACATTAAAAAATTTTTTGAAAAAATCAGCAAAATGAGAAAAAAACCGAAAAATCGGAAAAGAAAATAAAGAAGTGAATGAAAAATTAGAATATTGGAAAAAAATGATAAATCAAATTGTAGAATACGAAAAAAATTAAAAAATCAAAAAACTCCAAAAAAAAAATGAAAAAAGTTCCAAAAAATCACAAAAATCGAAAAAAAAAACGAGAGGTATAAGAAAAAAATTAAAAAAAAGACTGGATACCTTTGTATACTAAATATACATTCCTATCCATAACTAACTATAGTGAGTTATGAAAAGTCATAACTCACACTATTTGTTTATGGATACTATTAATTGCTCAAAAGCAGATGAATAATTAATGTATAACTTAATAGGAGTAGATAAAGATAATAAGAGAATTGGTTTTTTTTAATAAATCCTTCCCAGACAACTCTTCCCGTGATAAATAGCCTTCGGATAATCTCTCAAATAGCTCTCTTGTTAGGTGGAGTGGAAGGTTAAATACGTACTATAAGATACTGTTTGTTGCGTGTACTTGAGTGAGCTAGTCCGTGGCATCTACCGAGCGGAGGTTTAACTGATCGTGCCATGACCTTATATTCAAAAGGAAGGTTGCCTTCAACATAATTTTATTATCAAATAATACCGGTAATTAAGTAACTTCGTTATAGTGATTTGAAATTTGGTACAATCTCTCCACGAATATTATTTGCTTCCTTCATCCTTAACTATAAATAAAATAACAGTAATGCAGTTAGTAAATTCTATTTCTTGCTACTCACGTATCCTATAGGGATTATACGTATTTACTTATTTTTATTTTTCTGATAAAAGCTTTCTATTACGTCGGCATATTATCCGTTATTATACTTCTACCTTACTTCCCATAAGAGACTTTTAAGGGACTTTTTATTATGATTCGGTAAACAATAAAAACCACTAGTCATAAAAAAACCACAAGACAAGACCACTGAAATTCATTCTTTAGAAGAATTAAGGTTCAGCAACGCTTATCTTTATTCGTTTCGTACTTTATTTGTCCATTATCAAGGTCTAAAGCTTTAAAAATGGTACCAAATAACTCTCACAATATTTTTATGTTTTTATACATATATTAGTATATTACGTGTACGTAACGGAATAATAAAAAATTATCTAAAATAAAAGTTATTTTAAATTTTATTTTAAGCAAAAAATAGCTACCTATAATATAAGCGGCAAAGTCCTGACTGATTGACTGACTGACTAACATAGAATCAACGCACAGAGACTTGAAATTTCGATAATATTCGAGGATCTTGCGAAATTTTGATTTTAAGGGGTAGAAAAGGACAAAAAGTGGTGGCTCTCATAAAATAAGTAAATAAGTATATCTATATATACACGACATTATAAAGGTATAGAGACTGTTATCTCTTCCGTATTATCGGAAAATAGTGAAAAATAGGAAACAAATAGGGATTAGTAGGAGAAAATACGGAAATTAGACAAAAATATCGAAAATGGGGAAACGTATGAAAAAAAATTCCTATCGGTAGGGTCCACAGGGGGAGGTAGATTTCTGTTGTCTAAATTTGGGACATTCATCCTTCCCCACCCCACGATATGATCAGATCGAAAACAGTTTCAAACCAATAAATTTTATAATAATTAAGACATGAAAAAAGTCTAATGACCTGTTTCAATATTTTCCAAAATAGCGGAGATATATTTTTTTTGAAATTTTAACCCTCTCCAGTTCCACCACCGTGGGTCAGATTAAAAAAAGTTTCAGAAAAATTAATTTTATAATTATTATAACATAAAAATAGTGATGGCCTATTTCAATATTTTTCAAATTGGCGGAGATATAAATTTTTTGAAATTTTAACCCTCTCCAGTTCCACCCCCGTGGGTCAGATTAAAAAAAGTTTCAGAAAAATTAATTTTATAATTATTATAACATAAAAATAGTGATGGCCTATTTCAATATTTTTCAAATTGGCGGAGATATAAATTTTTTGAAATTTTAACCCTCTCCAGTTCCACCACCGTGGGTCAGATTAAAAAAAGTTTGAGAAAAATTAATTTTATAATTATTATAACATAAAAATAGTGATGGCCTATTTCAATATTTTTCAAATTGGCGGAGATATAAATTTTTTGAAATTTTAACCCTCTCCAGTTCCACCCCCGTGGGTCAGATTAAAAAAAGTTTCAGAAAAATTAATTTTATAATTATTATAACATAAAAATAGTGATGGCCTATTTCAATATTTTTCAAATTGGCGGAGATATAAATTTTTTGAAATTTTAACCCTCTCCAGTTTCACCCCCGTGGGTCAGATTAAAAAAAGTTTCAGACAAATTAATTTTATAATTATTATAACAAAAAAATAGTGATGGCCTATTTCAATATTTTTCAAATTGGCGGAGATATAAATTTTTTGAAATTTTAACCCTCTCCAGTTCCACCACCGTGGGTCAGATTAAAAAAAGTTTGAGAAAAATTAATTTTATAATTATTATAACATAAAAATAGTGATGGCCTATTTCAATATTTTTCAAATTGGCGGAGATATAAATTTTTTGAAATTTTAACCCTCTCCAGTTCCACCCCCGTGGGTCAGATTAAAAAAAGTTTCAGACAAATTAATTTTATAATTATTATAACATAAAAATAGTGATGGCCTATTTCAATATTTTTCAAATTGGCGGAGATATAAATTTTTTGAAATTTTAACCCTCTCCAGTTTCACCCCCGTGGGTCAGATTAAAAAAAGGTTCAGACAAATCAGTTTTATAATAATTAGAACGTAAAAAAAGTCTTATGACCTGTTTCAAAATTTTTGAAAATGACGTAGATATAATTTTTTTGAATTTCAACCCCCTTCAGTTTCACCCCCGTTGGGTCGGATGAGTAGTAAAAATAGGGGAAAATAGATAAAAATAGGAACAAGTGGGATAAAAAGGAAATAATAATGAAAAACGGGAAAAATAGGAAAATAGAGAAATTAGAGAAAAATAAGAGAAATTTTTTTGCGTTTTGTCGAGGCAGCCGCGGCGCCCCTGGATACTTTGAGGCGCCGCGGCGCCTGCCAAATTTGGAAATACATGCTCTAAATCTATTGATACTGCCATCTATAGATATTGGATCTTAATGTAATTCTAGTTCTGAGTAGAAATTTTCTCAGTGATCTACTTGAAATTACGTTATTCAGTTAACCATTAACAGATGGTGTACAACTTCTTATTATTTTCTTGGGAACGTGAAAATTAACATACGTCATTCAATCGAGCATAAATTTTGCACATGTTGATGAAAGTGCATTTTACATATGTTAAATCACAGTTTTTATCTATTTTAATAAAATTACCACAAATAATGGATATTAAATGGCTGCCTAAACTTATAAATCTGTAATACTGGTTGCATACACGAATTTACAATAATATAGAGTAAATAGAAATAGTTGACAAAAATTGAGAAAGTGAAGTCACAGGATATAATATAAAATAATCACATTATAACGGATTTTTATAGCTGTTTTTTATTTACTACATAATACCATTGTCTGAATAAAAATTTCAGACAACGACAAAAACATCTTGGCTTAAAGAGTCAGGCAACACATTATACACTTATACCAACAAAATATTATATGGCGACAAATAATTCATTTCTCATTATTTTATAAATTATTTAAAATATAAATGTTTATTGGAAAAACAGTATCTATACGATATTCCCGTTTTATAATTATTTTAATTGGAGAAACTTTTTTTTAATATTTATACCCATATTAAACATTATTTTTCGACTGGGAGCGTGGCGTCTCCTGTAATCGAGCTACTTCGAGGTCGGATTTAGTGGATGGTTTGAGGTTGGGATACCTGGGGCAGGATTTCCTACGTGGACCGGGTGTCCACACTAAGCATGGCGTCGATATGGGCGTCCTGGAGGAGTCTAGGACGGCCAGGTTAGCCAAGGCAGGGCGAATCGGGCCAGGGAGGAAACTCAGCAGCCAAAAGTCCTCGCGTCGTGCAGTAGTGGGATCGCGCCTGGGAGTAGGAATCTTGTTTCAGCCTAACCAATAAAGCTAGACCTAGGTCTTTTTTGAATTTTTTTTTTAAACTTTTCAAAATTATGTTTGATATTTAAGATTACATTTTTTATTAAAAACTGGTTATTAAAATGCTAAAATTTATAAAAATTCTTTATTACATCTATTAATAATCTTTGATAAATTTTAATGCTACATAATAAATATTGAAATAATTTTTTTGTTAATAATTTAAATCTATTTTCGATTTTTTTTGTTTAAATTATCAAGTATCGCTTTCTGTAAGATCGGATGCAGGTGATTTCCTCTAGGTATAAATCCGTTTTCGTCCGCTGTATATTCGACGTTGTATACTTTATTATCAGCACCCGTGTACTGGTAAAATCCTTTCGTCCTTAAAGCCTCGTCCTTGGTGCCACCGTTGAAGATTTTCGCGTTTTCTTGACCACTAATTTCGTTTTCAGTTTCGTACCTAAAAAATATAGAATATGTAAAATTAGGGAGCGAGCGAAGCGACATCCCCTCATAAGATTCTATTGTCTGTCCGTCTGTAGTTGTCGCGATATCTTGCAAACGGATTGACAGATTGCTTTCGGTTTTTTTTCTATGTATGTGCTATAACGGGCTTTAGCGACATGTAAATTTTAGTAAGTCTAGGTTAAAAGAGGGGTCAATGCCTAGAGAAAATTAAAAAACGCCATGCTGAGTCGGTTCATTTTGAGTGTCGAGGGGCGTAGCTTCCCCTCTTTTGATCCAGGGTCACCAAAAATACATCGGGCGATGCCCAAATGTCAAAAAAATACCCGATGGAAGCAGGTCAAACAATTTGGTTGATAATGGAAAAACAAAATAGGAAAAAAGGAAAACGTACGACAAATATCGATCAGAATGCATTGAATTTGAACGCCACGTTTGATGGAAAATGGGAAAAATTTAAAAAAATATGAGAAAATAAGAAAAATAGAAAAAAAAATAGGTAAAAACCAAAAAAACAGGAAAAAATAGGGAAAAAAGGAAAAACGGAAAAAACAAAAAATAGGGAAAACATGAAAAATACGAAAAATATGAATAATATTAGAATATAGGATAAAATAGGAGAAAATGGGAAAAAATAGAAAAAAAATTGGAAAAAATAGAAAAAAATATAAAAAAACAGGGAAACAATGGAAAATGGGAAAAAAATAGAAAAAAGGAATAGACCTGGAAAAATAAAGAAAAATGGATAAAATGCGAGAAATAGAAAAAACATGGAAAATGGGAAAAAAGAGAAAAAACAGGAAAAAAATAGAATAAATAGAAAAAACAGGAAAAAGATTAAAAACAGGAAAAAGATGAAAAAATAATGAAAACTGAGGAAAATGGAAAAAATAAAGAAAAGCATGGACAAATAGGAGAAAATAAGAAAAATAAAGATACATATGGAAAAATGTGGAAATAGGAAAAAAATAGGAAAGAATATGGAAAACAGGAAAATATGGAAAAACAGGGAACAACGGAAAAAAGGGAAAAAACAGAAAAACAGGAATTAAAGAAAATAGAAAAATGCGAGAAATAGAAAAAACATTGAAAACAGAAAAAAATAGGGAAGTACAGAAAACAAGGAAATAATAGAAAAAACAGGTAAAAGATGGAAAAATAATGAAAAATTTGAACAATAGGAAAAAATAAGGATAAGCATGGAAAAATAGGAGAAAATAAGAAAAATAAATAAAAATATGGAAAAATAGGGAAAAATATGGAAAAATCGGAGATAATTAAAAAAATAAGTAAAAACAGAAAAACAGGAGAAATAGGAAAAGTGGAAATAACAAGAGAAAAAGGGAAAAAATTGAAAGTTGATGATAAACTGGTTTTTTGTAGGTTTCAAATTCCCAATTTAAATATTCATTTATATAAAAAGTAATGTAATAAATACTTGAATTTTTGATAGTACCAGTATAATTTATAGGTTTTTTATAAAGATATAACGTTATTTATTTGAATTACTTTTGAAATAACCCTTGTAAATTTATATATTTTAATACAGAAAACGTGATAGAAGATTCGTAAAAACGTCATTTATTGTGATAAACGTGTTTAACTATTTTATTCAATTAAATATAAACTATTTTAAAAACCAAATCGTGAGAATTAATAATATCCTTTTTTACAAGGACTAGCATTGACATTATAAAAAATATTTGTCGGCTGCTTTAAGATCTGAAATACTAGCGAATTTTTATACAGGGTAATTCGTATTCAAGCATAGATTTAGGAGAGCGGTGGGGTGAAATAGATAAAAATTAAAACAAACGTCACAATGATAAAAAATTAAACTAATTAAACTGGGTCCTTTTTACAACTATATAACACTTTTTGTAGGGTTACCCCTGCAAAAATGACCTAAAATCGCCCCCCCCCCAAATTAAACGCCTGGATCCGTGTCTGTCTTTATCTATTGATAAGAAAATTTAATATAAAGACCTCTAGTCCAGGGCAGATAGAGAAAATTTAATGAATTTGGAGGTGAAGCAGATATCGAGATGCGATTTTCTGCATTGTGTTCAGGAAGGTCACAGAAAACGACGCTACATCGTCTGGTTAATCCGTTTTTGGAAAAATGCGTTCTGGGCCGGAAAATGCATTTTCCAATTGCATCACTATACTTGCACCATTAAATTTGGAAGCAAGTACAAGAGCACCGTATTCTTAGAAAGACTAGGCAGGAAAATAACTACAAGGTGAGACAGAGCAAGGCTGAGATAGAGAATAATACCAAGCATCTCCGAAGAAAGAGAAGAGGAGACAGGAAATATTAAATTTGTTTAATGTTTGTTTTTTAAATTTATAGTCAAGTGAAATCTTAGATAGGACATCTGAAGTACCGGGTGTCCCATATCACTATATTTACTTACTCCCAGTGAAATCCATCTTTTTGTACATCATTAAACAATTTAATAATTTTCCATCTATTATCATCGAATTTTCCATATTTTGTTGAATCTACTGGAATTAAATTTCCAACCGGTTGAATTTTCTCAATCTTTGGCTGAGCGTATTGGTTTTTTACAGACGTAGCCGATGCGAAGTTTCCTTTGAATCGATTTTGGTCTTGGTATCTATATTTATCTAAAAAATTAATCTATAATTTAAATAATACTTAAAACTATTCGATTTATACCTTCAGAATCTCTATATTGTCCGCTATTGTCTCCGGCATATCTTCCTGTACCATCGTCGTGGTATAAACCGCTATTATCCGGTATATATTGACCCGAATTGTCTTCTACGTATTTTCCTTCATCATCTGGATGGTATTGACCATCTTCGTTGTCTTGTTGACATCTTGTAGAGGTGATGAATAACACGAACAAGCAAATAACCTGGACAATAGATAACAAAATTTAATAAAACAGGAAAAAAAGCAAAATGGGGAAAAATAAGAAAAAACATGAAAAGGAAAAATTGTGAAAAATAGGGCAAAATAGGGAAATTTATAAAAAATAATGAGAAAAGGGAAAAATTCAGAAAATGGTCAAAAATAGGGTACCAGTAGGGAAAAATGAGAAAAATAAAGAAAACAGTGAAAAATACGGAAACATATAGAAAAAAAGAGAAAAATAGGGGAAATAGTGAAAAATTGGAAAAAACAGAGAAAAATATAAATAAACATGCAGGACAAACTAGTAAAAAATAGGGAAAAATATAAAAAAAATAGGCAACAATTGTCAAAAATTGGGAATAATTAGAAAAAAATAGCGCTTAATAGGGAAATTTGAGAAAAAATATGAAAAAATAAATATGAAAACATATGGGAAAATGGTGAAAAAAAGGAAAGTATTGAGGAAAATAAGAAGAAAATGGAAAAAAGAAAATAATAGAAAATAATAGGGATAAAGACGATAATGAAAAGTAGGTCAAATATGAAGAAATGGAAAAAATAGGGAAAAGTAGCTAAAATTGGGGAAAAATAAGTACAAATAGAATAAAATAATGGAAAATAGGAAAAAATAGAAAGAAATAGGACAAATGTATAAAATTAGGAAAAATAGAGAAAATAAGAAAATTTACGAAAAATAGGAAAAAATGGTGAAAACACGAAAAAAACGTGACACGGGACAAATTGAGAATAATGGGAAAAAATATAAAAAGATAGATAAAATAGAAAAATTAGAAAGAAATATAGAAAAATAGGAAAATATATGGGAAATAGTTAAAAATAGGGAATAATAAGGAAAAAAAAGTAAAAATAAAAAAAACAGATAATTATAATGACAAATTGGGAAAAATAAGAAAAAGTAATGAAAAACAGGATAATTGGAAGAAATAGGAAAAATATGGCAATTAGAGAAATGAAAAATGAAAAACAGGAAAAATATGAAAAAATACAAATAGGAACAATTAGAAAAAATAGAAAAAAATAATGGAAAACAGGAAAATTAGAAAGAAATACGAAAAATGGAAAAAATATGGGAAAAACAGTGAAAAATTGGGGAAAATAGGAAAAAATAGGGCAAAATAGAAAAATTTAGGAAAATTTGGGAAAAATTTGAAATGAGGGAAAAATATGAAAAAATAAGAAAAATATGGAAAAATAAGGAAATTAGAGTATAAATGGGCAAAAATATAGGAAATATAGGGAAAGAGGGAACAAAATAGATAATAGCGACAAATAGGGAATATTAGGAAAAAATAATGAAAAATAGGAAAAATACGAAAAATACGAAAAAACAAGCAAATCTCAGTCTTCCAGGTACTAAAAAGACTCCGTAGCAAAGCACGACTATTGAGCTAGTCGTATATATAAGGTATATATAAAGGGAAAGTATTGTTTTCTTGGATATTTACTTTTCTAGGTCCAAATAATGTACAGGTCTGGATAATTTATAATTTATAAGTAAATTAGAAAAAATAAAAAAAAAATTGGAAAACTGTTATGACTATTAAATAATACTATTTTTTAATAAACACATTATTTTTACTTTTTCTCTACTAGTACCATCATAACATATAATGAGTAAATTGTTTGATTTCTTTAAATAAAAATTATATTACATAAAAATTAGAAGTTCAAATGTAAATTTTTACATATAAAAATTATCACTTCTACTGTTTATATCATGATTTTCCTATTTTCCCTATTTTTTCCTGTTTTTTCAAATTTTTTTCCTATTGTTCTTGTTTTTCATTAATTTTTCCTGATTTTCCGTATTTGTCATTATTGCCTATTTTTACTATTTTTCCTTTTTTTAACAGATTTTCTAATTTCACTATTTTCACTATATTTTTCTAATTCTTTTGTATCTTCCCAACATTTCCCTATTTTTCCATATATTTCGCAAATGTTCCTATTTATTCCTGTTTCCTATTTTTCCTGTTTTTCATTATTCTTTCCTTTTTACCCTATTTATCCCTACTATTTTCAATTTTTTCCTGTTTTTCCTTTTTCCCCTATATTTTCATATTTTTCACAATTTTTCCCAAATTTCCCTATTTTTGACTATTTTGCACTATTTTTGCACCATTCGACAAATAATATAAAACTTTAAATTTACAATTTTGGTTTCTTCGAATTTAAAAGTGCAATTATAGCCAAAATAAAGATTTTTTTTGTAATTACGTTTTATGAAAGTTTATAAAGTAAATGAAAAAAGTGAATAGACTATCTAAAAGAGATTAAAAAGTACTTATGTATGAAATATTTCATAATTTTAAAATAACGATTTTTTTTTCCACGTTTCCACATCTTGTTTCTAAATCTAATAAATTTAATTAAATTAAAAAATGATATCAAAAATATACAGGATGATATTAAGAATACGTAAATTATGATTATAATACAATTTTTTCGTTTGTATTCCCTGTACTATTAATTTTAGAAAATATCGAAAATATAAAAAAAAATCTGATGTGGCCACCACATGACCTCTCGCCATGTTTGAATCAAAAATTTACACGGTGGCACAAAAAAGTATGAAAAAAATTTACTTTTTTGTAAATCTGGCAGCAATGGCAAAAGTTTCTAAAATTTTAATTGGATGAAAATAAACTATATGGTATACAAAATATATGTGTAAAACTTTATTGCCGTTTTGTATAATAATGGCGTCATCACCCATAGCAAGTGCCTCTTCCGGTTGTCCGATTGACACCAAAATCTAATCAGATCTAATCTAGGGTATAAGAATCGTGTATGCAAAATTTCAAATTTTTTCATTCAGTAGTTTTTGAGTTATCGTTACTACAACATCCATCCAAACACACACACACACTAACACACTAACACACACACACACTAACACACACACACACACTAACACACACACACACACACAGACATCATCGCGAAAATATTCAAATCGTATTCTAGGGACCCTAAAACGTGTTTATCCATTGAAAACTCACTACCCAATTTTTAGCATGATTCCTATACCTCTCTTATCTGAAGGGCGAGAGGTAAAAAGAAAAGAAATAATTTTTTTTTATCAGATGGACATTTATTTATTCAATTACTTTACCAGGGGTGTTCGGAAAGTTAGAATTACTTCCTCTTTATAACTTGTTTTATACTAATCAAAAATGTAATTACGGATTTTTATTCCTTACAAATTCTCTACCACAATGAAAATAGTGAGAATTTCTTTCCAAAATTTTTTATAAATATAAAGTTTTATTCCAAACGACCTTTATATAAAATGTGTCATTTAATGATGACAATTTTGTCAGTTTACAAATATCTGTTCCTTTAGTTCTGTCAGTTGAAATTATTTGCTTTATTGATATTGAAATATTCAAGATGAATACTAAACATTATTAAAAAATAGTAATAATAGTAATAATGAAATATTTTAATCGTATCAATATAGATAATTATTGTTGTTTATTCTATATTCTGTAATTAATTTAGCCAAAAAACACTCAAGCTTTTTTTTAAGGATAAATTTCTTTTAAACTCAAAATTTTTCCATCTGTAATTTTGCTTCGGTCTCGCGATTTTTCCATGTCAGTTTTTCTCGTAAAATTACCGATTGGCAAAATTTTTCGTTACAAAGAAAAATTTATCCGATAGAAAAAAAGCTCTTGTGTTTTTACTGCTGATAAAATTGTAATTAATTTCAAATTATTGTTTTTAAAAAATTAGTATATGTATACATTTATTAGAGAATTATTTTTTTTAATTTTAATAGGAAAGTAAAAATAAGTAGACGTTTCTTTTCGCAAAAACATTAAGTGCACCGCAAATTCCAATAGAGTTGCGCTTCTACGCCATCCTCCCACGATCGTTCTTTAACCTTATGCCTATTTAAGAAAATTTATTATCATTTCTTGCAATAAATAAGCCAAAATAATGTAATTTAAAGTGTTTTATGTAACACTAGTCTATTCAAATCATAAATTTAAAAGCCATAAAACTGTACGGGCTTTCAGACTCACCTTACTAATCAATTAAACTAACCTTATCGCACCCAATTTTTATATACAGTTTTTTTTAAGTAAAATATTCTAATGAAAATGATAGGTAAAATGCCCGTAGCTGTAATTATAATATTTTCTTGATTTACATAATACTTAGTTCTGTTTTTCAAAAAAATACGCGACATTACCTAAATAGTATTAATAATAATTATTATTTGCATATTTGTGGGATATGGATGGAAGCAATCAACCTTTTGTAAAATGCATTCTTCGTGAGTCAATCGTGATATATTCAATAAATTAAACATTAAATTAGTAACAATATTAATTAAATATTTATGAGATAAATGCAATAATATATTGAATATAATAATTTTGATTTTAAAATTTTTGACTAAGAAATCATTGAATACTTCGCACAAAAATCAATCAAATATTTTTTATAAATCCATAAAAAAACTTGAGAAATCATTAAAAAAATCACTGAAAAATCCTTGAAAACCATTACAAAATCCTTAAAAAATCTTTGAAAAATCATAAACAATCTTTGAAAAATCCTTTCAAACAACAAAAATTCCTAAACAGTCTTCTTGGACATTATTTTGAAATGTCCTTAAAAATTCGTGAAAAATCCTTATGAAATACTAAATCATTAAAAAAACTCTTGAAAAGTCCTAGAAATATTTTTTGAAATTCATTGAAAAAACTGAAAAAAGCAGCAGGTCATGTTGGCATAACAGCAGAAATTATAAAAAATATATTATCAAAAGAAGCTTCGAAAAAATAACTAAACTATTTAATGGAATTTGGAGAGTAGAAAAAATTCCTGAAAAATGGAAATAGACATACTATTACCCATCTACCAAAAAAGGTGATTACCCCCAACTAAATATATTTATTTCAAGCAGAATTTACAATCCCAGCCATATGTTCTTAAAATCAAATTCATAAAATAAATATCTAATACCATATCCAAACTCTTTTTACGGTAAAAAAGCAAGGTCTATATCTTATAATCTTTTCTGTCCTCGTCTCGCTTCCCAAGAAGCGAAAAAAAAATTCATCATAAAGTACAATATCTCCTAAATAATATACGCGTTACAATTTGTTGCTATGTATGTTGTCTCTCTTCAATTAACTTTCTCACAGTAAGAGTAACTAGATCAGGTATATTGCATCTCGTTCACCCTTAAGGACGTTACAATGTCACAAAAAACTGTTACAATCCCACTCCGTCATACTCGGTGTAAAATCCCTTTTCACGCATTATTAACAATAGGACAAAATAAGAATAATCTTTGGCATATGAAAATTATTAAAAAAAAATCACACAAATATTATTCAAACAATAAAATGTATATTTTTTTTAGCATCCAGTTAATTTTCGGAATTTTTATTCTGGAGCAAATCATAGTGGAATTTTTTTTAATAAAAATTGATAAAACATAATTTTCTACCAATTGAACATATTATTAAGAGGTAAGAGTTTCATATGTTATCTAGCCTGAAATATTTTTCAGACCGGCGCTCCCTTAATATTAAAAATAGGAAACTGCGGTTTTCATCAATAGATTCTATATTTAATTCTAAGGTACTTTTTTGTATGATTTTTAGTGAAAGTGATGCAGCTAGTAACTTTTTTCTCTAGATAAATTTGAAAATAGTACCACAGACGCGCTCTGAATATTTTAAATATCTTAGAATAGTATTTCTAGACAACAAGAGTTGATAAAATAGAGAATTTTAATATCTAAAAATATTTTTTTTTAAATATCCAAATAAGCGCTGTAAAGAATTAAATACAGAATCTTATGGTAAAAATATCAGCTTCCTATCTTTAATATTAAGGAAGCGCCCATCCAAAAACCATTTCAGGCAACATATTAAGCTAATATATTTTATAATTACCATTACAACTGAGCTTCTTTTTGTACTTTATTTTATTCATTTCGGTTATTATATCGTATTTTAGAATAAAAATAAAACCAAAATGATTAAAAAAAAAATACAATCAGAAAATTTATTTCTATTTAATCATTTTTTTTCACTTACCCACTTTATCATAATACCGTTGTGCTTCACCGTACGTGTTAAACTGTATTCGAACCGCCATCTTCGTTTGCTTAAATATCAGCATCGTACTAGGGATGCGTTACCATTTTTTTCTCCCGATATCATCAATGTCATTGTCTATTGAGATTTATATCGAAAAAATGGTTCTTCCGTTTTGAAGCATTCATTCTTTTCTTTTTATTTCAGATAAAGATCGTTGAATGTTGTGTTTGGCCTTCGGATATTAATTAAAGTGAAAAAATAGGTGTTAGTGGGATAAAAATGTCAATAAATTCGTTCTCCTACGGATCATAGGTATACAGGGTGTGCTAGACCGTTATATGTCAGTAATGCAGCAGGGAATCAATATAATATTGAAAATTTTGTAATTTTATTTCGTTACCTAAAGTGGAGTTTCTAGAGAATAAATAATTAATATACGGTAATTTTTTTTAATTTTTAAACGTTTTAGTTCCTATAACCGTTAAATAATATAAAGACGTTAGCGAAAAATAATTCGAATTGAAATTTCAATATAGAATAAAAGTTCGTAAAACTGGACATGTAAAAATAAAAAGAAAACACATCGAGGGTAACAGAAGGTTACTTGTAGATGTGTACACACTTGATAATGTAGAAATAAAAACGCAGATTTGTACTTTTTTAAAAGTGTGTAATAAATTTTTTAAATGTCAAGCGCTTCCGGCCAGTTACCGGCCATTATCAGGACAAAAGTCAGAAAAAAATTGAAGTGCGAAAATGAAATAATAATACAATTTTTTTTAAATATTGTTTAAAACAAGAGTCTTAATATTTCATTTTCGCACTTTTGTCCTGATGATGGCCGGTAACTGGCCGAAAGCGCTTGACATTTAAAAAATTTATTACACACTTTTAAAAAAGTACAAATCTGCTTTATTATTTATAAAAAATAAAACAGTTAGAGCTACGTGTGTGTGAAGTTAGCCCCCCATTTTTCGAATTTTGATATTTTGAAAGTTGTTCCAAATTGTTCTAGGTTCGTACCAAATTGTCCCAGGAAATTATTAATTAAATTTAATTACAAAGGCCGGAAAACTCAAAAAATCATTTTTAGAGCTAGCCCCCCATTATTTTTATTTCGATTTTTTTTCTGTTGTACCAGATTGTTCTAGTTCTGAACATTGTTCCAAAGTTTCATGTCTTAAAAAAAATTATTTCAAGCTCAAAATCAATTAAAACCATTTATAGCTAGCCCCCCATTATTTTTTTTCGAAGTTTTTTCTGTTGTACTAGATTGTTCTAGTTATTCTTAACATTGTTCCCAATTATCAATTATTAAAAAAAAATGTTTTAAGCTCAAAATCAATTAAAACCATTTTTAGCTTGCCCTCCATTATTTTTTATTCGAAATTTTTTTTGTTGTACCCCCAGTGGGACACTATGTAGCTCTTCTATTATTAAATAATATTAAGCAATAAAAAAGTATATTTTATGGTTTTTAAGCTCGATATAATTTTTTTAAGAAATGAAAATTTGGAACAATGTTGAGAATAGCTAGAACAATCGTATAATACATTTTTAATATATTATATAATTCGCTATTTAATCACGCTTAGGGACGATAAACATCCCCAAGCTAGAAATTTGAAACAAATCAGTTAAAAAGAATGGAGGTTTCCAGTTAAAAAAAATTAATGAATTTATTCATACAAACACACCTTAACATGCGTCATTGAAAACAATTCTTAACATATGGCATTAGCTATATTTTAATTTTGATGATAAGTGTAAAATAACATTCAAATAATATATGACAAACAAACTGTAATTACTTTTTAATATAATCTCTTGATTTATAAAATTTAAACGCACCTAAAAAATTTTATTTGAATCCGCTACTGATCGTTCGTGCGTCTTCGGTAGGTCGCTAGCTTTTAGCAGCTAAGTTTACACCGGTTAATAAGACAAGGAACCTATTATACATTACCCTGAGGATAACTTTATAAAAGTCGAAACGTCGGCATCAGATCTATAGTGATTTCAGTCATGATTTCGCACATTCGTACATCTTCAGTAAGCTTATTTTGGGTCCTTAATTTCCTAGACTGTACGTTTTGGATACATACTCAAAACGTCCTGTTTAGGTACTTGAGGACTCAAAACGGACGTTCTGGGAATATACGAATCCGCGGCAATTGGACGTCCCGAATACATTACGTTTTGGTTAGACGTTCTCCGTACGTTTTGGGGACATATGGGAAGGACATACTTGTGCTATCTGGGTAACAATATATAAAATGTCCTACGACAATAGGGTAGTTGATAGTAAGAAAAGTAGGCTAAAATGCAATTTTATTGATTAGAATAATAAATATTAATTTTGAAAGACCAGAAAAATATGATAAGATTTTTTAGAATAAATAACAAAATGAAATGGAACAAGAATTTTTAATAAATAGCTTTTTCTCTACTTGCATATTTTATACGAGATTTTTTATTTCATACACCTTAAAATGGGATGGTAAAATTCCTTATAAAATGAATCTAAAACTATAAGGTCAGCGAAGATTTTATTTTAGTTTCGAAGATTAGTATTAATTATTAATCAATTCATTAGAAATGTTATGGATAGATATATATTATTTAAATGTCAAAACGTTTCATCATTCTTAAGATAATACTCATCATTTGAAAAAAAAAATTGATTGCCAAAATAAAATTATATAGTATTTATTTGTACAAAATATTATAATTGATTTACACTATTCTATTTTTGAAGTTGAAATTTGGCGCTCTTTGATAGCCTTTCAGATTTTTCAACATTGCTGAATTTGGGAACGAATCCGTTGATCGAATTAGCTGTATATTCAACAGTATAAACAACAGGTCCTGTATAAGAGTAGAATCCTTTTACTTTCAAATGTACATTTTTCGTTCCTTTTTCCACTAGATGGCCTTCTTCTTCAGCAAATATACCGTTTTCAGTCTCATATCTACAAAAAAGAAATTAAAGTCACCTGAAGTATTAATAAACATTATTCTACTTACATATAATGGTATCCATCATCAGTAAATTCTTCTGTTTTTTTGATAGTACCAATGTGACCTGCGTTCGTGTTTCCATTTTCTTGTCCATGCTTAAAAACTGAAGATTGAACAGTTTTATGTACTTGTTTCATCTCATTTTGACCCAGTGGTTCTACATGTACTCTGGGTTGAGCTATTTCAAATACTTCTTGATTAGAATGCTGGAAGTGAGCTCCACCTGACGGTTTGGCATATTCAGAAACGACTGTTCTATCTAAAGTAAATTAAATTATAGAAAATGCAAATATCACAATTTGATTGAAATACCTTGTTTATATCCTGATGTAGAGAACAAGTTATTATTAGATACACCAGCTACATTTTGGCTATCAGCATTAGAAGAATCGCTGAATCTACTAGCTAAATTTGATGAAGTGAATAAAGTCTTTCCATGAGCTTCATTTTGACTAGGGGCTCCTGAAGATAAACTATTAAATAAAAAATTTGATTTTCCTGCAATTTGACCAACTTTGCTCGAATCCGGATGGTATTGACCATCATTAACAGATTTGTACGACGAAAAACTAACTAATTTTTGACCAAAACCATTTTGATTACTACCTTCATAATTAGATAAACCACTGTGTTGGGTATCAGGTGATTTATATGAGAAGTGTTCCTCTGTTTTGTGTCCAACATTTCCAGTCGCTACATTATTAACAGTATTTCCTGAAAATGAGTAAGATCTTCCTCCATTTTGACTAACTTGTTTATTTTGTTCTGAATGATATTGGCCATCTTCTTGGTTTGAAGTACTAACCCCTTGTTTTCCTAAACCGTTTTGATTACTAACTCCAGGATTAGATGATCCACTGTGTTTAGCGAAAAATGATTTATATGAAGAATATTCTTCTGTTTTTTGTCCAACATTTACAGGCGCTACGTTATACTCAGTAGATCCTGAAGATGAGTAAGTAGATCTTCCTGCTCCTTGACCAACTTGTTCTGAGTGATATTGTCCATCGTCTTCTTTATTAACAGTTTTTTGCGAAGAGGGACTGACCACATGTTGTCCAAAAACATTTTGATTACCAACTGGAGAGTTAGGAGAACCACTATGTTGAGCGACAGGCAATTTATGTCCAACATTTCCAGGAGCTACATTATGACCTGTGGATCCAGAAGATGAGTAAGTAGATCTTCCTGCACCTTGACTAACTTGTTCTGGATGATATTGTCCATCGTCTTCTTGATTGCCAGTTTTGTGCGAAGATGTACCGACTACATTTTGCCCAAAAACATTTTGATTTCCAATTGCAGAGTTAGATGGACCACTGTGTTGAGCGCCAGGCAATTTATGTCCAAAATTTCCGGGGGCCACATTATGACCACCTGTAGATCCTGAAGATGAGTAAGTAGATCTTCCTGCTCCTTGACTAACTTGTTCTGAGTGATATTGTCCATCGTCTTCTTGATTAAGAGCTTTGTGCGAAGAAGTACTGACCACATTTTGTCCAAAAAGGTTTTGATTTCCAACTGCAGAGTTAGATGAACCACTTTGTGTCGTAACAGGCAATTTATGTCCAACATTTCCAGGGGCTACATTATGACCTGTAGATCCTGAAGATGAGTAAGTAGATCTTCCTGTACCTTGACTAACTTGTTCTGGATGATATTGTCCATCCTCTTCTTGATTGCCAGTTTTGTGCGAAGATGTACTGACCACATGCTGTCCAAAAATATTTTGATTACCAACTGGAGAGTTAGATGGACCGCTATATTGAGCGACAGGCAATTTATGTCCAACATTTCCAGGGGCTACATTATGACCTGTAGATCCTGAAGATGAGTAAGTAGATCTTCCTGCACCTTGACTAACTTGTTCTGGATGATATTTTCCATCGTCTTCTTGATTAACAGCTTTGTGCGAAGAAGTACTGACCACATTTTGTCCAAAAAGGTTTTGATTTCCAACTGCAGAGTTAGATGAACCACTTTGTGTCGTAACAGGCAATTTATGTCCAACATTTCCAGGGGCTACATTATGACCTGTAGATCCTGAAGATGAGTAAGTAGATCTTCCTGTACCTTGACTAACTTGTTCTGGATGATATTGTCCATCCTCTTCTTGATTGCCAGTTTTGTACGAAGATGTACTGACCACATGCTGTCCAAAAATATTTTGATTACCAACTGGAGAGTTAGATGGACCGCTATGTTGAGCGACAGGCAATTTATGTCCAACATTTCCAGGGGCTACATTATGACCTGTAGATCCTGAAGATGAGTAAGTAGATCTTCCTGCACCTTGACTAACTTGTTCTGGATGATATTTTCCATCGTCTTCTTGATTAACAGCTTTGTGCGAAGAAGTACTGACCACATTTTGTCCAAAAAGGTTTTGATTTCCAACTGCAGAGTTAGATGAACCACTTTGTGTCGTAACAGGCAATTTATGTCCAACATTTCCAGGGGCTACATTATGACCTGTAGATCCTGAAGATGAGTAAGTAGATCTTCCTGTACCTTGACTAACTTGTTCTGGATGATATTGTCCATCGTCTTCTTGATTGCCAGTTTTGTGCGAAGATGTACTGACCACATGCTGTCCAAAAATATTTTGATTACCAACTGGAGAGTTAGATGGACCGCTATGTTGAGCGACAGGCAATTTATGTTCAACATTTCCAGGGGCTACATTATGACCTGTAGATCCTGAAGATGAGTAAGTAGATCTTCCTGCACCTTGACTAACTTGTTCTGGATGATATTTTCCATCGTCTTCTTGATTAACAGCTTTGTGCGAAGAAGTACTGACCACATTTTGTCCAAAAACATTTTGATTACCAACTGGAGAGTTAGATGGACCGCTATGTTGGGCGGCAGGCAATTTATGTCCAACATTTCCAGGGGCTACATTATGACCTGTAGATCCTGAAGATGAGTAAGTAGATCTTCCTGTACCTTGACTAACTTGTTCTGGATGATATTGTCCATCGTCTTCTTGATTGCCAGTTTTGTGCGAAGATGTACCGACTACATTTTGCCCAAAAACATTTTGATTTCCAACTGCAAAGTTAGATGGACCACCGTGTTGAGCGACAGGCAATTTATGTCCAAAATTTCCGGGGGCTACATTATGACCACCTGTAGATCCTGAAGATGAGTAAGTAGATCTTCCTGCACCTTGACTAACTTGTTCTGGATGATATTGTCCATCGTCTTCTTGATTAACAGTTTTGTGCGAAGAAGTACTGACCACATGTTGTCCAAAAACGTTTTGATTTCCAACTGCAGAGTTAGATGAACCACTTTGTGTCGTAACAGGCAATTTATGTCCAACGTTCCCAGGGGCTACATTATGACCTGTAGATCCTGAAGATGAGTAAGTTGATCTTCCTGCACCTTGACTGACTTGTTCTGAATGATATTGTCCATCGTCTTCTTGATTGCCAGTTTTGTGCGAAGATGTACCGACTACATTTTGCCCAAAAACATTTTGATTTCCAATTGCAGAGTTAGATGGACCACTGTGTTGAGCGCCAGGCAATTTATGTCCAAAATTTCCGGGGGCCACATTATGACCACCTGTAGATCCTGAAGATGAGTAAGTAGATCTTCCTGCTCCTTGACTAACTTGTTCTGAGTGATATTGTCCATCGTCTTCTTGATTAACAGCTTTGTGCGAAGAAGTACTGACCACATTTTGTCCAAAAACGTTTTGATTTCCAACTGCAGAGTTAGATGAACCACTTTGTGTCGTAACAGGCAATTTATGTCCAACGTTTCCAGGGGCTACATTATGACCTGTAGATCCTGAAGATGAGTAAGTAGATCTTCCTGCACCTTGACTAACTTGTTCTGGATGATATTTTCCATCGTCTTCTTGATTAACAGCTTTGTGCGAAGAAGTACTGACCACATTTTGTCCAAAAAGGTTTTGATTTCCAACTGCAGAGTTAGATGAACCACTTTGTGTCGTAACAGGCAATTTATGTCCAACATTTCCAGGGGCTACATTATGACCTGTAGATCCTGAAGATGAGTAAGTAGATCTTCCTGTACCTTGACTAACTTGTTCTGGATGATATTGTCCATCGTCTTCTTGATTGCCAGTTTTGTGCGAAGATGTACCGACTACATTTTGCCCAAAAACATTTTGATTTCCAACTGCAAAGTTAGATGGACCACCGTGTTGAGCGACAGGCAATTTATGTCCAAAATTTCCGGGGGCTACATTATGACCACCTGTAGATCCTGAAGATGAGTAAGTAGATCTTCCTGCACCTTGACTAACTTGTTCTGGATGATATTGTCCATCGTCTTCTTGATTAACAGTTTTGTGCGAAGAAGTACTGACCACATGTTGTCCAAAAACGTTTTGATTTCCAACTGCAGAGTTAGATGAACCACTTTGTGTCGTAACAGGCAATTTATGTCCAACGTTCCCAGGGGCTACATTATGACCTGTAGATCCTGAAGATGAGTAAGTTGATCTTCCTGCACCTTGACTGACTTGTTCTGAATGATATTGTCCATCGTCTTCTTGATTGCCAGTTTTGTGCGAAGATGTACCGACTACATTTTGCCCAAAAACATTTTGATTTCCAATTGCAGAGTTAGATGGACCACTGTGTTGAGCGCCAGGCAATTTATGTCCAAAATTTCCGGGGGCCACATTATGACCACCTGTAGATCCTGAAGATGAGTAAGTAGATCTTCCTGCTCCTTGACTAACTTGTTCTGAGTGATATTGTCCATCGTCTTCTTGATTAACAGCTTTGTGCGAAGAAGTACTGACCACATTTTGTCCAAAAACGTTTTGATTTCCAACTGCAGAGTTAGATGAACCACTTTGTGTCGTAACAGGCAATTTATGTCCAACGTTTCCAGGGGCTACATTATGACCTGTAGATCCTGAAGATGAGTAAGTTGATCTTCCTGTACCTTGACTAACTTGTTCTGGATGATATTGTCCATCCTCTTCTTGATTGCCAGTTTTGTGCGAAGATGTACTGACCACATGCTGTCCAAAAATATTTTGATTACCAACTGGAGAGTTAGATGGACCGCTATGTTGAGCGACAGGCAATTTATGTCCAACATTTCCAGGGGCTACATTATGACCTGTAGATCCTGAAGATGAGTAAGTAGATCTTCCTGCACCTTGACTAACTTGTTCTGGATGATATTTTCCATCGTCTTCTTGATTAACAGCTTTGTGCGAAGAAGTACTGACCACATTTTGTCCAAAAACATTTTGATTACCAACTTCAGAGTTATTAGAACCACTATGTTGAGCGACAGACAATTTATGTCCAACATTTCCAGGAGCTACATTATGACCTGTAGATCCAGAAGATGAGTAAGTAGATCTTCCTGCACCTTGACTAAATTGTTCTGGATGATATTGTCCATCGTCTTCTTGATTAACAGTTTTGTGCGAAGAAGTACTGACCACATGTTGTCCAAAAACATTTTGATTACCAACTGGAGAGTTAGGAGAACCACTATGTTGAGCGACAGGCAATTTATGTCCAACATTTCCAGGAGCTACATTATGACCTTTAGATCCAGAAGATGAGTAAGTATATCTTCCTGAACCTTGACTAACTTGTTCTGCATGATATTGTCCATCGTCTTCTTGATTAACAGCTTTGTGTGAAGAGGTACCAACCACATTTGGTCTAAATGCATTTTGATTACTAACTGCAGAGGTAGATGGACCACTGTATTGAGCGACAGGTAATTTGTGTCCAACATTTCCTGGGGCTACATTATGACCAGTAGATGCTGAAGATGAGTAAGTAGATCTTCCTGCACCTTGACTAACTTGTTCTGGATGATATTGTCCATCATCTTCTTGATTTCCAGTTTTGTGCGAAGATGTACCGACTACATTATGTCCAAAAATATTTTGATTGCTAACTGCAGAGGTAGATGTACCACCGTGTTGAGAGACAGGCAATTTGTGTCCAACATTTCCTGGGGCTACATTGTGACCTGTAGATGCTGAAGATGAGTAGGTAGATCTTCCTGCACCTTGACTAATTTCTTCTGCATGATATTGTCCATCGTCTTCTTGATTAACAGCTTTGTGTGAAGAGGTACCAACCACATTTGGTCCAAATACATTTTGATTACTAACTGCAGAATTATATGAACCAGTGTGTTGAACGACAGGGAATTTATGTCCAACATTTCCAGGGGCTACATTATGACTAGTAGATCCTGAAGATGAGTAAGTAGATCTTCCTGTACCTTGACTAACTTGTTCTGGATGATATTGTCCATCGTTTTCTTGATTAACAGTTTTGTGCGAAGAAGTACTGACCACATGTTGTCCAAAAACGTTTTGATTTCCAACTGCAGAGTTAGATGAACCGCTTTGTGTCGTAACAGGCAATTTATGTCCAACGTTTCCAGGAGCTACATTATGACCTGTAGATCCTGAAGATGAGTAAGTTGATCTTCCTGCACCTTGACTGACTTGTTCTGGATGATATTGTCCATTATCTTCTTGATTAACTCCTTTGTGCGAAGAGGTACCGACCACATTTTGTCCAAAAACATTTTGATTACTAACTGCAGAGTTAGATGAACCACTGTGCTGAGGGACAGGCAATTTATGTGCAACATTTCCTGTGGCTACATTATGACCAGTAGATCCTGAAGATGAATAAGTAGATCTTCCTGCACCTTGACTAATTTGTTCTGGATAATATTGACCATCATCTTCTTGGTTAACAACTTTGTGTAACGAGGGAGAGAGCACTTTTTGTCCAAAAAGATTTTGAGTTTTAACTGCAGGATGAGATGAACCAGTTGGTGATTTATTTAAGGAATATTCTGTTTTTTGTCCATTTACAGAGGCTGCATGGCTGTTAGTAAATCCTGTATATTTACCAGTTTGTTCATTTTGATCTGAATGATATTGGCCATCATCTCCAGATGATTTTATATATTGGCCATTATTAGAAGTCCCGGTTTGAGATAAGTATTGATTAAGATTTTTTTCTTTGTTAAAATTATTATAGTTTGCTCCATTTTGGCCAGAATATGCTGATACTCCAGCATGTTGAGGTGATGCTGAAGCACCAAAATAACTATATGATTCATCTAAATATTTTCCTGAAGGTTTGTAGGGTTTAACTTTGCTTCCACCGTTTTCATTATTAAGTTGACTTTCATGATAACTTCCAGAATTTTCTGGATGATAATCCCCACTATGGTCTTCGTATCTTATATGTTTGTAGGGTTCTACTTTGTTTCCACCATCATCATTATTAAAATTACTTTCATGATACCTTCCAGAATTTTCAGAATGGTAGTCACCACTATGGTCTTCGTGGTATTGACCGTTATCTTCGTTAGGATCTTCATGGTATTGACCATCGTCATAATCGGGAATTGGTACTGCATTAATTGCAGCGATAATGGCAAAAAATATCTGAAAAAAAATCAGTGGTATTTTGAAGTATATAGTTATAAATTTTGAGGGAATAAATAAAAAAAAATTATTGAATTGAAGATTTATTCCATACAATAATCTGAATATCATATTTCATTTTATGATAATATGTAAAATAAATTATTGAATAAAATATCTCATATCGTATTATTTAACATATAAGAAATATTTAAAAATAAATATTTTATAAGGAGCTTGAATAATTCATAAATTCTTTTTGACTTGACCTGGTGACATAACAATTTTAAATTTGCGTGGAAGAATTTTTATTACTAAATTTCTGAATCCAATAAATTTTAGCACAGAAAATTATATATTATATTTTGCAATTAAAATAAATAATATTTTGTCATATGACAAAATGTCGTTAATCACATTAGATCGAAAATGGCGATTTTAAACAAAAAGGTGGAAATTTATTTTAAAATTGAAGCTACACATTTTATTGACTAATAAATAGTTTATTATAAGAATTACGCTTAATTTTGTTTAATTACTGAATAAATATATGATGATGGTGATGGTGCTATCAATCATCCGTAAGTCACTCCAAATATTAATAATATCCTTTGGCTCTGGGGTTCACTCGTAAGGGGGTGAAATATAGGAAGAATGTTATTATTAGTATATTTTATATCTTTAATTCTACACGATTCTTGCAGGGGTGGATTTAACGAAATTTTTTCATAATGTTTCAACGTGCTAATAAATTTTGGACAAAATAATTCAAAACGTTTAAATTAAATCAAGTAACAAGTAGTCAAATATATTTTTGAAAAATTATTGGTAATGTTAACACGTTAGTTGCAGGTGTGGATTAAACGGATTAAATCACATTTACTTTTATCTAGTACTGGAAAATATTAAATTTTATTTAATAAGCAAATATATTTTGGTAATGACACTATTGATATAACACGTTATGTGATGGTGTGGATTAAAAGAAATTTGTTAAACAGTTAAAAAGGTATATTGTTATTTTTATAAATTATTAAAAAATATATAATTTTATTGAAGTAACAAGGATTAATATAAGTGTTGGAAATGTAATTATTAATGTTAACACGTTAGTTGCGGGTGTGGATTAAATGTTAAGAGCTACAAAATAATTATCTATATTTTACTTAAACATATTTAATTCTAATCAAGTGACAAGGAGGGGCACAATAGGCCTAGAGCCTCAGTGCAGGTGAGACCTCCCACGCCCGATTCAGGAAAAAAAAAGTAACAAGGAATTAAATATATTACGAATTATCTATATTTTTTGCACGATATAAGTTTTAAGAGCTAAATAGAGCAAAATTTAATGTAATAAAGTGTCAAATATGTTGCTGATTAATTTTTGCCAGTGTGGAAGAAAAGAAGATATTTGTAAAATAATTTCTATTATTAGTGAAGCTTTTTTCAAAAAATTTTGCCAAACACCAAGATATTTATAAAATTTTAAATAAATACTGATAAAAAACTAAAAAAAAAACTAAAAAGCATTGGTCAAAAAAACATCTTTTAAAGATACAGTTTTTTTAATTTTAATGGTTTTCATTGCAAAGTAATTATAAGAAACAACCACATGTATTTTTTTTTAATTTTGTTAATAAAGTATTAATATTAATTAATATAAAATTAATTTAAAAAATTTAAATATTTTTTAACTTACCAGTAGTTTCATTTTGCTGCTGACCCGGTTCTTCACGAATGACGCAATTTTAATTCCAAATTCAGTTTTATTTGTGACAAAGGTTGAAATTTCTATTAATCCCCTCTACCCTTTTTGCGCCAAAAATTCTTAAAAAAAAACAAGTTCGGACGAAAATAAAAATATTCAAATTTCGCGACTCATCTTCTAAAGGACAGAGTTGAAAAAGTAAATCAAAAGAGATTATTAAAATTTAAATAAGACGTAACAGGAAATGAATATATAGGAAAATATTTTACACATAGATATTATTTAGTTTTTAATAAAACATAATTTGTTTATAAATTATTATTTAATGATATTTTTTTATACTAACAATTATAAACACTTATAAAACATATAAAATAATGTAAAAAGAAAGAAATTTCTTCTATAATTAAAACAACAAATTAAAATATATACAATCAATTTTTCAAAATTAAAAATTAATTAAAAGAAAAATATATATACAGGATAGTTAAATAATGTTTATATATAGAGAAAAAGAGAGACTAAAGTGGGACTAAAAACACAAGTGGGAGAAAAAATTCGCAAAAAAAGTGAAGTAAAATCAAAAGTTGAAAAAAGAGGAAAAACTGGGATAAAAAACAAGAATGAGAAAAAAAGTGGAGTAAAAAACAGGTGTGTAAAAAAAGTGAAAAGAACAGAAGATAAAAAATGGGAAATTATAAAAGTGGGACAAAAAGAAAAATTGGGAAAAAAGGGAATAAAAAAAGTGAGGCGAAAACCAAGAATGCGAAAAAAATTGAGGTAAAAAAAATAGGGAAAAAAGGAAGAAAAAGATGGTGAAAATATAATTTGAAATAAAGAGGGGGTAATCCTACCCAAGTTTCCGAACACTTTTTTATCAATTACTCTTTTGATAATAACTTTTTTAATTCAGCATATTTTTTCTAAAAAAAAAATCTTTAAAAAATAGACGCAAAAGTCTATATATATTTTTTCACGTCCTAGTGGCGAAACTATACGGAATTTGAAAAAACAGGAAGGACAAAATGTATAGTAAAAATTAAATTTTTTGTGGAAGGTCTTTGAATTTTTTTATCTTTTTACATTTTTACAAATATTATTTTGAAATCATGAAATTATTCACACTCTTATTTACTTTTTTCATGTGTTATAATTTTCTGTAAAACGAAATTACAAAAAATTCAAAAAAATTCTGTATTTTGGCTAAATTAATTACAATTCTAAATTGGAAGAAACTAAAATTTAAAGTTTTATATTCTCTTTCGAATGTTATAATACCATTTTTATCTCTTTAATAAGTTATTCAATTTAGTTTAAAGTCGTAATAAAATTTCAAATATTGTAGAGCCATTTTTTTTAAAAAATCAACAATTTTTGTAATGAGATTTTGAAAAAAAAACCACAATTAGAACGTTTTTTATTTCAAATTTTAATGGTATTTTTTTTAATTTTTAATATTAAAATTTAACTAACAAAAATTAATTTAATAAAATAAAAATTATTTAAAAATTAAAATAAAAACTAGCGGCGAAACTATGCGGAATTCGAAAAAAAAAGTAGGTACAGACTAAATTTGTAGGAAAATTAATGTTCTACAATATTCATATCCTGTAATTTTCATAAAAATCCATAATTTTTGGATCAAAAACTAAAAAAAAACACAAGTCGATATATATTCCATTTAATTTTGAAATCCCCATTTTTTCTACAAAACCATGTGACATTTGACAATGAGTTTTACTGTAGGAATTTTTCAAAGTACGCTCCTGTTTTATTTTCACTATAAGTATTTTTACAGGAAAATCCTAATAAAAAATTACTTAAAAAAATAAAAAGTACAGGTCTGTATTTAAACAAAAATTGTTGAAAGTTTTTTTCATTTGTAAAAATTAAGGTTTTAATTAAATAAAACAATTTCGGTTTTTCCAAAATATGTCTGAAACCGGAACTGGTATTTATTGAAAAAATATCAATTTGTCTTGAATTTAACCAACTTTGTATGGATAACGAAACGAAATCCCAATAAAGCTTAATTAAATTTTCCCCACTAGAATGTGTAGGTGTATATCAATATTATCTAATCACAACCAGTTTTAAATTCATTCATAAAAATTTAAATGTAATATACATATAATAGTTGAAATATATCTTAGTCATAACAAGTTTACAAAATAATTAAATGTTTAAAGGACAAAGCCGTAGAAAATTAAATACAAAATTTGGTGATAAACAATAAAGTTGTCTTCATAATTTTAGAATGGTTAACACAGATATTCAAATTTAATGTAAAAATAATCTTGTGACTAATAAGTCATTTTTTTGATAAAAAAGGAAAATACACATTTTTTTAAATTTTCATTTTTTCAGCATATACAATTATTTAACCGTCGCGTTTTTGTAGATCTTTCAAAGGCATTTGACAAGGTACTAAGATTGTTTAAAAGAAAAAAAATAAGAAACTTCAAACTACTGTACTAATTATTATTCTCTTGACATGTCAATAATGTTAATTAGTTATAATGGTAGTAATACTGCAGGGTATCGTTTTAAATGGGTGTTTCTGGGTGTTTCAGGTTTCTCATGAAAAAATTTTTTATGATTCAAAAACTTGAAAAACTAAGAGAGGAAAACGAAAATTTGTTTTTATATTAAATTATAAGCTTAAAATGAATTTCCATTGCGTGAAATTCTAAATTACCTGATATTTAGGGTATATACGGACGGCTAAAATTATTAATAAATAAAACCTATTTAATGCAAGATATTTCAAATGAAAAAAAATAACATAAAATAAATCACTAATATTGTTAAAACTGGCTCGATCTTAATTCGTGTAAAACATAGGCAACACATTTTACTACAAAGTTTGCATAAATTCAGAATATTCTTAGCTTCCAATTTAAAACTTAATGAAAGTATTAAAATGTCAAAAACAAAATTAATAATAAATATATAAAAACTAAAAAATGTTCTAATTATTTATTTATAATTGTCTACTATCCTAAGTTTTTTTTAAGTCTATCGCCCCTACTTATGTATTTTGCAAGGCTTTTGTAATTTTGTCGAAAAAGCGATTTCGAAATTTAAAAAAATATGTGTTCTGGGACGATTTAAAGAAAAAAATTTTGGGAAACACATTTTTTAGCGAGAAAAATTTCGTACGGGGTAGCAAAAAAACCCAAAAACCGATACCCTCCTTTTTTATTACGATTTTTACCATTAATAAACCCTGTATATAATGTTAGAGGTGGTAGAATACTAGTGAAATATACTGCAATTAGTAAACCCTGCAAATAATTAGGTAGTAAAACTCTAAATTCAGTACCATATTTAATATAATTATTTTTAAATAGGGCTTCTGAATGAAATAGTTTCGGCAATACCCCATCATCAGGTCTATAATACACAGTGTTAGGAAAGGGTGGAATTTATACAATAAAAAAACTTACCAAACTAATTACAAATTTATAAGGGTAAAAAATTGAGAAAATTTGTGTTGCTTAAAGGCCATATGAGAGGTAAGTGAAGGTAGGGAGTGTAGGATGAGTCGGCGTCCATCATCCATCCATTTCGTGATCCCCAGCCAAGGAGATATTGTACCTAATCACCACTTGATCCCCAAGTCTCCTTCCACCTCTCCCAGGGTTTTACCCCGAAATGCCATGCCACTGTGGACATATCGAGGGTTTGTTTTTCTGCCTCACGATCCTCGCTTTGCTATGGTATGGCCGTATTCCGCCCCAAAAGGCATTGGCGGATTCCTGGATGATCTTCATTTTGTTTTTACGGGACGACCGGAGCTTCTATCAAAATTGTCTGTCTGTTTTGTTCTGTCGCTTTGTGGATTGGTTTGTCAGTCTCTGAGTAATATTTTCTTGTACCTAAAACATAATAAAAAAAATAACTAGTATAAGTCAAAATTTTACCCTTGATCTATACGATTTCTGAAAATAAAAAAAAAATTTGGTGGGGCAAACCCCCTTTGTGTTTTTTTTTGGCGGACAACGGTCCTTTTTGTGTTTTTTATTTTTATTGGCGGACAGCGTCCTTTTTTTGTGTTTTTTTAATTTTTTTTTGTTGGACAATGGTCTTTTTGTGAGTTTTTGCCTAAAAAGAAATCGATTAGTATATGTTGAAAAAAAAATTTTTAAATCATCTATTCGTTTTATTAGTAAAAGCAGACTTACTGCTTACTGCTCTTGGGTGTGCGTGTTTGCCGTGATCATTGGCGTCGTAGTCGATCAATTCCTGAAGATTTTAGACCCTGAATATCCATATCCAACGGCTGGCAACATACCAAGGTAGGTTTGAATATACTGCAATTGCATAAAAAATTGCACGTAATGTTAAACGTTTAATGAACCATACAGATACAAAAATCAAAGTTGACAATTCAACTAACTGTACATAAGGCGTTAGGACTATGTATTGTTATATAAAAAAAATTTCACCCCGTATAGGGAATTTTATAGATTAAATTTTTTTTTGAGTTGTAATTTATTTATTTAAAGATTATTAATAGTTAAATGTTATATTTATTAAATGGAATAGAAGAGTTGATATGTAAGTAAAGAAAAGGAAACGAATAGATAAATTGGCAATAAATTTAAAAAAGTGAAAGAATCTTAAAATTTGTTAAAATAATGAAAGATACAATTGAAATTTTGGAGTTATCATACATGAAATTTAAGTAGTCAAAGTCGATAGTAAACAGGGAATATAACGTTAATAAAAAATATCTAGTAGTAAAAAAATCTGAAAGGCAAGAAAAATAATAAACAGAAGGTGAATTATTTTTGAAACTTAAAAAATAATAAGATTTGTCAGTTTGTGATAATTTTTAATTTGGAAAATGTAAGATAATATAGAAGGGTTTTATTGAAAGCTGCGAAAAGATGAAGATGGAATATTATATAATAAATTAGAAAATTTAATATACTGGTGAAGAGAAATTATGGTTAAGATTGTTACTGGAAGAAATTGGGTTATATGAGGATATTTTGAGAAGCAAAGAAAAGGGAACAAGTGGCAAATAACATAATAAACAAACAAGGTTGTTGAGAAGCAAAGAAAAGGGAACAAGAGGCAAATAACAGGATAAAAAAATTTATATATATTTTTTATAATGTTTGTAATCTTTATTATTTTTCCATAGAACCCAACCAAAATTTTGAGATAATTGTAAATATCATAACAATATATATAAATACTAGATAGTCTCTAACATATAAAACCTTTAGTTTGAAAGTATAAATTGGGTTTGTACGACAAATTTTTGAAATACCCCTCGTAGATGGCTTAAAACAAGAGACTACTAATTACAAGCGATTTCAAGGAAAAGTAGTAATTTGAAAAATCCTTGCAATAATTTTTTTCTTTTACATGATTACGTTGCAAGTAATTTCGAAAACGTGTTTTGCATCGTCTTATTAAAAAGTAATAAATCTTGTATCAGTTAAAGTTTTGAATTACGATGATAAAAATAACACTTATTGTTCTTAATTTAGTGTTTTGTTATATTCAATGTAGTACTGATAGTGATAGTAAAATTTTGAAGTTTACAAGTGATGTGAGAGAAAATGGATATGATTTTGAGTAAGTACTAATATCAATTAAGATTAGTATATTAGTATATTTCTTATTTTTTTTTAGATTCGAAACTAGTAACGGAATATATCGAAAAGAAACCGGCATTTTTCAGAACGAAAACCAAAAAGAAAGTATCCAAACAGTAACCGGTGAATACTCATTTACGTACCCTGATGGTGGTATCCCGTTTCGTATTGTTTTCATTGCAGATGAAAGAGGCTACAGACCAAAAGTACATATAGGCGTTCAGGAAACACCTACCAAGATAAATTTGGCTAATAGGATCAAATTTGATGAACCTAAATCTATTTCTACAGCTGCTATTGCTTCAATTGCAGGAGGAGGTATTGGAAAATAGACGAAAAATTTGCAAATTGGAAAACAGAAGATTAAAAAGAAATTAAGAGACTATGAAAAAAAGTATTTGCTTGAAATTAATGTAAAGAATTATTTATTATAAATGGAATAACAGAAGGACATATTTACATTGCTTGTATTTAAAATATAGATTGTAAAATATGTGAAAATATCTGATTTTTTCAATAATGTTTATAGAATTATTAAAAAAAAAACATCATTCAAATATTCTTTGTGAAATAAAAAAAAAATATTAAAAACTGTTTTTAAATTTAATCAAAAACATGTATTACGAATTTAATAGAAGATTATGGCAATAAGAAATTATTAGCATGTAATTTTTTTTTAAATCTTTAAAAATTGACAGAACAAAAAGAAATAAAGTATGACTTTAATATTGGAAAGTATGAAAATCATTTTTTGTTTTTAATATCATTAAAATTTTAACAAAAATTCGTTAAGAAATTTTAAAAAAATGATTAAAAAACTATTGCTGATCTAAATAAAAACTATAAATATTAGTAACCTTTAATGAAATAATTGAAAATGAATGAAAATAAATGAATATAAATGAAAATAAATGAAAATAAATAAAGATAAATGAAAATAAATGAAAATAAATGAAAATAAATGAAAATAAATGAAAATAAATGAAAATAAATGAAAATAAATGAAAATAAATGAAAATAAATGAAAATAAATGAAAATAAATGAAAATAAATGAAAATAAATGAAAATAAATGAAAATAAATGAAAATAAATGAAAATAAATGAAAATAAATGAAAATAAATGAAAATAAATGAAAATAAATGAAAATAAATGAAAATAAATGAAAATAAATGAAAATAAATGAAAATAAATGAAAATAAATGAAAATAAATGAAAATAAATGAAAATAAATGAAAATAAATGAAAATAAATTTGATTAATTAAAAGCCTTCAAGACTGGTTTTGTTTCAGACCAGACTGAAAGTGATTTCAAGGAAAACAAAAACATACAGTTAAAATCATTCTACAAAGAATCATCTGCGCTTTATTAAATTTTACAGTAAAATAAAGATGGATTCAAGCCTTAAAATACTACTGATTCTTTCACTTTTAGTTTGCGTTAATTCTAAACCAGCAAGTGACAAAATATTAGAATACGAAAATAATTTAAGAAATAATGGATACGATTTAGTGTAAGTACATCAAACACTTTTTATATATTTAATTACAGTGTCAGTTATAAATCTTTTTTTGACAGAAATAAAATAAAAGCTACAAATTATAAAATTCCATATTTCATATAATTCTATTAAAAAAAATATCGTAATTTTTAACATCAAACAAAAAAATATCCATATTAAAGTTTATCTTTTATAATAAATATAGTACTTCTCAAATGTCATTTAAAAAGTTGTTTACATAGGCGTGCTTATAAGTATTTTAAGTGAAGAAAAGATTATTAATTTTTTTTAATACGTTAAATAAAAACAAGATATAATTTTAATATTGAAACTATTATTTTTAGACTAGAAACGGAGGATGGTTTTTCTATAAACGAAAATGCAACGATTGATAAATCTGGAAAACTAGAGGTCGAGGGAAATTATTTTATGAGATTTCCTAAAACTAATCAATTTATATTTGTCGAATATACATCCGGAACTAAAGGATTTTTACCCCAGGTTACCTTTGGTCAAATAATAGCAAAAAGTGATAGAATACCAACCGCTGCCATTGCTTCAGTAGCTGGAGGGGGATTAGGTTAATTTTGTTATAAATTAAATAAAAATTGTGTAAATAATGAATAAAACAACTCCAAGTCATACTACAATAAAATTCTTTAATAAATAACATAAAGGCAAATGGGCGACATGTTTCGGTCTACAAGATCATCATCAGACCTATAAACAAAAAGGACATTGTGAAGAAACATCAATAATGAAAGAATATACAAAATTACTTACTGATTACAAATTGGATCCAAAGAATGAAATTTAAAAAAATTTATGAATGAAAAAATTAAACGTACTAATAACATTACTTTATATAAAAAAAACCAAAACTTAAAAATTAATTAAATAACTCCATTTGAATTATTTAAATAGTAATGTTAAGTAATATCAAAGTGCAAATTAATTTTTAAGTTTCGGTTTTTTTATATAAATTTGTTTAAGTTTAATTTTTTCATACCTAAATTTTTTAAATTCTATTCTTTGGATCCAATTTGTAATCAGTAAATAATATTGTTTTATTATTGATGTTTCTTCACAATGTCATTTTTGCTTATAGGCCTGATAATGGTCTTGTAGACCGAAACATCTTGCCCTTTTGACTTCGTTTATTAAAGAATTTTATTGTGGTATGACTTGGAGTTGTTTTATTCATTATTAAATACCATACCACATTTCAGTATGGATAATATTTTGTTTTTAAAAATTTTATAGTTTAAATATTTTGATACTTTTTATTAATTAAATCAAACCTTGAAACAATATAAAAAATGCTTAATGAGGGATTATTATATATGAAACAACTAGATGACCATCATCTATAATATCCTCATTATAAATTAATTTTTTTTAATAATTTTTACTGCATTATTAAATTTCGTTCACGTTATTACTAAATCCTTGGTTAATCCGAAGAATCTAGTCTCATACTGGTTTTACATAAGGCTGTTGATGGTAGTAATGAAATGATGTGCAAGTGTAAAATTTTGTTATTTTTTTTGTATTTTGTTTATGTTCAATGTAGACCTAGTGGTGATTGTGAAATTTTAAAGTACGAAAATAATGTCAGAGAAAATGGATACGATTTTAAGTAAGCAAAAAACAAATATCGTTTAACTTTTTTTATGTAACGTCTTTAATTATGTTAATTTTTATGCTTATTTCCTATACTTCGAAAAATTCATTAATGTTGAACAAAAAAATTATAATGAAGTTTGGACTTAAAATGTTTAGGATATGTTCAAAAGGTTATTCATGTTAACAGAATGTTAAGAAATTAGCCCTCGGTGGAAGTTGAAAATTTTATATTTTGTTTGTGTTACTAATAGTAAAAATGGTAAAATTTAAATTTTCTGCTATGAGTGATTTAGCCTCTACAGAGTGTTAAAAGTAATACTGATTTATTAATACTAAGTTTAATTTATTTGTGTTTGTGAGCTGAAACAAAAAAAAAACAAAAAAAAAATAAACCCAATCTGTAAAATAAACGTAACTAATAAAAAACGTTTCGTACTATTATACATGATGTCTCATTCAAAAAGTACATTTAAAAAAATGTTTAAAAAATAATTAAATTTAAAACCCTGTAATGAAATATGCCCACCATATACGCGTCACGTTGGTTTTTATTTGGAAAACGGTTAGATGTCCCTATCTCGAAAAAATCGCAAAAAACAAAAGAAGAACCATTTTTTACTTTCAATAACACAATCATTTTTTTACTTTTAATAACACAAACAACTTATAAAATTTATACTTCCACAGAGAGCCATTTTCTTAACATTTTGTGCGAGGTTCTTTGTCTTGTCATTGACCAAAGTTTGGTTAGTTAACAATAATAATAAAATAATTTATATTTATCTATGGTCCAGAATTTCGAACTTTAAAATCTGGACACCTAATTAAAGTTAGAAAAAATTGAAAAATAGGGAAAGAAAGGAATTAATTTAAAAAAAAATTTAATTTTATTTTTTGGATTTCTAAATTTTAACCCTTTTATGTGGATTAGTTCTGAAATAATCATTTCCCGATAAAATAATATAATAATATAAATCAAACCGAGGTTATTTATTTGGAGAAAAAAAAATAAAAAAAAAATTGTTTATTATACAAATCAGGTATAGATTTAGATAAAAATATTGAAAAAAATATTAAAAGATACCTAACATTCACAGGCGAGTTTATATATCGGATTAACTTCACTCAAAATTAAAACCCGGCGGTCGTAACATCTGGCAACTAAGCAAGTATTATTGGAGAATAATAAACATTTCAATTTGTACGCAGAAAGTTATGAAAATCATGGGGTGCTAATTCCCTCTTAAGTTCTACTTGGTGGCATAGAAATAAAATGTATACAGGGTGAACAAAGTTTGCGAACTTTCGCAGTTTTGTCCGATTTTATGTCGTTTGTCTGGATGTTTATGGATTTCTAAACTTTTTCGTATCAGTATTGTAATAATGTATTTTATGTGGTTTATTAAACAGGATATAATGAACAGTTTCAAGTTGGTAAGGTAAGGATGAAAGATGTTTTTATGATTTCCTTGCAAAGAATTTTACCAATCTGGTCTGTTACGAAATAAATATAGTGCAGAGAAGCTACAAAAGTAAAGAAATGGGGACTCGAAGTTATGTTTTGGAGCGAAGGGGAAATAAAATAACGATTGATTCTTTTTTCGGTAGTTGATTAACTATAGTCATTGCAATTATGGACAGACTTAAGTGAAACAAGTTCTGTAAGAAAATAAATATGACACAATAAATATATAATTATGTAAACTCGCATTTTTTCAACTTTAAGTGATGTTAGTGTGTTGCTTTTTGGTCTTTTTAGGGTTCCGTACCCTAAAGGGTCGAAACGGAACCCTATTGCTCTCACTCGCGTGTCCGTCCATCCGTCCGTCTGTCTGTCACACCGGTCTAGCAGCTAAATTACGTATTAATTATAGTTTTATTTCAATACAAAATGTTTAAAGATCCATGAATTAATGTTTTACTACTTTAATATACTCAGTATAGTTAACCATTATTTTTCTTACATATCCCTAAACGTCATAAAAACATTTTACAGTTACGAAACGAAAATGGTTCTCATACAAACCGACAGGACCGGAAGAAGGTATTCTAATTGCAATTGTACATCGTCAAGCAGTCTTTTTGGCTTCTAAGTAGAGGTTTCAGATTGCGTCGGGCGCCACCTTTCGTTTATAGTGTGAGGGCCACTTGTACTGGCAGCGTCAGTAGAGAAAAAATACTCCAGGAGTCGTATGGTATTTTAAATTTTGAAAATTAGAGAATGTTTTAAAACCTAAATATCCAGTGCCACTCAGTATAATTAACCATTATTTTTCTTTTTACGTAAAAATATATCCCTAAATATCATTTTACAGTTATCAAACCAGCGATGGTATCAAACGAAACGAAAATGGTTCTCATAAACCGACAGGACCGGAAGAAGGTATTCTAACAGTAAAAGGAGATTTTCTATATCAATCACCAGATGGCAGAACAGTCACTGTAACTTTTGTTGCTAATGAAAACGGTTACAAACCAACCACTTCCATTGGTACCGCTTCACCTGTAGGATTTGATGATTCTATTACATATCCAGATCTATTTGAATATCCTAAGAAGGAAATTTCTTCAGCTGCAATTGCTTCTATAGCTGGAGGGGGGCTAGGTTAATTTTTTTTATAAATTAAATAAAAATTGTGCGTTTTAAATAATTTGATACTTTGTATTCATTAAATTAAACATTATAAAAAAATATTAAAGGTTTATAATTAGCCATATGTATATATGAAAGTACTACATGACCATCACCTATAATATCCTCATTATAAATTAATTTTTTTATAATAATTTTTACCGCATTATTAAATTTCAATAACGTAATTACTAAATCATTGGTTAATCCGAAGAAGCCAATCTCATACTGGTTTTACATAAGCTTGTTGATGGCAGTAATGAAAATGATGTGCAAGTGTAAAATTTTGTTATTTTTTTCGTGTTTTGTTTATGTTAAATGTAGACCTATTGGTGATAGTGAAATTTTAAAGTACGAAAATAATGTCAGAGAAAATGGATACGATTTTAAGTAAGTAAAAACAAATTTTGCTTAAATACTTTTTTATAACGTCTTTATTATGTTAATTTTTATCGTTATTTCCTATACTTCGAAAAGTTCATTAATATTGAATAGAAAAAATATAATGAAGTTTGGGCTTACTTAAAATGTTTAGGATATGTCCAAAAGGTTATCCATGTTTTCAAATGTGGTCAACCGATGACGTAATAAAAACGACGTCAAAGTATCACAATTAATTTATTAATGCTTTTAAAGTTGAAAGGGCGATTAGTTTCGGCCAAATTTCACCATCTTCAGGCCAATGGGGGATTGTTAAAATGAAATTAAATTGATTTGTCAAAAATGAGTCAGATTTCAAATTAAAAATAATAATAAACCAAATATTCATATTTAGGACACAATGTCACCCCCTTACTGTTATATTAAATAACCACTCTGTACCAGATTTCATTTATTATTATTTTTGATCTGAAATCTAACTATATAATGTGTTATTTATGACAAATCAATTTAATTCCATTTTAACAAAACCCCTCCCCCCATGAATACATTGGCCTAAAGATGACAAAATTAACTTTCCAAAACCTTAAAAAAATATTTAAAAACGTCTTAAAAAATATTTAAAACTGTATCAACAAAACCTTGAACAAAACAAATTAGACCTTAAAAAATCTGTTCATGTGTTAAAAATTATGTATTAGATTTTATTTTAATTTATTTTTAATCCACTAAAACCCATTTTAAATTTTGAAAAAGGTCTTGAAAATTAAAGAATGTTTTAAAACCTTAATAAACAGTACCACTCAATAAAATTAACCATAATTTTTCTTTTTACGTAAAAAATATCCCTAACTATCATTTTACAGTTATCAAACCAGCGATGGTATCGAACGAAACGAAAATGGTTCTCACAAACCAACAGGACCGGAAGAAGGTATTCTAACCGTCAAAGGAGATTTTCTTTATCAATCACCAGATGGCAGAACAATCACTGTAACTTTCGTTGCTGATGAAAACGGTTACAGGCCAATCATTTCCATTGGTTCTGCTTCACCAATGGGATTTGGTGGTTCTGCTTCATATCCAGGTGTATTTGACTCTCCTAAGACGGAAATTTCTTCAGCTGCAATTGCATCGATAGCAGGTGGAGGATTGGGAAGATAAGAAATTAGTAAATGTAAAAAACTCTTGTATTCTAAATCCATTTAGACTGAATAGTAAAAATTTTTATTCAAAATTAACAGAATTGAGGTTTTTTATTTTTTTTACAAATGTTTCTTTGTTAAAAAGTATAGGTTTAATGATAAAAATAGCATATTTATAAGTCCTAATTTCAATTTCGAATTTATCTAAAAAAATGTATAAAATCCTTTAATTATTTTCCAATGCCACCTCCAACTATAGAAGCGATAGCTGCGGTCGGAACTGCTCCTATTTTTTTACCCACAATGAATTTGGGTCTGTAGCCATTTTCATCTGCTTCATAAAACATCTTTAATTCAGTTCCATTGGGAAGCTTGTAAGAAGAATATCCCTTGACGGTCAATATTCCTTCATTTTCATTAATAGGTTGGAAAACGCCAGTTTCTGATCTTAATATGTCATTACTTGTGTGAAATCTGAAAACACAAAAAAGATTTATGTTTTGTCTGAAAATTCGAGCAATCTGAATTCAAAAAGTAGGAGATTGTAAGTCATAAGAGCACGTTTGTCTCTAGATCTAGGGAAATTTCAGCTATCACAGTCCAATCAGAGTCGAAAGTAAACAAATATTATTTAGCATTAAGTTTCTTTCGAAAGCATAAAACTTTTCCTTAACTCATTCGTAAAAAACCTAAATCAACTCCACCTAAAGAATTAAAAATTGTAATAAATTACACTATTTTTACATGAAGAGGAATAGGGTAAAGAGACTACATGTTTCTATAAAAATTCAAAAAATTGTAAAAATTTCAAAAATTCCAAAAATTCCAATAATTTAAAAAATACAAAATAATTAATTACAATTGTAACGCTCTTAGCGTCGTCAAGCGGTCTTTTGGCATCTAAGTCGAGGTTTCAGATTTCCTCGGGCGCCACCCTCCTTTTAGAGGGTGAAGGCCACTTGCACGGACAGCGTCAGTGGAGAAAAAAATATCCAGTGGTCATATGGCATCGATAATACCCTTAGCGGCCACAAGGGCGGTCTTTATTTGCTCTACTATTTGCTACGGGAATAAAGTAAAATTTATTCATTTATACCAAAATCCGGCGACGGTGAAGAAGAAAAGATGTGTAGCACGATTTTTTATCGGACGGTACATAGACGTATTCCGGGCTGGCGTGGTGGTCGGATGAGGGTTCTGGACTACGGTACGATTGAAATTGGCTTCGGTCCCTTCTGATTAACCGAGGGAAGTCGGGCTACCACTGCTACTTCAATTGGGTTTTGGTGGCCACCGTAACTGACTAGATCGACTCCGGCTGTGATATACCATAAGGTCGGCTGTGCATGTGAAATAAGTACGCGAGTTACTCCATCTTTCGGCAAGGGTTACGACTGATACAACTAACCTTACATTCGAAGTTAATTCTAGCCCAGTGCCGTGGGCGATTTTATTTACATATTTTAGTTATTACGGAAATTAAAGTAACTTCGTTACACAATATAAGTACCTATAGTATTATATTTACATTCTTATAGTAATATGTATCATACCAGTAACTCCGAATATTAAATAGTTAAAACTTAAATGGATATGTTTAAAATTTGTTGATTATATATAAGCTACCCGATCACATGCCCTATTAAAGTCTGTAAAAATTGTATTCAGCTGAAATCTTATTTCTATTTTCAACTAAATTATAAAGTTTATTGTAAACAATTTGCTCGAATAATTTAGATTTATTTGATAAATTTGTTGTCGCAAAAAATTCTGCAAAAGTTCAGCAGTTTCCTGCGGAAAAGAATTTCTTTTTTATTGAAATTAAAATTGCCTCTGCTTTTTGTTGTCGGAAGTCCAAAAATTACTTGCAACTGCTTTCGAATCCTGCTCTATACTTTTAATATATTTTTTAAATTCAGATCTAATTAATGATTTTAATTTCCTTTTTGCTTCCGTGTAGCGCTGTTTATGAAAATCAGAAATATGTTTTATGTGACTTAATTTAGTTTTTTTCTTTTATAAGTACTTTGATTCCCCTATTATACCATATGGGATACTTTCTATAGACTATAAGCCTACTAGGCATTACTTACCAGTACGTTCAAAAAGTTAAATTATATCTAATTCAGTAAAATAATAATAATAATTACCTAATTTTCAGAAAAAAAAGTACTTACGAATAATCATATCCATCATTTGTCAAATCATTATAGATTCGAAGAATTGTCGCTTGCCTAGGATCTTCGTTATCTGTATAAGGTCTGGACTGCGCGTTTACGAACAAAAGAACAAGTAAGAATACACCCAGATTTTTAACCATTTTAATATTTGATAGGTATGATACGAAATCTCTTTCAAAACTAACCAGTTTTAAGGATCAACAATTTCATTTAAATAATCGATGATTACGTAAAATAAAAATTTGTATACCTGTGTGAATAAGTTAATATGTCATTAAGGGGTATTGTTGAATCAGTGGTGGGTAACATCGTTTTTATACAAATCTGTAATAAATATAACGTTTTTTAAGGTAATAAAGTACAAAAGCAGGTACCACAAAATTTAATTGTAAAAAATAGTACTAGCAGGCAACTACTTTCGGTCACTGACCATCATCAGGCCTAAAGATACAAACGTTCGCAATTATTTATTAGATATAAAAATTATTTAAAAACCAAACTTATACCAATATTAAGTAGTAACAAGGGAAGAAAAATTAATCACATAAGTGAAGTACCCATTAAGGGTAGATTAGATAAAAATTAAACATGTTGGTACTCCAAAAAGATAAAAAAGTAAAATAAATTGAAATTATTTATGGAAAATTAATAATAATAATTTAAATTAAAGTAGGTTGCTCCCTAGGGGGTAACCGTGATTACCCGTACATATGGACAGCATCTGTAGGGGGATCACCATCCCGGAAAAGGAGGATTCAAATTGGCCACCCTACATGGGGGCTCGAAATAAACGACCATTATGTGGTCATAACAGTTAAAACCGTGGGCCAAAAATATTCAAAAATAGAAAGTACGATAGCACGTGACAAAAGAACACACACTTTCACCGGCGAAAGGAGAAAGTGACAGATGACAGTAAAAAAGAAGAAAAAGAAAGTACCTCATACATATTGAAATGTGGAGGGTATTGAGGGTAATAACTAATAACCAAAAAGTAACATAGTACTAATAGTGGCAAAAGTGATTCCGAAACGCAATTGACATACAAAATTACAGTAAAAGTTTATATTACTTATAACCTAACCTAAGATTACATAAAAATTAAACATGATGGTACTCGAAAAGAAATATCTTTTCGAGTACCATCATGTTTAATTTTTATTCAATCTACGCTTAATGGATACTTCACTTATGTGATTATTTTTTCTTCCCTTGTTACTACTTAATATTGGTAAGTTTGGATTTTTAAATAATTTTTATATCTAATAACTAATTGCGAACGTTTGTATCTTTAGGCCTGAGGATGGTCAGTGACCGAAACTAGTTGCCTGCTAGTACTATTTTTTTACAATTAAATTTTGTGGTACCTGACTTTGTGCTTCATTCTTAAACTTTGCACTACACTTGAGATATGGATAACCATTGGGATTTATAACATTTTTTTTACTCAATCACCTTAGATGATATCAATAAAATTCTAAGAGGCGAAACTGGTTAAATATCAGAATGATTTCGAAGTTTTGGAAAAAGTAGCACAGACTCGCTCTTATACATTTATTTTACATTTCTACATTAAAAATTTTAGACGATAGGACATCTTGGTTTTATCATTATTGACTAGTAACCAGTGATATTCGATTATTTTTTTATGAAGATCAGTGTCTGATATATCTGAATTTTCAAGTCAGATTTTACAATTTTATTAAGGAGACTAAAAAAATTATTACCAAATTTGTTTTAATGTGGGTGTCAAAATTTCATAATATGATAATTTGCATAAATTGGAAGATTTATGTTTATGTAAATTATTGATGGAATATTTGCATAATTTGTTTAGTTCTATTGTGACGAACTTTCGCCGAAACTAGTCACCCTTTCAACTTTAAAAACTAATAAATTAATTGTTGTTCTTTGACGTCGAGTTTTATTACCTTATCTTTTTATAATATATTTTAGAACTCTTTTTAAAAAATATTTAAAAAGACCTTGAAAAATCTGTAAAACGTTTTAATTTTAAAACAATAAAAAAAATCTTAATGTGTTAAAAAATGATATATTATATTTTGTTCTACTTTATTTATAATCAACTAAAACCCATTTTAAATTTTGAAAAAGGTCTTGAAAATTAAAGAATATTTTAAAACCTTAATATACAGTGCCACTCGTATAATTAACCATTTTTCTTATCTAAAAATATATCCCAATGTTATTTTACATTTATCAAACCGGCGATGGTATCAAACCAAACGAAAATGATTCTCACAAACCAACAGGGCCGGAAGAAGGTGTTCTAACCGTCAAAGGAGATTTTCTTTATCAATCATCAGATGGCAGAACAATCACTTTAACTTTCGTTGCTGATGAAAACGGTTACAGACCAATCATTTAGATTGGTTCTGCTTCACTTATGGGATTTGGTGGTTCTGCTACATATCCAGGTGTATTTGACTCTCCTAAGACGGAAATTTCTTTAGCTGCAATTGCATCGATAGCAGGTGGAGGATTGGGAAGATAAGAAATTAGTAAATGTAAAAAACTCATGTGTATTCTAAATCCATTTAGACTGAATAGTAAAATTTTTTATTCAAAATTAACAGAATTGAGATTTTTTATTTTTTGACAAATGTTTCTCTGTTTAATTATGGATACTTATAAAATATATAGTTCTTATGATACAAATAGCATTTTTATAAGTCCTAATTTCAATTTCGAATTGATTTAAAAAAATGTATAAAATCCTTTAATTATTTTCCAAGGCCACCTCCAGTAATAGAAGCGATAGCCGCGGTCGGAACTGGATATGACCCTATTTTTTTACCCACAATGAATTTGGGTCTGTAGCCATTTTCATCTGCTTCATAAAACAACTTTAATTCATTTCCATTGGGAAGCGTGTAAGAAGAATATCCCTTGACGGTCAATATTCCTTCTTTTTCATTAATAGGTCGGAAAACTCCAGTTTCTGATCTTAATATGTCATTGCTTGTGTGAAATCTGAAAACAGAAAAATAATTTATGTTTTGTCTCAAAATTCTAAAAAACTAACAAGAGCAGATCTTGGGAAATTTCGGCTATCACAGTCCTCGAGTTTAAAATTTGTTTATTAATTAGCATTAAGTTTCTTTCAAAAACATAAAACTTTTTCTTATCTTATTCGGAATTAAGAAAAAGAAGATTATTTTCCAGAAGTTTCATCTTCGAAAGTTTTTATTACATATAATGCTATTTTGTACCCATTAAATGCATCCAAAAGTGCATAATTTGCATCCGTTTAAAATGAAATTTAATAATTGCTTTAAAATTCATAAAATATCGTCCAAATTTTATACTGGGTGATTTTCGAAGTCACTAATTACGAATTTGAAGAGAAAATCGGAAAATTCAAAAAGGCTGACTGACAATGATGCCAAATTCAATTTTAAACGAACATTTTTTCCCGAAATAAAAAATTGAATTTACATCTTTTTTTAACTAAATTTTCATTTTTTTTGCATTTCTTACTACCCCCATCCTATATATTATTTTTTAAAGCGTTAACATTGAATATGGAAATTGATAAAAAGAAAAGCATATATACATTTTTTTAAATTATTTTTTAATTTATATCTTATAATATTTTGAAATTCGTGCTATATTTTTAAGATACCTAAAAAAAGTTGAGGCGTTATTTTTTACCGTATTTACGCCGGTTATTTTTTTATTGTTGAAGAAAACATGTGCTGATTTATAAATTTTAAAACCGAATTATTACAAAATTGATTAAGAAATTTAGTAATATAAAAAAGTGCCAAATTGTGAATTTTATTGTAGAATATTTTATTCAGAAGAACTTTAAAAATTTAAAAATGTTTTTAAAATCATCAGCAAAAGTAAACGTTTCTAGTATAATTACTTTTGGCGGATCACTGACAAAGAAGAGAAACAATAATGGGTCTAGATTAGAACCTCGGGGCGCGCCAAAAATAGCATGAAATCTGTTTATAAAAATCAGAAATATGTTTTATGTGACTTAATTTAATATTTTCCTTTATAAGTTCTTTGATTCCCCATTATACCATATAGGATACTTTCTATAGATTATAAGTCTACTATTACTTACCAGCCCCTAGTACGTTCACAAAGTTAAATTATATATAATTCAGTAAAATAATAATAATAATAATTATGTAATTTAAAAAAAATCTACTTACGAAAAATCATATCCATCATTTGTCAAATCATTATTGATTCGAAGAATTGTCGCTTGCCCAGGATCTTCGTTATCTGTATAAGGTCTGGACTGCGCGTTTACGAACAAAAGAACAAGTAAGAATACACCCAGATTTTTAACCATTTTAATATTTGATAGGTATGATACGAAATCTCTTTCAAAACTAACCAGTTTTAAGGATCAACAATTTCATTTAAATAATCGATGATTACGTAAAATAAAAATTTGTATACCTGTGTGAATAACTGAATATGTTATTAAGGGGTATTTTTAAATCAGTGGTGGGTAATATCGGTTTTATACAAATCCGTAATAAATATAACATTTTTCCTTTACAAATGATATCTAAAATGCAAAAATGGTTAAATATCAGAATGATTTCGAAATTTTGATATTATAGTCACTTTTGTAGTGCTCTTGTCTGCAGATAATGCAGATAACATAATAACACATTTAGATTTAAATGGTACCAATACCATGTTATTTTGCCTGAAATCGTTTTTGGATAGGCGCTCCGTTAATATTAAATATAGGAAGCTACGGTTTTCACCAATCGATTCTGTTTTTAATTATTTAGAGCATGTTTGTGGCACTTTTTTTAAATTATTTTTAAAAATAGTGATACTATCAATTTTCTTCAGATACATTTGAAAAAAGTAAGACGATAGGACATCTTGGTTTTATTATTATTAATTAGTAACCAGTGACATTTTTTTTATGAAGATCAGTGTCTGATATATCTAAATTTTCAAGTCAGATTTTGCAATTTTATTGAGGAGACTACAAAAATTATTACCAAATTTGTTTTAATGTGGGTGTCAAAATTTTATAGTATGATAATTTGCATAAATTGGAAGATTTATGTTTATATAAATTATTGATGGAATGTTTGCATAATTTGTTTAGTTTTATTTTGACGAAATTTCGCCGAAACTAGTCGCACATTCAACTTTAAATTAATGGCACAGCGGTCAGTTATACCGGAATTTAATCCTTTTAAGCCTTTCTGGGCGCAAAAGCTGGATTAAGGGTTCAAGGAAAATGAAATAGGATTATTTAAATATTAAACAATGTTTTTGTAAACTCTTGAATTTTGGGTTATTCCTAAATATAGTTTAAATAAAATTATTGTCAAATAATTGTTTTATGAATGGGGTTGTCCCTCTCTAATATGATGAGAGTAGGATCGGAAATTTAACACAGAGAAAAAAGATTATTTAAATTAAATAAATTTTATTGGAACTAAATAAATATGTTATTTGGATGGGTCGAACAAAACGTGACAATCCTAGTGGGTTTACAAAAGACAAAGAAGAAGATCTACTGTTGCCGTGATTATATAAAAAACAATTTAAAAAAACAGCTATTGTAAAAAAATAAAATAAAGTATAACAAAAACTTCAATATTGTGTAACCTCCCACCCCTGGCCATTTATCTCATGAAAAAGGCGAGTACAAAGTAACAAACCGATTGCCAATTGCCATTTTGGTAAGAAACATTTATACTCAAATTTATCATAAAATATACCTGATCGTCTAGTATTGTTAAAGGACCCAGTTGTGCTGTATTTTTATTCGTTATGGTAAAGTTTGCTGCAAGTCAAAAAAATAAAACACTGAAAAACCTTCAAATCGTATATTCCGTAATTTCAACCTTTTATGATAGTTACAAAAATCAAAACCTTGAAACATTTCTTTACTCTTTACTCTATTTGTATGTGAGGACCACTCACAGAGACCCGCCACTGGGTGGACGAAGGAGAAGACATTTGTCACATTTTACCAATTTGTATTTTGTGTTTGTGTAATTATTTTTATATTTCTGTTTGTTTCTATTTTATAACCTTTTTAACTGAGTGATTTGAAATCACGTGTATTTACTATGGTCAATAATGTCCTAATCATTCAGGTAGGAAGATGGAATGCCCGCGGGTCTATTGCCGTCTGCGACATCCCTCATTGGGAAAATTTCACGGGGAGGGGAGATCACATTGCCTCCTACCGTCCCAAAATAATTAATTCTTTTTTTGTTTAAAAGGGACCGTACCTTAATAGACATAGTAACAATCTTGACCAACTCATAAAAACACAAGATTTTCTGTGTAATGTATTGTGTATTGTTGTAATTGGTAAATGAGACTCCTGACTTAACCCTTCCGTACACACAACGGCGCGCCGCTGTGAACGGTCAATTAAACAAATGGTTTACTTGTCCGGACGCAAAATATGCATTTTCTTTCCCGGATTTTGAATTGGGGGTGTTTTTAAAACATTTTATTTAGATAGATATTTTTATTTTGTAACGAATTTTGGATTATTTTTCTTTACTTATTTTCTCTTTGGTTTTATGGGCAGTTGTTTTCTATAGGATAGGCAAAGGCCTACAAATAATTATTACGGGGTCGAAGTTGACGGTAGACACAGGTCTGCAAAATAATTGTTGTATTCGTCGATGGGAAATTTTACATGATTTTTTTTTCTCTGGCTGGTTTTTTATTTCTGTCTGGCTGGTTTTTTATTTATTCGTTCTCGAAGCGAAGCGTAGGTACTGTTAGATAGTTTAGGCGATGGTAAAAATTTTCAGACTGCCTTTACTTCTCATTTTATGCCCTTTTTATACCCAGAAATTATCTCATTTCGTGACGTAGGCATTGTAACTGCATAGTGAGAATTTACCCTCTTGCGACTCGTAATCGCCAATTTGTTTATGTTATCGTAGATAACTGCATTCCAGGGGACAACTTTTTAGCTATTTTGAGTCTTTTACGAATTTTAAGAGAAATATTAGAAGCGTAAATTTTATACAGGGGAAAATAAAATTAGAATTTATACGTAAAATAATTCTATGGAAATAGAAAAATATAGGAAAAATAGTAATTAAAAATGAAAATGGATTAAGTGGTCTAGGGTAGGAACGTTTCAATTGCATTTTATTAAATATATTTTGTGGTCAAAGGTAATAAAAATACCCACAATTACGATCGTCTCAAATTTATCGTTGAGTTCTCCCCACTTGACCAATTGTGATGAAGGTTTACATTTATGTAAGAAGTTCGATTTAAATTTTGTTCAATATATTTAGTTTAATTATCTTCAGTCAAAATCTCATTGGTTCATACAAACAACACAATTTATTTCATACAAATAATATTTCGTAATACAACAAAATTACAGTCAAGTAATATGATATTGTTTATTTAAATAACCCGTTTCTCTCTGTGTATTTTTTTAAGAAATTAGGTAAACCATAATAAAAATGGAACTAATTTTAATTAGATTTTATGCACTCTTCCTGAAAACATTCAATTTAGTTATGTATTTTTCTCAGTGTTGTGTTTTTGTATAGTATATTTCTTGTGTTTTTTCATATTATTTTCTATTATTTATGAGTTTTTTTAATTTGTGTTAGATACAGTTTAAATACAATTATTGTGAAATGATTGGTTTTATTTGGAAATAAAATCTTTACTATACCAATCAAACCGAGTAAAAAATTTTATTCAAAATTAACAGAATTAAGATTTATATATACACTTGTAAAAAATATAGTTCTAAAGATTAAAAATAGCATATATATAAGTAATTTGAATTTCGCATTTATTTAAAAAAAAATGTATAAAATCCTTTAATTATTTTCCCATGCCACCTCCAATTACAGAAGCGATAGCCGCGGTCGGAATTGGACGTGATTCTATTTTTTTACCGCCAATGCTAAATTTGGGTCTGTAGCCATTTTCATCTGCTTCATAAAACAACTTTAATTCAGTTCCATTCGGAAGCTTGTAAGAAGAATATCCCTTGACGGTCAATATTCCTTCTTTTTCATTAATAGGTCGGAAAATGCCAGTTTCTGATCTTACTATGTCATTACTTGTGTGAAATCTGAAAACAGAAAAAAGAACTATGTTTTATCTGAAGATTCAAAAAAACTAACAATAGCACATTTGTCTCCAGAGCTTGGGATATTTCGGCTATCGCAGTCCAGTCTAAGTCCAAAATAAACAAATAGTAATTAGCATTAATTTTCTTTCAAAAGCGTAAAACTTTTTCTTATCTTATTCGGAATTAATAAAAAGAAGATGATTTTCAAGAAGTTTCATCTTCAGATGTTTTTATTACAGATAATGCATCTATTTAAGACCCTTTAAGGGGCCGATTGTAGCCATTAAATGCATCCAAAAGTGCATAATTTGCATCCGTTTAAAAATAAATTTAATAGCTGCTCCAAAATTCATAAAATATCTTCTAAATTTTATACTCGGTGAATTTGGATGTCACTAATTACGAATTTGAAGAGAAAATCCTAAAATTAAAAAAAGCTGACTGGCAAAATTTAATTTTAAAAGTACTTTTTTTCCTTTTTTCACATTAAATGTATAAAAAGCAAATAAAAAATTGAATTTACGTCTATTTTTAACAAAATTTTCTTTTTTTTTGCATATCCTACTACCCCCTCCTATATCTTATTTTTTAACGCGTTGGCATTGAAAATGAAAATAGGTAAAAAGACAAGTTCCTACTTTTTTTAATTATTTTTTAATATACAGCTTATTTTATTTTGAAATTTGTGCTATATTTTTACAAAAAGTAGAGGCGGTACTTTTGAGTTAAATATATACACCCACTTTTTACCGTATCATTATAGAACTAATTAAGAAATTTAAATATAAAAAAGTGCAAAATAGTGAATTTGTGAATTTTTTTTATTGTAAGAATACAATCGGTTTCTTTTGTAGTGTAATAACAATATTTACTGATGTTAAATTCCAATTGGCATTTTGTATTTATTTTTTTTATTTTTTTATAATTAGTTTTATGGCTCTGGAAAAGACCAAGTAGCCAGTATATTGCATTTATATCTTTTTGAATATCATCAGCAAAAAGTAAACATTTCTAGTTTTTAATTACTTTTGGCGGATCACTGACAAATAAGAGAAACAATAATGGGTCTAGATTAGAACCTTGGGGCATGCCAGAAATAGCACGAAATCAGAAATATGTTTAATGTGACTTAATTTAGTTTTTTTCCTTTTTAAGTTCTTTGATTCCCCCATTATACCTTATAGGATTCTTTCTATATACTATATGAATACTAGAGATTACTTACCAGTTCACAAAGTTAAATTATAAATAATTCAGTAAAATAATAATAATAATTATGTAATTTAAAAAAAAATCTACTTACGAAAAATCATATCCATCATTTGTCAAATCATTATTGATTCGAAGAATTGTCGCTTGCCTAGGATTTTCGTTTTCTGTATAAGGTCTGGATTGCGCGTTTACGAACAAAAGAACAAGTAAGCATACAACCAGATTTTTAACCATTTTAATATTTGATAGGTATGACACGAAATCTTTTTCAAAACTAACCAGTTTTAAGGATCGACAATTTCATTTAAATAATCGATGATTACGTAAAATAATAATTTGTATACCTGTGTGAATAAGTTAATATGTCATTACTTTAAGGGGTATAGTTGAATCAGTGGTGGGTAACATCATTTTTATACAAATCCGTAATAAATATAACATTTTTCCTTTACAAATGATATCTAAGACGCAAAACTGGTTAAATATCAGAATGATTTTGAAATTTTGTTATTATAGTGAATTTTGTTGCTCTTGTTAGCAGAAAAAATAATAACAAATTTAGATTTAGAAGGTACCAATACCATGTTATTTTGCCTGAAATCGTTTTTGGACAGGCGCTCCGTTAATATTAAACATAGGAAGCTACGGTTTTCACCAATGGATCCTGTATTTAATTCTTTAGAGCATGTATGTGGCACTTTTTTTAAATTATTTTAAAAAAAGTGATACTATCAATTTTCTCAAGATAAATTTAAAAAAAGTAGCACAGACACGCCCTTCTATATTTATTTTACATTTTTACATTAATAATTTAAGACAATAGGACATCTTAGTTTTATTATTATTGATAGTAACCAATGATATTCGTTTATTTTTTTATGAAGATCAGTGTCTGATATATCTGAAGTCAGATTTTGTATAAAACTTATTACCAAATTTGTTTTAATGTGGGTGTCAAAATTTCATAATATGATAATTTGCATAAATTGGAAGATTTATATTTATGTAAATTATTGATGGTATATTTGCATAATTTGTTTAGTTCTATTGTGATACTTGTTTTATCCCAACTATTTAATAAAAAGACAAGTGGAAATAAAAGGATCCAACCACCGGAGATCTACAAGAAATGAGACAAGCGAAAATTCTTCTGGGAAACTATAAGGCAGAAGAGATCTACAGAATCTGAGTAAAAACAAACTTCGCATAATAACAGGAGTTCTAACAGGGCATTGACGGCTGAGATGACAGCTTAAGAAGCTTAAGCCTCGTGTCTACTAGCAATTAAATTTGCTTATGGAGTACTCTCACAAGTCACTTGCAATGCGTGTAAACAGCAGCGCTAGAGAAATTTTACTCTCGGGCCAAGTATTTGCCGACTTGTTAGAACTTGTAGTGTAAACGGCTAATCTAAGCAAATTACTTTGCGCACTTTTTTATTTCGAGACTGTTTCGAAATATTTTCAGCAAGTGGTGAAATTTTTTTGAAACTGTTTTAAATTTTTATTTTGTTTTATTGAATTTGAATTAAAATTCTAATATTTTTGCAAAAATGGAGGAACACCGTGTTTGTTAATTGAAAATTTTGAACTGTACCCAGAAATATGGAATGTACATGGCAAATATTTTAAAAATAGAGTGAAAAAGCAAGGCCCAAGGCCCATTTCAAAAAAATTTTAACTGCTGTGGATCTTAAATTCTCAATTGTGAGAGCAGCTTCTCATGTGTACCTTAAATAGATCTCAGCTGAATCCATTTAGTTACCCAAATTTTCCTTTTTTCGGGACAAAATAGATCTTATAGGTCACGGTGTAATTATCCCTCATATCTACATACATACATACATTTAATAAAAAAAATAATTAGAAAAGGTTATCCATTGTCTCAAATATGGTCGTACGATGAGGTAATAAAATTCAAAATTAAGTACGACACAAATTATAATTTGTGTAGTACTTGATTTTGAATTTTATTACCTCAAAAAAAATAAGAATTGTGGCCAACATTAAACTTTGCCGTTATTATTTTTTTAAAGAATATTTATTATTATTAAATTTTAATTCTGTATGCAAACTTATTTTTATAAAACGTAAGAAATGTTTAGTGTTTGTGACTTTCATATATTGATTGACAATCAAATCATCTACACGCCTTACAGAAAATTACACAGCTCATTGACAATACATTTTGGTCTTGTAATATATAAAATAACAAAGTTAATTGGGGGGGGACGGACTTTTGGTCCTCACTGTATATATATAAAATTAACCTGTAGATTTTTAGTATAATAAAATATGAAGAAATAAAAATCAAAGTCTAGTACCATAATATGATTATTGTGGTACTAGACTTTGATATTAATTTTTTCATTGGTGGATCACATTTGAGATTATGGATAACCTTTTGGATTTATAATAAAATATGTAAAACATTTTGTTTAAAAAATAATTAAACTTGATTAATTTTCCTAAATATTTATATCTATTTTGTAACATGTTTTTATAAAAATAAGCCCACGTAAAATGTAGATTTTAAAAACAACCAATAAAATTAATAGATATCTATCCTTGTAATCTTAAAAAGAAGTCACAGGTAAAAGGCCTTAAACTTAAGTATTATACTATTACATATTTAAGTTAAACAACACAATCAATTTATTAAATACATAATTTAACTGTTGGTATCATTAAATTGCCCAACAAAATGATTTTTACATAATGATCTTTGTATTTTTGAATAATTTATTAAAAATGTCATTGGTGGTAGATATATTATATATAAATGAAAAAAAAATAAACAATACACACAGTTTCTTTACAATTTGATTAAAATGAAGTCGTTTTTAGTTTTGTGTTTAGTAATTTTAGTTTTTGGTGCAGTTCAATGTCAAAATCAAAATTTTAATCCGCAATATCAAAATAATCCTCGAAAAACCGCCAATATTCTCAGATACGACAATAATGTAAGGACTAATGGTTATGATTTTAGGTAAGTCAATTTAATCAATATTTTTAGACTCTTATGATTTTTAAAAAATTGTACGTTCAAATAATTTTATTTTGAATTTATATTATTTTCGGTCTATGATTTTTTTGTAACTCAAGTTTATTTTTTCAGTTTTTTATCATTTTTTAATGAACACAAAGGATGCAGAACATACGGAAACTGGTCCTCGGTTGAAATGTTTGATTATTATCCCAAAATCGATGCTGACAAAATGTCTCCACGGGCGCGAAGTCCGAAAACGCCACCCTCCTGAGTGTTACGTTTTTTTTTTCCTATACCGCCCTATATTTTCATTCGTACTCTGCTCAGTATATTTTAATTTCAGACTCGCTTGATATCCCTTCTTAATTTCCTCGTGTCATGTTCCTTCTCAGCTTCTTTTGATTTCCCTCTCCTTTTGATACTGACTATAAAATGTTTTTCCCATGCTAAAAATTCTTCTTTTACCTCATCAATCAGAATAGTCTATATCGTGTATTGAAAATTTCTCTTCTTCCCCTCCACATATAGGGTCTCTTTTCTCTCGGATCCAGAACGTTTTTTGGTTTTTCTTTTCTCCCTGATGCAAAACCTACTTTTGGATTAGAAACATTTTTTTCTCCCGGATCGTTTTTCCTCCAAGATCCAAGAGTCTGATTTGGAGAATTATCTTTTGCTTAGAAAAACAAAACTGAAGAAACTGGCTGATAAAGAAAAACAAAATAAGTTTTTTTCGAAAGAAACTCTCAGAAATTCAAATATTATTCATAAAATATTAAGTTCTTTTTCTTTAATAAAAAAAGTAACGTTTAAATTCAGTTTAATTTCCTTAAACCCATGAAAAAATATTTTGAAATATATCATAGTTTTTTGTCAATTGTTTCTAAATACATCAAAAAATCAATTAGACTGGAGTCTACTGGAGACCCTTAAAGACTGTATTGATATTCTCAACTCATTTCATAAAGTATGTAAATACAAATTCCTTCGTTGTAGCCACTTTTTACAACAATATCTTTTTTTCTTTCGTTGCTTTTAAGAACTAAAATATAAGCGGCTGCTAGGGCTTCACACCGAGACGTGAGCGAGACGAGATCTTTTTGAAAATTATTTAGACGATACCGAGACCACATACGGCGAGACCCGAGATACATTTACGAAATCTAAAATTTGGAAACAATCTGGGAAATATTTTATTTTATAATTTTGGACTACTAATATTAACCCTAATAAAAAACCAAGATTAGATGAAAGTGAAATTGAACCAGTTAATAAACTGTGTTTAATAAAAAATTGTTCGGTGGCATCAAAATTTGAAAAAAAAATTAAATTTGAAAGAATTAAAAATGAGAAAAAAGTAATATGTAAAAAATCTAAAATAAGAAAAAGAATTAGCAGAAAAGACAATAATACGACAGGAATGAAAAGATATTTATTAACTGCTCTTTCGAAGGCCTACGAAGAAGAATTAATAACTACCTCGTTTTGTACTATCTTATAGAAATATAAGTTTAGCAATAACGAGATTTGACGAGACGAAACGAGACAAACGGTTACGAGACCGAGACTGAAACGAGACTTATTTTTTTCTCAACTAACGAGACCGAGACGAGATTTTTGAAGTTCCCGCCTTATCTCGTCTCGTGTGAAGCCCTAGCGGCTGCAGCTAATACATTTCAAACAATTGAACTATTCACTGCCGCCGATCAGTTTCACTTGTACCGTGTAGCGGCGAAACTTCCATTCAAGAATATATTTAAAATTGAAAAACGCAATTATCAATTGTCTATAACTCATGGGGGTCACGTTTTCGGACCTCGCGCCTATGTGGAGACTTTTTATCAGCATAAATATTTGGTATCAAACATATTATTTAGTCAAATTCTTAAGTTTTTTATATCTCCATATTTTTATTTTCTAGATTTGAAACTGATGACCCTATAGTCCGTGAAGAAACAGGCAATTGGGAAGGCATTGGCCAATACGAACCAACCGGAGAAGAACTCGGTATCAATAGAGTCAACGGATACGCTTACTATAACCTTGGCGATGGAACTCCATTTTCCATCTCTTTCGATGCCGATAATTATGGTTACAGACCACGTTTCGTTATTGGAAACGCAGCATCATCAGGAGGGTCAGCTAGATCAATCAGTTCAGCATCAGCCAAACCAATTCGTCCACCATATAGTAATAAGTAATTGTTAAAGTATTTTGATTCAGTGAATTGGTACACATTTAATAAATGTTTTTAAAGAAATACAATTTTTTACATAAATTATAGTCAAATGTAAATAAATAGGTCAAATACTTCATCTTTGGCAAATGTATTTTAATAAATATCAAATTAACAACCATTTATCCAAGATGATAAATGCTAATATATATAAAAAAAAAACATTATCTTTGGCCTCTTCTTGTTAAGTAAAGGTCAATACATTAAGTAAAAAAGAAAAATTTATCTAAGGTCTCTAACTACCTTCGACCATACGTAGACGCGCCTTGTTTATGTTTGGCTTGTTCCCAACATAATTTATCGGGTTGTCAGAATTTTTAGAGTGTTTATAAATATGGAACGAACAATTAAGAGCCATAATATAAACAAGGCGCGTCTATGTAGTGTATATGGCCGAAGCTAACTACTTAAGAAGCTAATTGACCAACTCCAACTATCTAAGACATTAAATCAGAAATAAAAAGAATAATTTATCCGAGACCTCCTCCTGCTATGGAAGCGATAGCTGCTGTTGGTATTCTATCACCGATTTGTATATTTCCGAAATGAAACTTTGATAGAATTTTCATTTCTGGATGTGTATCATATTCGACAGAAAAAAATTCTCCGGTAGGAAATTTGAAAAAATAATCTCCTTTGACTCGTACATCGCCGGTGTCTTCGTCTAGTTTTGCTTCTTCGTTTCGTTCGTAGTCGCCTTCAGATGTTTTTAATCTGAAAATAAAGAAAAATATGGTTAACAGTTTCACTGCCAGGGCGGTCGTTGTAATAATCTTCAAATGTGTTGTAGATTATTTTTTGTCGCGAAACTTTAATAACAACCTACAGGTGGTAAAATTATTTATTAAGTAAATTTTCTGACTTTACCTAGGAAAAAATAAAACCGGTTCGGAGCGTTAGCCAAGGCTCTGAAAAGATGGACTCTCTGTACTGGAACGGCCACTCTTCAGACCAAAGAGTCGTTCGTGCTCTCGCCGTGCTTGAGAGTCTTTACCTTACAGACAGGATTTGGGGTTCGGGAGGGTGTCACTTTCTTTTAGCAAATATTTTGATCCCTTTAAATCGCTTAACTCTTTCTTTACAGTTTTCCCTTACAACTCCCCTTGGACGGAAAAATTAAAACGCGCCAATAATATTTTAAGTAAAAAAAACACACACACACAAAAATATTTTAACAAAATACACTCTCCAAAAATTGACGAATATTTTTTTTGACAAAGAAAAATTAAATTGATTTACAAAATTTATTTTATATTAAATATATATCTTAAAAAATCTTTAACATAAAACTAACCTAACACACAAAAAAAATCTTTTACTCCAAAAGGCAAAATTCACAAAATAATATCGGACTCTTACGTCTGCTACACTCCTAGAAATTAAATGGTATTTAACAACAAAATAGTAGGTTGCTAAATGGCACCAAAATTATTTTTAAAAAATACTGACTCGCAGGAGTCGGACTTAAAAATCAGCCCTCTATATTTTTCCCAAAAAAAACAAAATGTGAACAACCCAACTTGGTCCCTCTTATTTTTTCTATGGTTAGGGGAGGCAATTGCCTATATTTTTTCCTCTTAATAAGGACGCAAGAAACCAGAGATTTCGCCCCCTATTAAGGAGGTAAACTTACAAACAAAAAAAAACCAAAATATGCCAATGTCTAACTAAGGGTTAGTAAAAGTAACATTCGCTTACCCCTTGATGCTCGCGCCTAATCCTTTCTTCAATTGTGAAAGATTTATCCGGCGACCACAGTTTCTTTTTTTTTTTGAAAATTTCTGTTTCGGCAGAAATCGACCGACAGAATTATTTTTAACTTTTGTTTTCTCACTCAAAATGTTAACTGAACTCTCGCTATTTAACCGTGACTAATTAAAAAAAAAATCAAAAATTCGCCACCTTCGAACTGGGCATATATCGACGGCCTACGGCTTGTCAGAGCGCTGACTTGATCACCACTGCCTTTTTTTGTCACCGCGTCCTTCCTGACCTCGTCGCGACGTCCAGGGTGACGCCCAGCGATATCGTACCAAAAGTACGACGGTGGCTAATTCGCGGTACCATTTTCTGATTGGTTATCGCGTTCTGTCACACAACATGGCAGATCGTTTTTCTTCTTTTCATAGGCTATGTTCTGCCAGGACAATGTGACCTTTGCACGTTCAGCCAAATTTTTGCTAAACGTCTATAAGCGACAAAATTCAATTTGATATGTTTTAGAAATTGCGACATATCATGATTTTTTGTTGTTAGCAAAATTAGCAAACTTTGTTTCAATAATCTTTGGCCTCAGTTCTTTTAACTTTTGTACTGGGTGTTTCAGCGATTATTTAATTCAATAAAATAAAAATAAATATTTGATTTAGTGTACCGATACATAATTGTCCCTCTAATATATTTTTCATTTATTTCCTTTTTTATGTACTCTTTGTTTCTTTAGTCTTTATTACATCGTATACGACCGCTTGTGAACTTTCATTGTTTTTTTTTATTATAAATCGTTGACACTTTGTACATCGACTTGATGTCGATGACAACATACTTTTATTCGACGTTTCGTATTTAAATCTTGGAAGTGAATTAACACTCTTCTGTCATCCAATTGAGCTGAATTATTTTCACATCTACTTGATATCGATGATAGTGAATTCTTATACAAATTAAATTTTGTTTTATTTCCATTAGGTAATTAAAATACTACAAACAATGGATATAAAATAGCTGCCTAAACCTATAAATTTGTAATATTGGTTGCATATATCCATTATAATATTTTGAATTTTCATTGTAAGGTTTTTTAGAATCATCCTGGGTGGTTCCCATCCATAATACACTTAAAAGTTTTGATATGTCACATATACTGTCACTAGTAATCTCTCTAGTGCTTGAATTACTATCGGAAATATTTCCTAGGCATAATTTTTGAAAAGGAGATATTTCCAGGTAATAATTCAAGAACGTAGGAGATTGGGTAAGAAAATTTCACGCGCCTTCCTTGAACCTTAGTTACATGAAATAATTAAAAATAATTTAACAGAACCTTAAAGAGTTTATTTTAATTTAAATTCTACTATTAAAAATAAATTTTTTGCAAAATGTTCTTTATAGAAATATTTCTTGTTTCATTTTGTAATTATATTGGGTTTCTATATATATACAAAAAAGATCTTCCTAGGAGGAAAAAAAATCCCCAAGGTGTTGTGGTTGCTATAGTAACGAACTGAAACGAAAGCTTCTTATTGGTTAAAAAAATGTTGGTGTGAAATTTTCACTTATAATCTTCCTAGAGCATGAATTATTGCCGGACATTTTTTGAGTACATGAATTTTCTTTTCTTAGGGGCTTCGGTAAGAAAATTCCTCATCGAAATATTAAAAAAATACTAGGACAATAGGACAATGACGGTTTATGAAATGTAAATGTCATTTTACTATAAACGTCAAAAAATTTCTTTCCAGTGTAATTTCATACTCCTTTACTCCAAAGAGAAAAAAAAATCCGGAAATACAGGCTTTTAATTGATAGAAAATTTTAGGTGTAAAATTTTCTGTAAAAGCACTTTTCGTTGTTAAATTATCAATTAAAACACCTGATATTTTATAAAAAAAAAATATATTTAACATAAATAATAGTTTCGTTACAAAAAGATTTTAATTAAGGACGAGAAGATCCTGCTTTAGTGCCGAAGGATACTTTAGGCCTGTAACCGTTTTCGTCAGCTGTAAAAACTGTGTAGAATTTAATACCTTCGGGAAAATCAAATCCAAAATCACCGTTGACTTGCAGAATTTTATTACTCTCTTTTTCGTCCCCACTACCTATAAGCTCCGCCCTGCAGCCTGTGGTGGTCCTTCAATGATTTTTCCTTCTTCGGTGCGTTTGATTGGATCGTTTGTTTCGAATCTGTAATAGGAAAATTTTAAATATTATTTGTTTGTGAACAAAATGGTGTTGGTAATAGGGTGGACATTTTTTAAATATTTTTGTATGTTAAATAAGCCATATTTAAAAATTATTTTTCAGTATTATTTCGCATCTATTTATTCTTTTACCAAAGTAAGTAGGCAATTTTATGAACTCTTATATGTTTTTACGTTTTTTAAACTAAAAATGAAAGTGTAACAAGCGCTGTAGACATTTTTACCACCAGTTTTTACACTATTTACGACACTGGAAATAGTAAACAGATCATTCATCATTTTATTTTACTAAAATGTGTTTACAAGTTCTGTGAATCGTTTTAAAGTTATAATGAAAAATCAATTTTTAAGTTGTAAGCTATGAATCATCATATGTACCGGGTGTCCACTTATATGACTATAATTTAGTTAAAAAATTGGGAAAAATTACTCAGTCATTTGCTAACTGATTTTGAAAAATCTTGCAAAAATTGGCAAAAATCCGCCAATTTTGTTGTGAAGTTATCGAATCGATGGAAAAAATTCAATCTATTGAAACAAAACTTCTACTAAATTAAAATATTTCAGTGAAAACCGCATACTGCTATGCTGAACCGTTTAGAAGTTATAGACAGTTAAAATAGTGGAAAATATAAGTGGACACCCGGTATATATACCTATTTTTAATTTTACTTTCTAGGTCCCATCGAAGAGAAAGTTTATAATGAAAGATTGAGTGAACTATGTCTGTGTGTCTGTCTGTATGTAATCTTCCACCAAGCTACCGTTTGACCATTTTTAAATATTAAAGATGTGGACCTAAATGTTGGTATGCAGATTCCCTTCCGCCCTTCAGGAATTTTGTATTTTGTAATTAAAATAATCCTAGTCTCTACAGCCGAGCCGGAAAAGTTCTGGGGTGACACAGTCGATTTTTTTTAATTGTAAAACTACCTTCTAATTTTTCCAACAAAATATTGAAAACGTCAAAAAAATATTATAAATTATTTTTTATATGAAAAATAACTCTTTGTACTTATTGTTGTACCAATAATTAAATAGCAAATAAATGTCCACCCATTTAGTGATATTTCTAATATTTAAAAAAATTAATAATTATATGAAAAATATGGAACTTAACTGCTAATGAAGAAATGATTCATGAGTAAGTTTTCACTTTATTACACTTTTATTATTTTTTACTTCGTTTATTATCAAATAGATAACTATTATTACCGACGTATAATATAATTATAATCATCTTTTATTTTATTACAAGAACTTGACACTATTTTTCTTCTGAAAATAATTATTTTTCTTACATAAAAATGGTTGTACTTACGCAAAAGAATACCCATGCTCTCTCACATCACTATCATATCGCAAAATTTTAGAATCTTCTTTGGGCCTCGCTTCCACGTAAGCAACAACAACAACAATAAGAACAACAAGATACTTCATCTTTAAAATGTTAACAATCGACTACTAATAAAAATTAGATTTTTTGTCTCTCTTAAATAATTAAAATTCAGAGAGGCACCTATTGGTTAATAGTGATGCACTGATCTGCGTTGAATTTTGTTACGAAAAGAACTAAAGATTCAGGTCAGTATTTACCGAAATATACGTACACTCACATTAACGGTCAGTCAATTATATTTTATTTTTTATCAAAATAAACGTAGTTTGGTCATAAATGGAAAATTCAACCGTACAATAATTATCAACTACGTCTTGATGCTGATCAAACTAAATAAATGAAATTTAGAAACTTGTTTTCAATTATGATACTTAATTATTATCAGGAAAAAAACCAAAACCATAAAATCAGATTAAACCGAAAACATAAATACAGAAATTCTTGGAGAATGAAATTGCTAAAATATAGAAAAATTATTTAAATTAGTTCCTAAAACTGACACAAAGGCAGTAGAATATATTTTGTGTTGGTAATAATATACTGCTTTATAATGATGCTATAGGGACTAAATTGAATATTTAATATACTTAAATTCTGTTCAAGTCCATAATTTTAATACCTTTATTACAATTTTTGAGATTATTTTCTTTAAAGCCAATTTTTATCGCCGTCTATGTAATTTGCACATTTTTGATGACTGCGAATTGCGAATTTTTATTTTGCGGATAAGCTTCTATTGGCCAAAAATATTTAAATTTAAAAGGGCGCGAAAATATTGCGGTGAGTTTTAACTTTTTGTGGCGAAAAAAAAGTTAAATAAATTTTAACTTTATGCGAATATTCACAGTGCTTTTTGTTGCCATCTTTGTTATTTTTTATTTTCTTCTCTATCTAAACACTCTAAATATCAAACTGAGAAGCGAGGTTAAGTAATTAATTGTGTTATGTTATTTTATTTTATTGAAGTTTGGCTCAACGTATGGAAGAATTGATCATAACTGATCCAGAAACAGGACTCAAGACTGTTTTTAAATGAGTCTAAGTATCAACGTGCATTAGTTGGTAAGTACCTAATCACTCCTGATCAATTGGATACCATTTTATTAGACAAGCAGTTGGATCTGCAGTGCTATAATTTTTTTACTATTAAAGATGACATATTTGTTTCAACGTTGTTGGAACATGCTAAAAAGCAATATGGGTTCAATGAGGATGAGGAACTAAATGAAGAAGATGAAACAAATGTTGAATCACGAATTGTGCCTTTTTCAAAATATGAAACAAGCTATGAAGAGTTTGAATCTTCATCTTCGTTATTGTTCCCTTTGGTAAGCAAGTAAGGACTAATTTAACTATTTACAGTTTGAAAAAGAAAAAAACACAATAATTATTTTTAGTTCAATAAAAAAGGAATGAAGATAATATTGAAGAACAACTAATTTCTTTACTCCAAACAAAGCGAGCACTCTAGGACTCAAGGCTCCCTTTACAGAATACTTAAAATGTATATTTTTTTCTGTTTTTTATTTAAAAATAACATTTTAAAATTTACATACATAGGTAATTCGTCAAATGCAAATTAAATTGTTAATATTGTACAAAAATTTTATTTATTGCTGTTATTGTCTTTTGTCAACTGTCAACAAAATTCGCAGTTGTGAGGATTGAGAAAAATTTGTAGTTATTTTTTTTCGAAATTTTGATTAAAAAAAAATCGCAATTCGCAGTTATGAGAACTAGGCTTTATACTGTTGCCCAGCAAAGAAATATAACAAGAATTGTCAATTTTATTAAAAAATATAATTTTGGTCAGATTCGAGCTGGATGCGAAAGCAGTTGTGGTAGTCAAAACCCCCATTGAAATATAAAAGCATTATCTTTGTTTTGGAGCTGTGAAGTAAGAAAAAAGTAGCCTCTATTATTCATTAAATCTTTGTCGTAAAAGTAAACTTTTGTAACGTTCGATTTTATATCGTCCGTTATATCATTAACATTAGAATTAGGGTTACATGCAGTACATTTCAAAATGGATGAATTAAAAATGGACAGAATGAAGTACAAGTCTGCAATTACTAGAGTATAAACTTGGGTTAAAGCTAATTTAGACACTATTACTACTATTTCTTCTTTCTTTATAGTCCTAGGTGATACTACTACTGTCTCCGTCGGCAGCATTTCTAACTATGTCAGATTGGCGGCAACCTCAACCCTCACACGAAAAAGTCAAACGTTTCAACTACTTTAAAAATAAAAATTACCCGATTACCGAGGAATGCTCAATTGCCGAGAGCAAGACCAGAGTATTCTCATAGTTTACACTGGGTAAATTGATCCATATAACATAGCCCAATAAAAGAGTGACGAAGAAGAACACTATTACTTAAATTCACGAACTTAAAATAAGAGAAGAAATGTTAGTTAAAGCTTTTGAAAATTATGAAAATATACAAGATGAAATTGAAAATTTAGAATTAATCTAAAAATCAGATAGGGATATAGTAGAATTAAAATAATGTACCATTTTATCACACATTATAAATAAGACTGATGTTTTATTGTCACTTAATTTGCAAAGCAACACTGTATATCCATAGCAAAATCACATAGGAACTGCCTGAACTTAATATTCCACATTTCGTGAGTGACCCAACACAATGGAAAACCTTCATAGAACTTTTTAAAACGTTAATACAAGATAATCAAAATTTATCTGAGATACAAAAATTGATATAATTCTAAGAGGTCATCCATAAACTACTGTTCAATTATATTGTGGTACATGACTTGGAGTTTTATTTCTACTGAAAAATTGAAATATTTAAAAAGTTATTTGGAAAACGAGCTTCTAAATTTAATAAAAAATTTTAAATTAGTTCCTGAAGTTTACAAATTGCTTTAGAAATGTTAAAAAGTAGATATGATAATCAAGTGTCAGTAATATTTACACATATCAAAAGTATTCTTCACATCCCTTCAATAACTAGGTGTAACGCAACTAGTTTAAGAGATTTTGTTACTTGAAAATTTACAAGTTCCTGTATACGAATGGGACTTGATTTTGGCTTATGTAATATGTGAAAAATTAGATTTTACTATAGGAAAAGTTCATATGGTTTGGAAACTGACCTCACAAAATTGTCTACATTAAAAGACCTTCTTAATTTTTTAGAAAAAAGTTATGTGATATTGGAAAGAGGAGTGGTTCCTGATTTAAATAATAATTCTAAAAAATTTCAAAAAATATGGACTTAAAATTGCAATATTTCTTAATACTAACTAGCTTTCTTAATCTGTAACAATTAACGATGTTAACTTCACTATATTGTTATAATCTTCCCCTATCTTAGGTTTCTAATCTTCAAAGTTTGTAAGTTAAGGGAATTATACGAAATAACTCCTGTGAAAAATCTTGAAAATGCATGATAGCACAGTTTTATGGCAAAGATTTATACAGGATTGTTCAAAGCAGAAAAAAAAGTAAATATTGATACCTTTTTATCTGAATTTTCATTAGATTTTAGTATGACCACCCCGAAAAACCTCGAATACAATACATCATAAAATGTAAATGAGCGAAACCTAAGGGATTAACCAAAACTTCTATACCTCAGTGACGAGAAACACGAAATTACTTTAATATAAAAAATAGTAAACTGTCAACCTAACCCACATTTATTTTTATAAAAATAGGACTAAAAAAAATCTTTGCAAAAGAATCTTTTCTCATGAAATACTCATATTTCCTTTTTATAAATACGGGGTGATTCCATATTGAATTTTAAATATTTTCTACTTACCTTATTTTTGTTGATTAAAATGTCTAGAAAATTTAAAACAAGAATTGAAATAAAATTGGTATTTTTAAAAAATTTAGGAAGAAAACCAAAGATTTTATTTTGGAATAAATAATGCTAAACATTTTATTTTAGAAATTCTCTTTGGGTTTACCTACTGGGTCATAAAAATTGTGCTATCATTCATTTTCAAATACGCTATAAATAGTAAATCTGGTATTTGAAAATTTAGTTTATAACTCCATTTTTTTTTCTTTCGTTATTTTAAAGATGTATTTAATATTGTATTTATTTATTAATCTGAAAAAGTAAATAAAAATGCCTATTATTAAATTTGAGACTTATACAGGGTAAAAATTACTTTAATTTGCGTTACCACATACCTCCTACTATATTTTCACATAGACACTGATGATGACACTCCCACATTGTATTTCAGAAACAAAACTATAATGACAAAAAGTATAGCACAAAAAATCCATTTTTAACATTTTTTTTTGTTATTAAACAATAATAGTTGTAAAAATATTTTATCGGATCAAATATTTAAAATCAGTGTCTATTTAAAATATTGATTAAAATACTTGATATTTTATAAAAAATATATTTCACACAAATAATACTTTCGTTACAAAAAGATTTCAATTAAGGACGAGCAGATCCTGCTTGAGTGCCGAAGGACACTTTAGGTCTGTAACCGTTTTCGTCTGCTGTGAAGACTACGGAGAAAGGAACCCCATCAGGAAAATTAAATCCATAATCACCGTTAATTCGTAAAATTTTATTACTCTCTTTTTCTTCGCCAGCACCTAGGCTTCGTCCTTCAGCCTGTGGAGGTCCTTCAACGATTTTTCCTTCTTCATTACGTTTGATTGGATCGCTTGTTTCGAATCTGTAATAATTTTTGAATTTTAATTAAATAAATTTTAATTAATAATTCTTCACTTATGCTTAAAGTACAATCAGGGTGGAGATTCATTAGATCTAATTTTAGGTAGATTTCCATATAAGGAATCTACTGATTGTAATCGACCCAGTGGCGTGACCCATACCTGAGAATCGATACCAAAATAGGTAAAAAAATTATTTGGTGCAGTAATTCGTTACGTATTGAAAATTGGCCTTCTACCCCTTAGGGGGTGGAAACTGGATGGAGTTGAAATTTCAAAAAATTTATATCTCCGCCATTTTTGAAAATATTAAAACAGTTTATGAGACTTTTCCATGTACTAATTATTATAAAATTAATTCGCTTGAAACTTTTTCGATCCGACCATATCGTGGGGTGGGAAAGGATGAAAAATTCCCAAATTTAGACAACAGAAATCCACCTTTACCTGTCGATCCTACCTACAGGAACTTTTAATTAATAAAAATTACTTAAATAGTGTTTTTTATTGAATAATGTCTGATTTTTTTACTCTTTTTACTAAACTTTGTAGAACATTTTAGTTACTTATAAAACAAACGAATGAAAAAAAAGTTTATAGGTTTTTTGACAGTGGCGGATCATAACAGTATTTTTATCCCAATTTTTATTACTCCGCTCAAATTTAGATTTTAATTTTTGCTTTTTTAATTTCTATTATTTAGTACGTAAATATATAAATATATAATGACTAATTTTTGACATATTGATAGTTAAAAATCAAAAAAAAAAATATCAACCTTGGTTACAAATACAAATATTTAAAAATAAATATTAATTAACTTCGAAATTTAAGCCAAATAGAAATTTTTAATTTATAGTACCTTGTATATATTTTTTTAACGTCCATTGAAAAACAAAATTACAAAGAACAAAATAAACAGAACGTCCCTTAAAAAAGACAATTTATTTATTCCCAATATTTAATTTTTTTTAAATAAATAAAATATTATTCAGTGATGTTTATTTATTTTCGTCTATAAATATTTTTAAACTAAGAAAAAATGATAGTACTTACCCAAATGAATACCCATCTTCTCTCACATCATTATCATATCGCAAAATTTTAGATTCCTCTTTAGGCCTGGCTTCGACGTAACCAGCAGCAACAACAACGACAACAAGAAGAACAACGAGATACTTCATCTTCAAAATTTTAATAATCAACTGATAATAAACAGACAATTTTTTTCTCTCTTAAATAATTAATTTGCGTTAAAAATCGAAGAGGGGTTAATGAAGCATCGAATTTTGGGATTAAAAGAACTGAATATTCAGGTCGGTATTTACCAATATTCACGCCCACTACGTTTTGGTTTGTACCAAAAACAATAAATAAACTCTTGTATACCATATAAAAATATAGTTAATTACAAAGTGAAATCAGAAGATATTTTGATCACAAATGTATAAGAAAATAATAAAACTTTTGTTGCAGGGCCCAAATCAGCATTATAAAAAATTTTAAAAATTTGTTTCATAATTTTTATCTGTCGAATTTGTCCCTACTAGAACTCGGAGCGAATAAATTCTTGAATAAAGTATATTAAAAAAAATAATTAAATATAATGTTAGCTAATGGTTTAATTTTTTGATTAATCCGGTACTGTCTGAATTCAAAACAAATGTAGATATATTTAGACAATGCATAATTTATTCATTTAAATAAATGATAAATAATATAAATTCATCAATATGATGTAATAACTTTTAAAGAAAATAGAAAGTTTATAATATTAATATTAATGTTATTGAAGGATTTTTGTTTTGACTAGGACCTAGACTAGAGGTTTGGATCAGTGGGACACGGTCGAAATTTGGTAAAAATTTACTAGCGGTGACATATTATTTTGTAAGAGTTATTTTTGGTAATAGATTTGTAATTAATTTATTACGTATGCACTTAAATAAAATATACGATGTTATTAGTACCATGTACTATAGACGTTTCACGGAAATGGCTCAAGGTCAACTTGCTTTTGTGTTTTGGTATGAGAGCACTAGATGGCTTTGTCGGTACGAATAATTAAATTTAGGTTGGCTGTAATGATTAAATTTTAAATTTTATTTTTTGTATTGGTACTTATTAATGTCTTTTTGGTTTAGTTTTTGTCATTGTGAAAACTTTTGTGTGTCTTTCTATTCAAAGTTTATTGTTTTTTTCAATTTTCGAATAATACTTTATAATGAAATATGCTGTGTTCTAAATTGTGGCCAAATTATTAAAATACGTCATATAGATACCTATATCCGTACCCAAATAAGGTTATATAGAACGATTTAACAAATGGCTCTTTTTTTAGCTTTTTACCTCTCGCCCTTCATATAAGAGAGGTATAGGAATCATGCTAAAAATTGGGTAGTGAGTTTTCAATGAATAAACACGTTTTAGGGTCCCTAGAATACGATTTTGATATTTTCGCGATGATGTCTGTGTGTGTGTGTTATGGTCTATTTAAAAACCAGGAGGAGCGATTTGAATTTAAGTTGGCAATTCTGTAGGCTTCTCATTGGTCAGTTTGCAGTCAGTTTCACACAGCAAATTTTAGCATTATCATCAGCTGATAATTGACATTGACAGTTTTGACATTTTATAATTTATTACTATTTTTAGTTCTATTATTGCTTTTGTCCTCTTGTTATTTCATCAGTTTTAGTTAGTTTTCCACTCTATTTCGTTAAAAAAAATAGTTCTTTTCAGAACTCAGTAAGCAATTTCTGCGATTATGGATCCTACTGGTAGCAGTCACTTGCGTTGTCCACCAAAACAACGAAAACAGCTAAGTTTAGGCGATTTAAGTTAGTCAGAAAAACAGTGCATACTAAATATGTACAAACAAGTATTAGATGATAAACCAAAAACCAAAATTGTTGATGTTAAATCCAAAATTTTTAAGGTCGCCGGTGCATTAGCGCTTAACATTTTTCTTACAGGGGTTGCAAAGTCAACAACTTACCGAGTAATAAAAGAATACCGCAGTAGTGGAACAATTTCTAGTCCAAAAAATATTGGGGAATACCAGGACTTCTAAAAACATTTGATGAGGGGTCTAAAAATGCTGTTCGGAGAATAGTACATGATTTTTTTTTTAAAAATAAGTTACCTACATTGAACAAAATTTTGCAAGCTTTGAAGAAACCTTTAGATTTGCCATAAATATCTCGGTCATCTTTATATAGTTTCTTGAAACACATTAACTTCAAGTAAGTTTGTAACTTTGAAGAGTTAATGTACCTGTTGTTTATTTATTATATATATTTTTTAGATATTTGAAAAGAAATCGTCAAAGTATATTAATAGAATGTGATGATATATGTAGATGGAGGTTGACATATTTAAGATTCATAAAAATATACAAATGAAAACAGGCCAATCATTTACTTAGATAAAACTTGGACTAATGAAGGACATAGCAAGGGAAAAACATGGGTCTACCAAAGTGTAAGCAGTAGACGTCATGCATTTACTGAAGGTTTATCCACGGGCCTGAAAAACCCTACTGGAAAGGGAAGACGTCTTATTATTTTACATGCTTGTTCCGAAGCAGGCTTTGTAGAAAATGTATTATTGGTTTTTGAAAACAAAAAGACAGGAGATTACCATGAAGAGATGAATTCCGAAGTATTTGAGAATTGGTTTTCTACTTTTTTGACAGTTACTTAATGATGCTATGATTGTGATGGATAATGCATCATATCATAGCCGAAAAGTTGAAAAAATCCCTACCTCGTCATCAAGAAAAGCTGAAATGCAGAAGTGGTTACAAACTAAAAATATTGCCTTCGATATAAATATGAAGCGGTGTGAACTTTTGCACCTAATTCGGCAACATGAAGGTAAACATAATTTGTATGTTGTCGATGAAATGGCAAAAGAAGCCAATAAAGTTGTGTTACGGTTTCCACCATTCCACTGTGAATTAAATGTCTACACTTGATGGATTAATGGATGACATGATAGAGCCATTAATAATATCTGTGAACACTGGAATCTTGGATGAATCTGAATCTTCTGATGTGGATTAATATAAATATAAATATTTTGTTGTATTTGCATATGTTGTAATTTTAATTTTGTTTCTTATATACATAAAGGAAGTTTTATTAAAATTGTAATTAAAGTTAATTCGTGTTTATTTATCCAGTTAAAAATAAGATTAATTACCATATTTTACATAATAACTTCTTTCATTTAAATTAAAAAACAAATCCATTTATTCCTATATTAATTTGAACTATTTATTAAGAAATAAGATAAATCACTTCTTTTGCAAAATATAACCCTTGTAATGTATCTAAAAGATTTTTAATTTTTTTTCCAATTAAAATAAAATATTTCCAAAATTTAATAAGTTAATATCCTTTAAAAGCCATGATCACAGTAATTGTTATTTATTTCCTAGATTGTGAACACGACTATTTCTGATTTCTGAACACGCCCTTTATAATATAAAATCTGGTAACTTTTAGTGGTGTAAGTAAGGTTTATTCTGATATCCTAGATTAGATCTGATTAGATTTTGGTGCCAATCGCACAACCGGAAGTGGCAGTTGGTATGGGTGATGACGCCATTATTGTACAAAACGGCAATAAAGTTTTACACATATATTTTGTATACCTTATAGTTTATTTTCATCTCATTAAAATTTTCGAAACTTTTGCCATTGTTGCCATATTTACAAAAAAATAATTTTTTTCATACTTTTTTGTGTCAACCTGTAAATTTTTGATTCAAAAATGGCGAGAGGTCATGTGCTGGCCACATCAGATTTTTTTTTAAATCTGAAATGTCACATACATTTTGAACCAAAATATCTGTCAACATGATCTAATATATTACATTTAAATGCCGTTCTAACTTTACATTATTATTTTCGCTCATACGGAATCGGCCTTCACATTCTCCAGATCTCACACCTCCAGACGCATACATTTTGGGCATGGCTAAAAATGCCGTTTTGAAACTGGCACCACAAACCATCGATGAATTAAAGGATGCCGTTAAAGCCTTCTTCGAGGACCTGGAACAACCCTTATTCCACAACATGACGAGAAACTTGGAACATCGTTATGAAGTCTGTCTTGAGCGAGAAGGTGCACATTTAGAACATATACTAAAGTGTCAATAATATGTATTTCTTAAATAAATAAAATAATTACAAGTTTACCACTATTTTTTTCGGGCTATACTGTATTGTTAGATTTAATTTCACAATATTCTAGACGGCGGTCTGGATCATTCTCCGTCAGTTCATAAACCATCTTTATTTTATAGGGATGAAACATTTTTTTCCAGAACTCTCAATACAGTCATCTGCTTGACCTAAAGTTCCATCAATATTTAATATAAAAATATCCATCTCCTACCTTAAAATGGTATAGACACCAACAGTTTTGACGGATTATTGACAGAATATTGACAGAATTATTGCAGATGTAGTGATTTTTTTTTCGCCAAAACAGCTGAAGAAATATTGGACGGTCTATATCAGCTTTAATTTCATGCTAAAGTAGGAAACAATTAGTTTTGTTGATATTTAACACAATGAAATTTTTTTATTTGTTTAGAGAGCATAGTCGGACGCCGTGACGGGCGTCACGATGCCCGTCACAACCGCTGTCTTGCCACATTTCAACCCACGTGACGGTGCTTTAACCATCGTGTCCATTTTACATTTCGATTAACATTTTATAGACTTAATAAGAAATTCCTTCAACCCGACACTATACCTTCAGCAAGCAAAATATCTTCCGGACAAGCCACTGGTTGCACTAATCTCCTGTTTCAAAAAGACGAAAAACCAATCCATTAATCTTCAAACGGATTGCATTTCTAATATAAATCCAGCAAACTAATAATATCCAAATAGCTCAGCCACAGACAGACGGACAGACAGACGGTAGTAGTTGACTTAGGTCACTGAAAATATTAGGTGGGCGAGCTATCGATTACTGAAAACAGAGTTAAAAATTCGAAACCGAAAAATAAATCTGGTTCACTATAATACTTATCAAGTGTTTTGTAGGAGTATATTAAAAAAAATATGTTAAAATGTTTTTATTGCAAGCGTTGTTAAAAATATTAAAATATATGTACAATATACACACAATTATATAAAATTTAATACAAAAAGTATATTTAAAAAAAAATAGAGTAGATTGCAGAAGCCAATTTTAAAAGAATCTTGAATTCATTTAACATTTTGATAAAAATAATTTAGTATTTTTGACAGATTTTTCAAAATTCACTCCAAGATTTTTAAAATTATTTCACTATTTTTAAACATTTGACATTCTAAAGTGTTTCAAACGATTTTAATATTGTTTTTAATTTGACCTCCAAAAATCCAATATTTTTATTAAAAAAAAGTAATTTTTAAAGCATTATTCTCTATTTTTTTTTTATCGTTTTCCAGATCTAGGTTGACCAATAACCACAGTAGGCCTATACCCATTTTCTGTGGCAACAAATTTAACGCTCATTGGCGTACCATCGAGTAGATTAAAAGAAAAATCTCCATCTACATTTAAAAGTTGGTCGTTTTCTTTATCGGTTCCTGGTTTAAGCACTCCATTTTCTGATCTTTTAATTCCGTTGCTAGTTTCGAAGCTAAAATTTAAAAAAAAATTAATATTACTAATCATGTCGAAAATAACTTATTATCACTATATTTTTTATACAACATGCAAAATACCAATAAACATGAATACATAATGAGATGAGTTCATCTTTGGGGCTTACATAAATTCCATACAATTACTCTTGCAAAATAAGCATAAATAAATACTGGGTGGGATGAAAATAAATGTCAACGTAATATAATAAAATAAGGTTAAGCACTATGTGAATGTATATTGTCTCGAGAATAAAAAATTAATTTGCTAACAATTACTAATAAATTAATAAGAATTTAGTATGAGCAATGTGATGTAATTTTGAAAAAATAGTATAAGGGATTATAGAATTAAATCCATATCTCAAATTTGGTCCAAAATTTCAAGAAATAAAACACAATAAAATCGCGAACCACAAGTTATATTATAAAAAAGTAGGCGACTAGTTTCGAGTTAAAAAACCATCATCAGATCTCAAATAACGTAAATAAAAGAAGAATAAAAGTGTCACAAAAATGTGAATTACATTATGGAATGAGTATTAAATAATAGAGTTAAAAAACGGTTAAAAACATTATTAAAAGTGATACAGGTAAAAATTGGGGTTGTTAAACTGGAGAAAGTAACCTTGCCACCAAATATACCTGACCAGAAAAGGGTACCGGTAAACATGCCACCGACCAAAAGAGTTCTTTAAAAACACACAGGTGTTTTTGCCACAAACGATTTTATGAATTGCAATAGATTTAAAATTTAATTATTTATTTGGTGAAAAAGAAATTTTATAAAAAATTCTTTACTATACAAATCAAACAGGGTTTATATAGGTATCACTTCTTGTCAATATTCTTTGCTTTTACCTTGTCAGGTAAATGCCCTTTTCTCTGGTGGCATATTTACGTATGCAATTTTATAATCCTAAATTAGTAGCAGGTACAATAGAATTATTGGTGGCAAGTTTACCACCTCCGACATGGTAAACTAAGTAGTAGAAGGCCGACGTTAAATAAATAAAATATATTTGGCAAGTTTAAGAGATTTAAATTTTGTGTTTCCCAATTTTTTTCAGCTAATTTTAATAATTTAAAAATGTAGTTTTTTGTAGATGCTGTTAAAGTTTTTTGTACAATAAATAATAATAATATTAATTTGGAAACTGAACAGTTAAGGATACGATATTTATTAGTAAAATATTTTATTTTGCTTATAGTATCATTCTTAGATCATTTCGAATATATTATGGTTTTTTTTTGTTGTTTATTTCTAATGACCTTTTAAAAAACCAATTTTATACGATGCCTTATGTCAAAAAATTTAAAAATAAATATCTAATAATAGTTATTTCAAGGAAGTAAGAGAAGATGAGCAAAATTAATGGTGTTGGTTAGCCTTGAAAAATTATTTTTTTTTAATTAAAATAACAAAGGATTACCAGTGGTAAATTATTTATATTTTAAACAGATATAAATAATTGCCTATAATTATATATCATTTTATTTGATACTCGTTTATCGGTAATAATATTTGTTGGGATAATCAAATGTCACTTATGAGGTAATACAATTTTTAATTTTAGTTTATATGTTTTATAAAAATTATACGACTATCTGAATTTTATTAATACTGTTTTTGTATACGTTAAAATTACTGAGGCCCAAAAAATAAAATTCTTACCCCCACTTTTCCTAGTGGAAAAATGGGAAAAAAAAGTCCTAAAAAGTTATAAATATTTAACTGAAAAAAATAAATGGGGTCTTGCAAATATATTTGACATTTTTCAAATTTGAAAAAAAAAAAGCAAAAAGAGGAGGAAATTTACCAAAAAAAAACTATACCTCCCAGAACTGTAGGACCAATATTTATAATTGTTCCAGAATGTTGAAAATACGACCGAAAACGGGGACTCCGGTTTGCGTAAGCGCTGCCGACTTTGGACCTTTAATGAATAAAAATTATTTAAACTTATTAAATATAAAAATTAAAAATTGAAAAAAAACAGGCATCTACTGAATAGATTTATGAACAATAAATCACCTAAGTAAATTATCGTAAATAACAAAATGAAAAAAAAACCAATTTTTCAATTTTTCCAACTAGAATCTTTTCTGAGACCTTTTAAAAATATGTCTAAAAAAGAAAAAAAAATCAGATTTGTTATTTAACAATTATGGCACTTACAATGGTCATGTTAAAGTAGGAAAAAATTATTAATTAATGCATAATTAATAGAAAAATCCCGATAAAAATTTTTTGACCACCGATTTTTGTTCATAAATCTATCCAGTAGCTGCCTAAATTTTATCAGTTTTTAATTTTTATATTTAATATGTTTAAATAATATTTATTCATTAAAGGTCCAAAGTGGGCAGCGCTTACGCAAGCCGGAGGAGTTCCCGTTTTCGGTTGTATTTTCAACACTCTGTGAAAATTATAAATATTGGTCCTACAGTTCCGGGATGTACAATTTTTTTGGTAAATTCCCTCCTCTTTTTGAATCTTCTTTCAAATTTGAAAAATGTCAAATAATTTTTGATATATTTGCAAAAAACCAAACCCCGTTTTATTTTTCACTTAATTGTTTATAACTTTTGCAATTTTTGCAAGCGGCTCTTAATTTTTTTCAAAAATCATCTACACGCTATTCCAAATCGAATAACACCTCGTTCATATTTTTCGGAGGCGGAGAAAAAATATTGACCCAAAAATCATTTGTTGACTAGACTATTACAACAATGTATAGTCTGAAATTTTATATCTTCCTTATTTGATTAGAATTTCTTTAAAATATTGCATCTCTGTGGTTTTTGAGTAATTAATATTCAAAGTTGCTTACAACTGAGCAAAAAGTGAAGTTAAGCAGGTTTTATGGCACATATAAATTGTTAATTCTCTGCGACATCTTAGGGTTTTTATCTCTGCCTATAATTTAATAAATCGGAAAAGAAACACTACTTCTTATTTTAAACAACTTTAGTATATGCATTATTTATCTGATAATTACATTTTTAACACTACCAATACTCAAAAACCCCTACTTAGGAAAAAAGCAGATATCAGTGGCGTAGTACACCACATTCTCAAAAATTGGAGGAGGAAACGTTTTCAAATTTTGTTAATCAAACTATAATTATAATTTTTATTTAAACAATATGCCATTCCTGTCATGAAAGCCAATCGCCTGTAATGAAAGAGATAGCGTGAGACCGAACCTATACGCCATCTTCCTTACTCTTTTCTAATAAAAAAATAATACGATTGACAGTTTTGGCAAGTCAATGAGTATATGTCAATGCGTATAACAAACGAGAGCTTTCACATTACTAGATACTTTTCTGCAGGAAAGAACCCTATTGAATTTGTGCAGGATCGGACCAACCCTTCTAGTGTCCGTCAAACTAAAGTGTTCTTGATAGGAAAACATTTTCCAGCTAAATTTTTTAGAATTTGATTATTTGGTTCGATACAAAAATTCGCAATTCATAACAAACATTGCACTTAGTTTTTTATTTTTGTATGGAACTAATACCTTAAACGGGACGTTCTTTAGATTTTGCAGGATAATGAAGTAAGTAAAGAGTGTGCTAAAAGGATAAGAGGTTAAATACGAATAACACGAGTGTCCCCGGACACAGTGTTCCGTATATGTTAGACATTTATATTAGTTAAATAAAATAAAGCAATTAAATATTCTGATCGGACGGAAAACTGAACTCCAACTCCGTGGATTTTTCGAAGGATGGAAGATTGGGTTGAAACGAAACTTACAAACATCATATATAAATTTGGCCCGCATTGTATGAGACGTAATCCTATAGGACTAAAATTCAATAATGCTAATTTGACAACGAGTGGATAAAATTATAAACAAGGAATACAACCAACTGTGGGATGTAGAGTGATTTTTCCATGTAAAATGTGACGCACTTGTAAATATTTTTGTTAAAGCACAATAAAACCAAAAATAAAATTATTTTTTATGACTAATATTCCACACAGAGATTAATTACCACATTTATGAGCATCTAATTATCGCATTATAATGCTTATTAGATGCATGAAGTATGGAGACGAGATTTACACTTTAATTAGATAAAATAAAATTATATTTTTTGTTTTAGAATGTTTCTTAAAAATTATTTCAGTTATCTTTATTAGTATTATTCTATTTCTGAAAATATTAACTTTCGGATTTCGATAAATTAATATTAAAATATTTATGAAAATTATTACTAAATTTGATATTATTTTTAATTTAAAAATGTCATAATATACAGGGTCTTTGAGAATAATTGGAGAACTCTATGCCTGAAATATTAAGATGTACATATGATTGTGAAGATGCGTATTTACATTCAGACACATTAAGCTGAATGCGGATCTGTGTGTTAGAAAATTATAAATACTGAGAGTAACCAGGATTTTGTTTTTTTTTTTATTCATAAAAAAAATCAAAATTGGTTTCCTGCACATCTATACACCATAACGAACAAAGTTTTCGAATATTTTCAACAATATAAGGTATACAGGATGTTTAAAATTAGAAGGGATAACATTGCTATATCAGAAATCGTATAAGATACAGAGTCGGTTAAATGGGAAAAAAGAGAGAATTACATTGGTCTAAAAAATTGTTCAAGGACTATCGCCCTTCTCGAGTTATACAGGGAGAACTAAAAATGTTATTTTTGGTTTTTTACGCCTATAATTTTTATTTAAAAAAATATCAAAAAATAGAAAAGGAATGTTTTATGGTATTTCAAATTTTCTACGAAACTATACTAAAACTTCTTGTATATGACGTTTCCTGTCTTAACAGCCAACATGAAGTTATTTTTTAATACGGACCAGTTTACAAAATTTAATTGACCGTTAAAATTCAAGTTCAGTGATATAACATACCTGTCACTTTAACTACGTTTTATCTAAAATAACTAACATCATCAGTGACAATAATTTTTAATTACGGTCCTGTCGTAGTTCTTTTTGTAAATTTGTTTTAATTTTGTCAAAACTAATAGAACAATTTCGATAAAAAAGATGCATTATCAGTGAAATAAAAAGATTTATCAAAATAATAGAAATTAAACAAGCAGAAAATAATCGATCTGCGTCGTGATTAAAAAATATTGATAGAATATTTAAGGACAAAGTCAGTTTCAAAACAAATTTAAGTATAAATACGTGCAGGAATATTTGTAGTTATTTCCTAAATTAAATTATTCGTTATTCTAATTATTTTCACATTTTTTCCATAAGAAAAGGTACAGATTATCGATAATGATGATTATTTCTCATACAAAACGTCTTATAAAAAGTAATGTATGATACATCATTGAATGTGTCTTTAAATTCTCTATCAATATTTTTTAATCAACAACGCATTTCAATTATTTTTCTGCTTGTTAAATTTCTACTATTTTGATAATTTTTTTGTTCCACTTTTTTATCGAAATTTTCAGATAATATTAGTTTTGTCGAAATTAAAACGAATTTACAAAATAACTACGACAGGGCTGTAATTAAAAATTATTGTCACCGATGATGTTAGTTAATCCAGATAAAACGTCGTTGAAATGTGATACATCACTGAATTGGAATTTTACCGGTTTTTCAATTTTTGTAATAAAAAAGACAGGTCCGTATAAAAAAATAACTTCGTGATGGCCGTTAAGACACAAAACGTCGTATCAAAGATTTATTAGTACAATTTTATAGCAAATTTCATATTTAAATAAAACTTTCTTTTTCTATTTTTTCATCAAAAAAAAACCAAAAATAGCATTTTTAGTTTTCCAAAATAGTTAACTTCTCTCCCATTTAGACATCCTGTATATATATAGGGTGATTTTTTTATAACAAATAAAACTGATAAATAACAAAAAGTTGACATATAAGTTTAAAATTTATGATTTTTTGAGTAAATTTTCAGTGAGTGATTTTTTTAATTTAATATTGATAATTTATATCAACCGTATAAGCAAAAATAAATTTCCCAATAATTATAATATAGAAAAATTGGAAATATTAAAAAAATCTAATTTTTAACAAAATCAATTCTTTAATTTTATAAAATAAAATTAGAAATAAAAAAAAATGACTTCTCAGAAAGAAATCTACATAGAAAAATTTTAGGAATTCTATAAATTTAAATTAAAATTTCACTTCAATTCACTTAAAAATAATTTAAAAATAAATAAAAAAAATAAAATTTTAAGTTGAATCAGTAAACTTTTAATAATATTTTAGATTTTTAGTAAGAAAAATAAAAACTAACAAAACATTTCGTATTGTTATAAAAAAAATTGCAATTATTATATTTTAAAATATCTTTTATTATCATTATCTTCACTTACTCAAAATTATATCCATCCAATCTCAAATCGTTGTTAAATCTAATAGTCTGGGCTTGGGCGTCACCATCAGCGGGTCTTCCGGAGACGTAGGCGATGAAGATGGCACCCAAAATGACGACGCTTCTTGCAGGCAACATTTTCTTCTAGTGTACTGACTTGGAGTAAAACTTGCATACAGATGCATTTCTATAAAATAGCTGCATTATTAGTAATTACGGGGTTACATAACAATACTGATGAAGATTTAATCCTTTTGTTTAGACCTAGTACGGGTGAATAGGTTAAATTAAAAAAATAACTATTGAATTTTTACTGTTGCTAAATTGTTTATATTTTTTAATATATATTAGTAATTTGAATAACAATCATCTATAAATTACATTTGTTAAGTTCTATATTTTTTACAAAAGCAAATATACTAATTTAAGAAGAAATCCAGTTTCAGCGAAAAAACAAAACAAAGCCAAACTCAGGTCCACAGAAACAAACATTAAGCAATTAATTAATTTCTTAAAGTAAAACGATAGAAAAATATGGATAAAAATTAGTCTAAAATGATCCAATAGGTCAAAAAAGTTTTTTTATTTTGGTCAGTCGGCCTCGGAGATTCCCGTGACAACGTAAATTAGAGGAAAAAAATTAATTGATGGAACGACCAAATAAAAATAGAGATTAAGCTATCATATTAAAAAAAAAAACATAAATAAGCTTTTGGAATAAAGAAATATAAGGTGTCTCAACTAAAATTTGCACCCCCAAATGTTTCGAAGTTTGTTAAAATTTTTGAAAAAATGGCAAAACAGGTCAATTTTAACCTAGAGGGGGTTGAATTTTTATCGTAGTTTCAAACTTCTTTTTTCATCCATCTAGCGCCCATAACCACTCTTTAGAAAACCTTAAATGGCAAGGGGTGTCTCAAGTAATACATCATTTTGAAGCTGCTTTCATTGTCTATGCAACCCTGTTTCAGGTCCATAAGAATTTTTGAAATTGTCAACCCTGAAATCTTTATTATTATGCAGGAGTAAAACATGTTCTTATCTACACTAATTGTTGTTTTTAGTTTTTCAAATAACAAAAATTTTGGTTGAAGGTGATAAAAGGTAAAATTCTCATGTTTAATCTCAGTTGTTCTTGATCAATAACTCGATTAAAATACCAATTATAACATAAAGGATTTAGTAAAAAAGTAGGAGTTTCAAATATAAAGAAACCAGTAACCAGGAAAAAAAAATTAAAAAAATTCTACACCATCCATGAGACGTAACATATACGCATACAAAAATTTATGCGCAGTGACAACGCAAAAAAGGGCATTCATTATTAATAGTCGGATTTCTAATGCAGCGTAGTTTTTAGCGGTCAGTTTTGGACCAATAGTAACCGAGATAGATGATACTGCTCTTTTGTCGTTGGTTCTGCGCATGATTTGTTTTACATATATATTCTACGTTATATTTATAATATAACAATGTTTTTCATTAAAATTGGGACATTAATAACGAAGTTAGACCCAGTGCACTTTCTTGTTGTCACTGGGCATGATTTCTTATTAAGTATTTATTAGACGTTACATTTATAATAAAGTGCCAATTTTGGCGTTCAATTTGGATCAAATCTAGCGTTACTGTCGTAGCACTCTCTCGCTCTTGAACATCGAATCTCTGCTTCTTCATTACATTGAATTACCTATAGTCGCTTGTCTGATCTACTTATGAGATAAGGAAATTAGTAACAAATATAGGGGGAAAAATTTGAAATTTAAAGAAAACAGTAAAAATGTAGGGAATCGAGGTTTGGAGAAATCAAATCAATCTTCCCTTCAACTAACTTTCCCCCACTGATTTCCCCTTTCTTAAAAAAGACCCTTTTTTATTTCTTTATTTTTTTACGAAAGAAAACAAGTGGCGTAAGATAGCTAGAGGGGAGGCATATAAAAATTAGAATTACGTGTTTTTCAAGATTAATTGATTTGATTGCTTGCTCCAAATATTGCTTGGCTCTTTCAGTCTTTTTTCCCACATTTTTTAAAAATTTGAACAAAATTCGGGCTGCTAATTTTAGGTAAGACAAATTTCAAAGACAAACCAAGAATACCCTGTATATATATCTTCAATATTTACCAATTTTATTACAATAATCTTTTAACCATTTAAAACCTAACCTATGTATATTTTTATTCAAATAGCATTTCATTAGTTCCTGGTAATCAACGTGACCTTTTCGAAAAAGCAACTAACATTTTCATAATTGCATTTCAAGAAGTCGTTTTAAAAAATCCGATTGCCACTAAAAATCCTTGTCAGTTTACTGCAACTAAGTAAATGAAGATATGCTGTAATAGATGCCGAGGTAAATTTAACCTTTCTGATAGTACGGTCAAATTTAAAAAAAAAGGATATATCCGTTTTTAATTTAATTAGTCGCTACTCGAAAAATACAAGGAGTACCACAAAAATATATAAAAATATTACAAAATGTAAAAAAAAAACGTTTTAAAAATTCCAAAAAAATCAGAAAATATTAGGACATATCGAAAACTTAAAATAAAGCTATCCAGAATATTCGAAAGATGTCAAAAAACAATGTTGAACTAAAAATACACTTTTTTAACTCTCTAGGTACGTTTCTCTAACTATATGTTAACATCATCAGGAGTTGATATGATAAACTGATTAGACTAGAGCGAGAATAATAATGGGGATTTTAACTTAAAAAATTAGTCCATTTTTTTGCATTATTTGAGAAAAAAATGAATGCCTTTTTATGAAAAAATCGTTTTTTTCCGTTTTTTTCTTTAATTTAACATGAAGAAATGGATATTTAAAAATTACTGCATCTATGCAACTTATAGTGCACCTACGTCACTTATGTGCAATAGCTGCAGCATAATATTAACGTGGGCCAGTTTCCCTAAATAAAATTGACGCTTTCAAATATAGATGACGTTTGCTTATAAAGTGTCGTTTGGTCAATATGTTTTTAATTGTGTTTACTTTTACCTTTGTTTACGTATCTTTACAAATACAAATAAACACGGAAAATTATCAACATCAACCAGCTCTACAGAGTACAAACTACAACAGTGATAGTGAACTATGCAGTAAGCAGACGCTGACGCGACCTTTCACTTAATGAGGAACACTTGTGCCTAGCACTTATGTACCAAACAGCAAATTATTATATGATCTCGTTAAAATAGTCGTATTCTTTATCTAACAGCGGAATCTAATATCTATTTATCTCTCTCGATTTTGAATGCGAATTCACAGTGGATAGGTCCAAGTTTTCATCTTTATCCAATTATCATATAATGATTTTCTCCATGTTTGTCTGTATAAGTGAGATTTAACAGCTGTAATTCATTCGTATTCTCTTCTTTACACATTTGCAGTTAATGGCTTGACGGTAACTTCATTGCACATAAGTGACGTCACGATCGTAATGGCGGCATATTCAAATAATTGGAAATTTGAATTTTTAAATTAATTTATTCAAAAATCTAGCTCAAATTACGGTAGATAATTAAACTCAGTGGGTTCTATTTAATCAATTCTAACTGTTAATAATAAAAAATTGGGAAGGATTGTTTTGGAAGGATTGCTGCGAGAAGGATTATCGTGCGTGTGGAAGGATTGTTCGGGAAGGATTATCGTGTCCTCCTATCAATTTATTACCAAGTGTAAAGTTTATCTATTCTTTTATTTATTTCTGTCTCATTTTTACCATCTTTGTGAATGTTTACTCCATTTGGTCTTTTTCATTATTGGTGCACATACACGTAAAGTTTAGTTCCTGGTCAGTGTAAGTACTAATTGACCACCCTCACCTTTAACGATTTGATGTTTAAAAATATGTCAGATATTTACATTTGTACATAATGATATCTAAATGATCAAGCCTCGTACATTTGCTCCCCTGTATTAATTTTTCGAATAATGATAACATTTAGGAGAGACAGTTGCTACTCTATACCCCTAGGCAGAGCTGGACAGTACTCGAGTAAATTGTACTGAGTACTCAAAGTACTCAATAGCTGGTATTCCTGTGTACTTTTTTAGTACTTTTAATTTTAGAGTACTCAGTACTTCTGATTTCTATAGCTGACGAGTAACGAGTACGAGTACCGATGCGCGTCCAGATAAGTCTGCGTTTCCTGTATGTTGTATATGTCTCACTGTCAGACAATTTGTGTCCAAAATTAAATTAGACTTTTTTGTTTCTTATATTGTGTTAGGTATGCATTTTTGTTTACAGGAAGTTATATGCTGTTATTTTTGCTTTTAGAATTATTTCTTTTTGGCGTGGTTTAAGTGTATATGCATTTTTAAAATATACCTACCTAATACCTTTATTACTTTTCGATTTTATACGAATTTAAAATAAAAAAAAACTAAATTTCAATCGAAAAAATTGGTTTACGAATTTAAAATTTCTTTAGTGCTCAATTTACTCAGTCGTGTTTATTTCTCTTAATTTACTTATAATTTACCCTAAAGTTTCCATACACACCATACACATACTGCTAATAAGAATTTTTTGTGTCAAAAATGATGGGCCCTGCTTTTAAATTGAAACAACGAAATGAATATCCTTTATCTCTATCTAATACCTTTATTACTTTACTTTAAAATTAAAATGAACACAAAATTTGGTATAAATAGTAATGGAAGGTAAGTGCCAATTGATAGAATACTTCCGTTATTTGTCTGTTGCTGACTTACGTAATTATTATAATTTTTTCGTTCTAACCTGGAGTCTCTAATTATAGGATTATTTGAACTACTTGTACTCGTTGCCCATTTTTCACGAGTCTTCGCTAAAATTTGTAAAAGTACTCATTTGTTTGAGTACTTCTCATATAAGCTACTCATTATGAAGTACTCGTGGGTACTTTAGTGCGGTACTCTGCCCAGCTCTGCCTCTAGAGATACCTGCTATAATCTACTAATAATGCATAACCGAAACAATTGAAGATTGTTTGGTTTACGGGCATATACAATTTTTCTATTCGAAGCTATTTTTTATTTTGAAACATATTTCACGTTTGAATTCTCATAAAATAACAAAAATTAATATGTTTGTTTAAAACGCGCTACGCCAATTAATGTATAATGTACGAGGGAGCATCTGTCCCCATACCATTTCATGGGTCGACGATTTAAGAAACAAGTAAAATAAATTAACAGTTATTAATATTTCATTTTTCATAATAAACCTATATTAAGAAAAAAGTACTTACAATATGCTTTAATTTTTATATTACAGTAACAATCTATACATAACTTATATTAAAAAATGATACTTCAAGTTACAGCTACTATCACCGATCACAATTATTTAAATTTACATCAAAGAATACGTTGAGTTCTACAAGTGTAGCAAATATTATGTACATCAAATATGTCAATAAACATGTTAATCCCACTTTCCAATTCAATCTGAAACCAAATAAATCATTAAAAATTAACCGTAAACAAATAAAAGAAGCCATTCTGATAATAATTTGTAATCAAGTTCATAATTTAATAAACACTTACCTATATTTATTTAAAGCGATGCTCATGTAAAATAAAACCAAAGTACTCAATAAAGCTATTGCGCTGATATTTATTCCTCCTGATTGAATATCAACCCAATGATTTCCTGGAACTTTGGGGTAAAATGCAGCCTTAACCATCCATGGTATTCCCAAACATAGGAGTATATCAAAGGTATTCGATCCAATGGAACTGCTTAAACCCATAGTGGCGTGACCTTTAAGAAATAGAAGAAGTCTCCTTATTTTATATACTTATATTATTTAATTAAAAAAATATATTATTTTCTTTTGCATGATACTTAATAGGAAGCTACGACAATCTATTAAAATGTAAATATTGTTGGCAGGATTTGTTACAAATATTTTTGTCACACTTGTGTAAAACTAGTTTCGTTGGTTTTTTTCGTTGCCAGGATGGGCCTTCGTATCCAGGAACCCATGTCCCTTTACAATGCTTTCCAAGTTTTTTATAATTTGCACACAGTTCCAGACAAGCTTAGTGTTAACTCGCGTTGAACTTAATGCTTAATGTAGCATCTAGTGGGTTCTCATTAGTCGTTATTATTGATTAAACCTTAAATGCATCTTTTTGCAAAAATACAAGACTTTAAATAAAAATGACTAATGTATTATGGAGCTTATTGTAATTGAAGTGGTGCCAGGCCTTTGATTATTTATCTAATTACTTAGTATCGTTCTCTCTTTTTAATGCCATATTTGTGCTACGTGTTGTTGCGATATTTTTACCAGAACAAAGTTAAAAAAATCTTTTGAAGTTAAGAAATATAGATATGCAATACTCCGAATATTGAGATTTTAGAGATCAGAAGCTATAAAAAATCGCTAACAGATCAGCAACTGTTTAAAATTTTAAAAAAATAATCAAATAGTGAAGATTGTCTTGATTTGTCTGATGACTGATAAAAATCACAAATATAAAAGTAGTAATTTAGATGAAGAAAAACAGATTATGAGTGACGACAAAATTGTAGGAGATAGTAAACATGCGATTTTAAAAATAGAAATCAAGAGTGGGGAAAAATAGAAGCGATCAGTGGGTGATAAAACGCAGATGAACGAGAAGCTCAGGAGCCTAAAATACAAAAACAGATGCTAAACCAAAGAAAAAAGATGCATCAGCATTTGAATGCGTTACATCAATCTGATTTTAGGGGAAATATTGTTCTGGAAATGAGCTACAAGCATAGAAACATGAAGGAAATGCTCAGCACATTTATCCTCGAGAAGAACATTGGTCGATTTTTGCTGAGAATAAAAAAATGTAAATTTATATAAAATTAGCACGAGATACACAATATGAGAAAATGGTCTTTTGAGTAGAAAATTGTTATTGACTCCGAATTACAGAAGTGGCATTTTGTTATTAAGTCAGAAAAATCCAGGCTACATTCAAACAATGAAAAAAATTGGGTTTTTTATATACTACTTTAATTCTACAATAAAAAATAGAAGAAAGCAATGGGTGAGAAAACAAAGTAAAGAGAAAATCTGAGCAAAAAAGTATTGTAGTATATGCAGATGAACGAGAAGCTGAGGAACCTAAAATACAAAACAAATACCAAACCAAAGAAAAAAGATGAATTGGCACTTGAATGCGTTACATCAATCTGGTTTTAGGAAAAAAAACTGTTCTGGGAATAAGCTACAAGCATAGAAATACTCAGCACATTCCTTCTCAGAAGTCAGGATGGCTAATAAAGAACTGTTCTTTTTTTTTCACAAACATTTTCATATAATAGTTGTTGTATTTTTGTAACACAAATTACATTGGATCATAGAGCTGCATATTTTCTGTATATAGTTTTTATTTTCTTAGTGCAGTTTTTTTTTATTTTTCTTATGTGAATTTAAATTAAAAAAAATGTTTTAACTGAAATAAAAAATCATACAGTTAAGGGTTAATATCATTCCATCTATGCTATATTGAAAATAGAATTGAATGGAAATTTTGTTCACATGATTCAAGATCATTGAATATTCAGTCTAGAATGAGTCTGTCTTAAAAATGGCTGCTAAGCACAAAATTGTGCGTGCTCTTATTCGTATTATGTGTAAACATTTAATAAACGCAATCAAAACCAGTGAAAAAAGGAAACCACCTCGTCGTTGGTAGGTCAGAACATGGATCTTAAAACATAGATATAAAAGTGCTTTCAGTAAAGCTGTTAGTAGAATTGGCAACCGGTGACTTGGATGCCTCTAAAAACCACCGAAAAGAAATTTGTAGAAATTCTACACCCTTTGCAGAAAAAAACTACTGTATTGAGGGACACTCTTCCAGCAAGACAAAAACTACAAGTAGTCTTAAGATATTTTAGCCACAGACAGATTGCTAAAAAATATCTAAATAAGTGAAGAACGACAATATTTTTGCCGTAATTTCGAGTTTTCGAAAATTTAAAGTTACGAAAATAAATTTATATATAGGGATACCTTATAAGCATATATGGTATAAGTAGCGGGAAAGTAAAAATTGGTCATTTTTGGGGTTTCTAACGATGCTGAATCGATTGATGTTGTCCGTTTGTCTCTATCTTTCACCGTTCTCGTGTTGAATCACGCTAATAGAAGAACGGACTGACGGACGGACAAAATCATCTTAAGAGTTTTTTTCTTCGAAAACTCTAAAAGTCTACAAACATCGCAAAACTAAAATGTAACCATGGTTTCTTTGTGATGCAACTTGTAAAACATACAATCATCATTTCCTTAGGTATATATGTGCATTTAAAAAATTGACTCAGGGCCTACATTATTTCTTACGTCCAGAAAAATAAAGGCACAACACCAAAAAATTATGAAAATTTAGTAGCAAAAAGTATACAATTCCCAACTAGTATCATTTACAACGACCCAACTTTAAACCTTATAAAAATGTGTACACAGAGTGGATAATAAATAATTTATCTAATTTAATAATTAATTTAAACAATCATACCTTGTTTTGTTACTATAACACTGGAAACAGCTTCAGGAACACTAGTTCCCGCTGCTAAAAATGTGAGTCCCATAACAGAATCTGGTATATTCAAAGTATCACCTACAAAAAAAGAGCAAGTCATTCAATAAATGATATGTATCTACTACAAGGGTTGCTGTTTTGAGAATGAATAACTAAGAGATCGCAACTTTTTTATTGTTTCTCAAAATAATCTCCTTTAAGTTCTATACATTTTTGAATACGATTAAACCAATTTCCATAAAAGTTTTCGAAGTAAGTATCTCCAAACCATGAGTTATTGGTCCCAAAAATGGATATTAGCAGGAATATATAATAAGTTAATACAGAGGTAATTTTAACATTAACGTAAATGTACCTATTATTGTTATTATCCAAGAAATAACATAAGATGTAGCTCCTATCCAAATCACGCACATAGAAAAAGTAATTATAAACAATTTCGGATACCGTCTGCAATCTGGAGTGGTTAAGTAGAGAATAAATAATATAGGCCACGTAAGAATCCACCAAAATTGACATTTTTTCGATGCGTCTTTAGGCCATTCCCAAACGTTACCAGAGTCTTCTAAAAATATAAATAAAATTCTAATATCAGTTTGGAGTTGATGATGAACTGATGATAACAGAGCAAGAATAATTGTCTTTGGAATGGATTGTTTGGGAAAGATTGCCATAATTCTTCCTCAGACAATCCTTCCCAATCCTTTCCTAAGACAACTTATCCACAATTATTCTTGCTTTGTTATCATTTTATCATCAATTCCTTATGATGCTATAACATAGTTAGAGAAACATACGTAAAGTGTTAAAAAAGTATAGTTTTGGATAGTGGCGATGATATTCTTCAATATTGTTGAATTCAAGAAGAATCAAATACAACTCATGAAATTGAAGAAGAAAATACACCTAGACACTGTTAGTTTTGATTATATTAATAAAAATTGCAAAAATAAATTAATTAACAGGATTTTCTTGTTATTCTAAAATAGTGACTTACCAAACTTTTCACAATCTTCTAAAGTAACTTCAACATCAAATATCTCTTCTATTCCATGGTATTTGCCATTTTTCTGAGAGAGCAGTGGATATGTTTCTCCCAAAACTTCTATATAATAACTCCGTCGTCGGAACTTAGCTACACATTTATGAGCTAATCTACTCAATTTATTATTGAAGCACATTACTAAAAATAAAGGAACGTATTATATAAATCCGAAAGAAATTACACACAAAAAACAATACACTGTTACAAAAATTGTAAGTCAAATTATGATTAAATATTTGAAAATTTTAGTTATATTATCATTCTTAATTGACTATTTTCTGCTCTTTTCGGAAAATAAGTGGCATCCAAGAATTCGACGCTTACATGAAAAATCCGAAAAAGGTTTGAAAAAAATGAGTTGTGAAGTAGACTCAGATATAATAAACTCAACCCAGCAGGGCAAATAAAGTCTGCCCTCAAAGAAATATGTCAACACCATCACGACCCCTGGAGAATTTTATTTCTTCACTGACGCTACCCCGAGCAAGTCACGCTATAAATCGAAGGTGCCGCCAGAGGACTAACGATTATAGTCTTGTAATAGATCACAACCAATCAGAAAAGGGTGGGGTTAAGATGTATTCGCGCGAAGATTTAAATAAATAAAAAAGAACTGGAAGAAAACGCAATATAATAATAATGTGCTTAATTAAGCAAGTGCAATATAAATTCCAAATATAAGGAGTGCAAAAAATTCTTTATAACCAAATCAAATTTACGTAGACATATAAAGACATTTCATGAGTCAAAATTTGCAGAGTTGCTGCCATATCGATATGTAGTTTGTGTGATTTTATAATGTAAAATTGTTAATAATTTAGGCCCTAGCTTAATGTCCATAGGAGGTTGTTTTTCACAAAAAAAAATATAAGAAAAAGAAAAATATTTCTTTACAACCTAGTAATGAAGAGGTAGACAAAATAAGTTTGATATTAAAAATATAACTTTTTATTTTAAATATTATTTAATATTTTTTTAAGATTATAAAATGTTATAATTTATTTTTAGTTAATATTAATATTTTTTTATTATTTGTATATTTTTCATTTTTAATGCAGATCATTTTAATTTTATTGGTTGTGATCTTTTACAAGATTATAACCGCTAGACCGAGGCAACCCGTTACCAGGGCCAAGATGCTAACTTTTTTTCTTGGGAGGGGTACTTTTTTCCTGGTGGGGGTAATCAAACTTTTAGACAAATAAACTAGATTCCCAAATGTGGTATAGTATATCAAAGGAAATTAAAACTCAAAGTTAATAGCACATGAAATTTAATTAAAGTTACTATAAATTAAAGTATCAGTATCGCAACATGTTTCTGCACTCAAGCCATCATCAGGCGCTAAAAATTACAAGTTACGTAAGTACAAAAAATAAAAAACGTTTATAGAAAAACTTACAACGTTTGAAAAACTTTAAATGTAGAAAGAAAATATTTTAACAAATCATCTTAAATAACAATAAGAATTTCCTTTCACATTGTAGAAAACGGACGAAAAAATCAAGAAAAATTAAATAAATTGTTATAAAAAAGTTAAACAAACTAATTTACAGTACAAAAATGAAAGGGCGCTCATAATGCACCTAAGAGCGTTTAATTTAGAATACAGTCGAAGTGCATCGTAAAGATGCAATACTAAAAGTTAAAATTATTTTTTATAACAGCGCAACTATTTCAATCTACCATACACAATGAAACGATAAACCAGGAGACGAAATTCTTATAATTATTTAACGATGTGTAAAAATATTTTCTTTCTACATTTAACATTGTAAGTAGTACTATAATATGTTTTTTTATTTTTTGACGTAACTTATAATTTTTAACGCCTGATGGTGGCCTGAATACCGAAACATGTTGGGATACTGATACTTTTAATTGAAATTAATTTTAATAAAATTTCATGTGGTATTAACTTAATTTTTTATCTCCTTTTTTAAACAAATATATTTGGCCGTTTCTACATTTCATATATTTTATTTCTTCTTTTCGTGCTATTTTTTGGTATTCTGGGGGGTCATTACTACGCCCTTGTCCATGGGAGTAGTAATATACTTATAAAAATTAAATAAAGTAACTACTTACATAAAATATATAATGAATAAATTAAAATTAGTGCCACCGATTCACTGAGATATATTTTTCCGTCTTCCAATACTACAATAAGAGAAATTACAGCAATGCAGTACATCACAGAATCACGACTTATAGGCCACCAATCTATATCCATAACCTATAAAAATAATTTAGTTATTTAAAATTTAAAAACCCGGTAATAATAATAAAAATATATATTCGAGAGAATACTCGGACAGATGAAAGACATAGACTCCCTTGAAAAATTTAAATGATAACAGGGGTTGACTGATACCTCATTTGAAAGGGTTCTTAATTCTCTGTTTAACGGTTTCAATAATTACATTAAATATTAACTTACCATATTGGCAAAAAGACCACAACAAGCAGGTACAGCTAAAACATTAAATACTGCAGATCCAACAACTGCTCCTACGCCCAAATCTCCTTCTGTTATAAATGTACCAACACTATTAATAAATAATTCTGGACTAGAACTAGCCATAGCCATAACAGTTGCTCCAGCAATGTCTTCTTTCATTTTTAAAACTATAAAATAAATAGGATTATGGTAATACTGAAATAACTTGAAATCTATCCTTTTATGATTCTAAATCTATAAGTCCATCAGATCAATGTCAAAATTATTAATATACGAAAAATTAAAATATACAAATGAAAAAAATAAACGATAAATATAAATACTCACTATCACAGAATTGTCTGACTGCTGGAACAAAATAGTTGTCACATACTGTGGCTAACAATACAAATAAATAACATGCCATTAATACATGTAAAATAATAAAACCATTTTGGCGCTGATCTCTTGTGAATCCATCAGGTGGAAATTCATCTATGGTTCTAGAACAATTTGTTGTATTACCTAAATTATCTGTGCTATTGAATTCAAGAAGGCGACGACCAGACGAAGTATCTGAAAAAAATAAATATGTAATAATTTTAATAATTTCTTTTTACAAATTATTGTTAAGTGGATTTATGCATTATAATACGTGTAATTAAAGTACATCTTCTCAATAAAAGATAAAAAATCCACTTACCTATTTTTTCATAGTTAACTAGCCTTTTCCCATGGGAAAAATAACCGAGCAAAACATAAGTTAGCGTTACCGATAAAACACAAAACACTCTAAATTTCAAAATTAAACTATTCTTTCTAGTCCTTAACAACATTCCCATTCTTTTGTAACTAACTTATTTTAAATATTCAAGAAAGCATCAATCCAATTTTATACGCACTTAAACTGCAATAAAATTCGCAACTTTTATCTCGGTAACGTTTGACCTATAGTTATTTTTATAATATTTTTAAACAAAGTTCATTTACCAACATTCCACCATTAAATAAAGTGACTTATAAAATCTCAATGAAATAAATAAACCTCCTACCCCTCAGTTCCTGTTATCTACCTATCAGTAGTGGAAATTATATTTTGAAAACAAACTTTGGTTGACGGTTATCTCAGTATATGAAGAGTTCATTTCATGTTATTGAAATTAATTAAAAGGTTCAAGTTTATATTTATAAATAAATCATTCTTTGCTTTTAAAAACTCAACTTGAATGTTTTCCTATGTTATTTATTATCTCTAAATATTAAATGAAATAAATCTTTTTAAATTTTATTATACGTTGAATAAATTAAAATTTACTTTCATCTGTATTATGTAATATACCGGATGACAACCTAATGAAGATATGATTTTGAAATTATGGACATTTCATGTCTATATTTTTACTACTTTAGTTTATAATTATCGTTTTCGGTTTTTCAGAAAAATTAACTGTTTATTATCATCCTGTATAATTATATCAACAATAATCAGTAATATAGATTTGTAAGGAATTCCTCATTTTTGGTTATTCAGTTCAGCAATTTTTGTTGTTCCCTGATGAATATATTTGAAGAATTGAACAATATTTGTTCCAATTCCTAAATTTGTTGTAGTTCTTACATTGCTAATTTTCAATAGACTGGATTTCCTGAATTTCTTATGATCCACACGACAAAAGTTCGTAAATCGTAGAAACGAAAAAAATCCAAAAATCCTACTGACTGCACCAATAATAATTTTCCAAACTTACTCTTTATTTATATAGTTAGAATTAATCTATGTACGATCTTAAAATTTTGAAGTCTTAATGAATGTCCTGAAATAAAATTTAAGTATGAAAACTGTAAAAATGTAATAAAAGTGTTAAAAAGGTTAGAATTATCCCATACAAATTGTCTAAAACGTTGATATAATTTATTTTTAATCAAGTGTACATACATAACTACTTTCAGCTATTTTCCGATTTATTAACAGTTTGACCACAACAATTTACAATTTTTATCTATCTTTAAATTGCTCCTATACAATTAAGTTATTTACTAAACACTTGAAATATTTTTAGGCCAAAGAGCATCCATCCAATTTTTATTAATGTTAGAGGAAAAATACCAAATAAATAAAAATTGTCCTATGATAATTTATAGTTTTATCTACTTTTCGGAATCGAACTAAATAAAATGAGATTAATATGAACATTAAGTATACAAAGTGTAACAAAAAAAAAAAATAGGTAGTAAGTTTAACCATAGTTTTGGAAATCAAAATAAATCGATCTAATAATAAATATTTTTTTATCTTTGTCGATTACGCTGATTGTCGCTGATATTAACAAATTATTTTAATCTCAAATTATATACGAGAGTCGTGGATAATTTATCTCAACATTATATAAGAACGCTAAAAAATTATGTTTTTTTCATAATTTTCATATTCACAACTCGTGAATATGTTACTTTCAGTTTTGTAGAAAACCCGCACACTTTTACATTTTCCAAGAAAACCATTCATTTTTACTCAATACATGTTGGGTTTCAAAGTTTACGTCAGTAACTATCTATTGTTTGATAAAAACGACATGTAAATCGGTTGTTCCATTTCCGATAAATGCCCATAAAGCAAATTCCCAAACTGGAACAGCCGAAAGTGGAATAGAAACGGTAGAAGATTAACAGACCTCCAAGAACAAGAAGTCGATGTAATTGTATCTCCTAGACCAATGCATCCCCTACAGGAAGAGGTGATCCAGACGTGCTAGATATAGCAATAGTCAAAAATATAAGAATTCCCCTACAGCAAAGACAATGCATAAGGAGACATGGAACAGGAACCAATCGGAGAAGGAGTAGGAATCGAGCCATTGAAAATAACCAAAACAAACTGGAAACAGTTTAAGAGGATCTCAGGATAAATAATTGGCCCAGTACCAATCATAAAAGTAGCATAAGACATAGATACAGCAGTCCAAAACTTGACGACATTATTAGGAAGCATTAGCAAGAAACTTCACAGAATTCGTTTCAAAGAGGCACCAATGATTAGGAAACCTATCGCAAGACCTCGACCTACAATCGCTGAGAGAAACAGGAAAATAAGGGTTGTTTAAAGAATACAAAGAGTTGCCAACAGACCAGCAGAAATCAGGGAACAACTCAAGGAATACAGAGATGAAGAATAAACAATCTGGACCCTCAAAAAACAGGACTATGGAACCTTGCCAAACTCCTAAGAACGGACAGAACCTACGACATATGGACAAAATGGTCTCGCATACACAACGGAGGAAAAGGCAACAGCATTTAGAACAACAACTGAAGGACCAAGACAACGACATGGACTTCGAATAAGAAGTAGAAAATCAAATGTTTGAGGAAACCTATAATACACAACACCAGAAGAGGTGAAAAGAATTATAAAATTAAAATAAGGCACCTAGATGCATTATTGAAGAACTTACCACAAAAGGGACTAATGCATATGGTGGCTATAATAAAAAGAATTCTCAGAATTCTCAGTATTGTCCCGCAAACACATACGAACGGGCGTCCGATGGGGCCACCAACATATCGTTGTCAGATGCGATATCGGGATCGGACAATGTGAAAGGCAGGAACATATTTCATAAATTTTACATGCCCCGATATCGTATCGGCGTCCAATAGCGATATCGGATCCGATAATGTAAAAACGCTCGTCAGGGCTCTCAGCTCAGACTATATATTATAGTTATTATTATACGCTGAAGAAAAAAATATTTCTTTTTAGATACAGTACCGAAGTCCCAAAAATAAAAATTCTTGTAAGTTGTATAGAGTATGTCCTAAAAATGAATATTTTTGTAAGTTGTATAATCTAGTGTGAAGTGTGACCCAAGATTAGTTTTTTCGAAAAAAAAATTGTAAGTTGTATACAGTTCTTTTCATTTAGTTTTTAACAGTTCAAAGAAGAAGTGATTAGATTTTGGGACAAATTTTTTTAATCAATTAACGAGAAAAAAGCAATTTTTTCCATAAAAAAACCTACGTAAATATGACAGTGAATCTTAATCTGCTTCATTACTAGTTTTTGTTATTTTCACACTTATATTTATTAATTCGTTTGTCGTAATTGCAAATATATAAGTTTGTTTTAAAAAAAAAATAGAAAAAATATCTGAATAACAACCTAAACTAGTCTGGAATAAAAATGAAGATCTGCGAGGTTCTAGCTCTAGCACTAACTTCACGTATGTTGAAAAGTAAAACTTAACCTAAATTTTAAAAATACTTACTGTCTTTTTTCTTTTTTGATTTAATTTAGTATGATATTTAATGAGTGTTATTTGGTTGATTTTAGAAGTAGATTTTTTGGTATTGCAAAGAGACACCAAAATTAGTGCTAAAAGTATGTATTTTATTGTTATAAATAAGAAAAAAGTTGAAACAATGATTTGACATATTTTATGAATGATTTACAAAACTAGTATTATTCCGTTTTAAATATGGAAATTATTGATTTAATATAGTTATAAATATTGTACTGAAATTTTTTTTATTGTTACAGGTCAATAACCTCTCCCTTAACGTTCAAGTTTTATCTATTTGCTGAATTTAAAGATACTATGAGGAAATATTAATAAAGAAACAAGTTTACATGGTTGTTTCAGAGAAGGGAATAGCGATTTTTTTTAACTACATAAGTTTTTAAAGCATATTTTCTTTGTTCATCAACTAACATGTCTTCAAAAAGCGAATTAACAAAGTTATCGGAAGAAAGTCTGACTCGTCAACCTGAAGAAGTATTTGATATAATATGTAAGTTGGGAGAAGGTTCATATGGGAGTGTCTACAAAGCATTTCACAAAGAATCTGGTCAAGTATTAGCCATAAAACAAGTGCCTGTCGATACAGACCTTCAAGAAATAATTAAAGAAATATCAATAATGCAGCAATGTGACAGCACGTATGTGGTAAAATACTATGGCAGTTACTTCAAAAACACAGATCTGTGGATAGTCATGGAATACTGTGGAGCTGGGTCTGTATCGGATATTATGAGATTAAGAAAAAAGACTTTAGATGAAGATGAGATAGCTACAATTTTGTCTGATACATTAAAAGGTCTGGAATATTTGCATTTAAGGAGAAAAATACATAGAGATATTAAAGCTGGTAATATATTACTAAATTCTGAAGGTCATGCCAAATTAGCTGATTTTGGTGTGGCAGGTCAGTTAACTGATACAATGGCTAAAAGAAATACTGTGATTGGAACTCCATTTTGGATGGCGCCAGAAGTTATTCAAGAAATAGGTTACGATTGTGTGGCTGACATATGGAGTCTTGGAATAACTGCCTTAGAAATGGCCGAGGGTAAACCACCTTATGGAGACATTCATCCTATGAGGGCAATCTTTATGATACCTACGAAACCCCCACCATCATTTAGAGAACCTGACAAATGGACTGCTGAATTCATAGATTTTGTTAGTGTCTGCTTAGTTAAGAATCCTGAAGAACGAGCCTCTGCCACTGATCTTTTAAATCATGAATTTATTAAAAATGAAAAACCACCAAGTATTTTAAACACAATGATCCAAGAAGCTCACGAAATACGAGAGAATAAAATAAAAAATTTAAATTCCACTAAAAATTTACAAGGCTTAAATAAAAACATTACTGAAGAATCAGACGATGAAGTTGCTTTATCAAACCAAACAATGATTTCATATACTGATGAAGGTACTTTAATTCCTAGCAAAGGCGGTACCCTAGTACCTATGTCTCCAAGTGGCACTTTGGTAGAATTAGAATCACAATTGGGTACTATGGTTATTAACAGTGACATAGATGATCAAACTATGAAACGCCACTATACAAGCTCAACACAAGGAGAAAAATACAGACCAATGTTTCTGGATCATTTTGATAAAAATGAATCAGAAATTAAACAAGGCATTTCCAGCCCTATAACACTGGAGAGTGCTGAATCTGCAAAAGATCAACAAAACTATAATAACTTTCCAATGAAAGTAGCTGAAAGACCTTCACCACAACCTGTACAAGTTCAGTCTCTGGAATACCATCAAGTTTTTAATTACGGAGATTTTGAATTTTTGAAATACTTAAGTTTTGAAGAACTTCAGCAACGAATGAACACTTTGGATTTGTACATGGAGAGAGAAATAGATGAACTTCGCAAAAGATATCAAGTCAAGGGACAACCTATCTTAGATGCAATGGATACTAAACGAAAAAGATCACAGAATTTTTGAAAACTGTTCCACCAATTTGGGTTGCCCCTTTTGTTGGGTAAGAAACAAATTATAATTTATTTATTCATAGAGATAATTTCAATGGATTAAGTCCTGTAAGAAAATTATGTTTTTTTTATTTCGCCTCTTTATGAAGATATAATCCTACAAATAAATAAAATGTTGAAATTGTTGGTTTTCATGAAGGAGATAAATTAATGGATAGATTTAGAACTATTTAACTAATATATATTTCCATTTGAATGAAAAGGATTTTAATAACACTTTTAAAATATATTTTCTTTTGATTTTCAGCAAGGTTTTTAAGCCAAATTTGGAGAGGCTGATGAAAACTTGTTGGTTGTCGTCTTCATAGCAAACTGCGGAATCTCAAATGCTTGCCATAAATCCTAAGATTGTTTTTCATGAGGTAAACAACTTTTTTATTGGAATTCTTTTTAAAACGATCTTATTATCTCTAAAAAAATATACCTATATCTACTTTTCCATGACTTCAAGATTACTACTCCACAATATAATATGTGATCTTAATTTTAGTTTGTGAAAAACTATACAGAGTAGTTTAAACATTACATAATTGCTTTGTTCCATCAAAAATCATAAACTAGTCTGAATCATTAAAATATATTTAATAGTCAGTGTATTATTTTTTTTTTAAATTTTAATTTAATTTTAATTTTTTGTTGGAACAAAAGCTATTAGTTTTGCAGTTTTAGCCTGTAATATTTTATATCTAAATAAAAATAGCCATCAGAAACTGGTATTATTAAAAACAGTCGAATTCCACATTTAGCTGATTGAAAATAGTACAAGTTGATGAAGTAGTTGCATTTTAAACTGAAGGTTTTACTCACAATGATTTGCTTAAAAAAAAAGAAATTTACAGATAAGAGCACATATTTGAACAATTAATAAAAATTCCAGTTTCTTTTTAATGGAAATAATTACGTTACATATACTCTTCTCATTAATATTTTTAATGCTTTTCGGTAATTAAACTTGCTTTTAATAGTTGTAGATAATTATTTATATGTAATTATATATTTGGAATGAAAAAGTCCTTTATATATACTGGAATTAAAATATATTCCTAAAGCTCTGGTTAAATGAAATAATATATTTAAAGCAATAAATTAAAAGAAATTAATGTTATGTTTGGAAGAATAGTTATTTATGTACAGAGGGTGATTATGCCCTGAAGGCGACGCTCTTACCGACCCAAGAGCCTCTGGTCCGAGGGTTTGTAAGTCGTCCGAGGGCACGCACCTTTAGGGTAACTTTTTACCAAGACCTTTTAAACCAGATTACAAACAACTTATTCTTCAACTGAGTGATGTTTTTCTCAAATTTCCATCCCTAAAAAATTTATAAAATTGAAGCAAGAAAAAAGCATACGTTCTAAAAAAAAATCTGAAAATGAGTGAGGTTATGTTTTAATTTTTTTCTTTTTGACATTTAACGTAACTTGTCTAATATGAAGTAGGCATCACACATTTTGTTTGGTCGTTTCGGAACGCACCCCAGTCACATTGTAAGTTCTACCAATCACTACTAGATGCCGTACACGCTTGATATTTTACACGGCCATTTTGTATCCAATAAATATTGGATACAAATGTGTCCTAAAAAATAGTTTTCTGTTAATAAAAGCGGTTTTTTTTAAAGAAAATTTTAAACGCGAATATCTCGAGAACGGTAGAGAAATCGAAAAACAACTATTTTAGTTCCACCATAATTTTGAAAATGTTATTTTTGTCGCCGGATTAGCGAAAATCGAATGACTTTGTTCTAAAATGACTCATTAGGTTAAAAATTATCTCCTTTTAAAAATTTTCATGCAGGTCTGTGTACTAGACAAAAATTTAATAAGTGACTGGAGAGGTAAGCAAAAGAAGTCACAAATAAAAGAGGATGTGACATGACCTCGCTTGGTAGCTTACTTCAGGTGTATAATTCGCGCCAAAATAATATCTTTCCATTTTTCTTTCTCTAATATTTCATTTTTAAGGACTATTTAATTATGGATGTGGCGGATATCAATATTGGTCAAAGACAGCATCGCGATGAAATAGGAATTAGATGCCAAAAGTTATTTCAGGATTTTTTGGAAGAGTAAGTTGAAATTTATTCATTAACGTATAATTTATACATGTCTGTTCTAAAAGGTACAAAGAGGATGGTGAGCTCAAATATTTGGAACCAGCTCTAGAACTTCAAAGTGAAGAACGAAGCACTATTGAAATAAGTTTCGAAGATGTTGAAAGATACAATCAGAATCTTGCCACAACAGTCATTGAAGAATATTTTAGAATTTACCCATTTCTTTGTCAAGCCGTAGCAAATTTTGTTAAAGATAGAGCAGGACTTAAAACGGAAAAAGAATGCTACATTAGTTTTATGGATGTACCCACCAGACACAAAGTTAGAGAACTTAAAACTGATAAAGTCGGTACCTTGGTGAGAATATCTGGCCAAATTATTCGGACTCATCCTGTTCATCCTGAATTGATTTCTGGTACTTTTACTTGTGCAGAATGCCAGACTGTAATAAAGAATGTTGAACAGCAATTTAAGGTAGTAAAGATAACTATTAGAAAATTATTTTTTTGTGCAATTGTCACGAAAATCGAACTTTCGGTGTGATTTATTAAAGCGAAAGTAGAACTTACACAAATTGTACAGAAAGTAAAAATTTCAGTATGATTTTTTTTATTTTTGGAACAATTTTTTGTACTTTTTATTATCTATGTAAGCGGCCTTGGGAACAAAATTTTTTTGATTTTTGTTTGACCAGGCTTTTCTGTTGTTGCATTAGTGTGTATTCGAGTTTTTATTCTAATAATGAATAACAAACGGTTGCAGAAAATTATGTAACTTGATCCTAAAGTGATTTTAGGGCACTCGCAGACTACTTGTCCTGTAAAATATCACTTTTTTAACTTTTTAAATATCTTTTATGTATTTTAACTTTTGTTTTAGTTTACCAATCCAACAATCTGTCGAAATCCAGTCTGCAGTAATCGCAGAAAATTTGTACTAGATGTGGATAAATCAAGATTTGTAGATTTTCAAAAGGTTAGAATTCAGGAAACACAAGCTGAACTTCCTAGAGGATGTGTTCCAAGAAGTTTAGAAGTTGTGCTCAGGGCAGAAAATGTTGAAACAGTACAAGTAAGCAATCTACTTGTTTTATTAGACTATTGTCTTGAAAAGAAAGTAAATTGTTGTCATTATTTATTGTGTTTTATGAAAAAAATGTCATACTTTCTGTCAGTAGATAGAACGTCCTTTAACTTTAAAGATTCAATAACTAAAGGCGATGACGTTTAGAATAAAATTTAACAAGTTGATTTCCTATACAATTGTCACAATCTAAACGTCATTGTCGTTAGTTACAGAACCGTTAAAGTTAGAGGACGTTCTATCTACTGATAGTTTGTCAAGTAAAATTTAATATCTAGATAAATCTGAAATTCACCCATATATGTAGGTTCTATTTTAACTTTTTTGTGATATCAGTGTTTGATCAAATTTGAATCAGTTTGAGAAACGTTATATTTTGCAACAATAAAAAATAACTGACAAAATTTTTTGTTCCAAAAGGCTGGTGATCGTTATGACTTTACTGGTACCCTTATAGTAGTACCTGATGTGGGAAGTCTTGCCTTACCTGGTGGTAAAACTCAAGCTAGATTCAGAAATAACCGCCCAGAAGAATCTGAAGGAGTTAGAGGTCTTAAGGCACTAGGTGTTCGAGATCTTCATTATCGGATGGCATTTTTAGCTTGCAGTATCCAGCCTACTACGCCCAAATTTGGTGGTATTGATATGCCTTTGGGTGAAATAACACCAGAAATCATGAAGCAACAAATGACTGAGGGAGAATGGACACATATGTATGAGATGTCCCATGACAAGAATTTATATGTAAATATGATAAATAGCTTGTTTCCAAGCATACATGGAAATGAAGAGGTGAAAAAGGGAATTTTGCTAATGTTGTTTGGTGGGGTTTCAAAAACCACAATTGAAGGTAAATATCTAGAAAAATTTGTTTCACTTTACTTTCAATTTAATTTTTTTCCAGGTACTTCACTAAGAGGAGACATCAACTGTTGCATTGTTGGAGATCCTAGTACTGCTAAAAGTCAATTTTTAAAACAGGTGTCTGAATTTTCTCCCAGAGCAGTCTACACTTCTGGCAAAGCATCTTCGGCTGCTGGTTTGACAGCAGCTGTTGTGAGAGATGAGGAAACTTCAGATTTTGTTATTGAAGCTGGTGCCCTTATGTTGGCTGACAATGGAGTTTGTTGTATAGATGAATTTGATAAAATGGAACTCAAAGATCAAGTTGCTATCCATGAAGCTATGGAACAACAGACCATCTCCATAGCAAAAGCCGGCGTCAGAGCCACATTAAATGCCAGAACATCTATTCTAGCTGCAGCTAATCCCATTGGAGGCCGCTACGATCGTGCCAAATCCCTTCAACAAAACATTAATCTCTCGGCACCAATTATGTCTAGATTTGATTTGTTCTTTATTCTTGTAGATGAATGTAATGAAGTTATAGATTATGCTATAGCAAGGAAAATTGTTGATCTGCATTGTAACATAGAAGAAAGTGTAGAACGTGTTTATACTAAGCAAGAAGTCTTGCAGTACATCAGTTTTGCCAGAAAGTTCAAACCTGTTATCAACAAAGAAGCTGGAAACTTACTTGTTCACTTTTATAACAGGCTGAGATTGAGAGATAGTACTAGTACAGGAAAATCTACTTGGAGAATAACAGTCAGGCAACTGGAAAGTATGATTCGATTAGCTGAAGGCATGGCTAGGATGGATATTTCTGACGAAGTGCAACCAAAGCATGTACGCGAAGCCTATCGTTTGTTAAATAAATCTATTATAAGGGTGGAACAACCTGATATTCAGTTAGGGGATGATGAGCATGGAGACACTATACATGAAACGGAAACAATGGATGTAGAAACCTCCCAACCCTCACAAACTGTTACAAAGAAGAGAATGGTTTTGAGTTTTGAAGAGTATAAGACTATCAGTAATATGATTATTGTTTATATGAGAAAAGAAGAAAGCAGAATGGAAGAGGGTATGTAGACCATTTTTTTTTAAACACCATAATTCTGTTATTTTTTTTATTTTGCAGAAGGTAAAGGTGTCCATAGAAGTGATGTGGTTGAATGGTATTTAAACCACATAGCTGATCAAATAGAAACTGAAGAAGAATTGATTGAAAAGAAAGATATGTTTGAAAAAGTTCTTGATCGACTGATTTACCATGTAAGTTCCTATATTATATCTATATTTTTTCCATTGCATTCATAAGAAAAATGTACTAAAGTTAAGTGAATGTACCATGTTAATCAAACAGGGTCGCATCAAGAAATATAAGGATATCAATATAAAATTTTGGATGGTTGATGTCAATTGGGGATGGGTTCTGTTCTAAACGAAAAATCGTACATTTTAGTGCCCTGCTAATTTCTTTTTATCTAAAACTTTGTTGACGCTAATTTTGACATCTACGTCTTCTACTTTTTAATTTTTTTTACTCTCAATTGTTGCATTTCTTTATAAACATTTATACCGTTTGCAACCTTTTTGTTTAATTTCTGTCCATGTCAGTATTTATTACTAATTTTTGTAACTTGTTTTCTGATAACAAAAAATCATTACTTGATTCTTAAATCTTATTAAAAATCTTTAATACTGAATGATTTTTAATTGAATTAAATTTTAAATATAAATAAATTTTATTTTTATTATAAGATATTTCTTAGGTATATCCAGAATTGTTGATTATATACCCAATTACTTTAAATTAACTCATTATATTCAACTATAAAATCGTTTGGAATATAATATTTCCAATACAGTTCTTCTTTATCTAATAACAATAATAATGAATTAAATTCTATAAATCATACTATATATTATAATATATTAACAGAAGTGTGCCATGGATTTGGCCCCTGTGTGAAAATTTCAATATTGCGCCTAAAAATAGAATACAGAACTATACCTATATTAAAAATCACTAAATGGGTATTGTTTGGTTTTCTTGCAGTATTAGCAAAATTTATATTGTTGTGTAAAAAATACTTTCAATTTTGTGTATTATCACTATTAACTTCTGGTCTTATAACAGGTGAAAAAATTATGTTTTTTTATGTTACATTTTACTCCTAAATGATGAAATTTTTATACTTTTTTCAGGATCAAATTATTATCACTCTGAACAGAGTTGGACTAAAAGGTGCTGATCAAGAAGAGGAAGATGATCCTACATTAGTTGTTCATCCAAATTACATCATAGATCAATAACTTTTATTTATTTTATTTAGGTTAAGTTTTATAATTGTATTTAGGTTTTTTATTACAAAAATAAGTACCCTTAATTATTCTCGATTTATATTTTTTAATGAAACAAAAAATGTACAAAGTATTTCATAAATTAAACATTAGGAATTAATCTGTATTGTAAAAAAACGAACCCAGACGCGTCAATGAAACATTATGGGGTTGGATCACGATGTCTTCCAAATTGTCTAAGCAGGTGGCATATCCTAAAAATAGATATTTTTGATAATTCAATTGTCATCTGACCCACATATTTTAAATTTTTCAAACAGAACCACTATGTAGTCTGAAGCTAATACTTAAGTCTTAAAAATTAGTAAAAGTGAAAAAGATGACACCATATCTTAAATTATGTATATCCTTATTTAATATGACACTTTTAAATTCTACTATCATAATAGATACTCACTTTCTTTGGGCATTGACCATTCTGTGAATAAATTTGTCTCTTTATTTTCATAAATAAACAACTCTATACACCCTAATTCCTCCAAAATCTAAAACAAAAATTTATTAATTTAATTCTAAATGCAAATGTTTACAGCATGCCTGTAAAAGATAATACAAATCTACGGGTTTTATGTAGCAAAACTTTTCGCATAATCTTCCGAATGTAATTTTTGGAAAATCCAAAGAGTAGGATAGTAAATTAGTAATCCAGTTTTTGAAAATCGATTTGTCTAATTGTCCATTAACTCTCACCCAAGGCATTATTTTCATTCTAACTGATTTTATTGCCCTAAAACAAAGTATTTTAATGATGACTTGTTATAGTTAATCAGAATTCTGCACTGATAATTTGAAATGTTAAATCTGCAGTTATTTTGATTTAACAGGAATACATCAATTTTAAAGGTAAAAAATAATATTAAATAAAAAACTAAATTATTCAAATATAATTTTTTACCCTTGAAGTTCCAAATCAGCACTTGTTGATGGGGTATCTAGAGCAATACATTTTCGTTCAACAACCCATGCATAATGGTACTTATAATGAACAAAAGATAATGTAGCTATTCCCATTTGAAGTAGAATTCCTGCTTCCAAAAGACTGTTTAATATACTTGTTAACGTACATTTATTTTCACGCCACAAAAATGCCTCCTAAAAATTGCCATAAAAATTTTTTATTGAACAGTGGATTAGATAAAGAATCAATAAAATACGTCCAGAGTTCTAAAATCAAAAAAATAACTTTAAGATAGATTTTACCTTCAATTCTGAGCCGGTAGCACCAAACAACTCTTTATTGGCTGCAAATTGAATGATTTCGGATGCCAGTTCCACATCCTCATCACTACCACCACTTGTTCTTATCAGTTTTTCATAATTTGGTAATGTTAAAAAGTCTCTAACAATTATGCCACTAAAAGAAAGATAATAATTAGAGGATTATTGCACATCCTTCATTTTGAACTAAGGTACTAAATGAAACTTTCAAAAAAGGATAAACACAAACTCCAAATTTTTTGTCAAATGTGTGTACCTACATACGGGGAACATTTTATGAAAAAAATCGCTTGCGTCGTCCAAAAACTTTTGATATTTTTTGACAGGTAACAGTTGGAGAAATAATTTTGACTATTCTGAATGGATCCACATTTTTTTTCTCAGATTTGAATGAAAATGGATTTATAGTTAAAGTAAGTTAATTGGAATTTATAGGAGCCATCTGTTTATTTTTTCATTTCACAGCAATAAAATTTTCAATTTGGAAAATATGAAAAATTGAGGGTCTGACAATTTTTCAAAAAAAATTATTATCTCTGAAACTAATAGAGCTAGAGGATAACTGTTAATTTTTTTGGAATCTACGCCCTTTCGAATGTCCCTCTACCAACTTTCATTGAAATCTGAATGATGACAAATTTTGAAGATTTTTGAAGGCTATAACCTTGCAGTTTTTTGATCCACATTTTTTTTTTCTCAGATTTAAATGAAAATTGATTTATAGATAAAGTAAGTTAATTGGAATTTATAGGAGCCATCTGTTTTTTTCATTTCACAGCAATAAAATTTTCAATTTGGAAAATTTGAAAAAATTGAGGGTCTCACAATTTTTCAAAAAAAAATTATCTCGAAAACTGATAGAGCTAGAGAAGAACTGTTATTTTTTTTGGAATCTACGCCCTTTGGAATGTCCCTCTACCAACTTTCATTGAAATCTGTATGATGACAAATTTTGATGAATTTTGAAGGCTATAACCTTGTACTTTTTTTGGTCCACATTTTTTTTTCTCTCCGATTTGAATGAAAATTAATTTATAGATAAAGTAAGTTAATTAGAGTTTATAGGAGCCATCTGTTTTTTTCATTTCACAGCAATAAAATTTTCAATTTGGAAAATTTGAAAAAATTGAGGGTCTCACAATTTTTCAAAAAAAAAATTATTATTTCGGAAACTAATAGAGCTAGAGAAGAACTGTTTTTTTTTTTGGAATCTACGCCCTTTGGAATGTCCCTCTACCAACTTTCATTGAAATCTGTATGATGACAAATTTTGATTAATTTTGAAGGCTATAACCTTGTACTTTTTTTGGTCCACATTTTTTTTTCTCTCCGATTTGAATGAAAATTAATTTATAGATAAAGTAAGTTAATTAGAGTTTATAGGAGCCATCTGTTTTTTTCATTTCACAGCAATAAAATTTTCAATTTGGAAAATTTGAAAAAATTGAGGGTCTCACAATTTTTCAAAAAAAAATTATCTCGAAAACTGATAGAGCTAGAGAAGAACTGTTATTTTTTTTGGAATCTACGCCCTTTGGAATGTCCCTCTACCAACTTTCATTGAAATCTGTATGATGACAAATTTTGATGAATTTTGAAGGCTATAACCTTGTACTTTTTTTGGTCCACATTTTTTTTTCTCTCCGATTTGAATGAAAATTAATTTATAGATAAAGTAAGTTAATTAGAGTTTATAGGAGCCATCTGTTTTTTTCATTTCACAGCAATAAAATTTTCAATTTGGAAAATTTGAAAAAATTGAGGGTCTCACAATTTTTCAAAAAAAAAATTATTATTTCGGAAACTAATAGAGCTAGAGAAGAACTGTTTTTTTTTTTGGAATCTACGCCCTTTGGAATGTCCCTCTACCAACTTTCATTGAAATCTGTATGATGACAAATTTTGATTAATTTTGAAGGCCCTTGTACTTTTTTTGGTCCACATTTTTTTTTCTCTCCGATTTGAATGAAAATTAATTTATAGATAAAGTAAGTTAATTAGAGTTTATAGGAGCCATCTGTTTTTTTCATTTCACAGCAATAAAATTTTCAATTTGGAAAATTTGAAAAAATTGAGGGTCTCACAATTTTTCAAAAAAAAATTATCTCGAAAACTGATAGAGCTAGAGAAGAACTGTTATTTTTTTTGGAATCTACGCCCTTTGGAATGTCCCTCTACCAACTTTCATTGAAATCTGTATGATGACAAATTTTGATGAATTTTGAAGGCTATAACCTTGTACTTTTTTTGGTCCACATTTTTTTTTCTCTCCGATTTGAATGAAAATTAATTTATAGATAAAGTAAGTTAATTAGAGTTTATAGGAGCCATCTGTTTTTTTCATTTCACAGCAATAAAATTTTCAATTTGGAAAATTTGAAAAAATTGAGGGTCTCACAATTTTTCAAAAAAAAAATTATTATTTCGGAAACTAATAGAGCTAGAGAAGAACTGTTTTTTTTTTTGGAATCTACGCCCTTTGGAATGTCCCTCTACCAACTTTCATTGAAATCTGTATGATGACAAATTTTGATTAATTTTGAAGGCTATAACCTTGTACTTTTTTTGGTCCACATTTTTTTTTCTCTCCGATTTGAATGAAAATTAATTTATAGATAAAGTAAGTTAATTAGAGTTTATAGGAGCCATCTGTTTTTTTCATTTCACAGCAATAAAATTTTCAATTTGGAAAATTTGAAAAAATTGAGGGTCTCACAATTTTTCAAAAAAAAATTATCTCGAAAACTGATAGAGCTAGAGAAGAACTGTTATTTTTTTTGGAATCTACGCCCTTTGGAATGTCCCTCTACCAACTTTCATTGAAATCTGTATGATGACAAATTTTGATGAATTTTGAAGGCTATAACCTTGTACTTTTTTTGGTCCACATTTTTTTTTCTCTCCGATTTGAATGAAAATTAATTTATAGATAAAGTAAGTTAATTAGAGTTTATAGGAGCCATCTGTTTTTTTCATTTCACAGCAATAAAATTTTCAATTTGGAAAATTTGAAAAAATTGAGGGTCTCACAATTTTTCAAAAAAAAAATTATTATTTCGGAAACTAATAGAGCTAGAGAAGAACTGTTTTTTTTTTTGGAATCTACGCCCTTTGGAATGTCCCTCTACCAACTTTCATTGAAATCTGTATGATGACAAATTTTGATTAATTTTGAAGGCTATAACCTTGTACTTTTTTTGGTCCACATTTTTTTTTCTCTCCGATTTGAATGAAAATTAATTTATAGATAAAGTAAGTTAATTAGAGTTTATAGGAGCCATCTGTTTTTTTCATTTCACAGCAATAAAATTTTCAATTTGGAAAATTTGAAAAAATTGAGGGTCTCACAATTTTTCAAAAAAAAAAATATTATCTCGGAAACTAATAGAGTTAGAGAAGAACTGTTATTTTTTTTGGAATCTACGCCCTTTGGAATGTCCCTCTACCAACTTTCATTGAAATCTGTATGATGACAAATTTTGATTAATTTTGAAGGCTATAACCTTGTACTTTTTTTGGTCCACATTTTTTTTTCTCTCCGATTTGAATGAAAATTAATTTATAGATAAAGTAAGTTAATTAGAGTTTATAGGAGCCATCTGTTTTTTTCATTTCACAGCAATAAAATTTTCAATTTGGAAAATTTGAAAAAATTGAGGGTCTCACAATTTTTCAAAAAAAAAATTATTATTTCGGAAACTAATAGAGCTAGAGAAGAACTGTTTTTTTTTTTGGAATCTACGCCCTTTGGAATGTCCCTCTACCAACTTTCATTGAAATCTGTATGATGACAAATTTTGATTAATTTTGAAGGCTATAACCTTGTACTTTTTTTGGTCCACATTTTTTTTTCTCTCCGATTTGAATGAAAATTAATTTATAGATAAAGTAAGTTAATTAGAATTTATAGGAGCCATCTGTTTTTTTCATTTCACAGCAATAAAATTTTCAATTTGGAAAATTTGAAAAAATTGAGGGTCTCACAATTTTTCAAAAAAAAAAATATTATCTCGGAAACTAATAGAGTTAGAGAAGAACTGTTATTTTTTTTGGAATCTACGCCCTTTGGAATGTACCTCTACCAACTTTCATTGAAATCTGCATGATGACAAATTTTGATGATTTTTGCACTTTTTTGGGCCACATTTTTTTAACATTTTATTGATTACTTGCAAATTTCGAAGTAAACAACAAAATGTTCTCAAAAATTTCTAACTTGTGGTATTACACTTGAAAATTTTAGCCTTTATATTAAAAGCTAATTACAAAATCTCCTGAGGTCTCTGATGCATTTTTTAACTTACTTTTCAATTCTATTCCACATTTCCTTATTCTTCATAGAGTTGTCAAGATATTGGACCATATAGTGATCCTGTAAATGTTCAAATTCATTTATAATAACACGGTCCAATGTGGCATATTCGGTAATAAAATGATTCTTTAAACGTAACAAAGTATCTGTATCCATTTTTAAATCGTTGAAATGTTTCGTAAGCAAATCACTCAGTTCAGTTATATGCGGAATAGTTCTTTCTTCGTCATTTATATTTGTTTTTAACATACCTAAAAACAAGTATATACATGAAATAGCATAAATAGAAATGTAGAAAATTTTAAATTATTATATAGCTATTCTTAGTCCACAATTCTTGTATTCTTTTACCTTCTTTAATTTCATCTAAAGTAGGAATCAGGTTCTTTTCAGTACCGATAAATCCCCTTGAATTAAACACATCACCCTGTTCCCCATGAATTTTTTCACTTATTTCAAGTGGTTTTTCAGAGCCTATATCATCTTCATCCATTTCTGTATGACTTATGATAAATTCTGGACTAGGACTTCTTCTTTCACTGTCGGTTGCAATATAATCAGTTATCCACGTTTTCAAGCGACTGATGGTTTCGGAATTGCCGCTGTCAACTGCCAAATCCGTGTCCTGATTGTCAGATGGAATAGATTTAGTCTGTTCAGTGAGATCGGATATTTCTTTGTCTTCATCTATTGGAATTAATTCTTGATCGTTGCTTTTTGTTCTGAAAATCGAATAAACTAAAACTATGTCTTCATAATCCATAAAAAATTTGTATTTGATGCATATAATTATTAAGGACATTCAATCAATCTATATCTTTCACGATTTATAGAGATTACTTTTATTTACTTACCTATAATTGTCGTTTTCTGTTTCAAAATCCATTTCAGTTTCATTTCCTTCCTTTAATTTTAGCTGATACCTTATAGCTAATTCATTCACCAATTCATCGTGATTATCAATCTCAGGGTTTAACATAATTGTATTTTGCGGAAAATAAAATATGAATCGTATGTTAGAATAAAAACTGAAAAATTCACTAATGCCCAATAACTGCCCATATCTTTTATTTTGCACAGTAGATACGGTTCCTTCGATACTATTTCCTCTGTGTTTTGTAATATTTGTAAAAGCGTTAAAAGCTTCATCGGCAGAGACATTGTTAAAAGTGCTACATTGAAAGAAAATATAAAACTGAGAGAGAAAGAATGGTGTGTCCCAAACGTTAGCTTTCTTGTCTCTTTTTGATCTGTAACTTATTGTGTTGGTGTCTCTTAATTCTTTTACAGCCTCCTTTATTATAATATCTGGATAATTTTGATAAATTTTGAACAGTTGATTCGAAAAATCTAGAACAGTAAGAATCATGTGTAGTTTAAGATAACATTTAATTTTTATAATGTTCGACACATTAGTAAAAACTTTTTTCTGTGTTGATCATAATGGAATTTAATTGTTGCAACAAAATATATAAAGAACAAAATTTTAACACCTACTTGTTACTTCCTTCGCACAAAGAGAGCTATGAATAATTGATTTCACAATATCTCTTTTAATGTCAAACTCATTTTTAGCGTCAAAGTATTTTTTCTCTTTCTTTCCAATCTCTACTGCTGTTTCCTCTGTATATTGTATATGATCATCAGATAAATGATCATTGTTAACTAAATTTCCTGCAAAAAATTTATTTGGAGAATAAATTAAATAACTTTTTAAATATTACAAATTTCACTGACCTTCTAATGCATCCAGAATTTTCTTTTTATTACGAAAAATATAAGACATCAAAATTATATACGCCGAAGATATCTGTGGATCTGTCAATCTAAAAGGCTTGTTCAATTTTGCATCTCGAATATCTATTCTCTTTAACAACAACACAAAAGTATCATTAATAGGTTTTAATTTAAACAAATTGGCAACTTTGCCTTCTAATCCAGCATAAGGACCTTTTTGCATTTTCTTCCAATACCGTTGAATAGCTCTAAAAAATATATATAATTAAAAATCTAGTTTGGCAAGAGGTAAATAGTAAACATTTGTAAGAATTCCTACAGCTATTTCGTCGCCAAATCGTGAATTTCTTACTTTAAGTTGCAGATTGTAGATAAAGATCAATGAATTTTTCTGTTAATTTTCACGTAAGAAAATATAGGAAAATGAAATTTTTAAAATTAAAACTAAATAAACTTGACGCATCCATCTTACCTGGAAGTTTTATATTTGCTCATGGGGGAGACACGATGTAGCACATCTCTAACAACAGTAAACGGTACTACCTGTTGTTTGTATCTTTTCATGCCATTCATAATAATATCTCCAACTTTACACAACATAACAGGTTCTTCCTCGGGTTCCAACCATTTCGCTCGCCGCGTACCCATCTTTTTCACGATTTTTTTATCGATATCATCCTTGTATACTCTTTTGGCTAATTTCATTGGTCGTTTCGGTATCACTCTGGTATATTTGGTGACGCGACGACATAAATGCTTCTGTGTTTCTGGCTTTTTATGAAGTTTGTTAACTTTTTTGTGGGAACTGGGTGGAAGGTAAAATTTAGGAATGACATTTGCTCGTAAATCTTTAAACGACATGGTTTTTGTTGGTACCTAAAAATTTTAACAACTTCAATGATATTTCAAATTTTATATAGATAAAATAACAACATATTTTTTATTTCATATTTTTTTATTTTTTAGGGATGTTTTTAATTGCTTTAGTAAAATAGATTTGAAATGTAACAAACCTCTTTTAAAATTTCGTTGGAATACAATGAATATGATTGTTGAGTGAAACTTCCTTTTGATGACCAATACCAATTCCTAATTAAATGAGGCCACAAAGATGAATCTAAGCCAGCGGCACCTTTTCCATCGCCAGGAATTTCGCCTTTATCGAATCTAGATAAAATATATAAAAATATTGTTATATTATATAAATTAAAATAAAATTATTAAAAAAACAACTAAAGATTATTCAAACATTTACAAACGTAACTTAAGTAAAAATTAAACTCACAATATGGCTTCATTGGCAGTTCTGGATTTAATACTTTGCATTATATCTGATTTAGTATTGATGTAAGTCAATGTTACTACTTTACCAGGTTCCCTCGAGTTTAGCTTGGTAGATAGACCTGGAATAGTTAAAAAACATAATTTGCATAAATATTCATATAGTATGGTAAAAATTTTTGCTTGTTCTGTTACAAAAAATAAAACAGCAAAAGCAAGGGACTGTAGCCAAAAAAACTAATGTCCTAAGATTTCTTAAAACTGACATGATGGATATGACGAAAAAGTGAAACTCCAGATACCATTCGTTGAATAATTAAAACTCAAAGTTATACCACATAATTTATTCAGGTTTAGGAAAAGATCAAAATGGCGACATTTTTCGGCCAAACGATGGACATCATCAGGCAAAATTAATGACGAAGTTACACATGATGTTAAAATTTGGTACGAAAAATGAACATTAACATAAAATAATGTTGAAAACTTTAGCACAATAACCAATAACCCCAAGCCCCCTACTACGATGCACTACTAAAGAAAAATTAAGTGTCATTTTAATAGCTGCCGCATTGTAGTTGCTACTTAAAATAATTTAAAAAACTTATTTTTCTTTAGTAGATTTTGTGACCCTCTAGTTTAGGGGGGCTTGGGTTTATTGGTTATTGTGCTTAAGTTTTGAACATTATTTTTTATACTTAATTTTACAATGTTAATGTTCATTTTTCATACCAAATTTTAACATCATGTGTAACTTCGTCATTAATTTTACCTGATGATGGCCATCGTTTGGCCGAAACGTGTCGCCATTTTGATCTCTTACTAAAATTGAAAAAAATATGTGGTATGACTTTCAGTTTTAATTATTCGTTGAATAATTTTACCACATTTGAGTTATGGATAATCTACTGTTTTTTTTTTAATTCATTAATTAAAAGGTTAATAAACTTACTTATAGTATTAAGTGACTGCCAATATTGTTCGACGTCAAGATGAGTATTAAAATAAAACGGCAATAAGGGATATTCCTTTTTTTCGATCTCATTGTATCCTGGAGCACTGCTAGTAGTATTTTTAAGAGATGCTTTTCGATTTAAATAAATGAATAGTTGATCCTTTTCTTTGTATTTTTGAGGACCAAACTGAACCAACCCGCAAAAGACTAGAAAATGGATGGTATCATAGGCCGAAAATAAATACTTACGTTTGAAAAGTACGGTTTTTCTTATTCTTTCGGGAAGATCTTTTACTAAAAAGAATCTGAAAAAAAAAGATAAACCATTACATTTTTATCTATATTAACTTTTTCACTGCTGCTAGCGTTTAAATCAAGAAATACTGTACAAAATAAGATGGGTTTTTTTGTAAGGTTTCAGTAATGGAAAATATTTGTATGTAGTTCCTTAAAAAATTAACTCCTTATACAAATAATAGATCAAAACTTAAATAAAAATAATTAATATGTAATTATTAAAGTATATTAAAAGAAATGGAATTTTAGAAATTGGAGATTGACATGTGTAATTTTTAAATATCTTATTTACACTTTAATATTATTTATTAAAAAGAGTTACTTTGTCTTCATTATGTTAAATAATTGTAACAAAGTTATTATTTTACAATATTTTTTAGTCCCTAAGCCCTGTTTTTTATTACTTTTTCTTAATCATATTAATTATAATAACGCAGTTTCATGTTTTCATTTTAAAATAATTATTATAATTAGATTTCCTCTATAATCCGTCATTAAAAATACTTGTTATTAAAAATATCGCGATTGGCAATTGATCGTAAATAGATAAAATCAAAATACACGTATACGAAAAATATAATAAACACTGCGACCTTCCTCCGAATATAGTGTCAAACGCGATTCGTATAGAAACTTGCGCTTGTTCCGTTTAGACACCACTAACAGTAAGGTATACCGCGATTTAAAATATTCTCGCAAGTCCGCTCCGAGATTGCTCATAACTGACTAGAGTGACGACTGGTCTTATGTACTGCATCGCCAGCAACGCAGCGAATACCCAGTGGAGCAAGTAAAGCCCGCCCTACTGGCCAAGAACGCATTGGTTGATACCATAAACGACCCCTGGAGTATATTTTCTCCACCGACGCTGCCCGTACAAGTGGCCTTCACACTATAAACAGAAGGTGGCGCCCGAGGAAATCCGAAACCTGAACGAAGGCGCCAAAACACCGCTTGTAGACGCAAAGAGCCTCACAAAATAAATGTAACTAATAACTAAATAAAAAATAAATTATTAAACAGACATGTAGTACAAAGCTGAGAAAAAGATACTTACAGGCAAGTACTTATAGATGATTATCGCTGTTAACTACTGTGGCATACAAAAAGAGGATTTATTTATGACTAACAGGTTGGGTTTGAACCTACAGAGAGGTATGCCGAAATGTGGCAAACCCCCTACCACTTAAATCTACACTGGATTTAATGTTTGAAACAGAGTACATACATATATGGCTTCCAAATAAACTTCGTATTTTATACTTAAAGATTAGGACCAACCCAATATTAGAGTGTAACAAAATGACAATTTTTCATTGGTCGAGACCAATTATGGAGAAAAAAATTAAAACATTTGATTTTTTGTTTTGCCTTTTTGCGACTTGGTTTCTAAGAGAGAGATACCATCACCTTGTTATAAGCTCTCTTCTAACTTTATTTTTGTGCACTATTTTGTTTTAAATTTAAAGATACATTTTGTTTTTGACTCCTTTCACATTAATATGTATAGATTGTATAGATTCTTCTGTGAGTGTAATTATTTAATTATATTTTTAGAAACTTACCTTTTTACGGGGTGATTCAAAATTTCTAATAGTTCTGGATCCTCGAAAGTGCAGTTATGAATTTTTAACAACACAGTAATTGGAAATCTCAAAATAATATCACAAACCAATGCCCAGCCATCGGGCCAACCCGTATGTATTGGTAAAGGGGGCACAAACATTTTCCAACTTATTTCATCGCTATGTATATTGGGCATTCCTTTCATATCGTTATCGGAGAGTTCAATGCAATAAGACGTGAACAATTTGCGAATATCGTCGCCTGGTAAAGGGTTTGGAAATCCAGTATATCCGTATATAAGGTAGTATAGAAATTCGTGCATTACTCTCATCCTAAAAAAGTCAAAATAATGTAATTGGGATTTTAAGTATTTTCTTATTTTTTCAAAAAATTCAGTGGACAAGGAATATTATTTCAAAAATAAAGTTATATTAATATGATTCCGTCAGTTTTTCGTTTTTAAAATATAGTATTAAATTTTTTGTAAGATTTCTATGAAAAACAAAGTCTCAAAAAAATAAAACAATATGCATAATAAGAGGCAATCTCAATTTTCTACAAAAAAAAAAAAACGTTTGCTTCGGTTACCGATTATTATCGATTATTTTTAATCAGGTATTTTCCATATTTATTATTTTTATATTAGTGGTTCCTAAATTAATACCTATTTATTTTTAAAATTGTAAAACATCAAATACTCCTACCTAGTAAATTTTGGTTTAGCTCCATAGACTATTCCAATTTTTCTATTAAACTTATTACTAATTTCCTTCATTTGGATTTTACTAAGTTTATTCATTTCGTTTATGCTGTTTAGAACATCTGATTGAGAAAATGGAGAGTTTCCCATTTTGTTTTCTAAATTTTTTTGAACAGCCGCTACTTGAGGTTTGGTGGCTTTTTTCCCAACACTAGTAAAAAATTTCCATTTTAATTGTTGGCATGCCGTCTGTATTACATCGTCGGTGTGACTGATAGATGGGTGACAGATGAATATAACGGTTTTATTGATAACGTTATTGTGTAGGACCAATTTGTATACTTTTATATAACCTTCTTCGACTAGCCGCTTTATTAGCCTATACATTGGTTTCCTGTCAATTTTTTTATCGTAACCTGAAAAAAAAATTAAATTCATAATGGAATGCACACATAAAATAAATTTAAATACGTTCCGCCAGGCAGAATATCCAGGGTAGTTTTCTTGTATTTTTTGTACATAAACATTTTAATCTAGCATTATGAGAAATTTTGCAAAATATTCAATGTTTCAAAATAAATAACGAAAATTATTTTTCAACATTGAAATAAAACACCCTGTAGAAAATTTTACATAAGTGTTTTAAGTTAAATTATCATATTTCAGGTCAATGATCCTCCAGTTACAATAAGAATTCAAAAATTTATAATCAAAGTTTATTTATTGTGTGTATTATTGGTTTTTTAAATATAAGTAAGTATATATATTATTACTACATATTTAATTTCATATTTTGAAAGAGAATTTCTCAATCTGCCTACTATTATATAGGGTGATTCTCTAAGGGTGAGCGTATCTCAGAGATGGTTTATGTTAAAATTCGGGGAGAACATTCTTATAACAAAATTGGCCCTAAAAAATGGCTTAAAAATATTTTTAAGGTTGTAAATTACCGCTACTTGGCGCATTCTATCACTTACAAAATATAATTGGAGCTTTTACAAAATATTCCCTAATTAAGGATAAGAAATATTAGATTTAGGAACTACTATCCTTATTCTACAACTTTTGTTTAAGTCATTTTTCTGTATCACCGATTCCTAAGTCATGGGGGGAGTGTACTTTCGTTGACATCAAAAGGACTGTAACGTCCATATGCCTGAATCGATTTTAACAAAGAGTATCAAAGGGAGATTTCAAAAACAAAAAACAACATCAGATTTAATCTTTCAATCGGCAACTACAGGGCGTTATGTGACACCTAGAGCTCTATTTATAATTTTTTCTGAGAAATTTCAAATGCAATTCTGTAACTATAGAAGGCTTACAAAAAGACAAATAAGATGACTTATTGACCTATCAAAATCGCAAACTGATATCTCTTGTCATTCTAAATATTTTGATATTTTTTTTAGTTTTTGATTTTTGATGTAAGTTGTAAGAGAAATTACGTTGCAAAAATTGTTTTAAGGATAAAATAATAAGTAAAAACGCATCACAATAGTTATTTATGTACCAAGGGTACAAATAGATCTTTATGCCCTGAGGGCGACGATATTACAAACACGAGGGCCCCTGGCACGAGGGTTGGTAAGTCGCCCGAGGGCATAATCATCCCGCGGTGCGTACAAACTTTTATGTCATACATGTTCGTTATTGCATCCACAATATAAATATAAAAAAAAACTATTTTTTTGTCTTTATGCCCGCGCAGGCCATAAAACTTTGCGGGCCATAAAGTTCACTTTTGGGCCATAAAGTTCACTTTGTGGGCCATAAAGTTCACTTTGTGGGCCATAAAGTTCACTTTGTGGGCCATAAAGTTCACTTTGCGGGCCATAAAATGTACTTTATGCCCGCGCAGGCCATAAAGTTCACTTTAAGCATGCACGGGCATAAAATAAACCTTTATTTAGTTGGTAACCAAGCAATAAAAACACAATAATGAACTAGTATGACATAAAAATATTTTATAACATAATTAATCAAACATAAAAATCTGGGACAAACGTTTTCCGAGATACGGCCGGTCGCCACATTTAGTGAATTACCCTGTATATATTTTGTATTCGTAATAGCTTTGTTTGTATAGAAGTCCCACACTTACACTGAGTAGCGAGTACAAAATTGGCATAACGACCGACAATATCGATCAAACATTATTTTTCTATTGTCAAAAATTTTAAATAGATGAAAAGATGGCTAAAGATCCATGTAAAGATATTAGTCTAAGAGATTCGGAATATGAAGAAGATCAAGATATTTTAATGGAGAAATGCTGGTACTCGAGAAACAAGACAGACAGCAGACCATTCCTAATAAGAGACGCATCGTATAGAAGTACATTGCCTCCCGAACCAAAATGTTCTATAATGAAAACTTCTTATTTACAACCTATTAATGACGAAAGAGAAATATTGGGAATTAGAAAAAGTCAACTCTTAAAAAAATTCAAACAAGAAGCAACGTAAGTAAATTTCTAATTTAAAGCTAGTCGATATACTACAATGTTCAATTTGCATTGGTAAACCCAACGATTTTTTTAGGGCTGAAGTGGCAGAAGAACGACGCCCGAAAACTCCTACTGGAGATTATCGCACCATGTATGACTGTCATTATCAAATTGATGGATTCGAACCCGACGACAAATTTTATATGCATGATGATGAATTGTACAGGAAATATCCACTATATTCCGCTTCAACTCCTCCAACTACCATGGCTACGTTCAAATTAAGACAAAATTCAATGGACCGAACAGAGGGGGTGACCATAGTCACTAACACTAATCATCCTTTTAGAAAATGCAGTGGATTTTCTAAACCTATACATGAAAAATTCGATAAATGTATCTGGTGAACTCATAAGTTATAATAAATAAATTTTTGTTATTAAAAATTTTGTAAGTTACGGTATTGAGTTCATACAAGAATCTTATAGAAAAAAGAATAGTTTATTTACCAGAATTCATAAAAACCTTAATCAGACTATTACGAACTTTAAAAAAAATAGCCTAATCGGTTCTGTACTTACCAAGGAACAATATTTCATTTTTATTATATAGATTAAATCATTAGCACCCTTTAAAAAGACGTTTAAGCAAAAGAGATTATTTATAAAACGTTTTTTTGAAAAATGATCAGATTTTCAATGAAGTGCAAAATGTATTCATCTGCGGATTTGCAGAACTCGATTTCATTTTTAAAAATTAAATATTTGTTGGAGCTGCTGTTATTAAAAGCAAGAAAAACTTGTAATGAAGTATGAGTAAGTTTGATAAATAAAAAACCTAGTACATTATAAACACATTTAGACGATACTTAGATTTTTAGTAAAGGACCCAAGACTGGAAAATATGAAGGTATTTTTAATTTGTTTAATTTTTTAAGTATATTATACCCCAGTTTAATTTAAATTAAAAAATACTAATGATTATTATACAATGCCAAAGCTGGACAAAAAATAAATTGGTAAATTAGTATGTAATTAAAGGAATTGAATATCTGCCAATTTTGAAGAAAGAGCATATTGGGAAATTGTAAAAGTTAACTTACCAATGAAAAAATCAGATCTGTACTGAAAAATAGCCACCTTACTATTGCCAGTACAATACCAACTTCATTATTTTATATATTTTTGTCATATTGTTATTGTTAAAAACAATAATAAAATAGTACATTAAATTGTAACTCACCATTTTTTGTTTCAACTTCAACAATAAGCTTATTTAACTTCATCAGTTCTTCAATAATCTTCATTTCATTAATTAAATCGAGTATTATTTGAATCCTAAATAAAACTCTGTCAGTAATTGTATTGTTCTTATTCACATATTTCTTTTCAAATACATATGCTTTAGGAATAGTTGAAGCAATAATTTGAATATTTACGTTATTGACATTTTCAGAATATATAACAAGTGGATTTTTACCCATGTAATCTAATTTTAGTTGAGCATAGTGACCCTCGAGAGTTGATTTTATCTTAGTTAAATCTGGTAAAGATGTTTGCGCTTTAGATTCAGATTTAAATAATTCTGTTTTTAAAGTTATTTCTTCTAAAGTGGCCCTTAGTAGCAATATTGTTGTTTCTATACATTTTTTAGAATATTTATAAACATAAACATTTTCAAAATTCGGTTTAACTGAAGGGTTCCTTATTTTTGGGTTTATTTCATCCAAAATTTTATTAATATTAAATAATTGTTTTGACTTAAAAGCAAGAAAAGTTAAACCAATTTCGATTTTTTTTGATAATTGTATATCTTCTGTAAGAGGTAAAAAAATGGTTTGAGGTCCTGTTTTAAATTCATAATTTTTAATTAGAAATTTCCAGTCAGAAATTGGAGGTTTTTCAACTTGTAAAAAGTTATTATAAGCACTTTTTTTCTCTTGGGGTTCAATTATTTTATTAGATTTTATTTGTGTTCTCTTTGCTAAAGCTGCTTTTTGTCTTTCCAATATTTTTGTCTTTACAGAAGATATTTTGGGTCTTTCAGATTCAATATTTGTTATATTACTTGATTGTTCATCAGTTTTTTTTAAACATCTAGCTGTATAACTGAAAATAAAATACTGTATCTTTTCTAAAGATTATTTAATATTGACAGATTCTTACTTAAATTTTCGTGTCTTTCCAATATCACATTTGGCAAAATTTATAACGCCTTTTTGACATAACTTTTTCAAACCTACACGAGTGGTGTTTGAATCAAATCCTGTCGAAAGTCTAATATCGTTTGATGTACATCCTTTGTCTCCACTTAAATATATTTGATAATAAACATTTCGTATAATATCCATGTTATATATCATTTGACCAGAAAGTTCTACCTCTAGAAAATAAAATAAAAAAAGATGTGATAATTGTCAATCAGTTAATAAATCAAAATATACTAATAATTATATTCTTACCCTTTTCATCATCATCATCATCATCATATTCTTCATGATCATTGACTCTCCAAGAGGCCACAATATTTACATATGGATCAACTAGCTCATAACACGTTAACAATTTCTCACTTTTATTTTTGTTTTTACATTCATTTTGTGAAGCATTAGGATAAAGTGTCCTATACGGATATATCTATAAATTAATTTTAATTTCAAAATAAAATGTTCTGTTCTCATTTTTAAAAACTCACCTTCAATCGTACAATTTTTTTAAAATCAGGATTCTTCAATAATTTCAGAATATAATTATAATTATCAGAATACATTTTTCTTAATTGTCTAATCTCTATTCTATAATCTGGTTGTTTTTTTAAAAGATTTATAAGTTCATCAGCCCTAAAGCTTTGATGCGTTCTTATATTTGTATAAAATCTTCTCAGATGCAATAAACTACCAGTTTTGTTTTGATCGAAAAGAGGAGACTTAATAACAAAAAATTGTTTTGAGATCACCTCATAGGCATATAACTGTTTTTTATAATGAAAAATACTTCTAGCATCCATTTTAAAACTTGATCCAATTGACATTTCACCTTGTGTTAATTCTCCTAATTTTCTTGAACGTCCAACTCGTTCCAAAAAGCAGTATTCTGTATTTAAAAATTCTATCAAAGGGTCAATTAGATCGCCACATAGGACAAATGTTCTTAAATTTTGATCAGCTACAATTACTAATTTAAGACCATATCTGCAAATAAAAGACTAATTAATATTGGGTAAGGATAATGTTAATTACTGTAGACAATCAAACTTTTAATTTTTTCGATATTGTTATATTCTTTTGGCATAAATTACAAATAAAACCTGCAATTTGTTTTACAACACAGCATTAAAATGATAATTTAATTGCAATTTTCTAGATCATTTGAGATTTGTTAAAAAATTACTGTTACTGTTAAGCAGACTACAAATAAAATATTTTTGCATGAAATGCACATGAAAAATAAATGTTTTGTCACATTAAACTAATTTTAATATTACAATTATAAATGACTTTGGCTTACTTTTCTTCTGCTTCTTGAATTGTTAAACTGGAAACTACATTAGAAATATCAACTCTTTCATTAAATGTTGAACAAGATCCTAGTACTTCTGGATTATCTACAAGCTTTGAAGGATAAATATCAGGTAACTTATAAGCCTAAAACATTAGTAAATAACAATAAACGAACATTAAAGTATTTAGAGATCAAAAATTTCTAAATATGTAAGAAAAAAAATTCTTTACCAATTCCAACACAACCCCAATTTCTGTATTCATGTAGTCAAAGCGATTATAAATTTGTAATTCTCCCCTTTCAACTGGTAACTCAAAAAACTTTAAATGGTTACTGCATAATATCACATTTTGCCAAATAAAATTCTTAATGTATTGATTAATATGTGGAAGACCTTCTAAAGCCGTAGAAAAACGTTTCCAAAATGCTGAAATCATTTTAATAATTAAAATATATCTTAACATTCAGTGATAATTAATTCACACCTTCAATTGTAATTCCATCTAAACCTTCTAAACCGATTTCGTCTAGAATATGAAAATAGAAGTCCCTATATATTAAATTAAAAAAACTGTTTTTTAATTCATCGCTGAAGAGTAAATCATGCGAAATATTATCTTTTATTTTTAAAACAATATCTTTAGAGTTTTGCAACTTTTCCACGTATATATTATCATTATTTAATTCATTTAGTTTCGTTTTGTCCAAATTATGAATTTGTTGTATATCTGTAGGTTCACTTTTGGATATCTTTTCCAATGGTTCCTCTAAGTCTGTATCAGATTTTCTCTTCAATTTAGATATTTGTCGTCCTGATTTGGTTTTATCTCTTTTGGTTCGCTTTATTATACGTTGATTTATATCTGAAAATCTTGCTAGTAACCGTTTGCCCATTTTTAATAATATTTTGTTTATATTTTTAAAATACAATATGCCTAACTTATTATGACATTTTTAATTTAGGTTAGAAAACCGATTCGTCTTCTTTTTTAAATTTGGAGACTACACACAGTAAGACAAACTTCACAAATAATTTCCCAAAATAGGGAAACACCACGTACCGCGAGATGGCACTGTAAAATGACAAAATGTCGGATTGAAGAGTGAACAACAAATATTCTAACCGGCCCATTTTAGATCTGGCAACACTGTTAGTAAGTGATGTTGGTACTTTTATATCCGGCTCAAATGTAGTAAATAAAAACATAAAAAGAAAGAAAAAAGAAAGTAATTGTTTTGATTAAATATTCCAATTATGCAAGAGGAAAAGGTAGAAAAATAATAAAAGTCGTAATATTTCCCTATTTTCGATGAAAAAATTGTATTACAGTGGAATCGAGAATAAAAGGCTGATTTGCCAAGTCTGTGAAAATGAAATCGAGAACCTGGAGAATCACCCCTGTTATATGGCCAGTGTTTCTGATCCCAAAAAAAATATGAACGATTCATTGTATGCTGATTAGAGCCTCGAAAATAAGCAATTGGTTAATTCAAAATCATCCTATTCTTTGGGACATTACGATACCTCTCAACAAGAGGCCAAAACTTTCCGATGTCTTCCTCCCCCTATGTAGGATTAATAAATTCAACATGATCTATTTTCTCCAATAATTATATTATTATAATAGTTACTGTTATAATTCTCTAGATCCATTTCTGGGACATAACAGAAATTTTGATTATTATAATTAATATATTATCTATAGGTTATGAATCTAGTGGAATCCGCAAAAAGTTGAAATAAAGTCAACTTATTTGCGTATCCGCAACAAAATTGGCGGAAAATTAATACGAAATCGTATCAACCAATAGAATTACCTTCTAGACTCGTTCTGGTGAAAAGAGAGTTAAAAATTTCAAATTTTTATTTGTACCAGGAGCGCAAAAATGATAACGGGATAACTTTTTAACGTAATTTGTCGAAAAGAGAGTTAAAAAGCCATTTTTTAAATTTTTATTCCTACCAGGGGCGCAACAACAAAGGATTATTTGTCAAGTAAACAATCGTACAAAAAAAAAATTAAAGCGTAAAAAATTATGGGTAATTTTATCATAGATCAACTAAAATAGGTTTAAGAAAAACCTCCATTGCATGTTATCGACAAATATTTATTTGAGAAAGATAGTTACAATCAGGATGCGCTCCAGTTAAGCAATCATGCGGAAATAGTAGGGATTTTATATTATACCTTAATGGCTTCTCACATACAAACGCCGCACATATATACAAATTATTAAGTCATTAAAAAACATTTATTTTGAAATTGTTTTGAAAAACAGATTAATAACTTATTGTAGTTTTGTTCTATAAAGTTGCACAAATCTAAAGAATCTCGGTCTAAAACGTTATAAATAAATTATTTCCTCTAACTTGAATATGTAATACTTATATCTATTAAATATTTATATACGAGTTAGCTCTAGACCATCAAATAAAATAAAATTTAAAATATTTGCTGCCGACAGTCATGAATAAAAACCAATACTTAGATGTTTTAAACAAGGATTCTTTAGTTGCAAGCAGTCTTTTGTATATCTGATTTTAACAATTATTATTAACTACCCATTTAAATGACATATACATATACATTTTTTCAACACTCATTTAAAATTTATAGTTCCAATACAAATATAATTAAACAACAAAAATACAAAAAATATAAAATATTAAAAATATACATTAACTTTTCTTAATACCTAAAAATTATCACATACAATATATTTATTTATATATATACTTTTCCTTGATTATCATCAACACTCATAATATGTAAAGTTAATTGTAATTAGTTCATTTTGATAAGTACTCTCTTTAAAAAAAATAATGTTAATAACAAATTTGAACTAGCGTTTTTTAGGGGCTTTACTACGTAAACTCTAAAACTGCTAGACGCCATTCTGTTTATGTTCATGACTTTGTGAATTAATTTTTTCCATAACATTTAAGTATCTAAATTATAAGTTATACTATTTAAGTGTTTCTTAAATATGAATTGGGAACAAGTGATGTAGGTTTATAATTGATTTATTTCAGATTTGGTCTCGCAAGTATTTCAGCTTGACCATTTCAGAAGTGAGATGCAGTCTTTGTAAAAATTTTTACAGAATGTACTTGGTTTTCACATTCATGTTACTACTATATTTTAATATACCAATTTCCTATCAACAATGGAGAAAGTTGAGTATCTTGTAATGATAAAGTTCCTTTATCCCATTTGAAAAGGAAAAAACAAGTTAGACTCAGTATATGCTGAAGTGTCCCCTTCATACACAATCCTCAAACATTGGGTGGCTGAGCATTCTTGATGATGAATGTTCTGGGCGCTCAAAAACTGATTCAACTGACAAAATTGTCATGGGAAAATTATTCTCCGTTGTTGAGGGTTTGACCTGTATAAAAAAAATCCTGGCGATTTTTTGCAATGATTGATAGCTGTCGATGAAGTCTGGATATAACCAGACAACAGTCGAAATAGTAAATTGTGGTAGCGGGACAAGCTCCAAAGAAATGGAAAAGTGATGGCTTCAGTTTTTTGGGATAGCCAACGGATAATTTTCATTCATTATCTTAAAATCATCCTATGCAACACTGATATTATTAATGAGTTTAATTTTTTGCATATTTTAACTTGTCTGATGAAGGGTGGTCTGATTTCAAATATTTGTCACTATATAGTACTACTGATACAAATAAACTATATCAGAATTTGCTATAAATTAAAGTACATTAGATGAAGAAAAAAACTACTCAACATAGGAGGCAATTTTCTAATGGGAAAATATGTGAAAAAATAAAAATCAATAAGATATCTTGAGTCAGAATTAAAAAATGTCAAATTTAAACAATTTTCGACAACATGTATATTTTCCTAGATATTAAAATGAACTACTATTAAGCTTGTGAAATTATTGTATAATCCCAATATATTCTTGTAAAACCAATTTTTGTCACGAATTGTAATTACACGAGTTGTGAAACAAGTCGACTGAAGTTTAACGTCGAAATGGCTATTTTTAAAACTGGAAGTATCTCTTCCGGTACACTTTTGTAAAACCGGAAGCCGTAGAAACCTGAAACTCGCCTATGCACACATTCAATATTTGCCGAATTTATAGCCGTTTACCGTTTGTCGCTATCTATTATAGTTCCTGAGAAATAGATGCTGACAGACAAACAGAGCCGTATTATTAGTGGTTTTTTCCAAAGAGAAAAACTACCTAGAAAACCAAGTAAAACACAAAATTTTAAAGAAAAGCATTACACGGGACACCTAAAAAATGTTTATCCACATCTTATCGTCTAAAAATTTCAATACGGTTACTGCGCAGCACCTTTTTAATTATAAATGATAAATGAAATACAAACTCTTTAACATTTAATTATAATATTATGGAATATGTGTATTACAAAAAAGATACTTTGTAGGAATAAATTTATCTAGCCAAATTAGATTTAGATTTTTATAAAAAAGATAGTAACATATCTTGAATGAACTATTATTTAATAGATTGTAAAAAATGAATAAAGGTTAAAAACCAATCAGAATACATATATTCAAGCTTGAAATTTTTTCAAGGGTATAAAAATAAACAAATTATGCTATTGATCACCCTATATAGAACAATATCATTAAATTCATAGTGCAATAATATTAATTTTTTTTATAACAATGTTTTTCCACTATAAGCCAGGATGTGATTTTTTCTTCACGTACATAAAAACGTATTATTGAACTAGTTCAATAAAAATAACTGTTAAACCAGTGCCGTAGTGATGCTCAGACAAATTCTTCAAAAACATGAGTTCGTAGTCTCAAACAGCTCGACGGTCCTACTGAATGTTAATAATGCCATACTAGAATGGGAAAACCTCGTCAGTGATTTTTTATATAATGTGCTAGTAGTGGAAAAAATAGCACATTTATATGTGTTTTTTAATCCCGTTGACAAGGTATAATTTTAAACAATTGTAATATATATTGTAATTTTGTTATTAATACGTGAATTAATAAATATTTGATTTGATCTTTAAGTTTATTTTGATACGCTTGCTGAAAAAAATTGTTATTTATTAGGAGTAAAACGGTTTTTTTTGTTTACATTTCTCAGCCACAGCTAAAGCCTTATGGATGTAATAACTCAAAAAGACCGCTTACTAGTCCCAATAAAATAATTTAATATAATCGTTAATCTAGAGATGGATGTTATTTTATCTTTTATATATTCTGCTTGGCAATTAAATTATTAACTGTTTTATGATGTATCATTTACGTTATTTGATTTATTCTTAACCTAAGTATTTCTTATACCAATAGGTATAACCCTAATGTCTTACGGAAAATAAGATTTACCGAGAATATTTTCTAAAATATTTAAAAACGCTCATTAAAAAAATTCTGACCATCAGTTTCATATTCTAGTATTTTACTGTAGTTGAATCAATCAAACTTTCGATCTACCGAAACATGAATCAACCGTAAATCAACTCAATATACTATAAAGATTGTCCAACAACTAAAACGACACCTCCAGCGTCCCCACTTCTCTAATTGTTCTTTCGTTCCCCACTTCTCTAATTTTTAACAAAGCGGTCGATTGGACAAATTTTACTTCTAAATACGAAGAACGTATGTGTTCAATCATAAACGCACATAATAAAATCCTAGTTACATTATTTTCTTGCCGTTTAAACATTTATTAAGAAATGTGCTGAATACGAACTCATACGCATTAAAAAGATATATTAAAAAATAAATCTGCAAGTGATTCAAGGTTTTGTTTGAGAATCAAAAATGTTTCATGTGTACCTTCATACTGATGGTATACCGACAAAAAGGACGCGGGAAAAAAGGACGCGAGGAAAAAAGGACGCAAGACAAAAGGCCAAGCTTTTGCAAATGTTGTAAACATTTTTAGAACAATTATGGTAAGTAGTTATTGAATCTGGTTCCTGTATTGAGTCCAGTAACCGTGGCTGAAAAATAATTAATTTAGTTTACTACCTGTCTCTTACCTATAAACAAATTGTGCGAATAGTTTCGGCATATCATTCTACAAATTGGGAAAAATATTTTTGTGTAAAAATAGGTACAGTTATTAACAATTTATTAAAAAACTACTACGGATTTTATTGGTTATTTCTCTCTATCTTTTTTCTGTGTTAGAGAATAAAGTTATAAGATTTTTATTATTATTATTTTTATTATTATATTGTGGAATTTTATATTACACCTGCGTTTTATTTGTATGTTATGAGTATATTCCACGAGGTATGCCAATACTATTGGTAGTTGGAAATTTGACTTGTTATAAAAACCGAAAAATAAAATTTCTTTAACTGATAAATTAGGCGAAATATAGAAATTTCTATGACATACACAAGTAAATTGATACAATGAGGGGAAAAGTTTTAGTATTATATATATTATTCTGCGTCCTTTTATCCCGCATTCCTCTTTTGCCGCGTCCTTTTTTCCCGCGTTCTTTTGTCGTAAATTCCATACTGATGCATCCCTCAACGTCCGGTTACAGTAACCTACGCATACGGTTTGAGATCAAATTTTTTTCACATGTATTTTGAGAAAAATACTCGATATCTCTTACTTAAATTTTATTCTATTCGTCTTAAATTTTTTTTTGTTACTAAATTCTGCTCAAGTTTTATTTTGTTTCTTAAAAAATTATTTATAAAATTTCATTACTGCATTTAATTTGCTACCCCTCATCAAAGCGGAAGTAGTAAAACTCTCCTACCTGCATTCATTTCCCAGTCTATAATATATCATAGACTCTGGACCACAGAATCACGATTCCAGTCTATTTTGACCGTTTCAACTCAGCCAAACTAGTAATATTATTTTCTGGCCAACCCAGTATTACAGTAGCTAACGAATCTTGTTAAGAGAACAATGGAGGTCATTAAAAAACCACATTTTCATTTAAAGTTATTATTATTGTAATAACGTTACTTTATGATATACCATGTGATCCAATTAAACCCAATATCTGATAGCTACCAATTGAGCTAAAAAAAATGTAGACGTTGAAATTTAAGGAATTTGAAAAGAGAAAATCTAAAGTAAATGTTTTAGTTTCGTTGTAACAGCAAGAGTTATTAAAGCAAATGAAATGTAATCGCGCAGATTTACAATTTAGTTTAAAAATACTATTGAAATAAAGCTCAATGATGAACAAAATATATGTTATATGTTTTCATATAATATAAATTATAATACTTCAGCAGTTCCATTAATGAGGTAGGTAGATCAAAACTTTGATTCATGTGTGTGCTTACGAAATTAAGAAGATTTTTAATGAAAATAATTTTGCATATCGGTTTTAGTGTAATATAAATTATAATTGAAATCAATTTTAAAATAGGGCAGCTAACTTGTAGGAATTGATTCAACAAAACAGGTAAAAATTACAACAATTTTCTATGTCATAGTCATTGGACATATTTAACTGTAGTTATGTAAAATGAATTCTATAAAATATTGTTATATTCATCATATTTCTGTTGAATAGTGTTAAGAAAATTCAGAAATTACCAAAAAGTGAAAAATATATTCCAGTACTAAATGAGAGCTATCATTTCTTGGCTCACCACTTAAACATAGGATGTATTTTATTGCGTAAATTCCTAGAGAATTTAATTTCTAATTTGGATTGCCGGAAGCAAGTCGACAAAATATAGAGCAGCACGAAAGTGATAATCTAGACCCAACAAAAATTCACTTCAAATAATCTTTTACCTTTTAGAAGAACACAAAATAAAGCTAAATTTACAAAAAATATGTTACATAATTAAGTGACTATATTTTTTTATATCATTCTTATAAATATTTTTTCAAATTGGCTATATTGACCTTCTAAAATACACCCATTATAATTGGCTGTGTATTATTACATTTGATTATTAAATTTCGTGATTTATACATATTTTACAAGCTTTTCTAAGCGTCGATAATTGAGTTTTTAAGTCAAAATGAAAAATTCTCCGTAAACCTTCAAGGTTATATCTATAATGTGAATGTTAAAATAAAATCAAACAATCTCCCTGATTTTTTAACAATAAACTCTAGTCTGGACTACATCCAACCTCTAAAATCATTTTCATTTCAAAGCAGCCAATTAATATCTCATTTTTTCTAAAGTTTTAAACTCAATGACCCTAAGTCATTGTTTCCGTATATAAACTCAACACTCTGTGAATTAACTCGTATTGTTCGGCCGTCTGCACCATCCCACCTCTATTCAACCTGAGCGAACACAAAATGGCCAAAACGTCTACGGTTCCACTCGCTTCCAACTGCTGAATTCCATTCAAAATGGCTAAGAAACAACCAGTTCTACCTATTCCTGCACTGCAGTGAACTACTACAGGTAGTTTGAGATTTTCCATAGATTTTCGACGTGCTTCTGGTGTACCTAAAAAATATTTAGAATCCTAAAGAATTTAATTAATTTTTTATATAATAACAGTTTGCAACCGGCGACAGCTGTTTCTTCTTATTGGCATCATCAGACAGGCCTTTAGAAAAAATATTAATGTAATATTAGTGGTGACTCTACCACCATCTAGTCAACAGAAAAATACGAGAATATAAACGGCTATGTAACTTAATAATTATTTTTAAAAAGTAGTTATGCTTCGTAATAACTATTAAAAAAACATACCTTTAGATAATACAAGCATGGTTTCCTTTTTTGACATCTTATAATCAGAATTGTCACAGCAACTTCTTGCTTTGAGATCAATTTTGCATTTTGTACTTTGCGAAAGAGATTCATCGATTTTTCTTGATATGTCATTTACATTATTGTCTAATTTTTTCTTTGAATTCATGATGCTTAAAACGTCAAGGGCAATTTTTAAAACTTGGTCGGGATTGGCCATTTTGTGATCAGGCCAATTCGAAAACCAGTAGTGGTAAATGATTCTAGGTTCTGCAGATGAATCAAGTCTTTTTAATTTCAATTGTCTTACATAACACTCCTCTAATGTGCTTTCACTCATATAAGTTATCCTGCAAAAAATAGTGCTTATTATGCAATTTTACAATTAAAAAATTTTAATCTAGATGCTAGAAGTACTTGTAGAAACCACAATCATAATTATAGTACTCGTAATATTCGAAAAATGTCCATACCATGGATTAAGAATGTACAATCACCTTTTAAAAGAAATCAATAGTCCGAGTTTATTTAAAAATTAATTGAAAAACTATTTATCTCAAAAATGCCCCTACAGTATTTAATATTTTTCCAGTAGTTTCTGTCATTAATTATATAAAAACTGTGTTATATAGGTATTTTTTTCAAACTTGTCAGATCCAATTCTAACTATTTTATGTCTTGTAGTGCCCTATATTGTTTTATGTAGATTAATGTGTTATAGTTGTAAAATTTTGTTTTACTTTAATGTGTTATTTTATTTTATCTTGAATAGTTTTACATCTTCTTTAAATCTAATTTTTGACTTATCCTAAATCATGTAAATGATCTAAAAGGACTAATAGTAAATTATTTTAATAATCGACAGTAGCCTAATAAAAGGGAAAATAATTTTCTCTACGACTATTAAATAATACGTTCATTCTTGTTGCATATTAAATTGAATAATAACATACATTTTTCACACCGTAACTTCTTACTAAGAATTCACTTTAAGAGGAATCCATACCGTATCTTATTTCGTATAAAAGTCGAACAGCGTTATTTACCAAGCAATTTTTTTTTAGTTTTAATATGAATTTAAACGATTTTTTATAAATTAAATGATATTTTTTTTAAAGTAACTTAATGTTTTACTTTCCCGATATATTTTTTAGAAAAACGACGAAGTTAAATGATTTCGAACTCTTAGTATCTATATTTTTAGTTAGACTCATTTAGAAACACGTTGATTAAACTTTCTTTGCCAATTTGTTATTTTATCTATATTTAATAATTATCTATGTAATTAAATAACCGGGCTATTTAGAGGATAACCGAATGCATTCCAGTCCAGGAATTATCTAGAATAATAAATATCTATACCGAGGGAAAATCCTAATAGCTACAAACAAAACTTATAACAGTTAAAAGAAATCTGAATCAAATTAGGCGTCAGTTTTTTTTAACTTTAAATAATAGTGAGTACCGCATCTAAAATAATTTTTTAAAAGCAATAAATATAGGGAAAATAGGAAAATAGGAAAATATGGGCAAAAATAGGAAAAATGAGGGAAAAATAGGCAAAAATTGGAAAATCGACAAAATGGAAAAAGCATGAATAAATGGTAAAAAAATGGGAAAAAACATAAAAAATGGGAAATTTAGAAAAAATAGAGAAAAATAGGAAAATATATGCAAAAATGGGAAAAATCGATAAAAAAATTTTTCTCATATATAATGTTATAACTGTTTTTATATTTGAAATAAGGATTAAATTATTGTGGGTAAGATTTGTTTATAAACAAATGGTTTGCTTAAATATTTTTGAAATTTTTTTGTACCATTCTATTGTTTAGGGTCAACGATTTTTTTTAAATATTTTATGTTTGCATTATTTAGATAATTAGTTAAAAAATAAGTTTGTCTTTAAAGATCATTATTGATGGGTTTTAATAGAATTTAATTTTTTTTTCATTTATAAATTTCTTGTTAATTTAGTTAACAATTTGTTATAAACAATATTTGAGTGTCACAATAATTTTATTCTAATACTACTAAAAATTACAACAGTAACAATATGCAACAAAGTGAAGAAAAAAATTTTTCTGTATTTTTTATTATTTTCAAAAAAAAAACGATATTAAAGTTAATGCGGCTACTTGATTTGTTAAGCAATATACGCTCTTAACTTTTAAAATATTAAAGATACAATAATGGACATTTAGGATGATTTTTGAGAGAGTTGGTTGATATTTAACATGAAATTTACACCAAGTCTGTATCTACAATGGTTCATTGTTTACACGCATTTGTTTATAAAAAAATCTTCTATTTACATCTTATATTGCTTATATCTTGTAAATTATAATTGAAGTTATGACTAATTTCATTCAGAACAATTTGGTAAATTTTTAATTTAGTCTTTAACATTGTTTATGAAATATTCCGGTTTGACTTAATTTTTTCAGCATATCGCTGTGTTATTTTGAAAACTTCGTCTACTGAAGTTTACTGTTATTAGATTATTATTATTTTTAGTATTATTATTATCTCTAATGTCTACTAAGTATTAAAATAGCTAGACTAACGGTCTAATAATCGACAGCTGCGAATTACGATACTAAATTCAGTCGAAAACGGCAGCAATTGCCTCAAGACCGAATTCGACGCGTCTGCCCCAACCGAAATAAAACTTTTATTTTTAATAGGGTAAATCTCCCGGCACGCTTGTGGTTTCTCGATGAGTTTCCGACGTGTAGACATTCTATTGCCGCTGTGAGGGAACATAGAAATGTCTCTGTGCATCGCACTCCGAACTTTTCGGGTCTCTCGGACAATTGAAATATCGTCAGCTTATGGATTCCTCTTAAAGTAGCCAATCACATCCTTTGATTTTTAAGAATTTACGCTAATATTTACAAATCACATTTATTTGAAAATAACTAACCGAGCGTATCTTAGAAATCTCCTAATGAGTAGTCATTATTTGAAATGTCAAATACACTAACGTCAAAGTTTAATATTTTAAGTATCAATTAAGTATTTGTATTAAAAATTATGACTTAGGTATAAATTTTCTTGCATAAGTCGCGTAGTCGTAAAGAAAGTATGGTTTACTTGCTTAGAATGGCTATTATTCATTTAGATTATTTCAATACAAGCTCGCTGCACTCGCTCGTGTAGGAAACTTCATCTACGCCAGCGCGTCGAAGAATGTACTATTCTATATTTTGGCTTTTTCTTAATTTAAATTATTTAACTTATTTTAAGAAAAATTGGGATACCAATAGTACGATGATTTACACCATTTTTAAGATATTTCATGATTTTATTTGTGGAATTTTATTAAAATCTATTGACAAAGAATTATAACATTTATAAACACATTTTTCAATATATTTGGTTTTAATTTTTTAATAAATGCTACGAAAGTTTTCCATTTTTTTCACTAGAGTTTACATATTTCCTGTCTAAATATCAACTTTAAAAATCTTAGTTTATTGTTATAGCATTATGAAATTACCATTTTACTGAAAATTTAGATTTATTACCTGTAGTTCCCAAAGGTAACTTCATTTAACTCTTCAAATGTGTGTGTTTCCTCTTCATACTGTTGAGTATTGGCTTTCATATCAAAAGTGAATTTGTCACGAACTTTTGTGGTTTTGACGTAATAAAAAGACTTTTCGGCGCTGTAATCTTTTTTTCCTAGAGGAAAGTACAGTTCGCATTTGCTTCTTCCCTTCTCAACAAGACCCGTTAACATAACTAAACATTTACACTGAAAATTATAATTTTGAGTTACATTTTTAATAATCTGTTTTATTGATTTTCGTAAATAAAAGAAATTATTCTACTTACATGTGTACTCCACACCATTTCCCAAAAATCTTGACAGGTGTGAGTCATTGGCCCTTGAGTTGCTATATAAACAGTCTCGGTATAATCTGGGCCCTAAATAAAAATAAATAAATGTTAAATGAAAACTGAGGTTTTAAATAAGTAACTGAAGAGAACATAATTCCAGTGTAATAATATTTTTGACCCAAATTATTAGTTTTATGGGATACTCATTTAATTTCAATTTGAGGATAATTCGTGGATGTTTTGATTGGTTTTAGTTTGAGGGCTGATATATTAAAAAGTATCTTTGTTTTTAATTTTCAGAACGAAAAACAAACATAATGTGGATTCTTATACTTTATTATTTATTTGTAACTTGTATTTTTTATTTTGAAGAATATTTCGCCCAAACTCCAGGTAAAGCATAATTATTATGGCGCAAAACAATACTTACTTTGATATAATTGGCATGAATGTATTGTGATGCAGGTAAATGCACTCTACTATGTTCATTTGGCAACACTCCTTTATATCTATTTCTGCTTTGGCTACCAGAAACATAACACTTTTCCTGTAGATTGAGAGGAACTTCCCAAAATTCTTGATGTAGCTTTGGAACTCGTGAAACCTATATAAGAAATATTTGTAGCTTAAAATAAAATGTCTTGTAATTGTTTTTACCTCGCAAGCCCTCTTTAGTTCTTCAACAGAAAGTACATTTCCAGCAGTTTGCAGATACTGAATGTTCTCTAAATGTAACTTAAAGTCGTCTGAAAGTAACTGGGTTGTTTCTAGGTCAGGTTGTCGTGGATAATAGGCTTTTCTGATTCCTTTGCAGTGTTTAGACATACCCATACACTCCTTAAAAGCTCCAGTTTGGCAAAATGCACATGGTGGCACATAGAGATTTTCGTTTGACAGTGATTTTCTTCTAGACTTTGTACAGCAATTACATTTCTTCAAAATTTGACATTTCACTTTACAACTTTTATATATATTATTTGGAACAGATTCGTAAATTGTGCAGTTTCCGCATGCTTCTTGTGATTTTCTCCTTTCAATGGCAGCCTTTGACTGCACCTCACACTTTTTTATGCAATTACAAGTTTTATCAGAGTCAAATGTTGATAAACTGAGGTTAGATACGCTCTTTGCAGTGTTAAGTCTATTTAAAGCCACTGGTTTTACATCGGTAATACTGGAGTTAGACCCTAGGTCTATAGTAAGACTAGCGTTTGATCCTCTCCTTTCCAAAAGACCTTTAGCTTTCAATTTAATCGGATTTGTAATAGGTCCATCAGAAAAATCATGTAAAGTCATAATTTCCGGAAGAGTTTTAAGGGTTTGAGATCCAGATATGCTATTGTTTGAAGCGAATTTTTTCAGATTAGAATTAAAAGTAGGCGCCAATGTTGATTTTTGTGGACTATCAAAATCGCATGATAATTTTGGCTTTATTTGCTTCTTTGGAGTGTTTGGCATTGAAAATACATCCCTGGATACCTCAAGAGTTGATGATTGCGATGGTGGATCTGAATCGAGGCTAACGGCTTTCAATTTTTTTGAAAGTGTTGGTGTTTTCGGCGACTGAACTATTAAAACAGGTTGCTGAGCTACATCAAGTGCAGATTGATCTGTAAGGTTTAAAATCGGAAAATTTCGTTCTTTCTTTGGCGGACTCGTTATATCTTCCATTTTATTTTTTCATTTATTACTATCGTATCTGTAAAATATCAATAATGGGATATTTAAATCTTGGAATAAAATAGTTTAAAACAAGTGAAATGAAAACAAGAATTTGTCCATACGAAGCAAACTTTTTTGTTAAATGAAGTAAATATTAAAAATTTCGTTATATATATCCAAAGCAACAAAAAAGTTTTTCAACCAAGATCACAAATCTGGGACTCTATGATTATTTTATAAGAATTTTATACTTATGTTTTATGTATGTCTTTAGATTTTTACCATTAAGTAAAATATTTGTTATTCTTCGTTTTTTTTATTAAATCACTTGGACTTTATGATATAAAACAAAAAATATTTAACAACATATCTTTAAAAAATATGTTTTCAAATAAATACAGATCAAATGTGAATTATTTTGTCAATTAAATTGTATTGTATTAACACAATATTTTTCATTATTCTAAAATGAGTTGAATTGCTGACTATTGATTAAAAAAATTCTCCTTGTGAAACATTTCATTAAAACTGTTTATATTTTATAATTTATTTTAATTTAGAACACAAAATTGGAAATATTTAAATAAATAGCGACAATAAAATGTTCTAATGTTAATTAGATTTAATATAAATATTAAGTTTAGTTCAAATAACTGTATTATCACCATTTTAATGATAATTATTGGTCCAAAGATATCCCTGTAGAATAAAATATTTCGAATAAAAATTGATAATATTATATAAAATAAATAGAGTAATATCCAAAAATAAACACAAAAGTATACCTTTAATATCTAATAATTCGTTGTGGCAGATATTTAAAACAAGGTCACTGCAGTTTATTGTATCTACTGATTATTGAACAGTTTAACAATAAAGTTAGCATATCATTTTGCCCTAAATTTAACAAATATATTTTATAAAATTCTTATAATTATTATTATATTAAATAAGAAAAATAATAAAAAAATTGGTTAGTTTCTTTTATTAATCATTTTAATGAAATTGAATTAATTTTGTTAATATTTATCTTTTTTTAATTCGTTAATCTGTAAGATTAATAAATATGAACGATAAAACAAGAAAAAAATAGACAGAGTGGGGGTCACAAATACAAACTAAATAACAATTTAAAATTTGCAGATTACTGTATCTAATTATTTTGCACATTGATTACTTAGCTTATATAATGTATGTTTATATATTTATATTTTAATAAGATATATTAGATCTTTTAACACCTTTATAATCGAATTTTCTCATTCAAACATTAAAATATTAATGTTTATTTGAAATTTAAACAATTTTTTGTTAGTTCAATTTATTATATACTAAAAAATAATGCAGGTCATGCTCCTAAAAGTTTTTTTTAACAATTATACCAAAAACTACAATACGCATTAATGAGTTACTTTTGTAAAATTTCTATTTTTCATATTACGGTTGAGTTTTCTGTAAGCTTCATAGACAATAATTTTATATTAAAATATCCTATTATCTAAAAATCATCTTTCAATTATATTATACTGTTTTTTTGTTAAATACTTTTTTTTCCTAATCAATTGTTTGAAATAATCATGGCTCAGTAAGCCAAGTATATTCCAAAAGTTACAAGAAAGAAGAATAGAATATTTGTTTCACTACTTTATATATAAAATATTTATACCAAGTCAAAATAAGTCAATTATAATTAAGACATATAATTTGTTCCAAGTAATATAATGACTTAACAGAGAATGTCCGTTTTTGTGAAACTTAAGAAATGATATAATATAGATAAAGTCATTATCATAAGTTCGACAACTTTACACAGTATTCTATTAAGTAGCTTTGTTTGCAATTTAAATATATAAAAAAACCTGCGGCGTTACCTAAAAAATAATTCCTTAACTTATAGGTGGGTGGAAAAGAGAAAAATAGTTAATATGAGATTTCCAGAGAGAGAACTATCCAAGATTTAGTCTATAAATATGTTTGAATTTAATCTCCAGCTAAGTTATGCAAATTCACAGAATACTTGGTAGAATAAATAAAAATTAGCATCTTCAAATAAAATAGATTATAGTCAAATGCAGAGATCTACTGCGACCATAAACAATTATCGAAATAACTTTACTAATATGTACAAGCAAATAATATATTTGTATAAAACTTTTGTCAAGTATTCTTCCTATATAAATTGGCTACACTGTTGTAATGGGAATACAGATTATAAAATGTATTTTAATATAGACAAGAGTAGCACAATGAACCCAAATAGGTGGCTTCTTCCCAAAACCGAACTGCATATGCAACAAGAACAATTTAATGGATTATTTAAAATAAAAAAAATTTAATTATTTGTAAAATGTACATATAACAATCATACCTATATTATGGTATTAATTTCAACTTATACTTATGCTTTTCAAAAACTATTTAACATAGAATTTCTGTTTTATGATTATATACATATAATTTGTCTATAAATATGTTTGAATTTTATCTCGAGCTAAGTTATCCATATTCACACAATCTTTATTAGAATGAATAAAAGTAGCATCTTCGAATAAAACAGATTATAGTCGAATGCAGACCATAAACAATTATCTTAATAACTGTGCTAATACGTACAAACAAATAATATAAAATATTTCGATTAAACTTTTGTAAATTATTCTTCCTAATGGAAATACATATTATAAAAAGCATTTTAATATAGACAAGACTACCACAATGAGCCCAAACAGGTGGCTTCTTCCCAAAAGAGAACTGCATAGAATGATTTAATGGATTATTTGAAATAAAAAAATTTTAATTACTTCTAAAATGTACATATAAAAATCATACCTATATTATGGTATTAATTTCAACTTATACTTTCACGCAATACATACAATTATACCTACTAAAACATATTTTTCAAAAACTATTTTATTTTTCATAAAACTACTTTACTCCAATACATAACCTAAAATACAACACCCTATAATCTAGTTTTAACATCAAACATATTTTTTGAAGGAATTAACATTGTACAAAGTGTTAAAGATTAAATATTTATGAATACTTACATGAATGAGCCGTTTTTAATTTGTGTATTGCAAGGAACCAGAGTAATTATTTATTTACTTTTTCAATGAAGGTATATGTTGCTCGAAAAAATACGTTTTAATTTACATGACGCAAAACTGTTTCAACTTATTATGTCGGGTTAGTCTTTCTTTAAAATCTCACCATTTTGGAACGTCTTCTTTTAAAAATTAGGCAAGAACTAGCGGCCATTCTATAATCACATTCACGTAAATTGTAAACAGCTGGTACTAGGTCAATCGTCAGCCCTCTGTATGGCTCGTTTTGTTTTGAATGATTAATCACATGACTCAGAATCTGCCAATAGACTAGACGAATTTTTGACAGTTACTTTACTATTAACTAAAACATACTTTAGATTACTAATCAATATATTACTTTTTGTGAATGAAGTGTCAGAAAAATTATTACACATGCGTTGAAACCTAAAAGCGACTTGGCCAGGTACATTCATCTGTGACAATAAAAATGAATATAATACTTAAATGCTTATCAATGAACAAGTGCTTACTCATTAATAAATGAAGAGATAACACTTTTTTTAAATATTGCTTTTATTCAAATTAATGAACAAATGTCAAACTCGCACATTTTCAAAATTTAGATGAATTAGGTTCCTTTTATTATTAGGTAGATAAATTAAGTTCCTTTATAGAAAAAAAAATAAATTATTATTTAAACTTGACTGTAATTCTCTAAGACAATAGGCAGGCGGAGAGCACAAGAAGAAAAATCATATGTACCAACGTCTAAATAAGTACAGACCAAGTGCTACCAACATATATTTGGTATCATTTCCGAAACGTCAAAAGTTGTTTTGAAGTTGGAGTCAAGTTTGTTGTAGAAGTAGATAAGTAGAACTGTCAAAAAACGTGTAAAGAGGAAATTGAAAAGTTTAAAACTTGGTGAAAATGCAATAGAAATGTGATACAGGTTATTACTGTAGTGGAAAACAATAACAATGATTGTGTTTTAGTGTTGGAAATTCCTAAAATGGATTCATTCGCAACAGATTTAGCAATACAAGCAATTTTAGGTAAGTATAGCGTAAAAAATAAGAGGTTGTCAATGTATTTAAACATTATTATTATTTTAAGTCTTCAACATAATTGTTTTGTATTGTATTATTGTCTCGCAATTTATGTAATACTCTTTAGTAAACATTCAGTTTGTAAAGTTAAAATATTTGATTAACTGGAGGACGACTTATTTTTTTGATTTTATATCATTATCTAGGTCTTTCCGTATGATTTCTAATTTATTTACATCAAACATCACAACAAGAACAACAATGAAATTAAATAACTTGAGTTGTTACTAATATATTTGTGCTCTTTAAAAATGATATCAACAGGTGTTTAACTAAACATAGTATGTTCAGTAATCACATGAAACCTATAGGTAGTAATTTCCATAGGGATGTCCAATTTATATTTGTAACATATTATAGAGACATTTATAACAATAAAGACATGTTACCTTGCATAAGGTTATTAATCTGTTGAAAAACAAGTGCATCAATATTGTTATAAATAAACGTCACTCATATCTCTTTAGGTCTCTATCTAAATAAATTAAGGTTCAAAGTTGATTACTTTAGAAAGATTTCTTGTTGTATTGTTAAAACATAGACTATTTAATTTAAAAATAACTGTATTTTCCAAGTAATTTCTAATTCACAGATAAATTTTCATTATTTGTTATTAAGTAACATTAGTATAAATCTAAAAAGATAACACAAGTACTATAGAGTTTTTTTTTTATAAATTAGAAAATATTTATGTACAGGGAAAAATATTCTATTTTGATAAATTACCGATTGTACCTAATGAAATTATTTATATACGGAGCCTGGTAAAAGTTCTGTAATGGGTATTTTATAAGAAAAGTAGTAACTTTTTAAAATAATATATATGTGGCATTAATTCAAGGTATACTTAACATATGGTAGTAAGTTATTATACAGGGCGCTGTGTTAAATTGTTACAGACCAACCTACTTTTTTAATAGAACACCCTAAATTTAGTGTGCAATAAGTTTAGAAAACATCCTATATGAACTTATGCTTTTAATTTACATATACTATATGGTGTGTAATGTTTTAAAAAACAACTAATTTCCATATAAAATTTCCACTTTATAAGTGAAGTTGATTTTAAAATAAAAACTACAATATAATTTTAAAATAGTAACCATAAAATTATGAATAATAATTATATAACGAATTCTTAATAATAATAAAAGTCTTTATGGAAATTTAATTCATTTACATTTAAAATTAATCATAAAATGAAACGTTAATAATGAAATATAACAACCCTGATATGATGTTTTTATTTACAAGGATATTTTATTTTGAAATAATATACAGGATGTCCGAAATTGTTATGTTGATGGTAGTCCTGAAAAAATTAAACTTCGCATTGAAGATTTAATGATACACTGCCATAGAAAATTCTGTATAAAAAATTTTCTTTTTGATATTATTTGAAATAAATACGATAGGCGGCGAAAATGAAAAATGGAAATTTGGTTTTTTATTGTATAATCTTAAAATGACGATACAGTGTATACCCTAGTACCACTATCCCTTTGTTACCCCCATTTTATTTTAGTTAATGTCCTGATTGTGCGCACAATTTCGTTAAATGTTTTAATATATTAATTTTGATTGTATTTAGTTTGGCCTGATGATGGCATTAATGCCGAAACTAGTCGCCGCCCCTTTTGTAATTAGAAGCCTCTCCCCCCCTCAATTCTATCAAAGAGATATTAAAATTTTGTGGTACAGGATTTTGAGTTTTACTACCTCACCATTAGACCACATTTGAGATTATGGATAACATTCTGGACTTATATTATTTAAAGCCACTTTATTGTGCTATAAAATATACAACTTTCTTTCTCATTTAACCGGATCTGTATATCTTAAGGTTTCTGATATAGCAGTGTTATCCTTTCCGATGGGCTTATTAATCGTATTATTTTTTCGTTATTTTCCTATTCAATAGAATTCGATCAACTAGATAAGCTGTTAAAATCTCAGCTTCATAAGTACAGGTCGTCTACATGGGCGAATTCGAATTTGCTACATATTAGTCTATTATAATCCGTATGAAAGTCGTGTTTTTTTTCAATGTAAAATTATTATTATTGTCATTATTTCAAATATTCTTTTTTGGTCGCAATGTTTTCAGTAAATAGTGGTTTTATCAAAGCAGATTCAGGAAATTTACCTGAAGTAGATATGTTTATGGGGTATGACTATTTTAATAAAAAAAGACTATAAGTACAGAAATCCAAGGAATAAATTTACTTAGGTAAGTAAAAAAGAATGTTACTTTTATGGGAATCGTAAATAGATGGTACGTGCGTAGATTTAATTTATATTAAAAAAATATGTTATGGCTAACACATTTTCCCGCTATTTAAAACCAGCAAAAGATATAAAATGTACATTTTAATAATAATTCGCGGTTTTTATACAGAAACAACAAGCGTCACAGCTCCCTCCGCCCCAATTTTGTAATTTCTTAAAGGACTTGGACGTCCAAATAAAATTCAAAAAAATTCGATTTCTAAAATAAAAAAAAATGTAGAACGGGCCAATTTGAGACTTCCTGTACATATGTATATGAAAAACCTCAATTATTTTTTCTTGTATTTTTTACAGGGGTTTCATAATAATAGGTGTAAGTTCTGCTATTTATTTCTATATCTACTTTTAAACTTATATATTGGATGCCCATACTTATTTGAATATGAAGCAAGTATATTCAGAGATTTCCCAGTGTTTGCATAATGGTTTTTCTATTTATTAATAATGTATTACATTGTTTTTAAAAACTTTGGGTGGGATTGCCTTTTTTTATTTATTTTAAAAATACATTTTTATCAAACTTTTGAAGTATTTTAAACTTATATATATTTTTAAACATATTAGACTAGTAACATATTGCTAGTAACAAGTCAAAAAATTAATACCTACATTAACCTGTATCTACCTATTTAATAATGTTTGATGAAATATTTTAAAATACCAGTTACCTATGCATTAAATTCCAATTAATACCGCGATTATTTAAGTTAATGACACAGTAGCTTATTGTCTAATTTATGTTATTTTATTCGATAATTTATGAGAGATAATTTACTACGCCGAGGATTAAATTTTATTGAAATTAAAATATGATTTGTCAATAAATTATAATTTTTTTAAATTTTTATAAAATAATTCATTAATCAAAATAGAAGATTTCTTCTTGTTTAAATTATCTAATGGTTCGTTTATTATAAAAATATCATCAGGGCAAATTATATTGACCTGGACTTATAATATTATACAGTATGTCGATAAAGTAATGCATAAATGCGAAAATTTATATAGTGGATTTTAAAGTTTAACAATTTCGATTTTGGTAAAAATTTTGATTAGTTTTTTAATTATCTGATTTTAAGAATTATTGAATTTTTGTTGCACATAAAAAAAAACTTTAAAATCATATTTCTATCTAAATGAAAACACTATTAAAAAAAAAACAGTTAGCCTATATAAAAATAGAATGTGTCATATCAGTCGAGATATTACAAGTTATCACGTTCACATTATTATTATTATTGTAATTATTCTCATTAATATATTAATTTACGTAAACTATAAACACACTAAATTCAATCAAAATATAGGTATATTGACATTTTATAATGAAAATCTTGTATGACATGCAAGAAAAAATAAAAGATATTCTCTAAATAGGAATTAATTGATTTTATACATTTTTTATACATTATTTTATTGTCCCCTCTATCAAACAACGTAAACGGTTACATTTATTTATTTGTTCAACCTGTAAACTAAAAAAAACTCCCTGTCGATGGCAATTTGTTATTCACCCCATATCGCAATCAACAGCCCCAAAAATTGCTTTTTCCCATTTTAATTTATCCCATTACCCATTACAATAATTGCCGGAGTAATAATCATTGAACCGAGAAATACACCTTTGAACGTTTTGTTGTTACACCAACTAGAACCACCCCCTCGTGTGCTAGAATGGGGTGGTCAGCAGCAGGTGGACACACGAAAGCCCCTTTGAAATTAGGTACCTTAAACAATTATTTCCTGTCACCTTGATCATAAAATTATTTTTTTATTATCCATTCATACGTGGCAGCTTTTTTATCGACTGATTTTTGTTTTCAAAAAGCAGTTATTTTTACAAAAATATGTGAATGAATAAATACGTTTTTATATACTTACTTGCTTTGGGAATTTACAAAACGGTTCTAGTGACTAAAAATGTTATAAACTTTGTGAGAAACAATACAAATAAGAAGTACGTGCTTTTATTATTTTAAAAGTATATTAAACAACAAATTTCTTGGAAAATTTTGATCCGACGATTTTATAAACATGTAAAAGTAATTAAAAAGCTACGACAAAAAAATTTTAATGTAAACTTTAACAGGTTGAGTATTATGTAAAGCCAACCACTGCAATAATTGCTATGAATATTTTTCAAATTAATATGTTTTTAAATTTAAAGGTGCTTAGATTAATTAAGTGTTAGTTTTGTTATTTTATTCAATATATTTTTATGAAGTTCATCCTGTATGCTAAGTAGAAAATAATAAGATCTGTATTATAATTTTTCATAAAAATATTCGTCTATTTTTAGAAATTATTTCAAATGGTGTTTATTGCAATGTGAAACCAGAACTAAACATTGTGTGTTACAGAATTATAGTCCTCACACAGGTTTGCTAATAAGGCCAGTTAAATAAATTTCTTTTTTGGTTATTGAAATTTTCCATATATATTTTAATGTAGATACATTCTATTAGTACGTCGATGTTTAAGTTTATCGTCTGTTATTTACCCTTGAAAGTTCAATATTGAAACAACGACCGCGTATCCCTTGATTAAATCACTGATCATTTTCCGTACTTGTGTGGGTTTAGCGTTTACCTGGTTAATAAAAAGGAAAAATATAAATAAACCTTTGCTCATTTTCCTATTTGTGAAGTAATTTTACTTTCACTAAATTTTTTAGGAAAACAAACATGGATAGAAACTAAAAGTGTGTATTAAAAAAATATTTGGCATTGAAAGGTTTATTGTCAATAAACTGTGTTAATTATTTTCTATTCTTTTTCTTACTTTTAATTATTTTATTACAAATTTGTGGGTTTACTAGAAAAGTCTAATTATTATAAATAATCATTTTTGTGTTTCGATTATAAAGTATTAAAATAGAAGTAAAACAAACATTTTTAAATAATAATTTACAAAGCCAATTTCAATACTTACCAAAAATCCCAAAAAAGAGTGCAAAGTGTATTTTTTTTTGAATCTGATAGTTGATAATTAAATAAATTAGTTGCACAAAATATATGTCATAAATTAATTTTGATAAGATTAAAAAAAATGTTTTTACGATTGTGGGAGAATCTTAAATTTGTTTAATCTACAATTTGACCTTTAACATTTCAGTTATATTAGAAAATCATTATTAATATATGTATATGAACTGTATGTAATAACAATTTAATTGCGCGTCTGTTGCTTAGATTACTTAGAAATAACGGTATTAAAATAGTATAGTCGAATACAGGGCGATTTGTTATATGTATTTACATATGCTAATGGATTCCTTTAGATTTTTTTATCAAGAGCTTTTTTTAACGGATAAATTTCTCTTTGTAACGATACATTTTGCCAAACAGTAACTTTACAAGAACAACTGATATGGCAAAATCACAAGACCGAGGATCGAGCGATTTTGTCAAAGGTCAGTTTTTCGAGCAAAATTACTGATGAAAAAATTTTTGTTTAAAAGAAAAGTTCGAGTATTTTTTGGCAAGATATAACAACAGAATATATGATTGAAGCATTTTTTGAATTTATCGTGTTCTGAGGTAAGGATTTATTTAATACATTTTCAATATCATGATGATTGTTCTCACCAAATCTATTGTTAACCACTAATTCCATTTTTAAATTCTAAAAATCGAAACTTGACAATTTAAATTTACGAGCTCAACGTCTACTTTGATGTATTAAGTGTTGCCTAGTTCCAAATTTTTACAGAAATCAAAACTTACATATGAATATCAATGAATGTGGGAAATTATTGGTTTCACTATTTAGAAAATTTGCATAGAAAGTTTATAGTTTTGTTTATGTATGTCTGGAAATGATAAATGACAGTTCTACAACTTTTTATCATTGACGCATTTTTATCAAGGAGACGTTTTATCGAAATAATGCTCAATTGGTAGATCAGCATTTTGAATTCTTATTGGTCCAAATCGTGAATTTGACAGGTGAAAAAAATTATCATAATGAAACATTTCTAAAAAGTTTACCTACTTCTGTTTTATTTTTAATAGTAAATATTTTTTTTATTGATGTTCTAACAACTAGATAAAATTGAATTAATTTGATTTTGATATCCACCATCTTCTGTGATTAACTTTAATTAAATATATTCATTACAATCTTATTTTTAAAATTACGCTCTCAAATTCAATTCTTTCATTAAAACTACTGAACTTCACAATAAATTTGGCGTTCTAATTCATACATAAAATCACGAAGAAATTCGTAAAAATATTTGGTATCAAATTTAACGTTTACATAGCCATGTGCCAAAAAAATTAATTTATATAAGATGTTAAAAATTATTTATGAAATTTAAAGTGCATATTGACAATATTTTGATTTTTAGATAATGCCAAAAATTTCTCTGTTAAATTTTAATCAAAATGTATATAGTTAAGCTTGAAGGCTTTACTTTGTATTTTTATAGTTGTAGAATTTAGACGTATACTGTAATTAATCTATTTTTTAATTTTATTTATAATTAATATGTGGTTTGCTAAGCATAGGGATAACACCCTTTTCATCTATTTCATAGGTACTTTTAGAATTTTCGGAGAAAAAAAACTTAAGATGATTTTGTCCGTCCGTCTGTTAGTCTGATTCAACTCGAGAACGGTGAGAGATAGAGACAAACGGACAACGGCAACCGATTCAGCATCGTTAAAAACGTTAAAAATGATATTAAAATCTTTGACCTATTTTTACTTTCCTACTACTTATACTATACTATACGGCGGTAGACATATATAGATATTTATTTTCGTAACTTTAACGTACTTAACGTGTTAAATTATTCCATATATGAATATAATCAATTTCAGCAAATATTTTTTTTAACTGTACTCACAGATAATTAATATTATACTATTATAAACGTAGTTTTTAATCATTTTACACGGAGTTATTTTTTTAGGTTATGTTTCAATAAACCGTTTTATAGCATAATTAGTTTATAATTAATATGTTTTATATTTATTTCACTACCTCTAAATGGTTATAACAGTTAAATAATAACAAATACAATTTGAAATAATACATAATTGTAAAAATAAACCTACCTTGATTGCTGCATATTTGAAATACAAATTATTTCCATTTCACATCTAACCAGAACTTATCACAACTTTTATAATAAAATATAAACTTCTATCATTAATTTAATATATAATTTAAAGTATAAACACGTTTTATTAATAAAATAAATAGCGAAAATATAAAATGTTGTAAGGAAACTGTTACTAAAGCTGTCAAAAAAAATTACTAACAATCTACCAACTTACTATAATTAAAGTTACTAAAAAAATATTTGAGTGGGAGTGGACTATTCCATTGATAACCAAAAGTCATGAATGGAACGCCATGTTGAATTCCTAAGTAGTGTACGTTACATAATAAGTGAGTATGACCTTGTACACAGGTCCGGTTTGTTTGTAATTTATAAGTAAATTAGAAAAAATTAAAAAAAATTAAAAAAATAAAATAAAAATATATTGTCGCTTTTCACTTGTTTGTTTTAATTTGTAAATATTATTTTAAAAAGCCTGGAGATCTTTCAAATTAGTTCAAGACCAATGCAATGGATCTGTAAGCGCCGTACTATAAGATTACCGGACATGCCACCGATTCTAAAAACTTTATGTTTACAAATCAAAAAATTACCGATATTTGGTACATATTGACGAGGTTTACATGATACCAAAAATGTCTTAAATTTGGTTCAAAATGTGTACATTTTTTTATTTGCAGAATTAGGCCCATCTACTGTAATCAATCTATTTTTTAAATTTTATTTATAATTAATAAGTGGTTTGTATCTGTAAGCGTCCGTACTATAAAATTCTCAGGCTGTTCACCGATTACCGATTCGCCCACGTTGTAAACTTGTCGTTTTGTGCTCTTTGTCTTTGTTCTGTGCTGTGTTGCATTTTTGCTTTGACGTTTCTTGACGTTTCATGTTTTTAGTGGTTTAGTGTAAATAGTTCTTTCTTATCAGAGTTGAATTTATATTTTTTATTAATCATTTTTATTAGAAACTGATAAAACATTCCAAAGAACAAAAATGTGTCTGTATTAGATGAAGTTGGGTCAATGTTTTATTGTGCAGTTCTTAAGGAGACGATGGAAAATTGATAACCTGTTGTTTAGTAGGTTAGAAAATTGATTTTTGTATAATAAACCATTTTTTATATAAAATCACTTCATATTTTGAACATTATATGCCAAATACTGATTTTATTTGCATGTCGTTTAAGTGAAGTCAATTTTGCAATGTTGACCTTTATTTGGTGTAACTGTAAAGTTTATGTTAACTGGATTCTTTGTTGAACTTTTAAATGTGACTAAGTCATTGTTATATACAGGAAATTAAATTAAATGTATTATATTCAATAGAGTACGTCTAAGAAACGTACTTTGCATTTAAAAAAAAAGGTCACTTAGGGTCAAATTCATCAACTTTCATTAAAAATATATTTTCTAGTTCACAGGTAATTCAGTCATATATAATTTTTCCTTGGCAATTGGTATTTGTAACTGGTAGAAATATATACTTTAAATGTTGACCTATCACCTAATACCCATGAAACTAAAAGGGTGATTATTTATCGAGTTTATTAAAAATGCTTTTCGATAACCTTTTCTATACTTATGATGAATGTATTCACCATACTACAAACATGTCACCTTACATTCCTCTAACCTATTTATTTGATTTGTGTATTTTACCCACATGAATTAAATGACTACACCTGGGGTTATTCTTTTGTTAGTTTATTTTTTCGATATGCTATTTTTATTATTTTTGTTTTTACTTAATTAAAGAACTTATTAAATAGTTTAGTTTCTGACAGAAAAAAATAATTCTCTATGATTTCATCTTTTTATGATAACATCTATGATACTTGAAATACATATATTTAAGAATTTTCAATTTCTAACTATAATATTAATTTACATACAACAGTTCTTTTAATTTCCATATTAATCAAACTAATAAAAATAAAAACCAACTGTTTTTTTATAGTAAATGGGGACCAAATAGGTACAATAGAAATACTACTAATTTAAATTATTTCTATGATAAGTATATTGATATTACTTAGTTATAGAATAGCAAATGAATCACTCCAGAAAGATCTTGTATTTTTTGTATTGACCTGCGTTCTAGTATAATTGTTTAAAAAAATAAAATTTGTTTATTATAATGGTTAAATTTTTTACATAGTAAACGATTGATCCATAAATTAAAATTAACAATCGTTCATTTATGATTACAGCTAAACATCTCAATTATGTCATAAATATTCAACAAAAAAGGAACCCAAATATTGGATAATAGTCAAAACAAAATAAATTTTATTGCATTGTATTTTCTATATGTTTCATACAATTTGTACATCTTTAAAAAATTTGTAAGTGTTTAGATATGATTTTGATTAATCTATGTATCCCGGTTGCCAATTCTCTTACGCATGAGGAAAAATTATATGATTGAATTTTCTCACAAACCAATATTTGAGCAAAGTAATTTTTTCAGATCAATTTAAACGAATTTACTCTCTTCAAATGGCTACAAGAAATAAAACAGGAGCAAAACATGACGAACACAGTGTGGAAACCTTGGCTGAAGTTTTTCGCTGTTTTATTTGTATGGAAAAACTTCGAGACGCTCATTTATGTCCCCATTGTTCCAAGTTGTGCTGCTATGTCTGTATTCGTAGATGGTTAACAGAACAAAGATCTCAGTGTCCTCATTGCCGAGCGTCGTTACACTTACATGAACTTGTTAACTGCCGCTGGGTTGAAGAAGTAACTCAACAATTGGATACTTTACAGGCTGTGAGTCTTAGTGGTAGTAGAAGTGATGAAAATGATAGAGATAAATGCTCAACTCACTTGGAGAAGCTGTCTGTCTATTGCTGGACCTGTAGATGCTGTATATGCCATCAGTGTGCGCTTTGGGGTGGTACACATTCTGGTCACACATTCAAACCACTTGATGAAGTTTACGAACAACATGTCACTCAAATTAAAGATGAAATTGCCCAATTACGGAGGAGGTTGATGGAATTAATTAGTATTGTACAAGAAGTAGAGAGAAATGTCGAGTCTGTCAGATCTGCTAAAGATGATAGAGTAAGAGAAATAAGAAATGCAGTTAAAGTAATGATCGCACGTTTAGATTCTCAATTGAAAACAAAGTTGCTCACTTTGATGGGACAGAAAGATTCTCTTACACAAGAAACTGAGCAGTTAGAGCATTTGCTTCATGAAATTGAACATCAATTACATATCTGTTCAAGGTCTGAACTTATTTCAAAGAGTAGTGAAATTTCTAGAATGATTCATGCTATTAGAAAAAAACCAATGACCAGTTTTGTAACAGCTCCAGTTCCTGCAGATTTTAATAGTGAAATAGTACCAGCTTATGATACTAGTACTTTTGTTATGCATGGATTCTCGCAATTACAACGTAAGGCTGATCCTGTTTACTCAACACCATTGCATTGCAATGGCTTGTGTTGGAGATTAAAAGTATATCCAGATGGAAATGGTGTCGTTAGAGGAAATTATCTGTCTGTGTTTTTGGAGCTTAGTGCTGGATATCCAGAGACTTCCAAATATGAGTACCGAGTTGAAATGGTACACCAGGCCAGTAGGGATTCATCTAAAAATATTGTTAGAGAATTTGCATCAGATTTCGAAGTAGGAGAATGTTGGGGTTACAATAGATTTTTTCGCCTTGATGTATTGGCTAGTGAGGGTTATTTAAATGAAACTTTGGATACTCTTGTTTTAAGATTTCAAGTCAGAGCTCCAAATTTCTATCAAAGGTGTAGGGACCAACAGTGGTACATAAATCAACTGCAAACAGTACAACACCAATATATCGCTCAAATAAATGAATCAAAGGAGCGTTTGGCAGCTGAAATATCTAGAAATGCGGTGGCAGCTAGTTTAAGGCCAAAAAAACCTAATGAAGTAGCAAACTTGGCTTTAGTCAAATCTTTGTATAATTTACCTAGCCCTGTGAGGGACATTGAAAATAATTCTGTAGCATCAACTTCTCATGATTTTGCAAACAAATCTTTTTCAAATGAATTAGCGAATTTTGCTAAAAGTTTGGCAGCAGCTCAAACAAAACCTGAAGATTGTCCTTGCTCTTCGAAGATCAAAATTGAAAATTCTATTAAAAAACCAAATTCACCTGATCGTCTAGGACTTAGCGTATCTTTGAGTTCACCTAATCTGTTAAATACAGCTGTAACTTCTTTAATGCTTTCCAGCAGTAGTAGTAGTAGTGAAAGTGATCTCAGCGAGCCCGAACCCTTAATAGAAGAATATGAACAGCCTGAGGCGACATCAAATGATGAAAATGATGTTGATGTTGAAACAATGTCAGGAGAAAATGATGTAGAATATGCAGAATTTTCCATGGCACAGAGAATGATGTCAAGAGGGCATAGTTCAACGAATAGCAGCATTTTTGGTGCTACAGCACTATCTCCAACTCGTCTTGTAGAGAGTTTTGAAGAAAAGTTACAGTTATTGCATTTTTCACCACCTAATAACGCAAATCAAGATTCAACAAACAATTTACTCGATATTACTGCCTCGAACTTGGATTTAGCTTTGTTAGGATCTATTTCGAGTGATTCAATTCCAAAAGATGGTGCCAGTACCCCCGAATCAAGAAAAAAGTTAAAAAGATTTAAAAATTTAGATATGGCTGTTCAAGGACGAAGCAACAATCAAGTAGGGATTTGGACTGAAACTGTTCCTATTTCTCAAATAACGAAAGAATCAGTGATGGGTCCATTAGAATCATTCTTGCGTTCAATTAACTGCTACCCAGAACATGATCAGAATCGACGAAAGGTACTTCCAATCAAAGACAGAAAAAAACATTCTGGTTCTCAGCCGAAATTTTCCTTGGTGCACGCTGTATCTCCCCCTCCAATCAGTGATAATGCAGAGGCAATTGTGGAACCTTCTTCATCTTCAACGGCTTTTAGTTGGACGCCCTCGTTGTTGAATCAAAGACGTCCGAATAAGTCACCTAGAGTGCCACCTTGCGACTTGACGTTGCCTGAAAAAGAAGCAAACAAATTCGATAATCATCCTCATTCCTCGTAGAGTATAGATCTAAAATATTAAAATTAATGTTACAAAGTAATTTAATAATATTCATTCTCTAATTAATTTTGTTACTGATTTTTTTTTTAAATCAAAGAAAGTTTAATCTTATTGAGTATTTTTATTTATATAAATATTAGGAAATGGTGATATTAAACATAGTGGATCAATAAAGGTTAAATAGAACTTTTTAAGTGATGGCAGCTCATGTGACAGAATAATGTATGCATTGAATATAAAATTTACAATTAGATTGGCGTCTGTTAAAAAAATTATTTAAGACCTAATGGCTCCTATATAAGATTCAGAATTGTCCTAAAAGAATAACTTTTTCATATATGTGCAATAATAATTGTTATAAGAATCGTAAAATCAAATTTTTTAAATAAATAAAATGTCAATAAATATAAAGATTAATATACTACATTCTACTATAATTCGATCAAATTGTTAATATAAAAATTGAATTGGTTTGTGATAAGTTTCTCTTCTAGGATAATACCTTATTGATCCAGTTTGTACTTATTTTTTGAATAAACTTGCATGTAGGTACTTAACATGTGTAATTGCAGATTTGTTAATTTCAGTCCAATAAAATTATAGAATTGGATTTTATATTTTGTTTAAAATTATATTCTAGGTATACTTACAAATATATTTATGGAAAATCTAGTAGAATAGTTTATTTCTAAACAACATTTTAAACACAAAAGGTTATACATTATCTCAAATGAAGTAATAAAACTAAGTCGAGTACCACAAAATTTTTATTAAAGATGAAATGAATAGGGTTGGCAACTAGTTTCGGCAAACTACCATCATCAGGCCTAGAATACAAAGTTCTTATGGCTGATCAGAAAATTAAAATAGGAGCATTGATATTACTTAATGAAATTATTATTATATTAAATTACTTGGAAGAATGTGTGCGTACTAGAGAAAAGGGAAGGAAAGGAAGGGAAAAGAGAGAGTAGAAAGGTGTTAAAATATGATGGGGTACATTGCTGTATGGGTAGATCAATGCCTTCCTTTCCTTTGATCTACCAAACAGCAATGTTCAGCTGGTAAGATGTACTCCATTATATTTTAGCACCTCTTTACTCCCTCTTTTCCTGTACCACAACTTCGCTTTTCTTTAGTACACATTCTTCTAAGTAATTTAATATTAAAATAATTTCATTAAGTAATATCAATGTTCCTATTTTAATTTCTGGTAAGTTGTACTTTGTTTTGTTCTCTCAGCCCTAACAACTTCGTATTTTAGGCCTGATGATGGTAGTTTTACGAAACCAGTTGAAATTGAAGAAAATAGTTCTTTGGCATTTTTATAATTCTTAATAAATAAAAAAAATCCACAAAAGAAACAAGTGTTTATAGAAAGACCACCCATACTCATAGATATCTAAATATAATAGTAAAATCACTTTATGATAGGGCAAAACTATTTGTTCAAACGAAAATAGTTTCAAAAACAAATGCAATTTTCTGAAGTCAGTTTTGGTAAAAAATAATTATCCTTTAAAATTCGTTAATAAACAAATTAGGCATATAAATGTTATGTTAATAAATAATTTTCACTTATAATCTCCCTAGAGCATGAATTATTGCCGGAAATTTTTTGAGTACATTAATTTTTTGAAAATATGCACGAGTCGCGACGAGGGATAATTTTCTTTAAAAATTCATGTACGAGACAAATTTTCCTCAATTAATTCAAGCGCGTGGGGGATTCGGTAAGAACATTTCACACAGAGAAAAAAATGCTAGGACAATGACGGTTTTGTTGGTAAATCTAAATGTCATTTTACTATAAACGTCAAAAAAATTCCAGTTTTATTTTATGCTCCTTTACTCCAAGGACGAGAAAAATTTCCGGAAATTTTTTTAGTTGCTACGGTAATGATGCGGGCTTTTAATTGGTTGAAAATGTTAGGTGTGAAATTTTCAGAAAAATTAAGTCCTACAGGAAAGAAATTTAACATTAGGACAACATTTAGAACTCGAAATACGTGACGAAATTAAAAAAAAATATAGTTATATACAAAATTCACTGTGAATGCGATATATTCTACATAGGAAAAAACTGAAGTCTAACATATTAGGATAAATGAATATAAATCTTATATTTCAAAAAAACAATTTGAAAAATCAAAATTTTGTGAACATGCTTAACGCAGAATGATATGTTAAAGAGCCTACTTTTAGTAATGTATATATTTTTCAAAAATTGTAATTTATCAGTTATCAAATTTCGTAAAATCCAATTATTTTTTTACCTATAGGTACTTACTAAAAATTGATAATCGGTTTTGATAACCCACTAAAAAAAACGTTAACTTTTAGAAATATAATGAGTTATGAAACACATAAAATTAACATTATAATTCGTAAAATGGAAGGAACCTTGATAAACAATTTATTTTTTTTTTAGAAAATTAACAAATGTCACCTATAAAGTATTTATAAATAGGTAGTAAAAACGTATTGACATCAAAATAAAAATGTGATCTCACAAACCGATCCCAAATATTTGAAATTGTTTTCTGATATATACCTTACATATCTTGTTGTATAAACGATTTAAAATAAAATTTATGGCATATAGATGACTTATAAAGATACATCGGTGTCAATATAAAAACCATTATAGAATTTAAAAATGTGTAAAAAATTGTGCAATGCAAAAACAACATGTTCTTTATTATTAAATTGAAAGCATTGTCCTTTAACTTGGCAATTAATTGATAAGAATGCTTTGTTATTAAATAAAGTTATATAGGGTATCCCAGGAGTTAATGAGCCAAAAATATATTACTTCCTATAACATTTTTTTGGTCGTTGGAAATTAAAATTGTTTTTGCTGTATGTATTAAAAAAAATACAGGAAATATGATACTTTGATTTCGACATAACAATATTTAAACCCATCTGGTATTATCAGGGGTGTAAGTAAATATTTAGGGCCGAGTTTAAAGGCGTTCCTCAAATGAACTCATCCTTTTCTCAAATCTTACTCAACTTAACACTCACTTAAGGATGAGTGGGCCAACTTCCTTCTTTCTGTATTCAGAACGATCCGAATAATTGACATTAATATGTTCATGACATTAAAGAAATAAATATACTGTAATAGTCGTGTGAAAGAGAGAAATAGTATATCAAACCCATGCGAGGGGGTGTTGAAGGCGGTACAAAATATCGGGGTCCGGTGCTTATGGGGGCCCGAGCCCAATACAGCATAGTAACTCCTTATTTTGTACGAATAAAAATTCACTCTTTCGGTTCTTAAAATTCTATAAAAATCTAACAATCGCTTTATTTCTAACGATTCTCAAAAACTCAATGACAATTCACTTATGACAAATTAGTTTTCTACTTGATTTTTTTAAAATTTCAATTTCTTCAAAATCAAACAATTAAACCAACCTGCGAGAAGTTACCCGGAATAAAAGACGCAATTAGAGAGTTATGGAACTTTTTTAACACCAGAAGTAAGAGTTTAATTAAATAGTATTTTAAAATATTTGGATTCTGTTGAATGCCTTCTATAATGGCATCAACATGGCTAAAAGTAACATTTTGAATGAATGTAAACTAGTAGTTAATAATTGGGGAATGTCAACTGAACTAGTCCGAAAAAAAAAACAGAAAAGAAAAATGTTTTTCCACGAAACATCAAATGATTCATTACGAGAACTTGATGGAGAGGAATACTTTACAGTCAAGTATTTATTGTAATTTTAGATGCTGATATTTAAAATTTATCAATAAGATTTGAAGCACCTAAAAAAAATTATATACTTGTTTAGTGTGTTGTGGAGATTTCTAAGTTTAGAATATATAGAAATTGAAGAGCAAGCCAATAGTTTTCAAAATCATTACGATACAGATATCAATTTTCAATTCAAAGAAGAAATAACACATTTAATAGCATCTTTTCTGCAAATTTTGAGGATACTGACATTACCCCATTTAATCTTTTAAATAAAATTCACAAATTAAAATTAAGATTCCTTGTTTCCAAATATAATTATAGCATTAAGATTTTTTGTACTCTCCCTGTAACCGTAGCCAAAGCAGAACGAACTTTCAGTCATATTTCTAGAATTAAAAATACTTTAAGGTCTACCATGGCTCAGGAACGGTTGAGTGGTCTTGGAATATTAGCTATTGATTCCAGATTAGTTAGAAACTGCGACTTTTCTAAAATTATTGAAAATTACGCATCTGCAAAAAGTCGAAGTATCTTTAAAATAACTTGTACGTGTTAAAATACGAGTAGTAGTTCGTGATTTTAGTAGTCACAAAATTGTTTTGTAGATTTTAATAATTTTTAGTTTGTTAGTCTGTAACAGAAAAAGGATTTCAAAAAAACTTTATTTAAAGAGTGTCACTGTAAATATCTGTGATTTATGTGTGTCACGGCTCTCGGCAGCCCTATGGAGATGCCAACAACATCAATCGGAATTGATATTGGTATCCTGCAAAATATCTGTAAATGAATGAAATTCCACCGCTCAATTTTTTGGAAATCACTGAAAAACTTGGACTCAACCTGTATACCGTTGGTGTGTGCAGGAAAAATTACACTATAGTAGATTATGGGCCATATCGATGCATTCGAAAAGTTAACTTCAACACCCTGTATAATCTAAACCGTTAAATTTAGAGCATTTGATCAGCATCGTGAGTTCTACATATAAAAAATTCTAGAAAATTCACCGAAAGCTAATTTCGCATTGATGCGATGCGTGGTCCTTTAAATGTTTAAAGAGTCTCATTAATTTCATAAATCAAGTCTATATTTTTACTAAGCTTTAATTAAAGCAGCAATTGCCGCTAAACGATTTGTGAGCTGTGGCATCTAGTCACGTCACTTCATACTTAAAATGAATAAAATATAAGTAACGACCCAAAATTATCTGCGGAAAATATATGGCCCATTACGTTTAGTTCTGTTTACCAAAACCCCATCCCTCTATATCCTATAAAAAATATAAACGTTCCAATAAATCTTTCCTTTCACGAATAGTCAAATCGTCAAAACGTAATTCGAAGATCGCGTGTAGAGAATCAAAATCTCGATGACAACTTCGTTTGATCAATATTTGCTCGGAGCGAAGAACGGGGAGGCGGTGGGATAGAAATTACAAGATTTTGTTTTCCCACCTTTGACTCTCACGCCCCCGATTTACCTGTGAGAGCGCATTTATTTTTACTTATTTTATTTCTATTTTCAGTAAAAGTCAGATCTTATTTACCAACTTATCTTTACAATGTACCTATGCTCTTTCCTTTTTTATTTTGATGGTATTCGAATGGTATTTTGTTATTTTGTATTCATTTCACAAAATCCATTTTTAATGAGAATGCCGATACTTTAATAATTCAAATTGCTATAAATTTAGAATCACAAAATGCTGTAGTTTCGAAGAATATGAATGTTTTGGTATTTTGGTTCTATATTAATAAACTTTTGAATATCTAAAAGGCAGAAATTTTTGATGGATAATATTTTAGTATTAGGTCTTAGAATTATAATACAAATATAATACAAAAAGTTAAGAGAATGAATTTTTAATTTTAATTTTTTCCTCTCACACTTTTTGAACTAGTTACACAGATTTTTTTACATATAACAAAGTCCAATGAAAGTTGTCAGTTAGGATCAAAGTACCAAAAATAACCAAATAAGTAAGTCTTTAGATAACTGTGTAGGTAGAAAAAATGGTGGTGTGGGGTTTGCGAACATATACTTGGCATACCCTCAGTCAGTTTATATGGGAACCGTAGGGTTTGCACATAATACAGGTAATTTTTTATTAAGCTTCATTTTTGTATTTTAATAGAGCAGCAAAATAGTGAATAGTTATTAGTAGTAGTAAATACAGAGTGTTAAAATTATAACAATAATTCAGTAAATGTTATGTTTCAGTTATTTTTTGACACACAACTTTTATATACTGTTACGTTTTGAAAAGATTTTAACTCTCAATTTGGGGTGGATTCTAATGAAAAAAAAGTATAAACATTATAATAAATATCATAAAATTAATATTTTTAATTTCTTTGATTCATTACTTTTAGAAATTTTACATAATCCTTTATTCTTCCTCCAAATATCTTCATATCTTTAGTTTATTTACTGCTCACCCATAACTTATTTCAATATATCTTCCTTGATTAAATATTTTTTTTTTGTTTTATTGAAACTAAATATATTGTTTTTGTTATTGGTATATAATTATTTTCATTTACATACATAATGAATGATCTTTCAATACTTTTCTCTTATAACATTATTTTTCTGACACTCCATAAAATTACAAAAAATTTACTTTTTTTTTATTTTTCATTTTTCATGTTTTTCAAAAATTAAAAATTTTCTTACTAGATTAATAAAAATTTTAAATCGTGCCCTTTACATTATTACTTAAATTTCTTTTCATATCATTTTCAAAGTTTTTTTTATTTTCATAATAATAATAAAAATAATGATGTACCAAAAAAATAAAAATAAGATTCTTTATTCTTCACAATTGTTGATTTAGAATAACTTATATACCAATTACTATCAATAAATTCTTTAAAATCAAACATTTTTTTTAACAATAAACTTTGTTTATAAAATTCAAACAAATCTCATAAAAAGTATTTCATTACAATACTTATCGGAGATATTTACATTTTAGAAAAATCCTGCACATTTGTAATGTTTTTTAACATTTTTGTAATAATCCTTGTCTTTAATCCTCAAATTGCATTAGTATTTAATTAAGAGTTTTATGCGGCACAAAATAGTATATTATATACCAAGGGACTAAAGTGTTTCCCGAGAGTGAAGATTATTGCCCGAGCGAAGCGGGGGCAACAATCACTCGAGGGATTAAAAGTAGCGCTTTAGTTACGTGGGACATACGCTATTTTTTGCACCTCGGGGACTAAAACTTTGAAATTCATAAGATAATTATGTGAAAAGACATACAATATTATTTCATAACGATAAATGAATCGATTACTTAAAGGTTATGAAAAATTATTGAAAAAAAAATAAAAAAGCCAACCTTGAAATTTATAATTTTAACGTTTTATAATAATTAATTGTGTTTGGAAAATCGAAAAAATTTATTCGCTTATAAACGAGGTCTTGTTATGTTACCCCAAAGTAACATATAGTTTGCTATGGTTTCTATTGGTTTTGTTATTCGAGGGACTAAAAATTTTTTAATCCCTCGGACCGAGGACTAAATAATATATTATGTACCAAAGGACTAAATCCCTCGAGTGATTGTTGCCCTCGCTCCGCTAAGGCAACATTCTTCATTTTCGGGATTAAAAGTAGCATTTTAGTCCCTTGGTGACTACTATTAATACCGAATTTCTGAAAAGGTATGTAAAGTGAGTAATTTTTTATTTTGAAAATGGCGGAAATAAAATAATAGAATAGAGTAGAAAAAACGAAATAAACACAAATTATTTCAAATATGTAATAAAACGAGTAGAAAAATATATTTTTCTTTGTTAGTTAAAATTTATGCCGAGCGCTTTCGGCAAACAATTCCATCATGAGGACAAAAAGTCAAGAAAAATCAACTTGAGAGCAAACAAAAGGGGGTTAATGGAAATTTTATATTTTGATTAAATAAGAAATGCTCCAAAAACGCGATGGATCAAAAATAACGTAATTGTCTATGGCCTTGGCGTTTCATAAACAATTTATGTATAATCCCTTTACAGTGCATATAAATTATATCGATTTAAATAACTCCAATGGAGTTATTTAATTGTATTTAAAGTTTTTTTTTTTTTTTTTTTTTTTTTTTTTTTTTTTTTTTTTTTTTTTTTTTTTTTTTTTTTTTTATAAGTTTAGTAATTTTCATACCTCAAACTAATTTACTGTTTGTTTTTTATTGGATCCAATCATATTTTAAGTGCTTTTTGTTATATATTTCATTAGTGATATTTTTTAACAACATTGTTTTGTTTATGGGCCTGATGATGGTATTTTTGTAAACCGAAACATGTTTCCTTGACTATATGTTGTCTCTATATTACATATTTGTGGTATGACTTTGAGTTTCATTAATCTTTAAACTTATTTAACATATTCAATTTTTAATTTTCTTTCAAATGATATTAGGGATCCCTCTATACCTAAATATTAAAATAAAGGTTTTATTTACAATATTTAAAAATTTTATTTCTTTGAATGATCAATTTCCCGCGACTTGTATATTACTAGTTTTTTAGTTATTTTATGCATCACAAAAACTTTTCACATTTATATATCTAACATATCTAGATACATCCAAAAATGCATAAACACAATAATAAAAAATCCAAAAATACCTACATACCAGAGTAAAATAAAGTTTTTTTTTCTCTGGTACTTAAACAATTATACTTTTTAAAAAATAAAAAAATCACAGGATTAAAAATAAATCTAATACATTGACATACATAGCGGAATATAAATTGGACTGGACACAACTAATTATATAGTAAAAATAATTGTTGAACGTCCTGATCCTGGATAAGGATTATCTAGTGTTTTTTTTAAGACAAATTATTTCTAATTCGACCCTTAAAGAAACAGTAGAAATACCTCGATTTAAAGATTTTAATACCCCCCGACAAACTTATTTTTTTGTTATGACAACAATGACGCATTCAAATCGAACTTTGTCGGTCGACCATTTTTCAAACGGGGTTAAATATTTCGACTGCGATCATATCTAATTTTCTTAACATGAATGCGTCATGCAAATGGTTTATCTTTTAATCAATGCCGCCAATGAGGGTGCAGATCGATAAATATAGGGGTGCGAGTACGTTTCAATTGGATAAAAGAAAATGTAGGTATGACCAATGGGAAATAAAGTGTTTTGGAGTCGGCGTAATCTTTCTGTTATTTTTTATATATTATATAGAGTTGGTAATTTTTTTTTCAAGTATGTATAATTACGTTTTTATAATAACTGTTAATTAAAATTGTAGGTAAACAAATTGCAGTGAAAACAGACTAAATTTGATTATAATTTCAATTACTTTTGTCCTATTACTTTCAGTTTATAGTGAATCAACAACATTTTTGGTAAAAACTTAAAAATTAAAAAATCACTTATTTTAATGAAATTATTCAATTTTAAAATTCTTTAATTAATTATATATCCTGTACCTAATATTAATTTGACAGAAAATTTCACTTCTGATAAAAGTTTCTAAATCAACCAAGATAATGTACAGGATGATGTCCAGAATACGCAAATTATAGGGCTTCACACGAGACGAGATAAGGCAAGACCTTCAAAAATCTCGTCTCGTCTCGGTCTCGTTAGTTGAGAAAAAAATAAGTCTCGTTTCAGTCTCGGTCTCGTAACCGTTCTATACCATATTTCTAGGATAGTACAAAACGAGACGGATGAGCAGTTAATAAATGTCTTTTCATTCCTGTCGTATTATTGTTTTTTCTGCTAATTCTTTTTCTTATTCTAGATTTTTCACACACTAAAACACATTGCTTTTTCTCATCTTTAATTATTACAAATTAAATTTTTTTTTCTTCAAATTTTGATGCCACCGAAGTATTTTTTTATTAACTGATTCAATTTCACTTTCATCTAATCTCGGCCTTTTATTAGGGTTAACATTATTATCACCTGAAGTCCAAAATTATAAAATAAAATATTTCACAGATTGTAGATTTCGTAAATATATCGTAACCTATGCAGACCTTTTTTTATTATAAAAAAAATTAATGTTTATACTGCATGTTAGTTTATTTTTCTCAGAAATTCAGAAAAAAAATCTGAAGAAATATAAACGAGACCAGAAACGAAACTCTCTGGTTTCGCCGTGTGTGGTCTCGGTATCGCCTAAATAATTTTCAAAAAGGTCTCGTCTCGGGTTGACGAGAAAAGTATCGTTCTCGTGTGAAACCCTAGCAAATTATGATTCATCCACAGCAAATTCATCGAAAAGGAGTTCATTAAAAACGAGTTCATCGAAAGCAATTCATCTACAACCGTGTCAATTTTTTTGTAGATATTTGAGAGGAATAGAGCTTATGTGAAAGCTAAAAGGGCGCAGTGTTCAATAAAAGTAGACAGACTACACTTATTAAATAACTATCCCTTTTAAATGCAAATCTACACTATATTTATCTGATTCTATAAGTATATAGGAAAATATTTAAAAAAAAAAAACTAATTTGACTTCTTAATGCTAACCGACGTCCACAACATTTTTAATATATAATTTTTTACAAATTTAAATTAAGTTTTGGGAGATCATTTTGGGTGCATATTTGAGAATAATCAAAATCAAAGAATATTAAATTTTTTAACCCATATAATACTATAACCAAAGTAGAGAAGATATTTTTCTTCGCCGAGAACCTACAGTTTTTTCGTTTTATACTTGGACATAGTCAGTTTTTAATTTTCCGGGTCCATAGAAGGGAAAGTATAGTGAACGAACAACAAAATCGAGATATCGATGGAAATATCTATTTAAGGGCCCCCGAGAAGATTGAGATCATTTCCAGAGTGAGGTCTGTCTGTGTGTAATCTTCCACGAAAGCTGCCAATCAAGCTGAAATTTGGTATGAATGGTTAGTGTGCGCCTCGAATGCGACCATTAGTTTTTATTTTAAATTGGTGCAGTGGCGGATCCAGAGGAGGGCAAAGGGGGCAATTGCCCGAGCCGCAAAAAAGAAAAATACAATAACTAAGCATTAAAACAGTAATTATTAAGTATAATTTCCTTAGTGTTCATTCATGAGTATTATAATAAACAGTATTATTATTGTTATTAAAGAGATGTTGAAATACAAATCTTGCAGTGTCCATTTTCACTGCTGCGCCTATGGAGAGAAAAGTGGATGAGAGAAAATGGCAAAGGGGAAAAATAACAATTACTGTTATTGATGTAATTAAGGAATGTGATGAAGATGTTTACCCTATTATTAATAGTTTAGGTACTCAAAATCCTTATCACCCTTCCCGTCAGCGTAGCCAGTGCTGAAAGATCGTTCAGCAGTTTGAACTTAGTGAAATCTTGGCTCCGAACTCATATGGGTGAAGATAGATTAAATGGGCTATGTTGGTTATTTATTCACAGATACGTCGAAAAGGTAATTGAACGTTACGCCAAAGGAGGATGAAGGAAAATGAAGTTAGAATTAGTTATCTAACATAAGCATTGCACATTATCATTCTCAGATAAATAGTTTTTCAAATATTTTGTGGTTGTACATTTAAAAACTGTATGTATGTCTTCAATGAATATTTAACATATTATTTTATGCTGTTGTTGACTTTCCAATATAACTTGAGTATTAAACTTCTTTTTTCACGAATATTGGTGTTATTTAATTCCCTGAATTATATTTGAAAAGTATGACTCAAAAACTTGCTTAAGGGTTAGCCATAATTATTTTGTTGGATTCAAATAGTTCCCATAGTTTATTAAAATAGTATTACCAACCAATTACCAATTAAATTTTAAAAATGCCTGGTTCACAAGTATGTTCGTAAAATAGTATATTATATACCAATGGACTAAAGTGCATCTTTTAATCCCGAGGGTGAAGCAAATGCGGGACTAAAGTACTAGTTTCACTCCCCGCGGAGTAAAAACAATATTTTGTCCTTCTTTTTTATCTTTTTTTCTTGACTATAGGCTACAGACCTGTGCGACCGTATTAACAAACAAAGTGGACGAGCTGACGCAGCACAAGGTGTAAAGTGGTGATAAAATTTAGGCGCCGCTTTTCTTAGATTAATGCTATTGTTCCAATATATAATATATTTTAATTTTTTGCAAAAGACATGTTTTAACGCTGTTTTAGTGTTTTGGTTCGCTGAAATCGCTTTAAAATATCTCTTAAGAGTAAAAGATTCTAACTATTATTAGGGAGGATGATCCTTCCACCCCCCGAAAATCTGTCCTGGATTCGCCACTAAATTAGTGCAGTAGAAGAAGATCCTCTAGTATTACATTGATTTTTCTTTTTTACGCATAGTTTTTTTTAAATATTAAAGATGTGGACCTGAATTTTGGTATGCAGATGCCCCTTTCGAGCTAAACCCCATTTAAGAATTTTGCATTTTGTAATTATTCAATATAAATTTTGCTTAAAATTCATATAAGTCATGTGCAACTACACACAATTTTTAAATGTTTAATAAATTTTTATCACACATAAATCTTAACTTGCTGCAACGTCTTCTAATGGCAATTAGTACAAGAACTCTTGTCGTTCGAATATATAGATATATTATTTTTATAACGTGAGGTTATAAAAAGTGCCCCAGTTTATTATAAACATTGTTAAAATGTGTTTTTTTTAATTACTCATTAGAAATAAAAAAAAATATAAAACAGTGATCTCAATATTCGATGGCGCTCGTGTTGCAATTTTCACATTCCAAAAATAATTTAGGCTCACTTCCGATGAAATGAAATCGTGGATTAGTTGGTAACCCTTAGCTATTTCCTTAAGTCATGTCGTCTGGGTTTTTCATACGTTAACGGATACCTGTTTTTTCTTTTGCATATCGTGTTGCAATTCAAAACATCTTAAGTGACTTATTTGTTTTGATCGACGTTCCATCATTTGAAAAATGTCTACCATCCATAAAAAAAACTTTATCTTATCGTATAAGGTTGTGAGTAACGATTTTCGTGACTAAACATATATATAATGCCCAAAATATGTTTATCACCTGTCCACCAGTGAAAATATCCCAACTCTACCCTATTCGTTCATAATAACGGTAACCAGGCAACCAGCAAGTGGGGTGGTGGAAAATATTATTTTCTCCTATCCATTTCACAAGAGCAGTTAAGCATACATTTTTATGGAGAAATGTTTTCATAGAGTTTAGTTAATTTAATTGACACCTACGTCATAGTCGATTCGATGACAATCGCGAGCGGTCAATAAACAATATTTTTCGATGAATCAAGTTATGTAAAAGTTGTAAGTTTGATAGTGATAAATTTTTATCTTATCTCGTCGAATTTGCCGGACATGATAACGACGAAAATGTGCTAGTTATTTGAAATTATGGAATTTTGGGATATGGACGACAGGAGGGAGACGCGACATCGAAATTTGCAAGGTACCCAAATAAACAAAACCACTTTATAGTTAATATGGAAAATAAAACCGCGCCGTCCGTCAGTCGCATCTTTAACGCGAAATATAAATAATTACGAAAATTGCCTCGACTTACTTTTTCCATGTTTTTTAAATATTTTTTTTCCAAATAAATATAATCCCATTTCATACATTTTTAGTAGTAATTAGTGAAAAACAACTATGATAAGGCTTTTTTCCACAATTAAAATGGTCGAAATGAATTATTATAGCAATTTTTCTTTCGATTCTAACTTATAATTATTATTAATATTGATTGATAATCAAATAACATATAAATAATAATTTATTTGACACTTTCAAAATATCCTGATTAATTTTGTAACTTTCCCTTTTACGATTATAGATCTACTGTTTTTGTCAGACATGACTTATTCGTATATTAGGATTAAAAAAACATTGTCTAACAAAACTAACATTGTCTAACAAAACTATGTTACTAAAAAATGGGTTGTTCCAACTATTTATGTATATTAACAAAGCCCGGAAAGCGAGCGACATTAGAAAAAAAAGTATAGTTAAAAGAAAAACAAATGTAGCAATGTGAACAAAAAAAAGTAGAAAATAAATTAAATATCAAATTGATTATTTTTTATTCTTATTTTAAGGTTTTGTAAAGATTGTAGAAAGCACTCCACGCTTTTTTATATTAAAGTTTTTTTTTGTCAATCACTTTATTCTTATTTTAATCACATGCAAAAAAAAATTATATCGAACAAAACATTTCCTGCATTGCTATTTTCCTACTTCACTTCGAACTTTGCTATACCGTATTTGCTCTTGACGGGCTTAAAGGATTTCCTATTGTGTGTGTGCTGTAAACATAAAAAAGAATTGTACCAGAAAGAAAATGTGGACAGTGAGTCGTAAAAAATAAGAACCGAAGGAGTTATCGCAAAGACAGAAAAAAGATATAGGAAGTCACAAGAAAGGAGAAGAAGAGGAGTTATCTCAACAAAAGCAATAGACAAAAATTTACAGGGTTATTCATTATAATTTACTCATCTCTTATCATCGTTATATTATTATTGCCTAAAGAAAGGTTGGTTATGACTGAATTTTGTCAAAATGCTATCAAAAGTACAGCGGATAAAAAAATATTAAGTATATTTTTTAAAATGGGATACCCTGTATATTATTAAATGTTTGGAATGATCCTTTTTTCCTGACTTAAAAAATATACCATATTTGAGTTATTAGTTGTCGAATAACTTTGTTAAACTAGTTACTATATCGTTTTAAGGATTGAAAATGGCATTTTGCTGCCGAAACTAATCCCAAGCTATTAATTTTCATTACATTTGCATGATACTGAGTTTTATTGCTTTAACCTGAACAAAATTATATTGATAGCTAAAAATGTCCATTTTTTACATAAAAAATAAAAAATCTTCAATGAGTATGATACTTTTTAGTAAAATTTATAATGAGACCAATTAACGATATTGTGGATAATAAATAATGTCTATGAACGTATTAAATAAATTCGATATCTTATATTAATCCCCAGCGGCGTAGACTTGCGTCAGTAGAATATGAGGCGCCCAAATAAAATTATACAGATTTATAAAAAAAGTATGTTTTCAATATTTCCAAAAACAAAAAAATGTAAAATATATTTCACAATCGTCTCGATTTAAAAAACAAAATGCCACTTTTTATACTTTTACAGTGCTGTAACATTTGGCCGCCTGTGTGATAAATTCAATTTTGTTACTTTTTATTGCAGTCGCACTTTTTTATTTGTGCTAGTACAGACATCGTTATATTTCACAAAATAAATTTAGATCTTGTGACAAATTCTCTTATCAATTCATCCAAGTTGGCATTTTGTTTATACACTTACTTATATTGGGATCCTAACATGCTGGCGGGGGTTCGTATCCCCCTCCCTAAATTGTTCGAAAATCAGATGTTATTTAACGTTATTTAAGCTAATAAGCTATTTTTATTTTTGTTAGTTTTTTTATTTTTTTTAATAGAAATATTAGTTTTTATTTTTCAATCTGTTGACTACAACTACAATTTAGGCTTATACTTTGACTGAATTTTGCACGTAGCGTAAATTTTTTATGGGTAAATATAAATAGCATGAGAGCCCGTGCGCGATGCCTGATTAGGGCGCTAAAAAAATCATTGAGCCCGGCCCCTAGTTTCACACTTGGCTGACATAGGCTCTAGGCGGCCCTGGACCCGGATAAATCGCTGAATGGATAAATCGCTGAAAGACTTTGACCCAAAATATAAAAATTGGTTCGCTGGTATTGATCTGGTAGTAATTCAGTAAGGACGCCCATACAAAAAGACATAATATAAGGGGTCTATGACAAAACGCCGAATGAACAACAAATCACCGAAAGGCTGGTCAAAACTCCGTAACTAATCTTTGGTTAAATCGCCGAAAGTGGTCCAAACGCCGAAAATGAGTCTTTGGACAAATCGCCTATCGTGGACAAATTGCCGAATCGTGTAAAACGACCCTGCATAGATCTGGTTTGTGGCGTCGAAGTCACAATTTTGCTTAAGATACCGACTGGGTACTCTGATAAAACATTCAACGTGGTCAAAATGCTGAAAATACTATTTGGACAAAATGCCGAAAATAAGAGTTTTTTGTAGAAATGCTTTTACATAGTATTTTATTAAATGTAGGTGACTTAAATGAGATGTTTGAAAAATGGAGATATGCTTTGGAATCTAGAAACTGAGAGTTATTTTTATTCATTGTATATTATACTAGCTGAATACTCATGCTTGGCTACGAAGTCTTTATAAGATTATAACAGTAAATTGCTTATTGTTTAAAAAAACTAAAAAACACGCTTTTGTAGCAATGTGAACAAAAAAATAAAAAATAAATTTTAAATTAATTGTAATATAAAAAAAATCCCACATACTAATTTTCCTGGAACCACTAACAAAATTTAAGATCATGCATCTCCATTTTTTAAATATCTCATTTAAGTCACCTACATTTCATAAAATATTATATAAAATCATTTCTACAAAAGAATCTTATTTTCGGCGGTTTGTCCAAAGAGTATTTTCGGCATTTTGACCAGCCTTTCGGCGATTTGTCCATTCGGTATCTTAAGCAAAATTGTGATTTCGGTTTCGACGCCACAAACCAGATCTATGCAGCGTCGTTTTACACGATTCGGCAATTTTTCCACGTTCGGCGAGTTGTCCAAAGGCTAGTTTCGGCGTTTTGACCAGCTTTTCGGCGATTTGTCATAGACCCCTCATATTATGTCTTTTTGTATGGGCGTCCTAACTGAATTACTACTAGATCAATACCAGCGAACCAATCTTTATATTTTGGGTATAAATATAATGCGTTTGAACTAGTCCAACCCTTCATCATAGTACCAAAATTTCTTGGAGAAATAATTGACGAAATTCGAGTGAGCCAAATGTGATCGTTCGCCGAACTTCAGTTGCTTTATAGGTTTTTTAGGAATGTGTAATGGTGGTACTATTAATAAATAAACGCCACCCATTCATAAATATATATAGTATATAAGTCTCAAAGACTAGAAGAATTCTGGTAATTTTTAATAGTAGATAAAAATACTTATCTTCAAGTTACTTTATAGTATCTTCATCGTAGACAAAAATGTTTAAGACTAAATGGCTACATTGCCGTCCAAGATCAAAAATATGAAACGGTCAAGACGGTTAAAACGCTGTCAAATCTTGGGTATGAGATGGTCTACAAGACAGTTAAAAGCTGGATCTCGACGTTTGATTTGTTAACTTGATTGTCTTTACAGAGGTGTTCTTTCGGGGTTATTAGCAACTTATATTTATACCCATTTTTGAGTCATTAGTGTTTAAATCAGAAAGGTTATCCATATCTCAAATGTGGTCAAAGTTTACAAGAAATAAAGCACAAAGTCAGCAACTAGTTTTTGTCACAGACCATCATCAGGCTATTATTTATTACTATTCGAAGGAAATATTAAACACCAAAGGTGAGATCCGTTAAGGGTAGTGAAAAAATGGTAGGTACTTGAAAAAATTAAAAATTTAACTTAAAACTACATATTACAATATTTTATTGTCAGCTCTCGGTCCCATGCGGGTTCTTTCTGTTCACACGCTTTTAGTCATTTTGTACAATGTTATTTAATATTTCCCTGACTTTGTGTTTTATTTCTTGTTATATTCTGCTTATTTCTCAGTGTCATAAATGAAGGACATACACATTTTTATGCCCGGAGAGAGTTATTTATTCTCAACCATCACATCACTTTTGCATATTTTGAAATAGTGAAGAAACAACAAGGTTTTGTAAAACTACTAAACCGAATTAGAGAAGTGTGGAATAAAAGAACAAACGGAAAATTAGAGAAGTGGGCACTCTGAAGATGTCGAGGGACTTACTTACAAATCACTCAAGTAATTCTTACATAGTTCATAAAAGACTTTAATTTAGTGTTACCATCAATATATATATATATAAAAAAAATAATAAAGGTAACAGAAGGTAACGAGTTGGTGCGTACACACTTAATACTGAAGAAAGAAAAGGCTGAGCGTACTTTCAAGTGTGTAATGAAAAGGCTGAGCGTACTTTCTAATATTCGTTTCATTACACACTTGAAAGTACGCTCAGCCTTTTCTTTCTTCATAAAAAAAATGTTTTACTACAACACGCTACATAGTTCGTCAACTGTTAGGAATGGCTCATTCCTAAGGATTTTTTTAAAGGCGGAAAACTACCTGTTATTCTATGTAATGTGGATAACAGCATAATTTGCATGTTAGAATGGCAAACGATGTGGGCGTTGCCATGGCGATGAGTAAACAATAAACAGGGATTTATTGAACAAACATATTTGCATGATGACCCCGTAAACATCTCTCGGCGTGTTTTGTTTCCCATAAAAAAAGAAATCAATTATTAGATAAACAAGTTGAATGGTAATTATCTCTAATTGACTTATTTATTTACAATTAGCGAGTATATGTCTAATAAAAATTATCTGGTTATTTCTCTGAAAGTCTAGAAATTATAATTTTGTGACACCGGATACTAAAACGAATCTAATATCGATAATTTTTTTCATTGTTAATTAATGTTTATTTAATATATTCTAATTATTTTTATAATGAAATTGAGCATAGATATCAATAAAAAATTGAATGAATAGTAAAGAATATTTTATTTATTTATTTATTTATTTATTTATTTATTGGAAGTCATAAATGCACCTCGTTTCTGCCCTCTTCTTTTCCTGCACTCCCGTCCTTGTATAATTCGCAATCCTTTCCTAGTCCTATGTGGCGTCCGCTTGTGCAAACTATTTCCTGTGGATTTCTCTGTGAACCTTCCTAAAATGGGTTATTTGTTCTCCTTGCGGCAAATCTAAAATAATCTTTTATCCCTTTTGCTCAGTTTCATCTTTAAAATAAAATATTTTCGTGTTTATCAATAACAATACTATTCTTATTAGATGAACTACATTTTACTAGTCACTATACTTAACTTCATAATTGTTAACCGTTTTGATTTTATCAAGATCTCATTGTTTATACGAGAAAAGCTACCAAAAAAACTCATAAATCCTGATGAAATGCATCATTACGTCACGAATATATATCTAGAACATATATGGATTAATTTAACCAGAAATAATTGAATTAAACTACTCATTTAATATTCAAAAATATATTCTACCTATAATTTTTAAAAGTGAAGCAAACATTCTTTCATTTGATGTACATTTTTTACGTCTGTAACAGTTGTATTTCCAGACTGAATGATATTTATATTTTACCTTCATTATCAATTTTTTTTTATTTAAATTTACGTTTGTTATAGGTCGGGGAACAGATTTCGTAGCTGGCATAGACAACGAAGCCTTGGATTTTTCTCAATTGGAGGACTTCATCAACAGCGAAGGTTCACAAGGAAACAACTCGTATTTCGGTGATTCCCTTAATACGACTCCAGCTTCCGGTAAACTACTCAATGTCATTGTCGAAAACAAACGAAATACCAACGGGTAAGTAATATCTTTTTTCCACTCCTACCATTATTGACCTATTTTTGTTTCGGAAACTTGTTCTTATTCGGTTTTTTTAATTATTATAGACACTCTCTTCCTGAGAGTCCTCCAGACAGCAGTTCTGAACACCCATACAGTCCTCAAGATGGTTGCGAAGCACCTATCAATAACCAGGAATCCATGTACACGAACCTTACGCAAAGTCTCTACAAACCGACCATTCTTAGCCCAATTTTAACCGACAACCTTATATTGGGCTCACATATCGTCGTTACTGATCAAAATAACGATCAATTACTCGAAAACGGTAGCATACTTCAAGATGGCAGTCTTATCGTGGGCGGAGATATTAGAAATGGAACAACAATACTCAATAACCGAACAATTCAAGATAATCTACAGAATGATCAAAGTATTTTGCAAAGTCGGATTATTATTTCGGAAGGAAATGTTACAGGTAACATTTGGTTTTAGTTTAAACCACATTTTTACAAGTAAATTTATTTTATTAATTTATTTCTGGCCAGGGTTGGGTGTTCAGTGGGTAACCCAATAAACCCCAGTGGGTTTTTTGGGTAAAACCCGCTGGATTTTTTTAAGTGGGTTTTTGTTAATAGTATTTTTCTTCTTTCGTTTTTTTTGAACTTAAACTCTTTGTATGCATTTTATTTTTTTAACAAAAATAGTAAGTAGAAAAATAATAAAACTACATAAATAAAAGGAAACCTATAATAAACTACCTAAATAATTAAAAAACATGTATTACTACTAGTCATTTGAAAGTTTTCAATGAAAACAAAATGTATATTTCCTTTTTTTCTTCTTATATTTTATAATTTTTATTCCTCTTTTTAAATTTCCTATAATTTCTCTTTTGGGACAGAAGATCTTATTTATGAACATTTGATGAACTTGAGACATTTGTTAACGAATATCTGCAATCTTTTTCCCTTTCACGTTTCTATTCCATAATTTCCTACTATTGGTTAGTTTCATCTTTGATATATTTTTCAACTATTATATTTTAGTATCAACATCATTTACATTTGTGTGAATTTTCATATTTCTCTCAATTATTATTCTTTTGGCTTTTTTATATGTTTTATATATCCCACATATAAACTTGATAGTTTCTTGGAATCATTATTATTTTGTGTTTTTTATTTGTTACTTTTTAACCCGGTTAATAATTATACAAAATAAAAATAACATAATTTTATTATTTGTAGATAATAATCGTCCGATTTTGCTAGCATCTTCAGAAGCAGCACCACCTTTTGATAGAACGATTTACAAAAATGAAGAGTTTGACAAAAATATGGTACATTTAGGGTACAATCCCAATTTAGAAAATATACCTAGAAATAATATAGATAATATATGTGAACAAAATTTGGAAAACATGCCTAACGTCTACACAAATTTACAAACAGCACCTAAAAAGAGAAAACTCTCTCAAGATTCACCTTTAGTTAAAAGTGAACCAGGTAAGAACAAAATTAATTTTATTCTATTACCGTAAGCAAATTTTTGTATAAATAATTAATTACACATTCTTTAGATCACTGTACAAGTCAATTGAGCCCATCGGAACAGCTGAACACTTCATTAGATGAAGATTACGCTTCTTCAGAAGCATGCTTATCAGAATCTCAATATCAATGTATAAGATTTAGTGCCTTCCAACAGACTAATTGGCATATGCTCTGTGATCAGAATCTCACCGAATTGTAAGTCATATTTCAAATAAAAACTTATTTTATTCTTATTAGATATTACATTCGTCAAGTTTATAATAATCAGTCAGTTTCTCATGGATTTTTTGTGGCTAAATTCGATCTAGAACTCAACAAATGATATATCTTGGCTAAGATATTGGCTGCTAAGTTTATGTATCTTATGTATATTTTTCCGTTTTAGACCTGTACCGCATTATAGGGTAGATGCAGATAAAGGTTTTAACTTCTCTAACGCCGACGATGCCTTTGTTTGTCAGAAGAAGAATCATTTTCAAGTAAGTATATCAAATTTTAGTTTTTAAAATAATTTCCGTTTATCTCTTTATTTTAGATAACTTGCCATGTGCAATTGCTGGGCGATGCACAATTTGTAAAAACTCCAGATGGTTTCCAGAAAATTTCTAGTTTTCATTTACATTTTTATGGTGTAAAACATGATTGTCCTACCCAAACCATTAGAGTGGAACAAAGCCAAAGTGATAGAAGCAAGAAACCATTTCATCCTGTCCTGTAAGATATTGAAAAAAACTTTAAGGATACAACTAATTTTTTTTAATACTAACCTGAAAAATATTACCGTTATTTAGTCTAATGAGAAGTAATATTTCTCTCCCTAGATAAACATTTATGTATAAATAATTACAATTAACGTCATTATAAGAAAAAATAAATAAAGTCTGATCTTGCACATTATATTGGTAAATAATATTTTAATTCTCAACTTATACTATTTTGCATAAAGGTAATTTTTGTTTTTAAATATTTTGTTTCAGGGTTGAATTGGTTAATTCACAGGTAACAAAAGTCACAGTAGGAAGGTTACATTTCAGCGAAACTACGTCAAATAATATGAGAAAAAAGGGAAAGCCTAATCCAGAACAAAGATATTTTCAGGTCAGTTACACATTTTTTGTAATCTGAAATCTATTCAGGCAATTAAGGACATGTAGTTCTTGAAACTTTTTCTTCTGTAAATTAATAAATGCATATTACAAAGATGAATTTATGTGTTTGTTGTATTTGTTCTTTGCATTAAATTTTATTTGCATTTCTTATATTTTTAGCTTGTTGTCGGATTACATGCCCATACAACAAACGGAAATTTTCCAATTATAAGCCATGCAAGTCAAAAAATTATAGTTAGAGTAAGTATATCTTCTTTCTTAATTCTATAATATGTAATCTGTTATTGTATTTTTTTTTATTTTAGGCGTCAAATCCGGGACAATTTGAAAGCGACGTAGAATTGTGCTGGCAAAAAGGACAAACACAGGTAGGTAAATATTTAATTAACTAATGTAAATTTTTAACAACAAATCAATATTATTAGCTATTGTTCAGGTTAGGTTGACCACATTTGGGCGCTTTTCATATTCAAAAATATCTGGTATTTAATAAATTCTTCATTGAAATTTTAAAATGTTAGTATTAAAAGTATCCAATATAACTTAATTGTTTTTTTTTTCAGGATTCTGTAGTTCATAACGGTAAAGTTGGTATTAACACTGATAGACCAGATGAGTCTTTGGTAGTACATGGTAATATCAAAATTACCGGGCACATCATTCAACCTAGCGATATTAGAGCTAAGAAAAATATTGTGGAATGTAACTCTGCAGATCAATTGAAAAATGTACAAAGATTAAGAGTAGTCAGGTAAATTATTTATTTTTACATGTTTTTATATAGAAAAGGTTTCTTATCAAACAATACTTACAAAAAATAATTCTAAATTAACTTTTTAATTTTTAAACAAAGTATAAGGTATGAATTTTGAACACTTTCTAATAGCACAAAAGGCCCAATTGATGTTTTTTATGGTTCATTTAACGTCAGAACGTCCGAGGACCAAAATAAAACGTTTTATAAACGTTTCTGCAAGAACCTTTTTAAAATGGACATAAAGAAACGTCCAAAATATGTCGACAAAACGTCAGAACTCATAAATTAGGACAAAACGTTTTGTACGCTACAGTACAATTAAAAACTACTACTAAACCTTTTTTGACCGTCCATGTCAGAATGATTTTTATAAAGTTACAATACGGACGTCTTTTAAACGTTTTAATAATAATATTAATTTTTTTATTTTCCATATGACAAAATTACATTTGTATAGGATTCGTCAATAAATATAAAGTGAGTTAATATAAAAAATAAAACACTAAGTCTAAACATATTACAACTCTAAAAATTAACCCATGGAATTAAAATAATTTTCCAGAAGAAACTCTGTTAATTTTTTCTTAAAATTACAAATATTTGCACATTTTTTTAGCGCATGTGGAAGTTTATTGAACAATTTTGGTCCCATAAAATTTGGTGCATTATAGGTTACATGCAGCTTTGCGTAAGGTACGTGAAGCTCATCAACAAGATGGAAGTGGAAGTATTCCATAATTTTTAAAATATGGCTTATAGTACATTTAAAATAACGGTAAAAGATCGGGAAACGCCGCACTTGACGAGACCACTTGTCCCCTACGTATTTTGGGGCGCTGATTACGAAAATGAGGGTTAAAACTAGCAGCAATGGTTGGAAAGGGTGTTTTTTGAAATTTTTTCAACCATTGCTGCAAGTTTTAATCCCCATTTTCGTAATCAGCGTCCCACAAAACATATAAGATATCTTAGTTTGCAAAACAACAAGTACAGTCGAAAAACACCCATATGTAGGGTTTTTTTTGAATTTTAGGGGTGTTTCAACCATTGCTGCTAGTTTTAACCCTCATTTTCGTAATCAGCGCCCCAACATACGTAGGGGACAAGTGGTCTCGTCAATTCCGGTGTTTCCCGACCTTTTACCGTTAAATGTACTATTACGGCGTTGTGAAATATTTGCTATACATCGTAACACTTGCTTTTGCGCAATAAAAACATTTGAAGCATCTATAGAGTTACCCCATAGACCTACTCCGTATCTGAGTCGAGAGTCAACTTAAGCAAAATACACGCTAACAAGTTGATGAGACTGCAGCACCTCTCGCAAGTTATTAAAATGATATTTCAGTGAATTCACTTTTCCAACAAGTTTTTGACAGTGATACTTCCAATTAAGAAATTCATCAATATACATCCCAAGAAAACGAACACTTTCATGTGTATGATCAAGACTGGAATTACCCATATCAACACTAAAATCTTCCAAAATTTTCTGCCTATTATGAGGTCTGTCTTATTGGCGTTAAAGACAACTGTAGAATATTAAAATATGTCACAATCTCTTTTTCGTAATAGAAGAGCATTCATCTTTTAACGCAGAAGTGTTGTTGGATGAAATTTTGCTGTTATTTCCTATTATAGAATCTATACTGTTGACATATAAAATAAACAATATTGGCCCCAAGATTGGCCCTTGTGGAACTCCCATATATATCTAACAGAGTAGAGTTAATTTGTTCTGTTGTGTTGTTTAAAATTTATTCGTTTTTAAATACACCAGTAAAAACGTTCAAAAGTATGTTTTCAGAAAAAGTACAAAAGTTACGTTCTTTAAATGTTTTTGTAAGTCGTTTTTATAGCCACTGTAAAAAACGTTCAAAACGCGTTGTGTCTTTGTGTCCACAAAAGTATATTTTGAGATAGAAAGTTTAAACGTTTTATTTGAGTCGTTTTTAGAACCACTTAAAAACTTTATAAAAACGTTTTGTTTAGGTAATTAAAAGTATGTATTTCAGAAAAAGACAGAAAGTTACGTTTTTTAAACGTTTTTGTAAGTCGTTTTTATAACCACTGTAAAAACGTTCAAAAGATGTTGTGTTTTTGGGTCCGCAAAAGTATACGTGGAAGTTCTAAATTATGTCTAAAAAACGTCTTTTTTCAACGTCTATATGACATTAGAAGTTTACACTAGAGAAAAACGTCTTATAAACGTTCTCGTGTACTTTAACGAACGTTTTTAAAACGTTCCGACGGTCGTTCGTGTTCCTTTTTTAAACGTCTCTGTGCTATTAGGGCTACTTCACAGAAAACAGTGTTTTATCATTACTCTTCAGTAACATTATGGCCAGATGAATCGTATTAAAATTCCAATTATAGGTATGAAACGCCATCTATATTATCTGGCTTGTAACTTTGATTTTTCAAAATTATGCATTCCAAACTCAATACTATTATGCCAAGATGTATCGGTTTCAAATCTCCAAAAATACCACATTATATCATGAAGAAATAAAGGTGTATACAATTCAAATATGATTCGGATGTATCCCTTTTAAATCTCACCTAAATACCACCGTATAAAATGAAGAAAAATAGATGTTATATTTCTTCACTTTTTAGTTATTTATTAAGATTCCTGACGACCAATCAATTCAATTTTTCGAATGTCCGCAATACCACTCCTTGATATTATTTTGTAAAAGCCAGTACTTACCTCGAATCGTTTTAAATGTCTTAAGTTCATTTTTATTGTATTTTAACGTCGAATTTATAATTTTTTCATAGATATGAATACGAACCGGCCTTAGCAAATCAATTAAGTAGGGACAGTGAATGTTCTGACACTGGAGTCATAGCTCAAGAAGTGGCACAAGTTTTACCAGAAGCAGTCAAACCTGCTGGAAATATAATTTTGCCGAATGGCACTTCTATAGATAATTTTTTGGTAGTAAATAAGGTATAAAACAATAATTAAATAAAAAGTTCTATTTGATATACTGCCATTTTACAGGAAAGAATCTTTATGGAAAATATTGGTGCTGTGAAGGAATTGTGTAAAGTAACGGATAATTTGGAAACGAGAATTGATCAGTTAGAGAGAATAAATCGGCGATTAAATAAATTAAAGAGAGGGGATAGTCTTAAGTCAACGAGCACTGGTAAGTTTTTAGACTTCTAAACCCTAAAAGTTTAGAGAGAAGTCTTATAATACGGCTCTGTCTGTCTGTCCGCATTTATAACTTAAAAACGGAAAGAGCTGGAGACAAACGGTAAACTCAGCATACCTTGAATAGATTTTCAGATTTTTATGACTATTACCGGTTTCAAAATTTCGTCACGTGTCTGCTAAGCACATTTTTGTAAATTGTTTTTTCAAGATTATTTCCGCTTTATTTAATTTAACTATACACTGTGTCCTACTTTCAATGAACATCTATTTAAAAGGACAGCATTTTTTTAATTGAGAACTTTCGAAAATGCGCGATTTTAATGTTTAACGTTTTTCTCTAAAAACTAAGAGTTAGCTCGAATTCAAAAACACTAAAATGCTCATATATTTATCTAAAACTTTTCTTATTTAAACGCGTTTTTATAATAAAAAACATATTGATACATTCTTGTCGAAATTAGGATACAATGTATACAAAAAACACTATTGCATAATAGTTTTTTTTGTTTTAAATAATAACACGTGGATTTTTACAGGAGGAGTTCACAATGTCTGCTATTTGTCTTTTTTTTGTCACTTTAACACATAGATTCAGCCAGGGCCGGTTGAGGAGCGCTGTAAGGACCGGCCCAAGGCTGAGAGTTCTATAGGGCGCTAAAATCGGGATCTCCGGGACCCGGTTGAGGTGGGAGACCTTCGCTCATGTATCCCTTGGATAAGTCTTCGTCTTGAAGAATTAATTATCAGTGAAATATCAATTTAGTTAGTAAACGAAAAGCATTTAATACCGAAATTAAATTTATTTTTATTTCACATGAAATTTAACTATTGGTCCTTCATTGGAATTTGCGGAATAATTAATATTTATTTTTTTTTATTTATAAACAGTTTTTTTTTCAAAAACGTTTTGAAGATTTGAAATTTTGAGATTGTTATTTATTTATCTATTTTATTGCAGTTAATAGTTCAAAATTATCATACTCACACAAATGCTCTAAACATCACCATTGCCAGAAGGATGATGAACTTTGTTCAAATAAATTTATTCAAATTGTTATTGTGATATTGGTACTAATCATGGCCTTTTGGTAAGTACAATTTATATATAATAACGTTCTTATTGCGGCTTGCGGTAGGATTTAACAATCAGAAATTGTAACGTAACGAAAAATAGATATGTTGAAAAGTAACAAGTCATTTTTTTAGTAAAGATTATTAATTTAAAATGTGAATAGTTATACATTTTACGATTTTTTGCGAGTTCTTACTATTTTTACAATTTTTTATGATTTTTTACGATTTTTTCCGGTTCTTTACTATTTTTACCATTTTTTTAAGGGTGCGTTTACGACTTATGGGTTTTTACGATTTTTTGCGAGTTTTTTTTTTACAATTTTTTACGGTTTTTTACTATTTTTTTTTCAATTTTTTATCGTTTTTACGTTTTTTTACACTTTTTTACGGTTTTTACGATTTTTTAATATCTTTACGGGTTTTTCGATTTTTTCCCGTTTTTCCGTTTTTTCTTACTATTATTTAACATTTTTTACGGGTTTTTTCGATTTTTTACTCTTTTTTTACTATTTTTTACCATTTTTTAAGGTTACGTTTACGACTTGTTATGGGTTTTTACGATTTCTTGCGAGTTTTTACTTTTTTACGATTTTTTATGATTTTTTACGATTTTTTACGATATGACCTGTTTCGATATTTTTAAAAATGGCGGAGATATAATTTTTTTTGATAATTCAACCCTCTGCAGTTTCACCCCCGTAGGTCGGATAAAAAAAAGCTTTATACAAATTAATTTTATAATAAAATATGAAAAAAGTGAAAAGGACCTGTTACAATATTTTTAAAAATGTCGGATATGAATTTATTGAAATTTCAAGCCCCTCCAGTTCCACCCATGTAGGTCAAATCGAAAAAAGTTTTAAGCGAATTAATTTGATAATGATTGGGACATAAAAAAAGTTTTATGACCTGTTTCGATATTTTTAAAAATGGCGGAGATATGAATTTCTTGAAATTTCAACCCCCTCATATTTCCACCCCCTTACAGGTAGAATGCCCAAAAATAATAGGGTTTCTCTCGTAGATACGATAAAACCATTGGCGAAAGAATTTTTAAAATCGGACGACTGGTTCTTGAGTTATTGTCTCCACATCCATCTAGACCGACGGACATGAATTTTTTTTACCTAATTGTGTTGTAGGTGGCTCAAAACGTCGAGAAAAGTCATTTTAAGCCAAAAAAAATTTCAAATTTTTTTCATGATTTTAATACTTCCGGTGCGGACCGAAATAATTCCGATGGGGATCGAAATAATAGAGAAAAACAAAGTGAAATAGGGTAAATCAAGCAAAATAGAGAACAATAAAGAGAAATGGGGAAAAACGATGGAAATATGGAAAAAATATAAAAATACGATGAAAAACGAACAAAAATAGGAAAAAACATTGAAAAATAGGAGAAATTGAGAAAATAGACAAAAATAGGGAAGCATGGGGAAATATAGAGAATGGAGAAATATGGGAAAAAGAGGGAATGATAGAAAAAATAGAGAAAATAGAGAACAATAGAAAAAGTATGAAAAAATAGACAGAAATAGTAAAAAAAGGAAAATAGAGGGAGAAAGAGATATTAAAACACGTACTTCCAACCGCACAATCTTTTTTAATATTGTCAGATAAATATTAATTAATAGATCTGACGACCACTGACAAAAAGTGCTCGCGAACACTAAGCGCCCAAAAAAGTTCTTAAAAATTGCCATCACTAAGCACGTGTTACATAAAGTGCTCTAAAGGACCACAAATATTAGATGCGGAAAGGAAATATTTTCAATAGCTGACAATTATTTTGATAATTTTTATTGTATAACGTTTTAATATTTATGAAATTAAATTGAGTATCTGTTAGACAGTGTACGTTTATTTAACTTAAAACATTTTTTCTAATTCTCATAATTTATTGTTTACATATTTTGTTCATTTAACATATTTTTACAGTCTAGCAGCTATCACGACACTATATTTAATGGAAGCAGCTCGAACTACACAGTATATTCAAACTAACATAGAGAGATCTCATAAAAATTATCCAGCAACAAAAAGGCCCGAGAGGACCAAGAGTTCCAAAGTATCAACATGGCATTCAACTTTTCCTCCTTATCAGACCACAAATGTTTATAAAGAAGAAGGTAATTTCTTTCCGTTTTTTTTTTATATTTAAGTTAAAAATAATCATTTGTTTTAGAAATAACCAAAATAACTGTCGATCCAAATGTAATTAATAGAAAACCCAGTATAATAATAGGCAGACCTTTAGATTGTATTGCTGTTGACCAAGATCTCGAAAATTCAAATTTATGTCAGGTAACTAAAAGTTTGTTAATACAATTAAAATAATTATTACCAAGACCATTATTTTTGTTTTTTAACTTTATTTATATAGAAGTCAGAAATGAGTCATTATTTTCTTTAAATTGGTTTCCAATATCAACACACGAGAGGATTTATCCTTCTCAATAATCGCTAAAGTTTCAAATATTCTGACATTCTAAAAACAACAATGAAGGCCTTGAATGATTCATCAAAATGTCTAGCAGTCTTTTTGGATCTAGCCAAGGCGTTCGATACTGTGAAACACTCAATTTTAATTACTAAACTACATAACTATGGCATCAGATGTATAGTACTACAGTTATTAGAAAACTATCTATCAGATAGAACTCCAAAGAGTAAAAATTGGAAATGCAACTAGTTCTGACACCGCGGTAAAAACTGGCGTTCCACAAGGAATAGTGTTATGGCCAATTTCATTCTTAATATATATGAATAGTATCACACAAATTAAAAACTTCGAAGGTCATATAGTTTGTTATGCCGATGATACAGCTATAATATTTTCTGGAAATAAATTTAAAAATGTAAAACAAACGGCAGAAACAGAATTAAAAAGGTTACATTTATGGCTAAACCATAATTTATTAACTCTAAATATAAAAAAAACTAAATATATCACGTTTACACCCACAAAAGTAGATCAACCGAATAACATAAACATTAAGCTTCACTGCTCATCATGCTCGCAACTTAACACATGCGATTGTGAAAACGACATCAATAAAATATCTTGGAGTAATAATAGATCAGCACCTAAAATGGGCGGAGCATATATCACATACGTAGCAAAAAGAGTAAGAGTACTGATGCATAAATTTTACCAACTTAATTATCCTAAATACATCTCTGGCAGAATCCATAATAAGATATTGCATGACTGCATGGGGCGGAGCATATAAAACAACCTTAAACAGTCTACAAATAGCACAAAACTTGCTAATAAAAATTCTTTTTCAAAAAAACAAAATGTATCCGACTGATCTATTATATAAATAAACAAACTTATTTAATATACAAAACCACTACAGCTATCAATGTTTGCTGCGAATATTTAATGAACAAGATAAATTACTTCAGCACTATTCAAAAACTAGATCTGCAACAAACTTAAATATAAGAACTGAAATTTAAAAAAAATCAATTAGTCAAAATTCATATTTCTATCACGCCCCTAAATTATATAATCTCTTACCTGCTAACCTAAAACAAATGAATAAATATAGAACTTATAAAAAAGAAGTAAAAAAATTCATAATAAATCATACTCATGGACTAAATATCTTTAAATAAATAATAAAATGAACGAATAATTACTATGACAAAAGATCCGTTCTTGATATCGTCCACCTTCTTTGGCTTTCATTCATTCTTAACCTTCTCCATTTTTGATTAACATTATTATTATTATTTTTCCCTTTAGTAATATTGTCGTCACTACCGTTACTTTTTTATTGTTTTTATAATATTAATGTAAAATTCAAAATAATTAATTCTAACTAACCTTGCTATAAATGGTATAAGTATAAATTCTGTACAGCACTCAACTAGGCTGTTACCACAATACAAGCTTTAAATTGCTTAGAGTGGTTTCTCGCACAAGTGTAAACCTATTTATTTGTTGTATACCTGCACTAATAAAGCTTATTATTATTATTATTATTATTATTCTAGATATTTTGTTGTACAAATCCTCCTCCAAGGCACTCGCAAGAATTGCCTTCATCACATTACACATCAGAAAAAAGGTTATCAAATCCAAACCGAAATAAAACAGCACCTTTGATCAACTTGGAGAAGGTGAAATTATCAAAACCTTTTCACTCAAATGATATTGATAATAAGCAGAGAACGAGAAGAGACACATTTGGTGAAGATACAAACCTGTTTGATCTATTTGGTAAGTTAATAAATCAAAGGCTTATTTATTCTGCATCAAAATAGACTAAAGTTAAGGAGGGTCACAAATAGCGAGATTTTTTGAAAACATCAAATTTCCATATATGAGAAATTTAATGTTTACTGGAATGTGCTTTTATGCTCCTAAATTTTTTTTAGTTTTAGTCAAAATTATATTTTTTTGTGTTTTAGTACAAAATCAGTTTGTTAAAAATACCTTTTATTGTCTGTTTTGAAATTGACTTTAAAATGACTTAAATTTGCTATGGTTTGTTTTTAGATGATCAGATGTTCTCCATCATAATCCACGGAAGAAATTTCAATACAACATTAACTCCAAAGTACAAAGAAGATACGAACTCGCAATACAACATATCGTATTCCGTTCCTATATCGAAGTACATGCCCGATGAGTTTATTAATCTTATTTTTCGGTAAGTTACTTTTTAAAATAATGGTATGAAGTACGATTTAAGCAAAAGAAAATTGTTTTTCACTGTTTAAAATAAAATTCGCATGTTATTTTAGTAAAGAACTTTCTTTTAATCAATAAATCTTAAAATGTTTCCAGTTTTTTTTTCACTGGTAACAAGCAAAAAATATTACACGGGGTAAAAACATATGATGTTTTTAGTACTTTGGCCCGAAAAAATCACTTTAACAATTAACACAAGAACTATACGTAACACGAAATTTATGGACATAATGCTATGAAGACATTTTAGTGTTTTAATCCCTTTTTTTCCATTTGTTCCAGATTTTTCCAGTTTTTTTTCTGTTTATTACGGTTTTTATGATGTTTTACGATTATTTAGCATTGTTTACAAAATTTTACGACTTTTCACTAGTTTTTACAGTTTTTTATGTTTTTTTTTTACAATTTTTTACCATTTTTAATGATTTTTTACGTTTTGTTCCGATTTTTTACCATTTTTCACGTTTTTTTACGAGTATTTACGAAATTTGACGACTGCCTGTTTTGTACGATTTTTTTACGATTTTTTACGATTTTTTATGATTTTTCACGATTTTTCCTTTTTTTTCGATCTTTCTCATTTTTTTTAAATCATTTACGAAATTTTACGACATTTTGCCTGATTTTTACAATTTTTTACGTCATATCTTTCTTGATTTTTTAATTTAATTACGAAATTTTACGACTTTTTGTCTGGTTTTTACGATTTTTTTACGTTTTTTTTACGATTTGTCACGATTTTTTACCGTTTTCACGGTTTTTTACGAGTATTTACGATTTTTTAAGATTCTTCCAATTTTTTTGTATCTTTCTAAATTTTTTTAATTATTTCCGGAATTTGACGACTTTGTCTGTTTTTACGATTTTTTTTCCATTTTTTTCTCTTTCTCAATTTTTTAAATTATTTACGAAATTTTACGACCTTTTGCCTGTTTTTTACGATTTTTTTACGGTTTTTTACAATTTTTTACGATCTTTCACGATTTTTTTCTCCTTCATGATTTTTTAAATTATTTACGAAATTTTACGACTTTGTCTGGTTTTTACGATTTTTTTCGTTTTTTTACGATTTGTCACGATTTTTTCCATTTTTTTCTTTATAAGTTTTTTTTAACTATTTACGAAATTTTACGACTTTTTGCCTGTTTTTTTCGATTTTTCATGATTTTTTCTCAAATGTTAAGAAAACGTAAAAGGCCGTAAAAATTAGCTAATTAATTTTATAAAAATTAGAACATGAAAAAAATCTAATAACCTGTCGATATTTTTAAAAATGACGGATATCAATTTTTTGTTAAAATATTTTCAAAAATTGCGGATATGAATTTTTTTAAATTATAACCCCCTCCAGTTTCCACCCCTTTCAGTTAGAATGCCCATTTTTAAGCAAAAAAAAATTTTCAAATTTTTATATGATTTTAAAACTTCCGGTCCGGACCGAAGTAATAAAAATCTTAGCAATATTCCAGTATCGTATGTCCAAGTGATTGTATCTAAGTGCCAGTCAAATCTATATTAATCATTAAACACATAATAATATACCACATTAAACATTCTTTAAATTAATTCAAAATATTACACTACGTTATTGCTATTTCAGGTCGACTCATTCTAATATAAAGGAAATAGAACACTGTTACAATGATTACAAACAACATGAGTGTCCTTTTGTCAGTTCGGCAGCTTATTATGATGATAAAATGAAAATTAGACATAAAGTTAACGAAAATAGTCCTACTCAAGTTATAGGATACCAGAGCGTAGTTTTTGAAGTAGACATGATCGACTTTCAGTCAAAGGTGATGACATACAGAGCATCATTGAGGCAAATTCCGGTAAGTTTTAGAGCCGTTGAATTTTTTTTTCGAAAATTAAAAATCGAGATCAAATTAGATAATACCAGTTTTTCATTATTTTGACATATAACGTAAGAATAATTATTTTTTCTTGCAGAATACATGTAAACTCTCTTCGTCCAAATTGGGATTAGAATATGTAGAATACAATTTTCATTTTTATAGACACTGTGATGAATAAGATCTTTATATTTTTTCCTTATTAATTTTAAGCAATAATTAACTGAACAAAACTATTATCATGACAAGTTTTATGTATATTTTGATTTGTATAAAATTATTTTTTAAGGGTGTATAGAATGGTTTTTAAGATTTTATTGAATTTCAAAAAATTGTTTTTAGCATTATGCTTTACAAATTGAATTTTATTTTCGATCGCAAATTTTACGTAAGTTGAATTTGAAATGTGTTTGCTAATTTTTAGAGAACGATTTTTTATTTAAAAAAAAACATACTTTTTTATTATGTAAAATTAGCAAACACTTTTTCGATATATTTATTTTAAGAAGAAATAAATCACGTACCTAGATTTTATATTAGATATTTATTTTAGTCTTTTACTACAAAGTTCTTTTAGTTGAGAGTGTGCAAGATTAATTTTATTATTAGTTAATTTGATTAATATGTAGATTTATATTTTAACACTAAACTTGTAAACATTCACAAAATATACACTTTATGTTTGTTTTAGAAATATGTAATATATAAATCTAATGATCAACAGTTAAAGGTTGTTAAATAAGTTATGTACATTTCAACCATCGAAGTTGAATAAAAAAACCAAGCTATTTTTATTTTTGTGGAAAATCAAAAGTATCGCTACACAAATTGTTTTAAATTGATTAAAAAATATATTTTGTTTAGTTCAATGTGTTTCAAATCCAAAAAAATTATGAAAAAAGACAAAATTATTTATTGGTCGTTTTACAAATAAAAATTAGAATGAACATAATAATAAAAATAAGCTATCGAAGTTGAAAAAATGTTTCGACATTAAAAGCCACCTTTATTTATTAACTTGGATATAAGATCATTAGGCACTTAGAGCAATCTGTAAGTCGGACAGATATAAGAACTTTTCAGAGCCTAACGTGATTATGTCCCCCCCCCCACGTTTTCGAGCATATTGAACACGATGGTGATGTCGAGACCAGAGAAAAAAGGTCTTAACAAAAAACGAACAACAAGAGTTTCTTGTTTGTTGCTTTTAAGGTACGGAACCCTAAAAAAGAAACCTATAGAGTATAAAAAGAGAAGACCATTTGAGGAGTTGGCGGGCGTTGAGGAGAGGTCTCTACATCACCATCACGTTCAACACGCTTGAAAATGAGGGAAAATGGATTTTGCTAATATGAGATGGTGTATCCGCATTTCACGTCTTTGGAGGGTGGTGTGACCTCGTATAGATTTAACAACATCCTCAAAAACGTGAGGTGGGTTATAATCTCCTTAGGCTCTGAAAAATTCTCATTTTTCGACGTTTCTTCCGACTTACAGAATGCACTAACAGATCTAGGCTAGAATTCGATTTCGCAAGATGTTTATTCTCTAGGAATAAGATTAACGGATGACACTGATTACAGTGTCTATTTTATTTACAAAATCATTTTCAGCTGTCATGTTTGTAAGATTGAATAGGGCAGTGTCAGCTGACGTCACAATATAAGAGTACGTGTGTCTTTCTTGTTGATTTTCTACAAAAATCTATATGTTAGACAATATTTATTGACTACGTTGTGATTATTGTTTCATTCCTAATAAGGTAAATATTAAGTGCAAATGTCTGTTAATTTCACATTCCTATACAGATTTGGCCAACATGCAACAGCCAAGAAGCACAATAAACGATATGAGAGGAATAAGAACAAAATATTTTAGTATACGCCTTTTTAAATACATTCGTAATTTATCGTAGCGTATCTGGGGAAATACGCAGACGGTCTGAGAGTTTATCGTGCCAGATCGGATTCAGCTTTAGCCAACTTCTGATTATCACTCTACAAGGGATTTGGCTATTGTTTATTGCTTATTTGAACCCTTAATTCATTAAGTTTCCATTTTTTATAATAATATATTTATTATTTTTTAGAATCTACTTTTATTTTTAGAATCTTTCGATTGTTTATTATTTTTCTTTTTAAGAATACCTATTTATTTAATTTTTAAAGCCTTTATGCCTAAAAATGTAAGCATATCCAATAATTCTAAAAATTAGAAAATATTTGGCCCTAACAAATATTTTCTTATTTTAAAACTAACCATAAAGACGTAAAAATATAGCTATCCACAAATATCCTCTTCCGCAGTTTATAAATTACTGGATAAATATAATTTAATGTTAAGCCAGCCGCGAGCACATCGCTCTCATCAACACGTTACCCTCAGAGTGGTGGAATAGGGTGAAGTTAATGTTTCGTCTTATTTATTCCCATTGAATCGTTGTATAAATACATTCTTTTTCCTCTCATTATAAATTCGCTATGTTCCTTAAAAATACTACCAGATCTGTATAGTATTGTTTTTTACGTTAAATAATATATACTACAAATGTTTGTGCGGTTGTTGGTTCTGTGCCAACTGTACAAATTCACACACTGAAGAAGTAATGAAATATGACTTTTTTCAAAATCTTCCGATTTCAACAAAGCTTGTATGGAACACTTCCAATATAGCCCAATTTTTCTCATGTTCTCGTGAAGAGAGGTATTTCTAATCACCATTTCAATACCAAATAGCGAGAAAAAGCTCGCTACTCGCAACTTAGAAGTTTTTATAGCCGCTCCATACTGGAGGACTGAAAAACATTACTTATAGTTGAAATTCAATTTTCTAAATTTTTTTATGTAATAAAATAAGTTTTCTATAAAAATTTTTACAATTTAAATCACCATGGATCATTAGTTTTCGAAGGACTTATCCAGTAGGAACGAATTTATTGGTTTTATATTAATGAAAGAATAGGTTAAAGAACCTAGTTGCTTGTGTTGATTTTCATTGTTCTTATAATAGAACAAAAGATTATCCATAGCTCAAATGTGGTCAATTATTATGACTTTGAGTTTTATTTTTCGTTCTTATAATATTCATTAATTAATAAAAATCAATAAAAAGTAAATAATTTATTTTGAAAGTGGCGCTTTTTCTTGACCAATAATTAACGTTTTACTTTCTACAGCATGGCCAAGATTCTAGCTTTGTTCTTTTGAAGAAAAATTTGACATACTTCTTTCCTTCTTTTAATCATAACAAATGAGAAAACGAGAGTTGCCAGTTTTATCGATATGACAACATAGCCAAATATAATCTGTTTCAATTGGGCCACGTCACAAGCCACTATAGCCCCGATATTCAAATTTTAAGAATTAATTACAGCCGCGGGATCGGTCTTAGAAGGGCTGGACCCTGTGCAATATGTTATGGTAGGTCAAAATTATAAAATAAAAATATAAAAAAAAATCACTGGATGAATCCATTAATTCTTCATACCATTGTCATTGTATAATTGAATATGTCGTACTTGTGTAACCAATTTTTTGCTTGATGATGGCCATGAAAGGGCCGAAACATGTTGCCCCTCGCTAGTTAAATATTTAAATTACATTATTGTGGTACGAGTTTTTTATTATTCTTTGAATAATTTTACCACATTTGAGTATGAATAATCTCCTGTTTTTTTTTTAATTCTACTTATCAAAAAAAATGTGTCTCTTACTTTGAATTGAGAGAAACCATCCCTTTCGACACAGCACGTCTCTCTTTTCTATCAGACTCTTATCCTGTTGGATGGGAATCGAAAAAACTTAAAAGTTTATGTCCAGATTGGATTATTTACTACAACCAACAACCGCACAAACCTTCATAGTATATTGTATTTATCCTAAAAACTAATACTATATAAAAAAGTTAATCGTGTGACAGTGTGTTTTCAGACTGGAAAATGATGCTTATTACAGGTTAACTTAATTTACCTTGTAAGGAATGAAACAACGATCACAACGTAGTCAATAAATATTGCCTAACATATAGGTTTTTCTAAAAAAATTATAAGAAAGACACACGTACTCTTACGGAGAATGCCTATGTTTGCTCCCCGATCAGCTGTTTGTCAACTGTCAGATTAGGTCACTGACACTGCCCTTTTGTCATTGACATATATATTGTCACTTACAGGGTTTGCAATTGAAAGATTCTGCTCGAATCCCACCAGAGATCTAAAATCTATTTATGATTTTTCGATAGTTAAAAATTGATTTTAATGCTTAGGTACGATTCTCGACTACACAATTCACTGTTATAGTCTATTCCACCAATATACGACTGTTTTGGAAGCATCGACTAAAAGGTACAACTGTACTGAAAGGGGGAATCATTAGCAATGGATTTAGTATTTCTACGAAAATAGAGTTCAAATTTTGGGACCATATTTAAAATTTTAATATTTAGTGCCTCTTCATTTTTTTCTCAGAAATGCTAAGGTAAGATGCTCTAGATAATCTGTTCTTTTTTATTTTCAGTAAGTAGTTTGTGATATTTTGGATCAAAAAATAGGGTCTCACCAGTGAAATAAAATAATTGAGTTTATTTTGCCAAAAATATTAGAGGAATTTGCTTTCGTACTTTCTAAATGCTGAATATTGGTTGTCACCTATATAATCCTAAAAACGCGTAAATTGGTGAAATAGCTTATAAGTTCCAATTAACAGTGCTAGGAAACAATAACCCTTTGTTAAGAATGGTAAACGTAAAAAAATTTCACTTCTCTACTTTTAAGTTCATTGCAGAAGTTCTGGTGGGTTAATGTTTAGGAAGGATTAAAACCCCAAACAAAAAAATATAAATGCCATCTGTAAATTTGTAATTTATTAGGAATAACTTTTGTTACAAGTGAAGAATAGTTTGAGAAATATGTAGAAAAATATAAAAAAGTATCAACAACTCTACTTCAAAGAAGTAAAATTATACCACACAGACTATGAAATTTTATATAGTTTATTAGGTTTATCTAGTAGGAAAGTAAAAATGACAACTTTTCTATTTTTTACTTGACCTTTTGAATTCTAGTCTAACAACCATTTAAAAAAATCATTTGTCATGTACTTAAAAAAGTGTATCCGTCCAATTCGTGTTTATTTTTTTAAATTATATCCTCTATCACACTTATAATATGAATTTTTTTATTTAAATCAATAACTGTGATGGAGGATAATAAGGAGGATAGAATCCACAGTTGTAGCTATAATATGAATATTCTATATTATTATACATTCCGTATTTTCTAGAATTGTTTTTATTTTGTTAAAAATCTATATTGTATTATTTTAATTAATATATTTGAATGGCAATAAGATGTATCAAATAGGTATCTAGTGAGATAAGAATGTCAAGTTATGTTTATGTATCTTTAGATTTTTTTTGTTTTTGTGATTCTGTACAATAAATTGTTTTCCATCTATTAGTTTCATTTATCTATCATCGTTTTGCCTCAAAAAAAGAACCCATTTTTAGACAAAGCTGCTTGCCTAGATCACAACAGAATTTTTTTCCTAGTACTTCAATGGCTGCTTAGAATGGGCACCGATAAGGACGGAGTTATTAAGAACTATTTGCGTTTTTCGACATCAGAAAAAGTTACCTCTTGGATATTTCTGGACTCCTTGTAAAAATAAAAAAAATACGTTTTTAACTTATTCGCGTTTAATGTTATGTTTAAAAAATCCGCTTTTTTGACATGAGTCATTTTAGGACAAAATAATTCGATTTCTGCTAATTCGGCGACAAAAATAACATTTTTTTCAAAATTACGGTGTCACTCAAATCGTAATTTTTTGCAGTTTTTACTCCAAAAACCAATAAGGACGGTATAATTAAGCATTTACGTTTTTCGACATCTCTTACCGTTCTCGATACTCGCGTTTGAAGTTTTCTTAAAAAAAAAACGTTTCATTAATAAAAAAAAGTTACCTCTTCAATGTTTCTAATTCGCTCCTTGTACAAATAAAAATTAAAAAAACACATTTTAAGTTATTATTCGGGTTTGAAGTTTTGTTTAAAAAGACGCATTTTATTAATAGAAAACACTTTTTGTAACATAATGAGCCATTTGAGGACAAAACTCATTCGGTTTCTACTAATTCGGTGACAAAATAACATTTTTCAAAATTATGATCAGTAAAATCGAAATTTGACCAAAAAAAATTTTTTATGTTTTTATTAGACAAACCGAATGTGCCCCAACAATTAAGATTAACTAGATAACCCTAAATGTAATCAATTAAAATATTTGTTTTCCATCACAAGAGCTGCCCTGCTTTTTTATGAACCGCTGTTTAAAGGTCAGTGTTAAATTAGAAGTATAAAATATAATTAATATACTTCCTAATTGTTTGGGCTTTTTCAAAAAATGGCATATTTTTCAAGTCTTTTTGGGATGATCTTTTTCAGGATATATAAAAAAAATATATAAAAAATATTTTTAATAGTAAAATTGTGATCAGTTACAAAAAATATTAAAAATTCAACCTGTCTATTTAGTAGAAATTATTAATTAAACGAATTTTATAGTACACAACTAATATACATTTTACAAATTAAAAAAACCTCAGAATATGAGACAAATATTTTTTGGCAGTGTTTTAGTCTCTTTTTTGACAATTTTGATAAAGTAAAAATGAAAATGCTGATGTCTATTTTGCTTTGCCACATCGTAATTAGATATAATTTTGAAAAACACGCCATTTTATCAAATTAAAAAATTTGCATATTTATGGTTGTATAAAATGTACTTTTTATTAATTCCTATTTTCCACACATACATTCAGCAGAAAGGATCTTAAATAATTACAAGAAATTAAGTGTACATTCACAATAAAATAAGTACTATATGATTTTTGACCAAAATTATAATTTTACTAAAATTTTAATATCTTATAAGATTGAACTAGTCATCTAGTCCCGTGAGACTTAAGTCTAATCAATTTTCACATTTTATTAAATTCTAATGAACCATTTTTGGTAATTTAAACTTTATAGAAACTAACTTAGATATTTAGGCCAGTTTACACCTTATTGTTTAAATTCGTAAAAAAAACTACAATTAGAACTTAAAAACATTCATAATCACATGAAAAAATGACAAATAATATAACAAAATATAAGTGAATAAATAAAAGTATTGATTTCAATACATAGAAAATACGAGACATTGTAGTCAATCCTTTTCAGTAAAAATAGGCTTCACTGAGAGATCAACATCTTGAAAATATGGATGTACTGCAATTGATTTTGCGGATATTCTTTTGGTTGGATCATATATAAACATTTCTTGCAATAAAGCTTTACCAGCATCATCCAAGTTTTTAACTTGACTAGCAAGGTTTAAATTTGTCCAATTAGGAAACGTTGCTTTATAGTTTTGAAAACCAGAAACTCCTGGCCACAAATCATCAGTTGGAGTTCTCAAAATTCTGAAAAAAAAAAGACCCAATGCTCTAAAAAAAAATTAATTGGATGTGTTATTGAGCTGGAAAATTCATAAATTTTCCATCCAAAAACTTGTGTCGAAGACCTGAACCAATCACAAAAAAAAGTAAAAACCTATTCTAAGTTTTAATTACCTGAAAATCCTAAATAATTGGTCAATTTCTGAATCGCCCTGAAATAAAGGTCGTTTGGTAGCCATTTCTGCAAAAATACAACCCAATGACCAAACATCTATAGGACAGGAATACCTTTCAGATCCTAAAAGAACTTCTGGTGCTCTGTACCATAAAGTCACAACCTCGTGAGTATAAATTCTTACAGGAACCCCAAAAGCTCGCCCCAAACCAAAATCAGCAACCTAAAAATAATATTACTCAAAAAAAACATAATATCTACTTAAATTATTTTTAGTACTTCAAATAATTATGATTTTTTTTTACCTTTATTAAGCCATCCTTTGAAATTAGTAAGTTCTGAGGCTTTAAATCTCTGTGAAGTACTCTTCGTTGATGACAAAATAATATGGCATCATTTATTTGATATAGATAACTCTTGACCAGTTTTGGGTCCATATATTTACCAGAATCAATTTTATCTAAATATTTCTTTAGATCCATAGTAAGGAATTCGAATATTAGGTATAATCTATAAATATTTGTTTAATTAATTATAATAACCATTAATTTATATTTAAACAATAACTAATGTGATCAACCTTTGTACTTACACTGTAGTTCAAATTCAGTGAGAAAATATATCATAAAGAAACATTAGTTCTGTTATATGTTTTTAATGTATTTCTCTAAATATGAACATACAACCTAAATATTAAATGATAAATTATATTCTTATACTTGATCGATGAATGTATTTAGCAAAGAATCTGAAATTTGTTTTGAAGATAACAACATTCCTTCTATCCATCCTAATACATTAATAACTAATAACAGATTACTGACTTATGATTTGCAATACCCAAATAACAATAAAGTATTGTTTATGATATTTTCAGTTTCGATTATGGATTCTCACTGAATTTGAAGAATATTTTCAGATTAAAACGTATTATCATATATTTCTCAAAAAACTATTGGGTATTTTATTTTAGCAAGAATGCAATTAGATGGTTGGGTTAATCTTATAAAAATGAGAACATCTAAAGTTAAAATTATCTTTTAAAATTGTTATATTAACAAGGAATTAGGAAGCATTTACAATTATTAATAATAAATTATGTTGAATGTTAAAGTGTATCATTTAATTTTAAATCCTTTTCCGTTTAATATGTCAAATACGTAACACACATAACAATAATAAATATAAATAACATGATATAGCAAGAAATGTTTAAAATAATTTTACCTGTGTTCTTCCATCAATACGTCTTCCAAAGAAACAATATTTGGATGCCTTAATTCTTTAAGAAGCGAAATTTCTCGAATTGCTGTGGAAGGAACTCCTTCATCTTCTGATTCTAATCTAGGTGGTAATAACAATACAATTTTTATTGACATAATTTTACCTGATACATTATTATTTAACATCATACCTGATTTTCTTCATGGCAACTAACTCTCCAGTTTTCTTATTCTTTCCTTTATAAACCACCCCATAAGTGCCTTCGCCAATTTTTTCGATTTTTAAGAAATCGTCCACGTTTATGCTTCGGTTTGCCATTATGTATTACCTAAAAACTTGTATAACCTATGATATTCAAAGATCTGGTTAACATACCCTGTAAGTTTTGACTTTGGAATTAAAGTAAAATTAATATACACTAAAAAAAACTTACAAAAAACAATAAGATGATATAATTGCACTAACGGACTTTTACGAATGCTGGGTGAAGTTTGAAATGGACTGGAAGTAACGGCAAAAGGCAAAATTTAAAATCATTTCAATTTTTGATCGGAAGTTGGCGCTACTTCAGTCATTTTCAGCTTCTTTTCTTCACATATATAGAGCTTTTACTTTTACCGAAAACGGTAGTAATAGACGTGTCGGTGGTATTCTTTACTGTCTTTAATATTTTATTAAATAATAACACTAAAATAATAAAAATCAAGAAAAATATTTATCATTTAATGAATTTTAAGGTATTTAAAATAAAATAAAAAGTAGTGGCTTAATAATTTCTACCATGAAGATATTTTAATTTTAGAAATTAGAAGATACAAATTGACAGTTGACGTTGACGTTAACGTCGCTAACTTTCTTTCATTCATTTTGGATTTCGGTTCATTTTCGTTTTCCAACTTCTGCAGTGTTTTAAATTAAAGAAAATGGCTATAAGTTTATTGAATCCAAAAGCTGAGGTTGCTAGGGCTGCTCAAGCTTTAGCTGTGAATATAACTGCTGCGAAGGGAATTTCCGATGTGATGAAAACGAATTTGGGTCCTAAGGGTACAATGAAAATGTGAGAACACATGACTTTATAAACTAATATTTTTTAAATACTAATCATTTAAATTATTCAAGTATAAGTCCCAACAGTATATTTTGTTATAAATCAAACATTTTAGTGAATTTCGTATCAAAATAATCGGATTTCTAGAATTTTCACACATCATAACCTCAAATTTTATTTTCGCTAGGTTGGTCTCGGGTGCCGGTGATATTAAAATTACAAAAGATGGAAATGTCTTATTACATGAAATGCAAATTCAACATCCAACTGCTTCTTTAATTGCCCGAGCGTCTACTGCTCAAGATGATATGACTGGTGATGGTACTACATCCACTGTTCTCGTAATAGGAGACCTTCTCAAACAGGCAGATATTTATATTGCCGAAGGTTTACATCCAAGAATACTTTCTGAAGGGTTTGATAAAGCTAGAGCAAAGGCTCTAGAAATTCTGGAAAAAATGAAGATCCCAATTGAGATTAACAAGGAGATCTTAACTGACATTTGCAGAACAAGTTTAAGAACTAAAGTTAGTTTATTTTCTCTTTTATGAATTCCAATTAGTGTACCAATTATTTATATTTTTATTATTTTTTAATCCCAACATAGTTACATCAAAAGTTGGCAGACCTTCTCACAGATGTTTGCGTTGATGCAATCCTTTCCATCAGACAATCTGAGAAACCAGTGGATCTACATATGGTCGAACTTATGGAAATGCAGCATAAAACTGAAATTGATACCCAGTTGATTAAAGGTTCGTGTGTTTTTTTTATCAAGTGGTTTTTTATGTATTTTATTTACATTTTTCATCTTTAATTTCTCTTTACTTTAATTGATACTTTTTAAAAGAATATTTGCATATTCTTGTGGAGTGGTTAATGACATTAAGGACCCTATTTAGAAAACAATTCCCGATATTAGTTTTCTCCATTACCTTTGTGCCATTTCATAACATACAAAAATATAGACCTGACTTTCCCATGTATGCTAACATTACTCTTTATTTTACATTGATCCTTTAAAGGGTCAGGAAGTGGATTCGAACAAACAGTCTTTGCGATGGTATTAGCGACCAATCAAAAGTTTAAAAAAATTAGGCAATCAAAGATGACAGTTGTCTTTTTAAAAATAGGTAAAACTACTTCTACAGCTACCTCAGAAGTACTGCAAGGAAGTACTTTGGGTCCACTTTTATTTATTTTGTTCATCAACCCCCTTCCAGACTGTCTTTCTGAATCATTGGAACTGCTCTTTGCTGATGACTTTAAAATATTTAAAACAATATCATCTCCACAGGACTGCCTATCGTTACAGATAGACATTGTTAGTTGTTGGTTCAAAGATTACAAAATGTCAATAAACACAAAAAAAACGCTCTGTTATGACATCCTCATGGAAAACTAACATCAACAATTATAACTGTAACATTGAAGGGTTTGAGTTGGAAAAGAGAGTGAAATCCAAGATCTAGGAGTTATATTTCAGAGAGATATGAAGTTCAATATCAAGATGGTCAATAGGGAAGTTAAATATTTCAGTTTTATAATTAGAAACAGCAAGTCCTTTGAACAGTTATTAAGCTCTATCAAACATTAGTGAGACCACACATGGAGTGTGCAGCACAAATTTGGATGCCCACACTCACATATACCGCATTGGGAAAATGCAAAAAAGGGTAGATTTGAATTTATGAGTTTGTTGGATAGATGAAATAAGCTGGCTGTATTATTCGTATACTATCTTTTTAATTATATCAAATACAAAGACTGTTATTTGATACATAAACATCTCTAACATCAATTTAAGAACTATTAACTATCATTTATTTAATATAGATAAGACGAGTACATCACCAATAAATAAAATGTTATCGATATGTCGATAACAAATCTAAAAGCATTACAGAAAATCGGACTTGAGTCAATTACTATGTGCAGTTTGCCATACTTAGTTTAGGTATAGTTGTATAGCTATTGTTTTCTCAAATATCTTTTTTATTTTTTTTATTTAGTTTCGTGTAGTATATTTCCCCACTGCCATTACTTGTAATTACCCTTTGGTGTTTGTAATGAGTACAATAAATAAATAAATATTATGGAACCATAACTCTTATAGTTTTTTAGATGAAGCGGTTTTTATTTCAATTTGTTTTTTATAGGTTTGGTGCTTGATCATGGTTCCCGTCACCCTGACATGCCAAAAAGTCTAAAGAATTGTTACATTCTTACTTGTAACGTAAGCATGGAATATGAAAAAAGCGAGGTGAATTCCGGTTTCTTCTACAAAACTGCAGAAGAAAGAGAAAAATTGGTATCAGCTGAAAGAGAGTTTATAGAACAACGTGTCAAGAAAGTTATTGATTTAAAAAAATCTCTCTGTGATGGAAATAACAAAACTTTTGTTGTAATTAATCAAAAAGGTGAAGAGATAACATAAATATTAACAATTTTTTTTAAATACATTATTATAAAAAATCAAGTATTCCATTAAAACGTACAAAAGTAATTTTACTGTTAAGTTTAAATTAAAGCTTACTATTGCATAATACATAAATAATTTTTTATAAATATTAATTAGGTATTGACCCAATGAGCTTGGACATGCTCGCCAAAGAAGGAATCATCGGTCTCCGTAGAGCAAAAAGACGCAACATGGAACGTCTCGCACTTGCCTGTGGTGGTGTAGCAATGAACAGTTTCGATGATTTACATGAATCTCATCTTGGATATGCTGGACATGTTTATGAACACGTGTTGGGCGAAAACAAGTACACTTTTGTTGAAGATTGCAAAGTCCCTCAGTCTGTCACTATTTTAATGAAAGGTCCAAACAAGCACACTCTACTCCAAATCAAGGATGCCATTAGGGACGGTTTAAGGGCTATTAATAATACCATTGAAGATAAAGCACTTATTCCAGGTACGGTGGTTTATATTAATGATTTTATTGATAATTTGATATAAGATAGAGAAATATTTAGAGGATAGAAATAAAATTAATAAATAAACTAAAATCATTTAGTTATTAGCCACAGTTTCCTTTCATTTTTTAATATTAACTTAAGAATTCTTATACTTTTTGAGTTGCAGTTTTGACTTTTTATGATGTTTGTTTAATCAAAATGCGTCAAGTTATAAAATATGTTTGTGAAGTACAAAGAGGATTTTTTGCTTTTTCTATAATTGTATTTTGAATTACTCTTATTCACAATCTTTCTGTAGGAGGAGGTGCATTTGAAGTAACTGCAAACAAAGAATTGCTGGCCTATAAGGATGAAATTAAAGGTAAAGTTCGCCTTGGTGTAGCTGCATATGCAGAAGCTCTCTTGGTTATTCCAAAAACTTTGGCTGTTAATTCTGGATTTGATGCACAGGTAAAAAAAATATTATTTTAATAAAAACATGTGATGACCTGTTTTTATTTTTAAGGATACCATTGTTAAACTTCAAGAAGAAGCTCGTTTAAATCCTGAACCAATTGGTCTAGATTTAACTTCTGGTGAACCTATTAATCCTAAAGATGCTGGCATCTATGATAACTACGTGGTTAAAAAACAAATTATTAATTCCTGTTCTGTTATTGCAAGCAATCTGTTGCTTGTGGATGAAATTATGAGAGCCGGAATGAGCAGCTTAAAAGGCTAAGATAATCTCTATTTAAAATATTTCTTTTAGCTTTCCGTATTACACATTGCAGTAAATGTATGTAATTGTTGCATTATGTATTTTTGCTATTTTGTATAAAGCATAGTGTTTATATATATAATGCTATAATCAATATGTATTTACTTAACATTACCTCTTACAACTTTGATATTTATAATTTTCCAATATTAAAACTGTTTTTTTTTTTGGGGTTTTGGTATTAAATTCTTTGATGTAAAAAAAAGAATAAAATGCTGAATCCTTTATAAATTGTTTTTAATTTTCATAAAATTTTTATATAGAAAACATTTAACTCTTACAATTTTTTCTTATTTTCTACAAGTGCCCTTCTTAGAGTATATTTTTAATTAAATCTTGAATTTACACGTTTGTCTCTTTGATTAATCTGTGGATCCTGTGCTGCAGTAATTCTTTCCATCAATTCATGGTTGTAAGTGCTGTGCAGCATTAATGCTAGTACACCAGCACGACTGGCCATACTGGTCCTAATCTGACGCTCTTTCTCCAAAAGTTCATCCATTTTCAGCCACTGACGAACTCTTTCTAAATCAATCTATAAAAAAAATCAATATGAATAACAACTCCCTTATTAGAGAAATAGTTTAATTAATAATATCAATATTTTCATGAAGTATTTCTACATTTAAAAATGATATGTATCTTAATGGCACGTTGGCTTATTTTATATAAATTAGGGTTTTCCATAAATAAATACCTCTGCCCTGCGAAGTTTTTCCCAAACGAAGTGTTTAGTGCAGGATTTCTTTGGAGCCCTACAGAACTGTCCCGATGGTGAAAAAACGTTTATGACCAGAGGGCAACCACACACCTCATATTCTCCTATCTTTGGATCCTTACAATGTTCAGGACACAAAACTCTTAATCTTTTGCAATATGTTCTGTTTATCGAATTGTAAAAGTCACAAAACATATTATTTCCTAAAAAGAAATGTTTTAAATGAACATTTTATTCGTCCAATAAAATAAAAAATTACCTTCAATTCGAGTTTTAAATATAGACCCGAACGAAGCCTGAGATTCATATTTATTGAAACATTTCTCCATATGTTTAATAGCTGTTCGGGAATGAATTTCATGTCCACAAGTAACGCAATATGTAGATATTTCTGCGTCATCATCATTGTCGTTTTCCTGATTTGGATCTATTGAAGCGTTTTTAGCTCTTTCTATGATAATATCTAGTTCTTTGTGACGTTTATCCAATTCCTGAAGAATCTGCTGAACTTCAACTTGCTGTTTTCGCACTTGATCCAAAGCTAAAAATTATTTTTGTGCAGTTATTATTGTTTATCTAACACTAACTAAAATATAAATATATATATTTCACATATATCACAAAATTTTTATCATTTACATAAATCTTATGATTATCAAAAAATCGTTTAACTAACCTTTAATGTTAAGTTCTTCTGCCATAGACGGACTCAATGCCCATTCTTGCAAACGCTGAGGTAGAACTTGTAAAATTCTAGTTTTGGCTAGAGTCATACCACATTGATCTGAACAGTACTTAGAGCCGTAAAGGGCACTGTTTATGCATTTTGGACCGTAGCACTGTCTTGGAAAGTCTGTTTTTAAATGCTCATTATAAGATTGATCCCGATCAGAGCTAGAGTCTCTTCTCTTTCTTCTTGTTCTAAGGTAAAAAATTGAAATTGTTTTAATTTTTTTCAGATTCAGTCCTTATCTAAATTAAGCCCACATTAAAATTCACAAACTATAATTATTTTTGGATTATAATGACCCTGTATAATTTTTTTCTTTCTAATCTTACTAAATATAACTTACTTCTTTTTCTTCATTGAAACAGTTTATATTTATAAAATTAAATGGTTTGTTTAATGACTCATGGTAATCTGAAAAACCTACGTGACTTAATGCATTAGCAAATAAAATTCCAATGATTCTAACTGCAAAAATATCTGATAATAGTCAAAAACAAGTTAGTTTAAGTGATAACAATTAAAGTTTGAGGAATTGCAAATACATTATTCTAATACTGAATATAATAGTAAGGGAATGAAAAGAAATTAACTATTTTTTTTTAAATATAAATTAGTAAAATGTGAGTATTTGGAAATATTAAAAATTAAATATTAATGCAATTTTATCTAATGATATTGAAAGCTAACATATTTCTGTGCAGTTTTAATTTATTAATAAGGTGAAAATTTGTAAAAAGTAAGTATTTAATAAATTCGTAACAATTTATATTAGAATTAATTAATATACAATGATAAATTATTAAGAGAATAAATTCAGTTTTAATAAATCTGAAGACTATATAACTTTTCCCAGACTTTTTAATTATTTTTAAAGCAATCTACGGTTTAGAACACATAGTGGAAATAGGATTAACAAAAAGCACAATACAATATAGTGAAATTTGGTTAGAAATGAAACCTTAAATATGTTCACCAAATTTATCTATAGATATAGAGGAAGAAATTTCATCATCTAATGAGATGTAGATGTGTACCTGATGATGAAAATAGCTTATAGAGGGTGTAATTGAAATGTGTACAAATATTTGAACTGCGAGGTGTATGTGATCCCCATAACTGTGTCAGAAAATACTTTAACAGGCAATAAAATCTTTAATATTTTATTTTTAGTACAATAAGAGTGATCTATCAATTTTAAAGGTCAATGTCAATTGTAAACTAATGGAATTTATTTTCAGATTGTTGTAATCAATGCAACGAGACTTATAATGCTAACCAACTTGGCATCTTCAGGAGAAATAGCTTTAATCTTAATAAGAAGATAAAATTAAATTTTGAAGATTAATAAACTTACCCTCCTAAGGTATTCACACACATTCTTTGTTTACATCTCTCTCTATTTTTTGAGGATCCATGTCTGTTTTTCCTTGTACAAATGTCACACCGACCGCAATCTTCAGTTCTATAACAACCCATACACTCTCCACATTTCTTCAATTTTTTATCAATTTTATTTTCAGCACGTTCTTTTCGTTTTCTAGATTTACGCTCTACTTGAACACCGTAAAGAGATTCTTCATGTTCTGTTTTTGTCTTCCAACGAGTTACCAAAGTGGGGTCTTCATCTTTACATCTAATGCAAAAATACTGCTTTATAAGTTTTGCTTCTTTTTCAGAAATTTTTATGCAGTCACCATGATACCTAAATATGTTCTATTATTTATGATCTTAAAGTAAGCATATTTTACTCACCATTCCTCACAGGCATCACAAGCTATCATAAATCGAGAAGAATCTGAAGATCTGCATATACAGTAAGCTTGACCATCTTGTTTTAAAAGAGTATCAATTTTAGACTGCCTTTCTGGCAAAAGAAATTGTTTAGCAATTTCTTCTCTCTGCAACAAATTAATAAATTATATCATATTACTCAAATACACTTTCGGTTGATACTTACTGATACCCTTTTACGTGGCATTTTATGAAATTTTAAATTTTTATTTTCCTAATTCAGCTTCCTGATTATTATTAATATTTTAGAAATAAAATTAATTAAAAACCAATCCACTACTTTTGACAAATGACATTGACAGATAACATATGAAATATTATGAAATTGACAACTGGCGCCGTCTGGCGGATATTTGTTTACCTGTTATATCTGAAGCTAATAGCACACTACGCGGCATGTCGTACGCGATTTTGAACAGGCGATAAGCAGCGTCAAAGATGGTACAGAAGTAGCAGCCGTAATCCCATTTTTACCACGCACACAACAGAACATCCAATTCTATCCAAGTGTCGCATAGGACAGTCGTATGCAATATTAAATTCGTCAAGACAAGAAAGAACCGGTATTTTTAAAAGATATGGGTTCGGTACCTAAAATAATTTTGAACGAAAATATAGGTTCGGGTCCAGAAAAAAATTCGGTTCCTGTCCGGGTCTCTTATATACGACTACACGTATGTCAATCCAATGGACATCAATACCACCTAAACTAATAAATCAATGGCTTCACTAACAGAGTGCGGCAGGAGAATCGCATCTTATCGTCTTTAGTTTTATGGCCTCGCTGGACTACGCTGCATAGCCGCTGTTATAAAATATGGGTAATGTAAATAAATGTATAATTTTGCAGCAAATAAAAGAGTAACCAAGCCGAACTCACTTAATAATTTTTGAGAAATTGACATTGACAAGTTTCTTCTTTTCATATCTGCAGAAACATACCAATAAAACGCACCTTATATGTCAATGGAAGTTGACAATTAATTTGACAGTTGTCAAAATATTTTAAATTGTTCAAAGTTAATTAACAAAAAAGATTAACTAATTAATATATTTTAAATAAGTTACTAATATGTAGTGAAAAAAGTGTTACGCGTTACACCTGTAATGGTAGATGGGCAATACGGATTAAGTAAGAAAAAATTTTTCCTTTTTCTGTTATAAAAAAGTTGATTTTTCTTTCAGGATAATTAATTTATAATATTCTTAAAATAGATATGTATCTATTTCGTTTTATATGGGAGTAAAGAAAATAGCGTATGCAACTCTCACGTAATATATGGAAATTAAATATATATACACTCCGGACTCCGGGTGTTATATATATTAAAATTCCGCCTGCAGCTCGTTTCGTATCCTACATGCTCGCGTATTAATGGCTCTCATTACATGACCATTGCATAAATATAGTATTATTTAATGAGCCACCCAATTTTTATAAAATACAATCAGAAAAAAAATAATCCCCTCTAACATAAAAAACTATATGCAATTTCATTTTGGGTTTTACATATGTTAAACTTCAATTGCAGTATTAATAAAATAATGAATAATCATGAATTTTAATTTGATTGGAAATCTTTTTGACGCTTTAACTGATTAAGACGTGAATTAAAAAAAGCAGAAAATCTTTGTCGTCTTGCGCTGGTCCAACGATCTCGATTCACTTCTCAGGCAAGTCGCGTTTTGGTTTGGAGTTGGGCAATGCTTGTAAAATCTGCGAACGCAAACGTGAACACATCGGCCGCCAGCGAACCACCAGCATCGGCCATCGTTTCGACAGAAAAGCGAACAAAAATTTAGTTGGCTGTGACGCTTCCTAGTGGAGCAACGTAACGCTCTGTAGATTATCAGCTTCTCTTCGTGCGTTGCGTAGTCCCGTAACTCCGTTTTGTGATTGTGTTTTTTGTTTTTATCCGGTTGATTCGATTCGAGTGTCTTTTTTGGATTTTCGAAAGGTAAGTATATACTTGATGGCACATGGTTGGTAAAAAAGGGATATGGTGTTTGAAGATGCACTTTCTTTTTTTAAAAGATAGGTATTATTCAGCTTGTGAAAATAGTAGGTATATCTACGAAGGTTAAAAATGTGTATACAATCCAACTTAATTTTTTTGTTTTTTTATGATTAATTTTTTTGTATTTGGGTAATTAATGAAGATTTTAAAATAACTACTCAGGGCCGAACTGGAGTCAATTAAAATTTATATATTTTTAAATGATGTAAACAAATTTCAGAATTAGGTATAAGGAATTTTAATTTAAATAAGACATTAACACTTTCAATCTTCATTTACCTTAAAATAAAGTAAATATTACAGAAGCGAAATGTAAAAATAAATTCTAGGAATTATTAAATAAAAAAAAAAACCAAATTTTGATATCTATTCCTAATGACAGATTTTCCTACTGAAACTCCTGACAAAATGTGACACCGTCAACTAAAATTAATTCCTGTTCTAAAATTTTGAAAATTCTGGTAACTTTTAATAAAAAAAGTGATGAAAAATAATCTTTTGTGAACATGAAGCAGCCAAATACTATAGATGATATTTTAGATATAGCAGAAAACCAAAAACGGCTTAGGAATTGGATGAAAAAACAGAGTGCAAAAATGACGCAAGTTTATAATAAGGAGCAAAAATGCAGAAGCCCCTCTTGTAGCCCTCATCGCGCGAAAAAAAGTCCCACGCGCGATAAAAAACAGAAAAGTTCAAACAAAAAAGACAAAACCTAACTTCAGTTATTTTTAAGACTATATATTTTGAAGTTTTTTTTTAAATATATTCGACTTTCAGTTTTAAATATTTGTTTTTCAGCATTTCTTATGGTCTCCAAACAAATCTGCAATTAATATAAAAACAGCACGAATCATATTTTTTAACCATTTTGGGCAAGCTGCCCCAAAAAACGACCGACAGACTAGGCTGATTATGAATTATTCTATTCCAAAACTAAAAAAAATATATAAACATCACTAAAATAGGCTTAAGTTTGCAGCATATAGAAAACTTTTTACTATCAATTTTATGGATTAAAGTTATTCTTCATAAAAAGTTCTGCATGGTCTAAAACTCACACAACTATCAGATATCAAAATTTTTTAGTCGTATACAAAGGTGTGTCGAAAAATGTGAATTTTTTGCAAGAGTAAAATTATGTTTGATAATATCAAAAACTATTATTTAGAATTGAAAACTGGCTATTAATCATTTAGCCACGTCTATCTAAGTAACATGTTAAATGATCAAATCTCGCTCTAAAATAAATCTAAAATGCATTATATTATTGTAGAGAAAAATGAAAATTCTAATTTTTTTTACTGTAGAAATAAAAACGCAGATTTGTACTGTTTGAAGTGTGTAATAAAATTTTATTTTTAAACTAGCTTTTGCCCGCGACTTCGTCCGCGTTGATGTTGGAATAAATAAAAATTTCTTTTTTATACCTGTTTCCTTCCCCTACTTTTTAAACTCTGTGATGAATATTGTATTGAATATTGAATATCTCGAAAACTATAACTGGTGATAGACGCTTGAAAATTGGTACGTAGATTCTCCTAAACAAATGTATTTTTAAAAATGATTGGAAAATTGGTTTGTATATTTCCTTTGATATATAAACAAATATGTAAAGTATTTCAGTTTTTGATAAAATTGATTTGAGATAAATAATTTATACTTCCTCTCCTATTTCTAATTGGAGAAAATAAAAAAAATCGGTTATGTCGCCCCAAAACTTTCCCAACGAGTATCCACGAATACTTATTTAGATTTTTAATGTTAGTTTCAAATTTTGACATTTTTGACAGGTGACAGTTGGAGAAATAATTTTGACTGTTTTGAATAGAGTTTTTCAAGGGCTTTCAAATGACATATTGCAAGTTAAATTCTGTGATATATTGCGTCTGTAATTTTTTGATAATGACACTTCCGTTTGACAGATGTCGTACAAAAACTAATAGGTTCTTCCGACGAGTGGCTCAAACCCATATACCAAATTTCAGCTCAATCGGATTTAAAGTGTGGCCTCTATCGTGGAAGAATACACACAGACGGATAGATAGACAGACAGACAGACACACCTCCACTTGGAAATGGTCTTAATCATCTCAAGCAGGTGACCTCAAAATGAATTTTTCCCTCTTTATCTCGAATTTTTTTTTAACTCGTTCACAATAGTTTCCCTTAATTCTGGGTCGGGAAAGTAAAATATTTGCACTCCCTCAGGGGGGAGAGCCACTCCCCTCTAAAATAAGCACCCTGTATGTTTTTGGTTGACGCACTTACTCGGGCGGTTTTTTGGTTGACGCACTTACTCGAGTGGGTCAATATTTGTTTAACCCCAATTTTGAACCCCTTAAAGTGCGAATTTTCAAAATTCCTTTCTTGGTGCTCCCCGACACTACCAAAGTAAACTACCCTGAAAATTTCACGTCTCTATCAAATCTGGTTTAGGCTGTGCATTGATTGTCAGTCAGTCAGCGACACGACAATTTTATATATATAGATGTCTAGCGCTTTCGGCCAGTTTACCGGCCATCATCGGGACAAAAGTCATAAAATTGAAGTGCGAAAAATGAAATGTAAAAATATTGTTCAAAACTAGAGTTTTGATAACAACAACATATTGTTTAGGCCCTATATCGGGCCATGGCCTCAAAGTTATCTTTTTAAAAGATAACATTGAGAGAAAATGTTAAAATATTAAAAAAAAAATTATCGAAATAAACACTTGAATTGTACCATGCGGCGTGGATTATTTTTTAATGCAAATTGATATGATTGCATATCTGAACGTAGTTTTTAATTCTCATTATTTTTCCTTTAATAATTTTCGATATTGACAACAATAAGTGTAGTTTCACATTTTTTGACACACCTCGTACACGACTAGAAAAATTTGATAACTGATGGTTGTATTTTAGGTTTTAAACCATGCAAAACTTTTTACGAAGAATAAATTTTTTCTATAAAAGTGATAATAAAAAAGTTCTCCATATGCTGCGAACTTAATAAGACACCGTATATACTACGTATGTGATTTGTTTAAATTTTTTAGGCAAAAAATTGTGTGAAGATTACAATTAAAGTTTTTTAAGTTTTCTCGATGGCACAAGTTTACTTTTATCCATATTTCGAAAAAATTCATTCTTATAATGATTTTTAACCTTTTTTGGGGTATTGTTGAAACAATTTATTCGACAAACTCGTAGAAAAATATTGCAAATATTTAAAATGTATTAAAAAGTTCTTTGGAATCGAAACTCAAAACCACATTAAAAAGCCAATAAGTTAAATAAGTTGGTAAAATACTCCTAATTAGCAGTATTTACATATTGATATCTATTCTTTGAAATTATTTAAAGAGATCTGACAAATTTGAATATAAAACTCAATAAAATAATATCATTATTATAATAATTTGAATTATAATTTTTTGATAAAAAGCATGACCCAAACCACATTAAGCTCTTTACAAAATCCATGGAGTTATTTTTAGACAAAGTAGTTGGTTAACTAGCATGGATTTAAACGAACGATCGATTTGAACTACTTGACAGTAGGTCGTTAATTTTTCAGAGTCTGCACGCTTCTATTTTGTTTTTCCATTTGTTTTAGTAATAAAATGGTTATGAGCGGGAAAGATTCCTCGCGTTGAAATTTATAAAATTGATTGCAGTATTTCGAAAATCAAAAACTTTAAATATATAGAAATACTTTAATATTAGTTAAATAAATAATAAAATAAGATTTTGACCGAATTTTAGATTTGTCGAAAGTGGGTTCGATTTATCAAAGCTATATAGTGTCTATAAGCTTCTAGTCATGTTGTTGATTTCGAATATCAGTGTGTTTGTATCTCCATTAACAACCAAATAACTGGTTTTGTAATGTTTACATTTAGTAGTACTAAAGATATGCCACCGTTCACAGCAAGACGTCTTCTCTTCCTATACCCATTAATTTCAAATACCTAAGTATATTTCTACCTTCGTTCCGTTTTTTAACCTTCATAAATAAAAAACTAAACATCTGTCTTTTTATAAATAAATTAAAAACTAGAGATCTGAAGTGTCAATACATGGAAAATAGTGAAAAGTTAAAAACATTTAAGTTAGTCAGTAAATATCCTAAACATGGTTTTTTTTTATATCAATTCTCGAAAAAATAAAAAAATAGTAATTGGCATGCAACTTAATTTTTTATGACTTCCCAACTATCTTTCCCCTACTCGTTTCCCCTTTCTATAAATCGGCCATGTCACCACAAAATTTTCCCGACTCGGTTGTGGAGAATAGGATTATGTTAATTACAAAATATAAAATTCCTGAATGAAATTTAGGACATACCAAAATTCAGGTCCACATCTTTAATATTTAAAAAGTTATTCATAAAAAAGACGATTCAATGTAGTACTTGAGAACCTTCTACTGCACCAGTTTAAACCATAACAAAATTTGAACTTGATTGGTCAAACGATTCGGCAGCTATCGTGGAAGATTACACACAGATAGACCTCACTGTGGAAATGATCTCAATTTTCTCGGGGGACCTCAAAATGGATATTTCCATCGATATCTCGAATTTTTTTGCTCGTTCCCTTCGATGGGACCAGGAAAATAAAATAAATAATGATTGAAATGTTTTACACCATGTTGTATAAAGTGTGCCCAACCAACCCCGGGTATGTCATATTATTTTTTCAAGGAATTTTGGAAAGAGCCCAAATACATTATATTTAATGTGCTTTTTGTTTCGTTTTAGTCCTAGTTGATTTTCTCAAGGCACTTGTTATGTCTGGGTTTATATTGTCAAAACTCATTATTTTTAATTATATTTTATTTCGTCTTCATTTCCAATTATCTCAAGACACTTCATATGTCTGTGTTTATACAAAAAGAAATACCACACAACATTATGACGAAAAATGTTTATTCAAACTCGGCATAAAAACGTGGTTAAAAGCAGAAGAAAACACCAGTCACAAATCAAATTTTCAAACTACCAACACGTCACCGAAGATACTGAATTCAGCGCCGAGACGCCGACGCCAATAATTTTGACAGGTTGGGTTTTACTTTTTCAAAACCCAGTATATTCTCACAAATTAAATTATGAAAACTATCCACAGAAGTTACACCATTCGACGTACATTTAACGTCGATACGCTCTTTCGGCGTCTACCATTTTTAAGTCTTTCATCGTACGACAATGTCTTCACTTCGTTTGGATTTATTTTGTCTTCTCAAAAATAAATCAGAATAATTATTTTCACATTTTAATTTGCCAACTCCTTATAGTCCCCGAGCCAAAGGTTAAATACGTAGCAGTTTATAAAATTTCCATCTTTCGTGTGTTTGTCAGGGGATGACGTTTAATCAGTTAATTGTATTAATCCTAAATAACAACTTTTATCATATATTTTTCTAAACTATATTGTCAATATTACGCATATTATATATTTCTAAAATTATATGGATTATCGTGTACTGACCTGAAATATGGGTCTGTCATGATTTCGGCTACATGCTACGGATTGACATCTTGATGCTATTATCATTGGAAATTACACTAGGAGGAAAACCCCAAATTTTTTATTAGCGGAAACGATCTAGTTATCGACAACGGTTTGAATTTTAAAAATCTATTTTCATGTTTTATTTTATTAATTATTTTATCTCACGTTGTAACTATAAGAATTAAAAATCTATTTTCTTTTTTTTCCATTTATTTCAATTCTTTCGAATTTATTAATTTTTTTATATCTCAGTTGTTTCCGAGTTTTTGGTTGTTCTGTTTTTTAGCGATCTTTTGCAACTTTCTGCAATTTTTTTGGAATTATTTTGCGATTTTTTTACGATTTCTTTGCAATTTTTATCAGATTTTTTTGCGCTGGTAATTTTTTTATTTTTTTTATCATTTTGTTTCGAATTTTTTCCGTTATTTTTTGTGATTTATTTCAATTTATTCGAATTTTTTCATTTTTTAACAAATGTTTTCCGGTTTTTTAGATGTTCTTTTTTTTGTTGCATTTTTTAGTTTTTTGCGATTTTTTACCGTTTTTCGTTATTTTGCAATTTTATTGTTTTCCCCCTTTTTCCCGTATTTTACAATTTTATTTTTTATTTTTTTTTCCAATATTTTCTGATTTTTAATTCGTAACTAAAAGAAATTAATATCTATTTTGGTGCTTTTTTTTAACTAATTTCTTAGACCTATTTTCGTGATTTTTAAAAATCAGTGTTTTTTTATTAAATATTTTGTTTTATTTTGCAACTAAAATAATTAAAAATCTATTTTCGTGTTTACAAAATAGTCTAGAATCACATTCTCCCAGTGCGAACCTTGCCCTGTATATTTTTGTGAAAATCAATAAACGTTATTTTATTTATAACAATAATATATTTCTGTATAAATAAGTAAGTGTATTTTTTATGACAATATTTTCAAACTAACTCGCGTTTTTCTGAAGTTTCGTTAAATATTGTTTGCAGCATTATTTCATTTGAAATTAAATCAAATTTACAAAAAAAAAGATTAACGCACAGGTTTAGTATCGGAGCCGAATTTATGTTCTCGGAGCCGAAATCGTGTACGTCCGAAATATGGGTTACTTTTCTTAGAAGTCTTATTTCTTTATATTGGCTTGAATCATTAGTCCAGTCAAAGAGATATATTAAAGTATGGACACACGTTATTTAGTACAGAAATGTATTTAATAATGTTTAAACTCACCCTAATTAATCTATTCAATATGATGGTGGTTAGATTTTCCTGGTTTCCTATACCTTTTATGCCAAATGGCACAATCATTTTTCAGTAAGACGTCCTGAGCACAACAGTAATATTTCTTAATGAATAAATATTTTCTTGAGATTTTTGTTTTTTGATTTATGTTCACTTGTCACCAAATTTTAAAAAGAATTTCTGGGGTTCTTACAATTATTAATAATAATGTCATTATTATTATTATCTTCGATTATCAAACACTAAACAAAAGAGGATCACAGCTATTGGGGTAAAAAGGCCACAAGTAAAAAAGGATAAAATTCATTGTTAAATAAATAACAAGGGTAAATAATCTCTTGCAAATAGTAAAACTTTACACAGCATGGAGGTGGGACGCCACAAAAGCCTAAAATTTAATAATAAGGGTAAATAATTTCATGCAAATAGTAAAGCTTTACACAGCATGGAGGTGGGAGACAACAAAAGACTAAAATTTAATAACAAGGGTAAATAATTTCTTGCAAATAGTAAAGCTTTACACAACATGGAGGTGGGAGTCCACAAAAGACTAAAATTATCTGAGAAATGAATAATTTTTAATGCAGCAAAGCTTTAAGAATTCACTATATATTATATGGATTAAAATTTGTAAACCAAAACATAAATCCTACGCTATGAAGTTTTCTGGTAAAGTTTATGGAAAACTTTATTCCCGTAACAATAATCGCATCAATGGCTTCGTCAGCTCGAAACGAACAATCTAAATCCATTCAAGTGACTTTATGCAAAATAATGCCATTTAAATTTATTCATTCGGAAGAGACAGATGGTATTTTCCCCAAAAAGATTAAAATCAAACCGGGAAATTGGTACGAAAATTATTCACTAATCCGGTGAAGTTGAACTAACTTTAAAATATTATTTTTCACGAGACAGTTTCTATTTGCTTGTTGATCGTAAAGTATCGGGGATTGTTGGGAAAATTACACTTATGTGGAAATACTTCTTTATAAAATGTTTGCAGAGATCGAAATATAAATATTTACTTATTTATTGTAAATGAGTCTGAGGCAGAGCATAGGGTTCAACCCTCCTAGGAAGAAAATTTATGTAGGTAGGGTCGATTTAGTCCAGTTCAGGGACGTGCCGTCCATGGGTGCAAAGGTGTGCAAGGCACACGGGCGGCCACTTAATGGGGCGGCCGCGCAAGCCTCAAAGTCAAAACAAACACGAAAATGCCGCATATACTAAGTACATCAATCATCAATAAGAATAAAATAAAAACATCACAAAATACTAAAGATAAATCCAAGAGCATTTTATGTACCTTGTTCAGTTCATACTTTAAATTTAGTAATAAACGACGCTGCTAAAGTTTCTTTCGAAATTTCCATGTTTTTTGATATTGTTCAAGAATTCTATGTATTTTTTTCATCATCAACCAAAAGATGGTCGGTATTAAAATTATATGTTTCGGACTTTAATTTAAAACCACTCAGCAACACACGTTGGTCGAATCGAATCGATGCCATAAAACCTCTGCGGTATCAGATTGTTAAGATCTATGATGACTACCAAAATTCAAAGTTTTAGTTTTTTGTGTTCAATATATAGTCATTTGGTACAACATATTATAAATTATCTAAGTAAAATAATTTAATAAAATATTTTTTAACTCTGAGGTCAGATTTTGGTGAAATTCTTGTTGATATTCACGATCTAGCTGAAGATCTTGATGTCAAACCAAACTTTCCAGCTCCTCAAACTGTTCGAAAAAGGAAAAGACAGAACAGTTGACTGTGAACATGATCCAAAAAATTATTTTTAAGTTAATGGTTTCTCACTATATTGGATCAAATATTATCATCTCTTCAAGAACGATTTAAGGGGTTGGAAAGTTTCAAAACCCTAAGTTAATTATGCAATATATAATAAAGAATCAATTGATACCTACTTTTCCTAATATTTCAATTGTTCTTAGAATTTTACTTACATTTTCAGTGTCAGTTGCCTCGGAAGAAAGATCATTTTCTAAACTCAAAATTATCAAAAATTATTTAAGATCTACTATGTTACAATAATTGCTATAGAAAGTGATGTTATGCGTATTCCCTAAACTTTGACGAATTGATAAGAAATTTTGCTGCAAAGAGAGCAAGAAAAGTTGATTTTATTTGAAATTTATATTTCGAATATCATATCTGTTTATTTGCTTTTATCCTTAATATTCTGTTATATAGATTTTGTTTTGTGTTTATATATTTTGTTTTAAATTTGTGTTTTCATTGTAGAGCTCCGTATAAATAGGATGTATGAAAATAAAATTAGACCTTCTTATCTTTTCCTCATATTTTTTGAAATAGGGGCGCAATATTGAAATTTGCACACGGGCGTCCAAATGTCACGGCACGCCCCTGGTCCAGTTTTATCTCTGGGGCATCATAGAAAATTGATGGGCTTTAAAAATTAATCCAGGGTCTTGATAAGTCACAATTTCGGTTGGGTTTTTATGACAAAATATACAGTAAATCAATAAAAATTTAATAAAAAAGTGGCGAACAAAATATACTAAAATTTATAAAAAACTAAAAATAAAAATAAACCTATACAGACTATTTTAGACTTTTTTCTTTTATTACCGGAATGAAATAAGATTTGGCTTCTTTCCAAGATCTCGTTGCGATATTAAGAAGTGCTCACAGTTAAGTCTGTAGTATGGAATTAGTTTGAAACTAAAACTGGCAACAAGAGAATTATATAAAAAAACGACGATTGCATTGTTATTATTATTATTTAAACCGAATACAATTTTTTCTAACAATCATTTCAAAGGATGAATTGTGTTAACATTTTTTTGTAAATTCTCTGATTGACATTCTGGTATACACTAAGTATTTTAATCGCAGTAAAAAGTAATAAAAAACGGTTTTATTGATACTTAAATCGAGTTGATTCCATATAAAAAACAATCATATTGTTGGATGTAAAAAGTGCTGGGAAGGTATATACTTCAAGAACGGGTTTATAAAGAAGGATTGCCATTCTTGAAGTAAGCCCGTTGATAGTTGTTGATGACCTTTCGACTTCGCAGATTTCTATGGCTCGTCTTCCTCGTTTCCGGCACACATTAGATTAAAATAGAATACATAAAGATACACGGTGTCTAATTATGTTTTGACTAATTTTAACTTATTCACAGAGATAGAAAACTAGCACAATTAAAAATAACGTCTCTTCATAATTCCACAAAAAAGTTAAAAAAAGTTCATAAAAAAGTTTGAGATTACAAATTATCATCAAGTGGAAAAATCGAAAATTGTTTTTTCCTGATCATACTGATAAAAAATACAAAATTATGCGAATTGATTTTAGTGATTAACAGAATTTAATTACAGAAGTGAACATTACTCTTACAAAGCTAAAGCCATTAAGAGAAATTGCCAGAAAATTACGAAAAGAGTTTGTAAAAGGTCAAAGGAAACTGCTCGAAAGCACGCTAATAGCAATATTTGAAAATTAAGGCCCGGAAATACCCGGAAACGAAACGTATCATCTTGATAGAGATTTCCGGGATCACGCTAATTATTTTAAAGCAAAAATCGATGGTACATCTCACATTTTCGTTCGTTTCGAAAGGTGCGATTTTTTTTCTTGTTATAATTTTTTACTTTAAGGTTATTTTGGCCAAAATGGCAGTAAGAATTTAATCAGGCGGTTATTTTTTGATCAGTAAATAAGTTTTATTAAAGACCGTATTTATTGTTTGGATAAGTTAAATTTGACGGAGTCAAGCAATATGATCATTCGGGATCGAACGAGTCGTTTTTTTTTGTATTAACCATTAGCCGAGTCACGAACAAATGAGAAAAAATTAACTTTGTAGTCTCTCCCTTTTCTCAATCCAACAATTTTTTGCCTAAAATATTAAAAACAAATCACATATTTTTGTCTTTTACATTAAGTGAAGCTCATTTTGGCAACGTTTATACTTTTTCAGTTTCGAAAAAAATATATAACTTTTGGTCTCTAACATATTAAAATTCTTTAAATAAGTGTTTAATTAAATGTTACGTAGATAGAACATCTAAAATCATGTTTTCTAATAAAATCATTATAACATTATGAAATGTCAAGATCTCATTTAAGAGCGGAAGCGCATACACAATCGTTTTATTAGAATAAGTGTGTGGACAAAAGGTCGCAAACGACCTCCTCACATTGTAAGAGTTACAACCCACTTAAAAATAAAATATATTTAAGTATGAGTAGGTTTAGGAAGAAGCCATCGAATAAATCTAATATTGTCAGACGAATTTATGTTTTATTAAAAAATTACTTATAAAAATGCGGTTTCCAATTTTCTTAAGAAGTTTAATTATCTGTAGTCGCGTCAATGAACCATTTTTCCGATTTTGATGATTTTTTTTAAATTCTATTTATATTAAAACGTTTTGGAGCGGGGACGGAATTATTTATATTGTTTAAACAATATAAATGATATTTATGTAAGAAATTCAGTTTGGTCTCTTATTTTTTTCCTAAAAAAATATTCTTATATTAATTTTACTATAAATAATAATTGTTAAAAGAAAGCTATTAACTGAGCAGTAAAATTAAATTAATTAATTAATAATATTAACGTTGTTGTAGATCCATATTCAATTTTTCAACGTTTGTGATTTTTGATAAAAAGTTCTCTTCGCTAAAATTTTGGCTACGAGCTGGCTCCCTATTATCTTTCACTCTTTGATAACGCTGGAATGAGGAAAACGACCAAATCAACATTATACGCTATTTTTGTACAATGTGAAACGGATGTTAATTATTCTACATTATTAATAATAATAATAATATAATAATTTACACATCTTATAATGTGTATTTTTAAGGACGAGATTTAGCCTACTGGTTCACCAAAAGCTTTTTTTTCAAACACATTTGAAGACTCGTTAACGTCTTTGTATTTCTTATATTGGTGTTGTCAAGCATTGTTCAATATATTGGTTTACTGCTGGAAAAAATGAGAAACAATGCGAAATTGGGAAATGAACAAAATATAGGAAATAATAAGAAAAATGGGAAAAATAGAACAAATAGAGAAAAATATGGGTAGAAATACACAAAAGAAAAATTAAAAAAAATAGATTGAAATAGAGAAAATAGGAAAAATTTAAAAAAATTAGTGAAAATTGAAAAAACATGGAAATCTAGGCAAAATGGGAAAAAATAGTAAAAGTAAGTAAAACGGGAAAAAAGTAAGGAAAAATAGGGAATACGAAAAATAGAGAAAACTAGGTAAAATGAAAAAAATGGAAAAATGTAAAACAGTAAAAATAGGAAAAACCAGGAAAAGGAGAAAACATAGGGACAAATAGAAAAAAACATGAAAATATCGGCAAAAACAGGAAAAGGAGAAAATATAGGGACAAGCAGAAAAAATTATGAAAATATCGGCAAAAATAGGAAAAATGGGGAATATAGAAAGAAACATGAAACAATAGGAAAAAATGGACAACAATGGGAAAATAAGGAAAAATGTGGAAAAAATGGGAAAAAAATAGTAAAACAAGAAAAAAATTGGGAATAAAAAAAATAGCAAAAATGGAAAAAAATATGAAAAAATCAGAAAAAACAGAAAAAGTAACAAAAACAGGCAAAAACAGCAAAAAAATAGTTTTCAATAAGAAATTGGGAAAAAATATTGAAAAATAGGAAGAAATAAAAATATAGAGAAAAATAGGAAAATTTGGAAAAATAGGCAAAAGTAGAAAAGAAATAAAAAAAAACAGAAAAAATACGACAAAATAGAGATAAACGAAAAAAAAACGGTAAAAATAGAAAAAAATGCACAAAAACAGCAAAATAAGGAAAAATATAGACAAATGAAAAAATGGTAAAAAACAAGAAAAAACAGGGAAAAACAGGGAATAGGAAAAAATAAGAGAAAAATAGGGAAAATGGAAAAAAATATGAAAAAATCGGAAAAACAGAAAAAATAGGAAAAAACTGGAAAAAATGGGAGTAAAGTAGGAAAAAATAAAAAATGGTGAAAAACATGGAAAAAAGGTATAGACATAAACTTTAAATTTTAATAAATTGCGGTCGAATTTCGACCACTAGTATAAATAATTCCCTCCCCCCTCCAAAAGGTTTCTGATTTTAAATAAAATAAAAAAACTACTGATGCGCGGCACTACTGATGAGCAATTCAATAAGCACAATTATACAATTTTATCATCTACGATAATTTTACAGTTCACAGAACAATTCCCATTAATTACGAAAGTTTATCTTTTGTGTATTTATTCGCTTATTTGTAAAACCAATAAGAAATACGCAGAAACAAATAATCACTTTAATTGCAATTCGCTTCAAAATGATTTTAAAAACATGTTTTAGTAAAAAATATTAAAAATATAAAAAAAGTAATTAGATTATATGGAAAAGATAAAAAAATATTGCATTTTTTCAATTTTTAAATAATATTTGTAGATCACATTTGATCTTTTGAGGAAAATTTTTATATTTTTATCCAAAAAACAAAATTGAATCGACAGTAAAAAAATTTAAAATATGATGAATAAATGAAAGCTAGTATAAAATTATATATCAAAACTGAGTAACCTGGATAGACAAAGATAAGGTTTCCGTGAAATAGTGTGTTAATTATATTCTTTGTTCTTCAAGGTGTTGGTATCATATAACTTTCATCTTAGATAACCCTACAATGCTACATTCAAATAAAAAGAAAATTATCCATTTAAAATACACGTGAAAGGGTTGAAATTTAATCCCAAGCGAGATACTGACCCGTTATGGCCAAATATGAAGTGTATCGCTTCAGTAGAACGAAAGTTTGGTACCTACAGACTAACAGACAGACAGACGTGAAAGGGTTGAAATTTAATCCCAAGCGAGATACTGACCCTTATTGGCCAAATATGAAGTGTATCGCTTCAGTAGAACGAAATTTTGGTGTCCACAGACTAACAGACAGACACACATGAAATAAATGTCTTTTGATCAGAAGTTAAGTCATTTGTATAAGAATTTATTTTAGAAATGCACATTTTTTCTAAATCTTCTAGATTGGCTACTAAAGTTCCAAGAATAATTTGTTTGTAGTAGCAAATTTAAGTGTTGAGTTATACCTAATAAAATTTTATGATCTAATAAAACAATTTTTGTGTGGTCGTAGAAAAAGTGTAGTATACAGTAATTAAAACATTTTTAGAATTAGGCACTTACTGCTACGCATAAATTTTCGTTATTTAATCTATTGTTATTCAAGTAAAACATTTTGCATATTAAATTCGGCATGACTAAATTTTCTAATAAAATCATTTAATAGAGATGCAAAATTTAAGCGTAATTTATAGCTATAAAATAATAAACAACGTTGTCACATCTTGACCATCTGGTTAATATTAGCCTTGAATCTTATTGGGATTGTATATTTTAATAGTTTCAAAACATTTACTTTACAACAATGGGGTAGACATAACAATTATTACAAAAAATTCATTAAATACCAAGAACAATGTTGCGCCCGTTAAAAAAAAACCAACAGGTTGATTTAGAAAAAACTGAAATAATATTGTAAATAATATACCTAGAATATTTTCGTTTTCGTTCTATGCAATTTATAAATAATTAACACCTTAACTGCTATACATACCTCCGGCGATATGTAATATGAAATGATTGAAAAGAAAACCAAAAATCGTACAGAATTAGTTTCTAAATTCATATTTACTTTAGTTTTGCACCAATAGGCAGGTTCGACATTTTTTTTTGTAACTGAAATCGAAAGATTTTATTATTTGAAAACGATCAAAAAAAAATTGAGCGCAAAATATGGATATTTACGTCCGCTGTAAGCATTTTAAAATCAAGGATCGGCGAGAGACTGGAAAACGTACCTATGCGCGAGACTAGACCGGTGACGTCAGTAGCCTAGAACGGTTCGCCTCTGGCCCGCTGCTGCGCTGTATTCACACACATTTTACAGGATTTCCGTTTTTAGTAAATTTCATACTAAATTAGTAGATTTTTAAGAAAAATGAGGGTGTTTGGTAGAATTTTAGTAGAATTGATAATGGGCAGGTTCGACATTTTTGTTTATAACTGAAATCGATATATTTTTTTATTTAAAAACGGTCAAAAAAAAATTGAATGCAAAATATTAATATTTATGTCCGCTGTAAAATTCAGTAGATTTTTCAGATTTGAATTTAAAACTATATTTAATGCTATCTATGGTATATTTAAGACGAGTGTCTCATCGTAGAAAAAATATTTTGTATCATCCAAACGTGACACGTGATTCGCTTAAATAATAAGTTTGAACAAACGTAAGTATGAGCTCTAAAAACTGGAGAATTTACCGCTTTTTTGGCGTTAATTAGTTGTGGAAAAATAAATTGTGCCGCTCTTTTTTTATTAAAAATTAAAAATCTTGCTAACTTGATATCAAATAATGACGATACTAAAAAACTGAAAGATGGAGAATTTGCCGCTTTTAGTTGTGAAAAAAAAATTCCAGGGTTTTTTAATTTTTTATCTTCCAATTTCGTTTCTATCCATGAGTCTTTTGAATCAGCATTTCAGATTCATTTCATTTCAAGCTTACTATGAAATTTCCAAAGTATCAATTTCCAAAAAGTTCTTAAGAATATTAAAATTGTTCAATGTCCATTAGAAAAATTATGGATGGTACAAAATATTTTTTCTGCGATGAGACAGTCGTCTTAAATATACCATAGATAGGTATAGCAATAAAATATAGTTTTAAATTCAAATCTAAAAATCTACTGAATTTTACAGCGGACGTAAATATTAATATTTTGCTCTCATATATCGATTTTAGTTTAAAAAATATGTCGAACCTGCCTATAATCAATTCTACTAAACACCCTCATTTTTATTAAAAATCTACTAATTTGGTAGGAAATTTATTAAAAACGGTAACCCTGTAAAATGTGCGTGTATCGTGAATACAGCGCAGCAGCGGGTAAGGGGCGAAGCGTTCATGGCTACTTACATCACACGGTCTAGTCTCGCTCACAGGTACGTTTTCCAGCCTCTCGCCCATCCTTGATTTGAAAATGCTTACAGTGGAGGTAAATATTAATATTGTGCGCTCAATTTTTTTTTGATCGTTTTAAATAACAAAATCTCGATTTAAGTTAAAATAAAAAAAATAAGAAAAATGTCGAACCTGCCTATTTATAAATTCAACGAATTATCAAACTAATATAAAGAGGCAGGCTCAGCAGCAATAAATTTAATTCAACATCAGAAAAAAAACAGAGGGTAGTAAAAATAAAGAATCAAATTGATGAAGGTTTGTTACGTCGATTTTTTATAAATATTGAAAAAAATCCACTGACGGTTAAACGTTTGCATCAAAAAATCATAATATAAAAAATTAATCAATAATTCTAATAACTAATAATTTATATTTTTTCCAACATTAGAAACAAAATTTGAGTTAAAACTCTATATTGTTTGGCACATGTAACAAAAAACTGTCGAGTGCTGACTGTACATAAAAAGAGAATAAAATATTCTATATATGTAAATATTTTCAAAATTATAGAAAAAAAACTGTGATTGTGAGGAGCGGGAGAGTCCACAACTGTAATATTTAGTTTTCCTCATTTTGGTCTCTCACTTTTCTCAAGTTTGCAATTCTTGCTTAAAAATTTTGCAAAATTTCCAGTCCTAGTATGTTTTATTCTCTTTTTAATGGTATTAAGTTAACAGAAAGAGAAAAAAATAAATTATATATCCGAATATTTTCAAAATTATAGATAAAAAATTGTTAGTGTCAGAATAGGGAGAGACCGCAACTGTTTAACGATTTTTTTAGTTATCCTCATTTTCGTCTCTCCCTTTTCTCAAATTCACAATTATTGCTTAAAAATTTTGAAAAAATTCCTATTTATAGTATGTTTCCATTTCTTTTCAATGGTATTAAGTTAATTTCAATATATTTTTTAATTTTTTTATTATTTTATATAAAAGGCATATTCTTATACAGTATTACATGTTTAAATATTTCTTTGAGTTGGTGTAAATTTTTAAGATGTTAATTAAGTTAAATTTTTCTTTGTTTCAGATCAGTCTATAAAATGGAATTACCAAGGTTAATATTATTCTAAAAAAGAAATTTTATAAGATGTGTCGTTTGCAGCCCTCCGAAATGGCATAAAGTTCAAATTTCACTTTCACAAGGAAAAGCAATCTCATCAATAAAAAATGACCACAATATCACTTTTCTCAGCGTTTATAGTATTAATAATATGCACCGTAAATGCAAACGTTTACTTACATCGAAAACAACGAAAATCGCAGGTTTTTTCACCGATAACAACGAGATCAAGTCCCAAACCAAACATAATTCTTATTTTAACTGATGATCAAGATGTAGAGTTAGGATCTTTAAATTACATGCCGAAAACATTGAAAACTATCAGAGATCATGGAGCCGAATTTAGACATGCCTACGTCACAACTCCAATGTGCTGCCCATCAAGATCCAGTCTTTTGACGGGAATGTACGTTCACAATCATTTTGTTTATACAAATAATGATAATTGCTCCAGTACGCAATGGCAGGCCACGCATGAAACTAGGACGTTTGCTACTTATCTTTCAAATGCTGGATACAGAACAGGTTGTTACATAAACTATATGTATTGATATGGACCACCTGGCAGATCAGATATCCTATCTACGATTCTCAATTCAGACTATAATAAATTTATTAAAATAAATACAATAAATTAATTTTGGAATTTTTCTGTCTGTTTCAATACTACTTATGTCTATTTGGTTATTTATTATCATTCTTCTCCGTCTCACTTCCTAGATAATTTAGTTTCCTCTTTGTCTTTTTCGATGTTATTTGCTACTATTTCTCTTTAACTCTATCTATTTTATATTATATTTATTTCTGAGAAGGTTCTTTTTATCTTCTTTTTTTCTAGTGTAGTAAAATTGTCTGCATATTTCCAAATTGAACTATAACAATTCTTTCCCTTAATTACCCTAACTAATATATTATTTTTTTGATAATTCAAAAATTATTATTAAAAAAATTAACAAATCTCTCAAAATTACATTTTTTTCTTTCACTTGATTAATTTTAAATTGTCACATAGTAATTTAGCCAGGATTGATCATCTTAGATATGACATCTGATCCCTTATATGAAATTTTCTTTCCGGTTTCGGGCTAAATTTTACTTTTTTTAGGTTATTTTGGAAAATATTTGAATAAATACAATGGTTCTTATATCCCACCTGGTTGGCGAGAATGGGGCGGATTAATTATGAATTCTAAGTACTACAATTATTCCATTAATATGAATGGAAAAAAAATTAAACATGGTTTCGACTACAATAAGGTAAAAAATTGCAATTTTAACACAAGGTATAGTAAGTGAAAAAGGAAAATAAATAGAAAAATGCTGTTTCCTCTAATAAAAAAGCAAAAATTTACAAATGTTACAAAAGGTTTTCCAAAAATAATACTGAAAAATAAGAAATTTTTAAGAGGATGAAAAAAAAAATATAATTTAAGAATAAATAAACTTTCCGAACACTCCTACTAAAGTAATTGTTTAATCAATTATTCTTCTGATAAACGAACTTTTTTAATTCAGCGTATTTCTTTTTAAAATGATATTTTCAATTTTCTCTAAAAAATGTTCTACAATTTTCACTTACTGTAAGGTTTCATACAAATGCATAATTTTGGCAAAATATGAACAAATTAATTTTTTGATAAATCTGGAAACAATGGCAAGTTTTAAAAATTTTAATCTTGCGAAAATAACTCAAAATTTAGTTAGAATTTCAGGATTTTGATCAAGATTTTGGCTAAAATTTTCAAGACTTTGTCAAAATGTCAAGAATTTTGATCAAAATTACAAGATTTGGTCAAAATTTCATGAATTTTAAGACTTGGTCAAAATTTCAAGAATTTTAGTCCAAATTTTAAGAAGTTAGTCGAAATTTGAAGATTTTGGTCGAAATTTCGAGAATTTTGGACCAAATTTCAAGAATTTGATCAAAATTTCAAGATTTGGGTCAAAATTTCATGAATTTTATTCAAAATTTTAAGACACTTCCTCCAAATTTCAAGAAGTTGGTCAAAATTTCAAGACTTTGTCAAAATGCCAAGAATTTTGATCAAAATTTCAAGATTTGGGTCAAAATTTCATGAATTTTAGTCAAAATTTTAAGACTTGGTTAAAATTTCAAGAATTTTGACAAATTTTCAAGAATTTTAGTCGAAGTTTGAAGATTTTGGTCGAAATTTCGAGAATTTTGGACCAAATTTCAAGAATTTGATCAAAATTTCAAGATTTGGGTCAAAATTTCATGAATTTTAGTCAAAATTTTAAGACACTTGGTCAAAATTTCAAGAATTTTGGTCAAAATTTCAAGAAGTTTGTCAACATTTCAAGAGTTTGGTAAAATTTCAAGACTGTCAAAATGTCAAGAATTTTGATCAAAATTTCAAGATTTTGGTCAAAATTTCATGAATTTTGGTCAGAATTTTAAGACTTGGTCAAAATTTCAAGAGTTTTAGTCGAAATTTGAAGATGTTTGTCAAAATTTCAAGAATTTGGTCAAAATTTCAAGGGTTTTGTAAAATTTTCAAGAGTTCAGTATAAAACTTTATTGCCATCGGAATAGAATTATTGTCATTACAAGGTACAAAATTCCTGAATGAGTTTTAGGGCATACGAAAATTCAGGTCCACATCTTTAATATTTAAATATGAGCTTCTACTGTACCAATTTAAACTAAAAACATCGCATTTGAGGCACACAACAACCATTCATACCATATTTCAGCTTGATTGGTCAAACGGTTCGGCAGCTATCGTAGAAGATTGCACACAGACATTACTTAAATAGTCTCAATCTTCTCAGGAGATCTTAAAATGGATATTTCCATCGATTTTTCGATTTTTTTTGCTTGTTCACTATACTTTCCCTTTGATAGGACCGGAAAAGTAAAATTTTTTAACAATCACAATTAAATGACCATTTAAGCGTTTTTCTTCTTTTAGGATTATTATTCTGATCTCATAGCAAATGATTCAATCGCATTCTTGAGACATTCAAAAAAGCAATACCAGTTTAAACCTGTAATGCTTACCATGTCGTTTCCAGCACCTCATGGACCTGAAGATTCGGCTCCACAATATTCACATTTGTTTTTCAACGTTTCATCACATCAGTAAGAAATAGTTCCATCTTTTATTTTCGTATTTTACTATAGTAATTTTATGTTTAGTACTCCAAGTTATGATCATGCTCCTAATCCAGATAAACAATGGATATTGCAAATAACAAAAAACATGGCCCCGATACATCGTGAATTCACAAATTTATTAATGACGAAACGCCTCCAAACTTTACAATCAGTCGATGATGCTGTTCAGAGGGTTGTCAAAGAACTTGAAGATTTGGGAGAACTAGATAATACTTATATTATTTATACTTCAGATCATGGGTATCATTTGGGTCAGTTTGGACTAGTTAAAGTAGGTACTTTTTCTTACTTTCATACCGTAATTATATTATTAGATTTAAATATTTTTTTAGGGTAAAAGTTTTCCTTTTGAATTTGACGTAAGGGTACCGTTTTTAGTCCGAGGTCCGGGAGTTGAACCAGGAACAGTTGTCAACGATATTGTCCTAAATATCGATTTAGCTCCGACGTTTTTAGACATGGCAGGTGTTGAACCGCCCCAACATATGGACGGGCGATCTGTACTTTCTCTATTTCATACCGCAAAAAGAAGAAAAATTAAATGGCCAGATACTTTTTTAATAGAAAGGTTTGTTCAAGTTCTTCCAACTTTGTTAAAAAACACTATAACAAAAGCTTAAAAGATAGTGCAAACAACACCACCCACTGCGATCTACTTTAAATTTTTCATATTTTAGTTCTGGAAGACGCGAAATTCCTTATCCAGGTAAATTTAAGCATAACAAACTCAACAACTTCTCTTCGCCTGTAAATTTTACCACAGAAAACCCTTCAACTACATATGGTTTATCAGTGTCGAATTATTCTGATATGTTATTTGCTACAACACAAGCACCTAAAATCTATGAGTCTTCAGAAGATCTGTCAGTAGATTTAAACACAGATAATGATGATGATGATGAAGAATCAGAAGATGTAGAAGCTGTTACAGAAGACTTGGAAGAGCAGACTAATTTGGATAACGTCGATTTAGCGATTTCTGACATCAATCAAGGTACAAGTTTAAACGGATAAGATGCAATTGACTTGTTAACACTAAATGCGTTACCAACAAAAGCACTAAAGTCTAAGGGTAACACGTTTCGTATCAACAATAATCATTCACCCGAATTTAAATGATTCTTTTCTAATACAATTTTTTTTTAGGAGATATGCAATTAGATAACAGACTTGTTCCGGTTTTACCAACATCAAAACTAGAACGATTGGCTGTGGAATGTCTTAGACCAGATTTGAGATTGCCTTGTCAAAAGGACCAAAAATGGTTCTGTGAAAACAAAAGTGGTAGGTGGAGAAGACGCAAATGTAAATTAATTATTCCGGATATCATTCCTTTACCTTCCAATAAGACCTACAGAAAATGTGCTTGTTTTACTCCAAACGGTTTGATCTACAAAAAATTACCAGTAAGTTTCATTTGTTTGTTGATGTTTTTTTACTTTCTTTGTTTCTTTTCAGGTACATACCATTTCAAGAAAGTTTTTAAGATCAGGAAGAATAAAACGCGACTCTGAGTTGGAAGAAATGCTATTTGAAGACGAAGATAATAATGAGTCTCACATAATGTCTAAAAGAGAAAGAATGCTAAATTTAGCACGACTGGAGAATGCCATGGAAGATGTGGAAGGTCAAATTCATGATTTAAGAGTAAGTCTACAATTAAAATATTTTAATAGTTCCTTAATATATTTTTTTTACAGCTTGAAAACGAAACTGTTATAACAAACCCTTCCCTAAAAGTAAATTTAGATACAAACTCGATCGGAAGACCAGTATGTTTTGTCCAAAAAGGTAAAATTAACTGTTCCAATGACATTTACAAGAACAAAAAAACTTGGAGACAATCAAGGCATCGTGTCGAAAATGAAATACAAGAATTGAAACACAAATTAGAAAATTTAAAAGAAATAAGAAGACATTTGAAAAACTCCAGACCACCAGAAAAATTGAATAATACCGAATTTAACGCTTTCAACGAGTTGGCGTTTCAGAGAGAAATTCTACCTAATAATCCTGGTGTTCTTAGACCAATGTCGATTGGTAACACTAACAAATTTGTTAACAAGAAAAGGAAGAAGAAAATAGAAATGAGAACTACTACAGAAACCATTGTTACGAAATTTCGTAGTAATAATAGTGATGATATATCTACAGTGCCTGATATAACTACAGTGTCATCTTTAAGGACTACTAATCATCATAGACACGGACATAAATTGTTTAACGTTACCAAGAAAGGATATGTAATGACTACAGTGGACCCTACTCTTGTAACTACAGTTAGACCAAGAAAAGTATAAATTCAAAAGGTTTGTTTGTATTTTTATTATTGTAATTGATTCATTTTTTAGCCTGTTGATTTAATTCCTCTACCTAGAAGAAGATTAAAACCAAACCTATGTCATTGCGAAAAGAAAGATCCCTATATCGCCAACGAAGAAAATTTAGAACGTGAAAATAAACGTCGATTAAAAGAGGATAAACTGAAAAAAAAACTACGCAAACAACGAAGAAAAGAACAATTGCTGAGAGAATGTGGTTTAGAAAAGATGAATTGTTTTCACCACGACAACGAACACTGGAAAACTGCTCCGTTATGGACCAGCGGGCCGTTCTGCTTTTGCATGAATGCCAATAATAATACATATAATTGTGTAAGGACGATTAATTCCACCCATAATTATTTATACTGTGAGTTTACCACTGGATTTGTCACATTTTACAACTTACGAATAGGTAATTATAATATAATTATTATCTTTTAAGAATACACAAAAACTGATTTCTAGATCCTTTTGAGTTACAAAATAGGGCAGATTCGCTGAAACCCGACGAAAAATCATATCTACATGACCTGTTGGCACGTTTAATGGCTTGTAAAGGAAAATCTTGCACAGTATCGCATTCCATTAAGCTTAGAACTAGATCTAATATTGTTCCAATGCACACCAACGCCCAACAGAACCACAAACGAAAATTTTCAGAAGGTAAATTAAACTTTGATTCTTAATTTTTTTAAACTAGAAAATTAGCCGTAATGTAATGTATTCTCTTTAGTATCACATATTTATGTAAGAAGCTTTGTTCATTTTCTTTTTTAGACGATGGTAGGGACAGAAATGGAAATTCTTCAGAGTCTGGAGCAGTACCTTACAGAAAACGAAGAAAAACGTGAAGAAACTGTTAGTTTGTGATTATAAAAATCTGTCATTTCTAAACTTAAGGCGCGTCCTATTTACCGTTATACATGAATAGTTAAAGGCCTATAAGGAAACCATTTATCAAATTTAAATTTTGCATAACAAAGTGGTAAATAGGATGTCAAATAATTATCGAGTGATATTAGATAGCTCCAAGACCAAATTGGCAATAATATAAACGCTTTAAAAGTTAAAATAATTTATTAATTTATTTTCATTTTAATTAAAATGTCTCTTAACATGGTGTTTTAGAAAGAGATAAACAAGAAAAATATTTTGGAGCATTCAATATATTATCTAAAATACCAAATATTATTTATAGTTCTTTTTTTATTTGTAAAAATGTATCAACATGAAGTGAACAAATTTTTAAACTGTGTTTTATTTGATCTAAAAGAAATTGATATTCGATAAAAACACAAATGAACTTTTTTTGTTAAAAAAAAAATCATAGTTCAAATTTATTTAAAAATAGATAACAACACATCATAATTATTTGAATGCAGAGAAAGTGGTAAAAGTTTCTCTAAAAGTGCATTCAAAATATCACAATTTTATAATTATTCTTTTTAACATGTAATTACAAAAATGTTTTGAGAGCAGTCGAAATAATGAAAAATAAATGCAACTCTTTAAACTTTTGTTTGGTTCCGTAAAAATCAAACGATAAAAAAATTAAACCTTCGTTTGACTAACACCTAATTTTTTACACTAGAGATCAATTCAACTTAGCTGTCGACTTTTGTTGGTTTATTCGTTTCTTCACTACTGGCTACTTTATTATCTTTATCTTCCACTTTACTTTGTGTTAATTTATCTTCTTTTACTTTAATTTTAACAGTATCTATATTTTCTATCGCCTTGATACCAGCTGGGATATAAGAATCTTCTTTTTCAGAGTGATATATACTTTTAGATTCTCTTCTCTCCTGCTCAGATTGCCACTCGACCTGAATAAAAAAATATTAAACATATAAAGTTAAATTAGCAAAGTTATTACCTTTTGCCTATGTTGCTTCACATGATCTTTAACCTTATCCAAAACCATTGTTTCAGTTAGAATTCCATCTTCGGATGAATATGCAGCTGCTTGCCAAGATACTCCTAGCTTTGCTATTTCCCTACCAGACATACCTTCAGTCATTCGTGCCATCTTACTACATAAAGCACTATAGTCGAAGTTATCAACTTTAAGTCTCCTTATTCCTCCTGTGGCAGGTTCCAAAACAAATTTTTGGAAATATAATCTGATTAAACGCTCTCTTTCTTCTAATCCAGGCAAATCAAATTCGACCATTTCATCTAGACGATCATTAACAGCCCAGTCGAACTGTTCAGGTGTATTTGATGCCAAAACTAACATAAATTTGGAACTCTGTTCACCTGTGCGGTATAGGAATGCATTAAGAGTAGCTCTTAAGTCTTCAGAAATATTTTCCGAGGACCTTTTTCTCAAAAAGGCATCAGCTTCATCCACAAAAAGGATTAATCCTATAAAGATTAATAAGATTAAATAAGAGGTAAACATTGTAATATATTTTTACCTTTTCTTGTGCTATTTGCCCAATCAAATACTTTGTGTACAGCTGTAACGCCATCTCTTCCCATTGGGGCAATATCACCACCAGTTAAAATGGCATAATCCATTCCAGAATGTTTGGCAAGTTTCTAAAATAAAATAATTTAACAATATTTATTATTCTCGCTGTAATATTTGTACCTTTGCAAACATAGTTTTTCCTGTACCAGGTGGTCCATGCATAAGAATATTTCTATACAATCCCTTATTTTGTTTGGTATTCTTTGTGGCTATGGCGACATCTCTTAATCTTCCTTCAAGCTTTGGGGCTAAAACAATACCTGACAGAGCATCAGTATCTGTTTTTCTGAGACTCTTAATTGTTTCTATGGGATGTTTGACACCTTCTAATAAAGAAAACCTAGAAGTTTCTCTTACTAATGATGGTTTACCTTAAAAAAAAACCGTTAATCAACGTTGTTCACTTAAAACATTAAAATCGTACCTAATCTAGATTCAATATATCTGGCAGTAACAGAGGTAGCACCTTTGGCAGAATATACCCCAAGAGCTAATAGAGTTAAGCCCCCAGCTGCTGTTAAAACTTTGTTCCAATCAGTCAAAAGGGTTTGGGCTCCTTCACCTATAACTGAACCAGCAGTCCTGAAAGAATTTTTTTTTTAATAACTACTACAACTTTTTAAAAACATACTTTATACTTTCCAAAACAGTAATTCTATTCTGTTCGGCTTTTAATCTGATTTGTTCCAAAGTTATATCTTTATTTTCTCTGTCAACTTTAGCTTTGGCTCTTAATTCAGCTTCTACTCGTTTCATCTCATTTTTGTGTCTAAGATCCATCTCATGTTCAATAGTTGATTTTCTCATTGCTTCTTGTTTAGCTACTGATTCTTCCTGTCTTCTTAGATTTTCATCATTCATTTTTTGTTGTTGAATCAGCTGATCATCATATCTAAAAAATTGTATGCAGAAGACTCATACTTATTCATTTTTTCAATGAGAAACTTATACCTTAGACACCAAAAAGATATAACAATATTTAGAGATATAAATAGTTCTAATCTTACCTTTTTCTAGATAACTGATCCTGATATTGGGCCCTAGCTTGGTGTTGCCTAGTTTCTTCTTGTAAATGTTTTCTTTTTTCCTCGCCTTCAGCCCGCTTTGCTTCAATTTGCATTTGAGCAATATGTGCTTCATATTCTTTAATTTTAGCTTGTTGTTCAACTTGCCTTGTTTGTTCTTGTAATTTAGATAAGTCTAAGGCTTCTTTAGCATGCTCTAAAACATCACGTTAATATTATTCGAATTCAATAGATTGTTATTATATAACCTTGTCTCTATATTCTATATACATACTTGATTTTTCTAGGTCCTTAGCAGCCTTTGCAGCTCGTTCTAAAGCCGACGAGTCAAATCTGTAGGCCTCCATAGCTTTCCTTTCTGCACTGGTTAAATCAGAGGGCTTATCATCGCCCCCGCTAGCTCCAGCTCCTAAACCTAACTGGGACAAATCAGGTCCTTGATCTTTGTTTTTTCCGTAACCAAAAAGCCACGACATTTTGAGAAATATTTACAAAAATGATCAATTTAGATGAGAACTACAAATTACAAGGAAAAAATAGGTTAGGAAAATACATGTGTAGTTCTTTTTTCAAGTTAAAATTGTTGCCTATGGTTATTTAAGGAATTCGCCACCGTTGTCGACTTTTGAACTAAGGAAGAGTCAATGCTAATTACGGAGAGAAGATTAGTTTGATTTGACATTGAAAATCAAGGTTAAATATAATTTTAATAACAAAATATGTTTTGTTTGTATATATTATGCAAATAATTATTTTAAATCCAAAAAATGTTGCGTAATTTGTAAGTCTAACTAATTTATTAAATTAAAATCGTGTTAATTATATTTATTTTAGGTTACCGACATCCTTAAAGAGATTTCCACAAATATGTATTAGGAATTTTACTTCAATAGAAATTTCTACAGCTTTAAGACCTTTTTATTTTTCTGTACATCCGGATTTGTTCGGACAGTATCCCAGTGAAAGAGTAATGAGCCAGAAAGATATATCTTATAGTATATTTTTAATGATTTTTTGCAGGCGATCAATGAAACTTCTTTGCAACATTTAAGTTCAATTTTACAAAATATCCAATCTTCCAGACCTGTTAGACCTATAACATTGAACTTTTATATTAAAAAGAAAGCAAATAAAGAAGGTACTAATTTATTTATTTATTTCACATATATTTTATTTATTATTTACAGATAATTTTCGTCTCATAAAGATTAATCTAAAAGACAATGACATTCGAATGACCCTAACTACAATCCTCAAAAGTTGTGGTCTCCCAACAGATTATGTGGATAGCATCATCCAACCACCTAGAAATGTAGAAGATCATAATTTTAAGGTATTTATGTAATTTAGTTTAACTAAAATCATAATTATTAATTTCCGGCTTTAAGTTTGTGAATAAAAGATTATATCTTTATTTAATGTAATTATTGTAATTTGTAGGTAAAATATGCCAATGACATTGACCTTACTAAAATGAACAAAAATCATCCTATTTATGCACATGCTAAAATGCAAAGAGATATTAGAGAAGCCCAAGAGGCTTTAAAATTGAAAAACTATTTAGCTAATAATTTTGCTGATGCTTTAGAAAAATCCAAAAAGAGTGATATCCATAGGTATTTTTTGTATTTAATATATGTTACATATACATATTTTTAAATCGTTCTTTCAGAGAAGAAGCAGAAAGATTACAAGAACTTATTACAGAAAAATTGCAAGTAAAAGAAATTCGATGGGATTTCCAATGGAATGATGAACATCGTAAAGGGAGTTTACTCAGTTTGGATTCTTTAATTCAGCAACATCCTGTTATTAAACAAATTTTAAAAGGTATATAAAATTTCTTATTGTACAATATTATATTCACAATTTATTTTATTTTAGGACGAACTTTAGTATTTTCTTCCTTCTTCACTGGTCTTAGTTTAGAGGGTCATATAATGCTTTACAGTGGGGAAGTTCGACATAATTGGTTAGATGTAAAAATATTACGTTGAAATTGCTCATATTCTATTTACATATTGTTTTATTTCCAGTTTATTAAAAATATCCACACATATGAGATTGCTTTAAAAAGAATACCAGTGTTTGAAAAATCGTTATCTCATGTTTTAAGAAACATCAAAGTTGGAAGAAGGTATTATTGCTTATTTTAGTTCAAAATTTCCCATTATTAATTACAATTTTATTTTTTAGGAAATTTATGCCAAAAGTAATGGCAGGCCACTACGAACAAAATCTTAGACAAATAACAACTTCTTTAAATGATTATGTTGGTGTTAAATCCTTTCCAATGGAATGGCCATTAAGTTTGGAAGGTTTTGAGATAGTTGTTGAAACGTAATACATTTTTTTACCAATGTTTATGCGAAAATGATCATTTTTCCACCATTTATCTACATGAAAGTGATTTTGCTTCAAGCTTAAGTGCTTTCTTGCAAAGTATGTGAAGATTAATTACTTGATTAAATTTTAGCGAAGCTGGTCCTCTGATGGTTTCTCCTACAGGGCAATTTATTGTACCTGCTACGATCCCAGGATCATTATTGGTTAATTTTATAACCAGTCATTTAGAAGATGCTAGTGCAAAAATGCTGGAATATAAAAGGTTTGTCACTATTTACATAGTTATTATAATTTGGAATAAAATTATTTTAGCGACAAATATCTGGAACGTGCCTTGAAAAAAAAATGTCTCGAAGAACTTAGGCTGACGACATTAGTAAAAGAAGATAACATAACTCCAGATTTAATGATCAAATGTTGTAATAAGTTATTAGAAAACAAACATGTTATTTACCCTTACACCAAAGATCTGCGGTTAAATATCTCAACCTATTATTCAATTTTAACTGATGGATTAGTGTGTATACCATGGAATTTTATTATGTGATCAAAATAAATTAGAGCAGTGATTAAATGAAATGAAAACTATTTAAATTAAGTTCTACAAGTGCTAAACACATATATGTATTCTTTTAATTTTTTAACAATCCGCAGCTGAAATGGTGGCGAATCACAAAATCTGCACAAATTCTGTCACTAATTTGTCAATTGATATTATTTTAAGTTAGAATGAAGGATATAGATACTCTAAATTTTTAACAGTTTTCCTGCCTTTTTTCAGAATAATAAATATTTAATAATATATTAGAATATGCTTAATTATATTCCCTGTAATTACATTTTTTGTGCATATTATGTTTAGTTAAAATAATTACTACTTTTTAAACTTTGCACTGGCTCAGTAGATACATCAAAACTATAGATTTTCAAAATTACCAAGTCTGTCATTGTAAGAAAAAAATATTGAGTAGAGTATATAACTATATAGTTAGTAAGAAGCTTCGACCATATAGACGCGCCTTGCTATATTATAGTTACACAATTTGTGCCAGACATTATTTAGGCGGGGAAGGGAGAAGAGACGACGAAGTCATAGAAGTACCATTCTTACGGGATCACAAAGATATATGTGATCCCGTAAATATAGATCACTGAGGTGATCTACTGCCCAATAGATTAATTTGTTCCAAAATTTTATTTGATTTAATTTATTTTTAAATACCTTTTGTAGAGGGGAAATATTTAAAGACCCTTGTATTACAATATCATATATTTAAAACTACAAAATATACTATAATGGTACTAAAAATTTAGACAGTAATAATAATATTAATAGAAGGATAACCTTTAGAATTTAATAATAATGTATTTTATAAACTAAAAAATCAAATATACTTGCATTACCTTTATAAACATAACAAAATAATATTAGATATCGACAAAAAATGTATATTTACATGAAAACAGAACTGACCAATTAAAAATTACGTGTTGGTTAACGCTCAAAAAAAAAATCAAGAAAAACCACTTCAGGGAACTACACTGATGTCGTGTTAAGAATGAAAGCCATAAATAAGTTATTGGTGTTTTTAAATTATGTAGGAATCTTTTATTTATTTTTCGAAATACAGGGTGTTAAAGTTAATCAATAGAAACAGTCTTTTACCTGTAACTTTTTTAAAAATTAATATTTTTTAACGAAACTTTGCAGGTAACTAGACTAACGATCCTCATTTTTCAAAACCTTTTACCTGTGTTTTTTTGTCAATTGCCCATTTAATTTAATGAAAAAAATGTATAACTTTTGATATGGATAAAATTGATGGCTTTTGAAAAAAATAAATAAATGGAAATGAGGCGCGCAGAGTGTTTTAGTTTCTTATAGCTTTTTTTAACAGGAATATGGTATTTTTCCAATTCAATATGCTAAAATGATTTAGACAAGAGAAAGCATTACCTAAAAAACAAAACTATACTGAAACACTCTGCATGCATGCCTCATTTCCATCTAATTTTTCTCAAAAACTTAATTTGATCCATATCAAATGTTATGCATTTTTTTCACTAAATTAAACAAGCAATTGGAAAAATACAAGTTTGAAAATTTATCCAGTAGCGTAGAAAATTGTAGACAAAATATTGAGCAATACCCAGCTGTAACGCCACTGGTAAAATGTTTTGAAAAAATGTCACGTCACAATGAGGGTCGACGTTGGTCTAGTTAGTCGGCTGCAAAGTTTCATTAAACAATATTTATTTTTAAAAAAAGTTACAGCGAAAAAAATGTTTTTGTTTATTAACTTTTCTGAAATTAAATATGTTGGACCCCTCATTTGAAAGTACCCTGTATAATGTTACTAATTAGCTTAATTTTGGTTTCAATAATATATTCTATAGTATATGTATAGGAAAGTTCACATATTTTATTCGTTTCATGTCTGTCTGAAAATATATTTTCTGTCTGAAATGTGTTAGTTATACAGAGTGTTTCATTGGTAAACGGACATACGTTAAGGGTGGTTGTGATCCTAAATAACCCATATTTAATGGGTCTAACCACCTTTATAATGAAGATACAGGGCGTTTTATTAATTACACATTAGTGAAAATAGGAGCATTGTAGCTTTAATATTAATCCAAATATTTCAAAATGAAAATTTTCAAAACTTTGATAATTTTTTTTTCAAAATAAACGAAATACACATGCTTCTTTCTTTCTTAACACGATAGTACAAGTAGTTTCTAGTTTTAAAAAACTTTTTTAATTACAACACACAAAATGAATTATTTAAATTGATTTAATGTAAATAGCTGTACTACAGTTTGACTGAGAGGCAAACCAACTTTTTGTTTGTCATACACCAATTCTGATAAGTGTTTTTGAAAATCATCTCTATTACTTTCATCAATTGCTCTTTTCAATAACAGAGGGGTTGTATATTTTTGGGTTATAGCCAATGCTTTTTGAATTGACATTCCTTTTATTTGGATCAACATTTTAACAAACAGATCAGTCACTTTTATCGGTTTGTTTTTAACACTAGCCCGATTAAATTCTTTAAAACTCATTAGCGAAATTAAATCATCAGTTAAATTACATGGTTCTAAATTTTCTTTTGAACATCTAAGTAATGTTTTATTTTCAAACATTTGCAATAATAACGTTGAAAATTTATTTAATAGCCTTGCAGTGTGATTTAAATTTAAGGTCGTTTTGATCTTAAAACCGTCCTGTATAGCTGTATTTATAGCTGCCTGTTGTAAAGATGTCACTGGAAAACTAATGTGTTTTTGACAATGTTCTATTAAGTAGTACTTATTATCTATACCACTTCTTTTGAGTCGAAATTTTTGTTCTTTATAACGACCATCTTTAATGCTGCTAGCAAAATCATCCAATCTTTTTCTTTCAAAAATGTAAGGTAGAACTAATTCTTTTTTAGTGGTTTTATCTCTACATATCCAAATGTAATCTCCAACATGTAATTTTTTTATTTCAAATTGACAAACATCTGATAACTTCTTTAACTCCTTTACTAACGGATCTGCAGGGTTAGAACTCGTTTCTGATGTATCAATATATAAAATAATATCAAAATTTCCAGGTTCTAAAATATAAAAATCATCATCATCAGATATTGCTTGACTTTGTTGGGAATTTGATGATTCACTTTCATTGGATTCATTTGAAGTTACTTTGCTTATCGGAATATTATTTTTTTGACTATTTTTAGGTTTTCCCCTTTTTCTTTTATCTTGAATACTTTCAACTTCTACACAATGTGAATCCATACCCATTTTACCTGCAAAAATGTATTAATTATAAACTACAGAATACTATAGAAATCAACTAAAAAATAGAATATGATATTAACATTGAGCAAGAAAGTGAAATAAATCCTGTAGCACTAAAAGAAGTAAAATATTACAAAGGCTAATGCAGAAAGCAATAGTAAAATTTACAACCTTTTTAAGCCTTCTTTCAGATTAAAATTTGTTTTCAGCAAGTAGAAAATGAAAAACTGCCCAATGATTATGTTGTTATCACTTCTTCCGTTAATCATAATTATTGATACGAACTGTCTGAGAATTCAGCATACCAGTTGACTTTAAAACTAAATTATGCTCGACTAATTCAATAATAGATAATCCAGTCAAACATAGGTTCCCATTAAGAAATAAAATGAGCTGTCATTACCTACTGTAATTCAGTAGGTATATCTATGTAAAAAAATATTTAAATACTTACTTAAATGGTTTTGATTCACATTTGTTGCAGGAAGAATATTAGTTGTTTTACTTGTATCTGTTTCATAGTCATTTAATTCTACAATATTATTTATTTCCACTTCCAGTAAATCATTGGTTATTGTTGATTTCTTTGCTACAAATTTATTTTTTTGTTTACTTTTTCTACTTTTAGATATACTAGGGTTATCTGTATCTAAATAAATTAAATTTTGATCTGGGCATTCTGATTCTTGCGATTTATATGTATGTTCCCTTAGACGCTGATCCAATAATTTACATAAATAGTCTCCAAATCCCTTCAATATTTTGCAGTCTCGTCCAGAATTAAAAGCAATTGGACATTTTTTTAAGGATGATATAGCATAACGATATGTATGTTCTAATTTAGAACCTTTTTCTTTGGCTTCTGTTTTCCATTCATTTAACCATTGTTCAAATAGAGGGTTCGCCGATTTATATTTCACTGTTATTCTACGTCTTTTAATGGAGCATTCACCCATTTTTCAACAGAAAGAAAGCACAAACAATTAGGTTTTTGTAAACATTCCCATTCATAATAAATGCCATTTGCTTCTTCTTTTTATTTCATCTAGAGCTACATTTACGTAGGTATATACTATACTAAAGTACTGAAATAAAAGTACTTACTAATTAAATAAGTGAAAACGGTGGACACAATAATCTATTTGTTTCCAATTATATCATAAGCTTTTGATTAGTAAATTGAAGGTAATTAATTCAATGATGGCCTGTTTCTCAACCTAAGTTAGTCACCTTGAAAAATTTGGATGCACTGTACCACCAAGTGACCTTAGACCATTTACTAAGATTTTTTCCACTAGGCGGAAAATCTTCAAGCGGATTTTCATTTCATTTAATTGTATTAATTTTATTTAAGATCAGGTTAAAATTCCCCAGAAATGGCAGATTATCTCGCTAACAATGAAAAGCTAAACCTTGGCAGATTTAAAAATCAGCTGCAGATTGTCCGCCTCGTGCGAACCCGTCTTTAGCCAGTGACATAATATCTGACATAACCTCTCTTTTTATTTATATTTGAAATATAAAAGTTATGGAAGATTCCAAAGATGTAAAAATTACGGAAAGCGATAAAGATGAAAATAATAATGAAACAGAAAAACCTCAAGAATTGCCAAGAATTGAAGATCAATGGATGGTAAGTTTTAATGACATAAATATTTTATAAAATTTAAAAAAAAAGTATTTTAGATTCGTCGAAGTTTTGTATATGATGAAGAATATAGTGATTGTACGTCCGTTCGAGCCAGATTTCACCAGTATTTTATTCATGGAAAGACGTTAGATTGTTCCCAATGGAAAAGAGATTCTATCAATTCCCATAAATGGGAAGACGATCAAGATATAAATGCTGCTGTAAGAAATTCAGAAAAATAATATTTAAATAAATAGGGTATTAATTAGAAAAATATTAAATTAACAATTAAACCTTCTCACAAAATTTGCCTTATACTGAACTGAAACGATCCGTAGTAGACTCAGTAAAGTGGGATAGGATAAAAATATCCTAATCAAGGCAGGCAGGCAGTCATTCTTAAATAATTACTGCATTGTAAAAAAATTTGATGATAGAGCCAAAATTCGATAGTATACATTTAGAGGTCTGAATTTTAGTGAAATGGCATAGAAAACCCCTTAAATGAAGATTAATTTTCCTGTTACTGCAAATACTTAGTATAATCAAAAATAATTCCATATTATTAAACATTCAAAATATTTTAGGAACCTGCACTTGCACTTTTCTAGTGAAAAGTGTGACAAGTGTTTATTTAATTAGATATTATAGCCTCAAATTTTGTCTTGTTGATAGCTCAAGCCCATAATAAAATAAATAACTTTATGTCAATATTTTATTTCTCACAGCTCTTAATTCTTAACTTTTTTTGTAGAATGAATTAGTAGCAAGTGAAAAAAAAAGAAGGAAAGATAGATTAGTTCCACACTATGCAAATGATGTGTGGAAGAAAAGAAAATCACCTCCTGAAAACTGGAATGATCCACTGCCAGAGTATATCTCAAGTGAATATAAAAACAGCTACCTAAATATTAAATCCAAAGAAATGAAGGGTGAGATAGCACCATCGTTTGATGTGAATTTTCAATGTAGTATATTGTAGTCAACAATTAGGTTTTGAAGAGTTAATAAATTATGTACTGTAATCACCAAATGACATATCCATTAACTGTTGTCTATATATACATAGTGGACCTAATTAATATTCCTCAATCTTAAGTATTCTTCAATCTTGGTTACTAAATCAAGTACTTAAAAATACCAAAAAACTATATAAATATTCAATTAAAAACACCATAAACTATTCAGATCAGCTTCTAATTTTTTGAAGAAATAGAATCCAAAGACTAGTACAAAATTATTTAATAATGTAGTTAGCCGTTGGAAACTAGTTTCGGCATACTAATGCCATCATCAGGCTAAGAATTTTAATATTAATATATATATACACTATATACAATAATAGGAAATTTACAATTATAAGAAATATAAATGTAAGTATATATATATAAAAAGCACCTAGGTGCAAGCACCTGTATGTGCATTACATGGCACAATTTTTATATTTATTTAAATTTTGGGTTTAATGCATACAATTTAATAGGGTATAGTACAATTTTTAAATTATTTTTTTTTATATATTAAACAGGCAAGATTTTTGGCTTCGTTTCTGATACACATTTTTAATTAGCATTGTATTTGCGAAATGGTACATTAACAGCACTATTACTTATTTGTCTCGTTTTATAACTATCGATGTACCAAATATTTGTTTTTTAACTTGAAGTAGAATATGCAAAATGTGAAAGGTTGTTTCTTCAATAATTATTTCTTTATAGTTTGGCCTATTAGCCTCAGACAAGGAAAATGATATATAAAAGGTTTTGGAACTATTTAATGTCAATTTACTACAGTCTAACCATTGCTTAACTTATTGTACACCATCTATTACTTTTGTTTAACAACGTCCCATGTAATTCCTTCAAATAATAATACTGTGTTGTCAGCATAGGAGATGCTGATGCCATTTATATCTAGTTTTAGTAGTGAGTTGATATATATTTCTTGTTGTATTCCAATTTGCACTGTTGTAGGATCGCTATACTCATTTCTAATTTTAACCATTTGTTTTCTTTCAACTAAATAATTTTTAAAGACCTCCAACACTATACCTCTAATTCCATGATATTCAAGTACATCTAAAAGCTGTGCATGGGGCACAGTATTGAAGGCTTTAGCTACGGAAAACTCCAATACATTTATTATTATTGGCGCGCACTTAAATCTAAGTTTAATTTTATAAACATTATTTGTTTAAAATTTATAATGCGGTATTAAAAAAGGAAGGGGATACATGAGTTAACGATTAAAAATTAAAAATTAGAGAATAAACAGACCATGCCTTACCCAAACCGTCCTCGGTCTGTTTGCTCCCTTATTTTTAATTTTTAATCATTAACTACAATCATGTACCAACCTTCCTTTTTTAGTACCACGTTAAAAATTTTAAATAATGTTTATAAAATTAAACCTAGATTTAAGTGCGCGCCCTTTTTTAATGTAACCTTGCACATCAATTCAACTGATAATATTAATTTTCCTAAATAATGTTAAAATTTTTGGCCTGATGATGGCTTTAATGTAATGTAAATTCCCATATCTGTGTTTTCTAAATTGGGTCCTTAATTTAATAAAATAGAACACGTTTCTAGCGATATTAGTCGTAGTTTTCACATTAAATATACATTGTATCCAAAAAAGTTGTCTACAAATGGAAAATAAATTTTCCTACATTTCACAAAAAAATATTCATGATAAAAAGTCCTGCATCACTCAGAAATCAAATGTAAATATAAGAATAATTTTGAATTCCAATCAACATTTGCTCCTAACGATTTTATCTTTGAATTTAAAATTACTCTTAATTTTCAGTATAAATCAATATTTTTCATTTGCCCTAAATATTACAAAAGAACTCTTTTGTGCAGATTTTTTGCAAAATGTAAGGGTATATTATTTACATTTGTATATAGACAACTTTTTGAGACACACTGTATGCACAATATTTTTTAACGCACGGTAATATCCCAAAATCGAGTCAAAAATAAATTAAAAACAAAATTTGAGACATCCTGTAAAAAGCAAACAAATCCAAGTGTAAAAATTCGGTTCATCAATAATTTTATATGATCAAATATTTTAGATATTGTCGAAAATTATCAAAATTTTGTTATATTTTTACACCAAAGATCTTATATCGACTTCATGCATTTTCAATGTTGTGATTAATTTCGTTGCTATGAAACGATAACGACACATATTTATAGTGTTTGTATTAGTGTGTAGACATTTAAAAGAATTTACCAGCAATTATGGCACCAACAGATGACATATTCTCTGCAGAAATCAAGAATACAATAATAATTAACGCATCCAAACAAGATATTTTCAAACTAAACGAGAATTTTAAAATTTTTCAACGTAAATTGAAATTACAATCGAAATTTCTTATAAACAAGGAAGAAATATCACAAAGGATCCTGCAAAATTGTATAATATTTATTTTAGCAGGACCGCAGTTACCTTTTGAAGAAAGTGAGATAAATTCAATGAAAAATTATATTGAAAGTGGTGGAAGGATATTGGTCCTCCTATCAGAGGGAAGTGTAACGGATACTTGCAATATTAACATTCTATTGGAGCAATTTGGTATAGTCCCAAATCAAGATTGTTTAATTAGAACCCATTATTATAAATATTTTCATCCAAAAGAATGTTACGTTAGCGATGGTCAAATAAATCCTGTTTTGAACAAAGAGAAACTTGATATAAAGTTCGTTTATCCTTTTGGGTGCACTATGAGCGTAAGCAAACCTAGTGTAGCAGCTTTTACCAGTGGTCTAGCTTCATTCCCAGTTTCTAGGCCAATAGGTGCACTTTATTACAACGAAAAATCTGGAGGAAGGTTAATAGCTATTGGATCTGGTCACATGTTCTCAGATAAATATATTGATCAAGACAATAATGATAAATTAAGAGAGTTGTGTATCGAATTCCTGATGAGCCAAGAAAAAGTATATTTCCCACCAACGGATCATGATGATATAGATCTGATGGATCATCATATTGTACCTGAAACAGCAGCACTAGCAGAGAAACCTAAACTTTGTTTAAGCGACGCCATAGGTCATACAACCTCTGTAGATTACACCAAATTATTTGATCATAAAATGTATTCTATGAATACAAGTCTTGTTCTCGAAGCTATAGATCTATATGAAACACTAAGCATTAAACATGAACCTCTACGTATTATTACTCCTAAATTTGAAGCACCTTTTCCTCCTTTACAACCAGCTGTTTTTCCTCCTTCTTTTAGAGATTTACCTCCACCGCCGTTAGAACTTTTTGATTTGGATGATGCTTTTAGTTCCGTCTTTACTAATTTGGCTCAATTTACGAACAAGTTTATGATGAATGAAACTAACGATGAAGAAAATTTACAGTTTTACATCACGGAGTGCTCTAAAATCGTGAATATTGATGACCTGAGTGACGCCACAGAAATACTTTATAAAGTAGGAAACGAAATATCGAATTTTAAAAGTATTGAAACCATAAAATAATTAGTTTGTATTGTTATTATTACTTATATATGAAAATATATAAATATTCTATATTTTATTTTGAGACGGAAATTATCTTATTTAAAATATTAATGAAAATTTCATATAAAATAATTTGGTAATACTAAAAAAGTGTGTATCATAAAATAAGAATGAGATAGTTTTGTTGCTGTTTTGGACAAAATGATTAAAATTTGCAATTTAAATTCTGATCTGTTGAATTATGTACCTAAATAAACCAGAAATAGAAATCTCTAATTTTCGCAAAATGTATTGTTTTTGTTATTAACTTTTAAACAATTTAAAATATTTTGAAATCTGTCAAAATTGTTGCCAACTGTTAAAATAGTTGCCAACTTCGCTAAAAAATAATTCAATTCTATTGGCTGAAAAATTTGTACTTCCAAAAAATAACTGCTAAAAATAATTCAATTCTATTGGCTGAAAGAGCTGTATCATAATGAAAACCAGTTTCATAATGAATATCATTATGAAACTGTTATTAGTCTTTAAATTAGCGTATTATAAAATAGGAGTAGAAAATTGATATTACCAATTAAGTAGAAGACGCATATTATGTGTTGAGCTCTGAAGTTACTGCCGAGGCGCTTTAGCCGAGGCAGTATAATCTGAGCGAAACACAAATAATGAAGCCTTCTCCGAGTAATACATACTATTTTTTCTTCCTTCAAGCGGAAAAATAATTCAAGTTATAGGTAGTAAAAAATAGAAGACGTTTATATTTTCTAAATTGACAAATAATTTCTCATTATTATTGTACTAGTAAAACAATAGAACATTTATACGATCTGTGTTGCCGAAAGTAAATAAAGTTATTATATGCTTTTCGGAATTCTTTAAAATATAAATATTCTGGACAAGGTGGCAACGTTGGATTACGTATGTTTTAACTCTACATTGTTGACAAAAGAATTAGTTGACAGTTCTTCTTCTTGCTTTTGATTTGTGTCAATTTACAATTTTAAGGTTGACTCACTTTAATAAGTTTCGAGTTTTAACATTTGATGAGTGAATAAATACGATTTCTACCGGGTAGAATCGAAAATAATAAATAATAAACACAAATAATAGACGGTATTTATTCAGAATACTAAAAAACCCCGTTATCAAAGTACAAATATACATATCAACATTATAAACATCGATTCTGTGACTGTGTGTGAAGAATATATTAAGTTTTGTTTGTTTTGATGAAGTACTGTGATAATTTAAAGAAATATAATAATTAACCCGACAATATGGCCAATAAAGATGATTACCTCACGTACTACCGCGAGTTCTTTGAAAACTTTGCTCAGACTGTTAACCCCAATGATCAGCTACCTGTTAAATTAGCAAGTTACAAATTGGTTAACATTGAAGTTGTAGGTGGTATAATCGACTGGACCTCTCAGTATTTATCTCAAAAGTAAGTAGAATCTTCAATAATTTATTTTTTAACTTCCCACTTCCTTCCGGGTGAAACAGGATGTTACGGCTACGCAATTTTGCGTTGTACTTTCACTTTTTAACAACTGAACTAACTAAAAACAAAAATAAACAACAAAGTTATGTTCTGGAAAAACCTGTAATGTTAAAAATACATACAATGAAGATTGTTCTATCCCTACTAGTTTAATTTATAAAAACAATTATTGTATAACTGGTTGAAAGAAATTTATTTAAATAAAACACATTTATTCCATAATAATTTATGCAGTATAGTTTATTCAATTTTAATATTGTAGTCAGGAATTATAGAAAATATTGTTCATATTTTATTAATAGACATCTCATTATCTGCTTTTAATATTATTCAAAAAAAATATTACCAATCTACTAAATAAATTAGATATTAATATTTTTTAAAAGTTTGTATGAAGTCATTCTAGTTTTTCTAGTAAATATATTTTAAAAGGAAATTGTGTCATATTAATGATTTCAAATTAAAACCCACATAAGATACTATATACATAAATGAATACATCTTGTATCTTTATAAATTTGGTATATTTTAAATCTGTGCAAACTTATAGCAAATGATAAATGGCATTGCAGTTGTAAGTTGAAATAAACAGTCTTTAAATATAAAAATGTAATTGAATTAAATATGTTTGTTTTTTTTATTTTATCTTTAAATATTTATGGAAGAACAGTGCAAAAAACATGTCACAGTTCACATCATTGGATTATTATTATTATATAAGTATTTGTTATTTTTGGTTTATGGAAATAAAAGCTTTTATCATAGTAAGTACCCAGCTATAATAATTAGTGGTGTATAATGAATAATGAATTAGTGGTGTATTACAATTTCACAGTAACATGTTTTGTCACTGTTTTTGTTTGTCACTCTAACTCACTGTTCCAGCAATTATAAAAATAAACTGTGTAAGAGTAAAGACAATTTTAAGTTTTAATAAAATCGGCTTAGCGCTTTCGGTCAATGATCATCATCAGAGCCTTCATCAAATAAGGGATACCTCCCAAATGACAAATTAAAAATTATTTAAAAACCTTGAAATTGTTAAACAATACAATGGGTTAAACCATGATAATATTTTTTTTTAAATAATAATTATTGTTTTAACCCAAAAGTTACTAAAACAGGTTGGAAAACCCTCATCGTAATCCAGAATTTGTACAATCACGTATTTTCGTAAGTTCCTATGTTTTATTTAAAAAAAGCATTAAAAAAAAAATAAAAATCAACAAAAAATAATTAATAAACATTCAAAAAAATTGTTAGTTCTAAAAGTATTACACCAAACATTAAATACACATGTTGAATGATATCAAGAAATTTTTTCATTTAGGAACAGAAACAGCAGCTAGGAACTAAACTCAAGCTAATGGAACATGATATCTTTAAAAAAACTGCTCCGATAAAAAGCAGTGACTTGTCTCAGTTTTTTTAGTGGGGCAGTAAGAGCTGTCACTGCTTTTTTAAAATCCTGTTACTTCACGTCTCCAAATAATTGAGTGTATATCACTTATCAGAATAATTATAAATAAAAAAAACAAAACATTTTCTGCTTATTTATATCATGAGTGCTTTTTTGTAACCAAATCGGTTTTTCATGAATTATCCTGTTTTAAATAAAAAAAAATATATGACAAAGATCTATTGGGTCTGTATACTTCTAGGTACTGGCATTAGGTCTTAATTATCTGATTATGTTCCTGTTTTATATTTTGAAAATACAAACCTGATGTTAGAAAATCACCAAAATTACGTTTCTTTACCATTCATGTTATTTAATCAACAATATCCCATTGAATGATTTTTCCTGTCACTCACCCATTAATATCAAGTAGTGGACCCAGACAGCAGTAAAAATAACCCAAGTGTTTTCAATATCATATGTTATCTTGCCTGAAATCGTTTTTGGACGAGCGCTCCGTTAATATTAAAGGTAGGAAGCTGCAGCTTTTACCAATCGATTATTAGTTAATTCTTTGGAGCGCGTCTGTGGCACTTTTTTAAAAATAATTTTAGCAAAAGTGATACGACTATCAACTTTTTCTCTACTCAAATTTGAAAAATGTAGCACAGACGCGCTCTTCTCATAAATATTTTAAATATCATGAAAAAACCCGTATATTTTTAGTTCCTATATTAGGAGAGTTCTCGTCCAAATACGAATAATTATGTTTTATAGCGCTCTACCCTGTTCTGCGCAGAAAAAATTCGACTAGAGGGTAGGATTATTTAACATAAACCGGAAAATGCTAAAAAAATTTTTTTCATCCGATTTAAGCACATTTTCCTTGAGTAATTCTCTAACTGGCAAACACAAAAGTCACGTGTTGTGTGGGCCTCTTAATTAAATAATTAGAGGACCGGTTTATACAATATTTTAATTAAAAAACATTAGCTTGGAATATGCTTGCTATTAGCGGTATATCATAGTAATTGTTATGTAATATATACTCTTCCTTTAATTATTTTTATATATATGACCATAACAGTAAATTTCCCCTGTCAACATAGTCCTTTAACACATTAGAGTTTATTATTGTGGATTCTATTAGAAAGCATATTAACATTGAATTAAGTATATGTGTGAAATGCATATATTTATTATTATTGCCCACAGTACAGAGTGAATCTGTAACAAAATATAAACAAAAACAAATTACTCACTCTTACTCAATCTTAACAATATTAAAAGTTATTACCTAATTATGACTATTATTTATGATATAGAACAAAAGCAAGTTTGAAAATATCAGTAAAGATGTATGACATTCACATTTTATTAAAAAACAATAATAATAATCTTTCAATAATTCTATAAATTTTTTGACTAGATTAGAATGAATGAAACTTTACTGATGTTGAAATTTTGTAATTTTATCTTTATTAGTATTAATTTTTTTATAACTGTAGTAAATCTGTAGAATGAATAACCGCCAAAGGTGTATCTAAAAAGTATGTCCACTTGATATTTCTCCAAAACACGAAAGTGACATAAAACTTTACTTTCTTGGAAAAATATACCTATAAATGTGCCAATTCCACTGTGTTTAAAAATTATTTCATAAAAAATTCAAATCTGCAAAAAACTAAAATTCAATTATTGTTAATGCTTGGTATTTTTTATTATTATTACGATCGAAATTCCTATACACCTTATCTAAGCATTATGCTGGATAACATGGATATCCCACAAGTGTCAGCATTAGGTATGATAATAAAATCTGTAAAAAAAATGTTTATTATGTGTCACGTATCAGAATAATCGTCTTCGGCATGCATAAGTAAATATGTTTTTATGCAGTTTAATTTTACTGAAACTATTGTAGGGCGTTTTCGGTGTAAAGGTCTGTATACAGGGTGTTTCATTGGGAAACGGGCATTCGTTAACTGCAGATAGGGGGCACCTAGGTGATTCTAAATAACTCCCATATGATGGGTCTATCGGTCTTTATAACCGATATACAGGGTGTTTTACCTATTTTGTCCATTTCCTTAATGGCCTATAACTTACGACCAACTATTTTTTTATATTTGTGCTACATATTCTTCATAAGTTACCAAATCCATTGAGACACCCTGTATTCCTGAATTTAAAATGTTTGTTTCCATATTCAAATAAAGCGCAAATAATTGGATCCAAAGATTGTTTACATTTTGTTTCATTTTAATGTCAATTATTTTATCTTAAATAATAAATATTGTGAAATCAGTATTAAGAGGCGCCAATACCATATGTTATTTTTCCTGAAATCGTTTTTGGACGGGCGCTCCGATAATATTAAAGGTCGGAAGCTGCAGTTTTCACCAATCGATTCTGTATTTAATTCTTAAGAGCGCGTCTGTGGCACTTTAAAAAAAAGATCAGTAAAAGTGATACGACTATCAACTTTTTTCTCTAGATAAATTTGAAATACATAGACGCGCTCTTCTAATAAATATTTTAAATATGAAAGAACCGCATATTTTTAGTTGCTATATTAGGCGAGATCTCTCCTGCTCTGGACAGAAAAAATTGTACTAGAGGGTAGGATTACTTAACATTAACTGGAAAATACTAAAAAAATAATTTTTACACCTAATTTATTTAACACAACATACTTAAAAAAAATACCAAAACCAATGAAACTCCGGACTTTTTTATACAGGGTGTTTGAAATATTATTACACGTTTGTAGAGGTTAATCCGTTGCAATTTGTAGTAAGCTAAAATTTTATGAATTAATACTGATTTCACAATATTTACTATTTAAGATAAGATAATTTTCATTAAAATGAAACAAAATGTAAACAATCCGATGGATTTCATTTTGACTTCTCAAAATTCTAATAAATATGCACTTTGAATGTAGAATTGAAGTAGTAAACTATTCTGCGCAAACTCCGAAGACACATTTTTAGATTCAGTTTTTTGCGCTCTTTTTGAATATGAAACAAACATTATGAATTCAGGAATACAGGGTGTTGTTTTGGGATGGCCAAATTTGTACATTTTTTGTGAAGTCGGACCTGAATTTTGTTTTTTTATGAATGGATTTGGCATATTATGAAGAATGTGTAGCCCAAATATAAAAAAATATAGAGAGTGGATTGTAAGTTATAGGTCATTAAAGAAATGGATAAAATAGATAAAACACCTTGTATCTCGGTTATGAAGGTCGCTAGATCCATAATATGGGAGTTATTTAGAATCACCTATAGGTGCCCCCTTTCTGTAGTTAATGTATGCCCCCTTTCTGTAGTTAATGTATGCTCATTTCCCACCCTGTATGTATAACGCAATAAAAATAACTGCGTACGATTTCTTTCCGATTCAAATTAGACTTTTCTTTTTAAACCTTTTTCACTCTAGTTTCAGTCATATCAAACACAACGTTTTGTTTGAAAGAAAACAGCATTATTCACGTGATGCTTTTGTATGAGGCCCGATGTATTATGTTTCGAGATTTTATTTCGTTGGATTATTTCCGATATATCACATATCTCATGTAAATTTCAACAGTGATAATAACAAAACAACATTCTTATGAAATTTTCTCATCCTGAATTCGCACCTTAAAAACGCCATCTTTTTACATTAGTTTAAAATATTATTTTAAATTATTAAGAGGTAATCCGAATTTAATCATTATTAAAACTAATATGATTAGTTTCTATCATTTATAATGTAAATTACAAATACATATATTTAAAACAATTCTATATCTATTAAAGGTAAAATTCTGCACCTCCCTTGTAACTTGGAAATCAAAATGACGTTATTTTAACAACTTTTTACGCTAATCGCAACGACTACTTGATAAAAAACCGCATTTTAAAAACAACATGCGTTTAAAATATTATTAGTGTTTTAAATCATGAAAATTTTTAGCCAATTCAGTAACTATTAAAACTAATTTTATTATTATTTTATCATTTTTAAAATAAATCACAAATAAATTTATTTAAAAAAAAACTGTATCGATTAAAAGTAAAATTTCGTATCTCCCTCGTAACATAAAGTGTGGCAAACAGCCATTAGAAGGATTCGTCGACCCGGGATTTTGATGGCGTTGCGCAGTTTGGATGTGCTGTTGGCAACGGCGCATATTCTGCTGTTTGTTAATGAATGCCGGTTGTCTCCTCCATCCTTCGATCTTTGTCAATAATTTGGCGGTGCTAGGTGGCAAAATAAAAGTGATTTTTTTTAACATCTGGAGTTTCCTCTACATATAATAAATCGTAAGTATTGTATTCTTGATTCATCGCGAGCATCCACTTAGCGAGATAACGATTGGAATGTGCTCGCAAATGCGTGTAAAGCTTGTACAACATAACCTTTGATTTTTCTAGATTCTTATGACCTTACAATGAATTTGAGCGAATGGAGGCCTCAAGAAAGCATTATAAAAAATATAGAAGAGACATTGCAATTAGCACTAGTTCCCAACAGCGATGCCCAGAAAACTGTACAGGATAGGCTTATCCTTATGCAAAATTTGACAGATTTTCCCAACTATCTACTATTCATATTGGGAAATCAAGGTTTTTCCGAAGATATTAGGTCTCTGAGTGGGATATTACTGAAAAATAATATACAATCAACATATAATAATCTAAGTCAAGAAAATACTTTAAAAATTAAAAATGAATGTCTTCGCTTATTAAAAGATCCTTCAAGAGAAGTTAGAATAAGTATAAGCAATATTATTGTAATTATAGCAAAAGATCATCTGAAAACTTGGCCAGAATTGGTTCCTTTTTTAACTAAAGGATTTGTGGCCCAAGACGAGTTTAGTGAAGTAGCCTTAACAACATTGTTTAAAGTATGCGAAGAGTTGATTAACAGTCAAAAACCTCAAGAAGAAATATATAAGATAACAAAAGAAGTGTTTCCTAAATTTGTGGAATTTGTAGGAGTAGATAAATGCATGGTAAGACAAAATATAGTGAGATTGACAAATCAATTTTTGCAAGACTATTTTGCTGTTATGAAACAAAGCATCGATCTCGGAATTTATTTGAGAAATGTAATGCAACTAGCCAATACTGATGATTTGGAACTTCAGAAATGTGTATGCCATACTTTTGTTATTTACATTGATAACCATGAGGAGACTTTGCTGCCCCATTTACATGATATAATCTGCTACCTTTTGGATAAATGTCATCATGAAGATCAAGATGTAGCCCTACAAGCTTGCGAATTTTGGTTAGCTTCAACCAAAATTAACACTTGCAAAGATATACTTACTCCTTATATTGAGAAACTACTTCCAACATTGTTAAAAAATATGAGATATTCAGATAGTGAATTGAATATGATTAAAGATAGTTTGGGTTCAGATGCCAATAAAAAAGATTTGTCCAAAGATATTTCTCCGTTCCATTTCCGAGATAGAAACAATGGGGGCGAGGGTGAAGAATACTACAGTGACGAAGAAGCTGAGGACCAGAGTGACGACTTTGATGATTTTTACGTGGGGTGGACATTGAGAAAGTGCAGTGCTGCTTCTTTGGACTCGATTGCGGTAAAGTTTGGTGATGAAATTTTACCGTTGCTAATTCCACTTATCAGTGAAATGTTACAAAATCCCGATCATTTAGTAAAAGAATCAGCTATTTTAGCTTTGGGTGCTATAGCTGAAGGATGCTTTAATGGATTGAAATCTGAACTGCCAGAGTTGGTTCAGTTTTTGATTCATTGTATGAATGATGAGCATTCTGTTGTGAGAGTGATAACATGTTGGACTTTAAGTAGGTATGTATCTTGGATTGTAAATGTTCGTGTTGATAATCCCGAAGAATATTTTGTGCCAGTAATGACTATTTTGCTTAAACATTTTGTTGATGAAAACAAGCGAGTTCAGAGAGCTGCCATTTCAGCTTTTTGTATATTTCAAGAAGAAGCTCAGTTAAAACTTATTCCTTATATTGATTTCATATTAGAAGGTTTTAAATACGGATTTGAACAATTCCATTGTCGAAGTTTGTATTTACTTTATGATGCTATAGGTGTTTTAGCACAATCTGTTGGGAATCATTTAAGTAAAGACGAATACGTTACTAAATTGTTACCACCGTTAATGAGTAAGTTTACTGAGCTTAAAAATTTTTATGATGATCATTTTATTGCTGTTTTGGAATGTCTTTCAAATGTGATTCCAGCATTAGAAGTATCATTTTTACCTTATTCAGAAATAGTTTATTGGCACTGCTTACAACTTATTAATGATACTCTTATTGCTTCTGTTAACTACCAACAAAATCCCAATGAATATGACCCACCAGATAAGGAACCTATGAATGTAGCTCATGATGTCTTATACAGCATGGCGCTAGGATTAAAAACACATTTTGTGAAGTATGTTACAAATAGTAATCTCATATATTTGTTGTATACTACTATGCAAGATAGTTCAAATCTTATTCGTCAAACTTCTATCGCTTTATATGGAGAATTGATAGGTTTGTGCTATCCTTTTCTGGATGCTAGTGTGAAAGAGTACATTCCTTTAATTATCAGAAATTTGGATGAGCATACAGATGGTGTATGTAATAATGCTGCATGGGTAATAGGTAAATTATGCTCTGTTATGGGTACAGCAATACAACCATTTCTTCCAGAAATTTTGAATGCTTTTGTTCATATTTTAAGAACTCCAGCGGTAGCTCGTACCATGCATAAAACCGTAGCTATTTCGCTGTGTATTGTCTTTTTTGTGTGCCCTGATGTGACAGTTCCAGATATGGATGTAATTGTTAAGAATTGTTGTATGTTAGTTAGAAACGTGCGAGACTCTGATGAAAAGGACTTGGCTTTCCGAGGTTTATGCGAAGTGATTATCAGGCACCCGGAATTTAATAAAAATTATTTTATATTTTTCTGCGATGCGGCTGCTTCTTGGATAAACATTCGTATGGATCTCAAACAAATGATTCGAAATGTATTAATGTCATTTAAACAGCAATGTGGGGATGAGAACTGGCGTCAGTTCTATACCCAATTCCCAGAAGCTTTAAAATTAAAACTTCAAGAATTATACGGGGTATGAATTAAACATTCGTTAAATGGGGAAATCAAGATTTGGGTGGGAAAGCTTGAGTGCACCTGCCTTAAGTTTATCGCGTATTAAATATTTTCGTATCGACCGCGAGGGAGGGGCGTCTTGCCGGTAACTTAGATTCACGCGTTTTAAAAAAATCGAGAAAGATTTTTTTATAAGATTATTTTTGTTTATCGCGTAATATTTCCGTGTCGTCCGCGAGGGAGGGGCGTTTGCAAATAAAAAAATTAGAGTCACGCGTTCAAAATATCGTGAGATTGTTTTTTTTTGTTGTTTTCAAATCGCGTTTTAATAACATGTGGGTTTTATTCACTGTAAGAATAAACTGTTTTTGTTCAAACTATCTACCTACCTAAATTAACAATCTAGAGGTATGGGTAAAATTTAGGTATACTTTTTCATCATAAAAATTTATATACTTTTAAATATATTCATTAATAATTTCTTGAAAGATAAAATATAAATTTTCATTTTAAGTAGTCAGATTATTTATATTTTTTCTTACATCTACAGTTACATTTTTGTGTTATTATTAATGAATAATCACACATACACACACATTAGTTTAATATCAAATAATAGTAGTTAAATACTAATTGAAAATTTATCTTCATATTAAAATTATTTACCTATACAATGCAATTCCAACAAACTGCAATAGAAATCAAGTGAATGTTTTTGTTTGTACAATTTATATTAATTTTGTTAATTTTGCAGTTCTCCAAAAAAGTTTTTGCATTCTTTAAAATTCAAATGCTTAAATAATTGTAAGAAATTAGTTCTTTGTGCAAAAATTTTTTTATTAGAACTGTTATATTACATTTTAGTTTTAAAATAACGCAAAATTTTTATTTCTGTAGGTAATGCACATAATAAATTTTTTTTTATTTTAATTTTTAGTTTCATTTGAATTAATTCTCTTACCTTTTATTTCAGAACAGTAAGTATGATTTATTATTATTGATTACTTATTTATTATTATGCTTTGAAAACATATTTTATGCATTTTTTACTTTGTTTTTTATTCATGTTCTATGTGTTTGTAGTTCATCATAAAGTGGAATTTCTTGTTAAGTTGATGGGTAAATACTAAAACTTAATTTAGTTATTTTAAAATTGCAATTTTTTATAGTATGATGTGATATTTTTTCATATTTACCAGTTTAAAGATTTTGGACACAAAATAAAAACATTTTGTTGTTGAAAATTTCTAACTTCATATATGATTTTAACAGTGTTTCAATCGCATAATCTACATATAAAAATCCAACAGAAATTACAAAGTACCTACTTAGGTCTGAGAATACATAAACTTTGTATATTATAAACTATTCACAAGTTTTTTTTTCATTCTATTCGACTCTGTTGTACTAAATTCTGTATGTAACAAATATGAGGACACAAATTTTATTGTAGAATTTGTTCGAACATCAATAACATTTTTAGTTTCATTTGAATTAAAATTCTTTTTTTCCAAAATATAGAAATAGGGTAATAGTAGTTATGTAATATGTATAATTTTGCAAAGTATTTTTCATATACTTTAGAAACGAATCTATAATACAAGCGGTAAAGTCCTGACTGATTGACTGACAAAAACAGTGGTTTACCTAGAATAAGTACATCGGTATAAAAGTATATAGAGAGTTATGTCAACGAAATCTGGTGAATATGAAAATAAATGGGAAAAACGGAGAAAATTAAGAAAAAAATAGTGAAAATATGAAAAAAAGTAGAGAAAAACAGAAAACAATGGCGAAAAATTGGGAAAAATAGAAACAAATTGGGCAAAATAGAGAAAATGAGGAAAAAGTGAAAAATAGGGAAAAAATAGGACAAAATTGGTAAGAATTGAGCAAAACGGGAAAATTTGGGTAAAATAGGGAAACAGTAGGAAAATAGGACTAACTAGGGAAAAATAACTACAAATAAGGACAAGTAGGGAAAAATAAATAACAAAGGAAAAACTAATGGTAAACAGGAAAAAATTGAAAGATATAGGAAAAATAGAGAAAAACGTCAAAAATATAGGAAAAAGAAAAATTGGGGAAAACAGGAACAAATAGGGCAAAATGGAAAAATAAGGAAAAATAGGAAAATTAGACAATAAATATGAGAAATTATAAAAAATGGGGCAATTTTGGGGAAAATAAGTAAAAATGGAGTATATAAAATAATAGGGATAAATATAGAAAAATGGGACACAATAATGAGAATCAGAATATGAGGAAATAAAAAAATAGCGAAAATTGGAGAAAAATAATTACAAATAGGATAAAATAATGGAAAACAGGAAGAATAGAAAGATATATGAAAAATGGCGAAAACTGGAGTAAATAGGGGAAAAATAGTAATTTGCGAAGCATTGGGACAAATTCTAAATACTAACCAAGTTACAGCTGTTAAAAATCGATAAAAATAAGGGAATATGAGAAAATAGTGAAAAATAGAAAAAATGTATAATAATTGGGAAATGGGAAAAGCAGGGAAATTAGAGAAAAATATAGAAAAACAGGATAAAATATGGAAAAGCAGAGAAAGATAGCGAAAAATAAGATAAAATGGCGAAAAATAGGGAAAAAATAAGAAGAAACTGGTGAAAAATAGGAAAAAATAATGAAAATTGCGAAAAAATAGGAAAAGCAGGCAAAAACAGGAAATAATAAAAAATAATGGAAATAAAATAAATGGGGAAAATAATGAAAAGAAGAAAATGGTGAAAAATAGGAAAAAATAATGAAAATAGCTAAAAAATAGGAAAAAGCTGGCAAAAACAGGAAATAATGAAACATAATAGGAATAAAATAAATGGGGAAAAATAATGAAAAACAGGAACAGTATGAATAAATAGGGAAAAATACGGAAAAATAAGTCAAAGGAACCTATAGAAAAAATAAAGAAAAGGGGATATAATAATAGAAAACAGGAACAAATAAAAGGAAATAAGAAAAATGAAAAAAAATGGGGGAAGTATCGAAAAATAGAAAATAGGGGAAGAATAGTGAAAACATGGGAAAAACAGTGAAAAATTGTGAAGAATAGGATAAAACAGGGAAAAACGAGAAAAAATAATGAAAAAACAAGTAAAGTTCGGTCGTCTAGGTATTAATAAGACTCCGTAGCAAAGCACGGGTAATCAGCTAGTAAAGTTATATAGGAAAACATGACCAATTTTAAATACTAAGCAAGTTACAGCTGTCATATTTACAAAATATTTTTATTATAAAATTGGTTAGGTATGTCAAGAATCGATTTATTTTTATTAAAAAAAAAAAATGCATTTCTGACCTTAACCAGTTGCGGAAAGGTAAAACTTTTTTATCCATTTTTTTTTACATAAATGACCCAAACAAATTTATATTTGGATTCCTTAAATAATTTGGCTCAAAAACGAAGTAACTTTCTCACGGTGCTTAAATTAGTTTCAGTAATTCAGAATTATATTCCATATAGCAAAGAATGAACCCCGCACAAATGGAAAATGGCACCAATAAAAAGTAAAGATAAGTTTGTGAGCTAAGAACCCCAAAGGAAACAGAGATATGGTAATTTACATGTTAAAAACTGAATTCCCGATCTTAGTTTTCTTCACATTGCTCCTTTAAAGGGTCGGAAAGTGGATTCAAACAAAGAGTCCTCCGATGGTATTAGCGACCAATCAAAAGTTGAAAAAAAATTAGGCAATCAAAGATGACAGACGTTTATTTAATCTTCACTTGCATACAAATGTAGATGAGAATATTTCAAATACACGTCTGTCATCTTTGATTGTCTAATTTTTGTACAAATTTTGATTGGTTGCTAATACCCAGCACCGGTTTTCTAGTGGATGCGAACAATTCTCTGCCGCCCCTCATACCAGTGGCATAGCTTGGAAGGCGGGAGGGGACGTGATACCGGGGATCTGGAAAAAATTTTAAAATTTCAGTAGCTTAAAACGTTGTTTTGGACTACTTTTTATTGTATTTCAACAATTACATAGTGGTTAAAACCGTGTTTTATAGATAACTGTTATTTTGTATGACACCCAAATACATACAAATGCTATATGTAGTTTTTCTTTTATTAACTAGTGTGTTTTGTTTGTTGCACTTACTGAAGTTAGTTGATAAAGTTATAAAAAGTGCATACCCATACAGTAGCATACTCACTATGTCAAGTTCGCAGTGTTCACTTCCTTTCTCCATAGGCCGCCTATGGGGAAATGAAGTGATAGGCCTAAATGTCAGAATAAGTAAATGGATTAAAGGAAACAATTAAATAAAGGTGGGGCGCTTGTCGTTTTTGAGTCTTAATAAACGGAGTTGCGATATTTATATCTTCGATGTACATCGTAGTTTTAACTTTTTAGAATTAAGTACTTCAAAATCAGTTAGGGCCTTCCCACATTGTAAAATGTCATTACATTTCAGAAAAAAAATTCAAGCCCGAAATTACCCCTTTTTCCCTTAAAATTACAAAAAAAAGACACTTTTTAGTTTTTTTCCCTTAAAAAAGGCATTTTTTTCTGAAATTACTCCCTTTTCCCTTAAAATTGGCCTTTTTCTTATTTTTTCGTCTTTCCTCTAAAATTTCTTATTTTTTCTATTAAATTTAGTCACTTTTTAGTCTCAAATTTTTACTTTTCTCTTAATTTTTGTCACTTTTTTCCTGGTTAACCGCGGCCGTATCCTTCGTGTACGCCTTAAACCGGCCCTGCTAATACCATCGGATGACTCTTTGTTTGAATCCACTTCCGGACCCTTAAAGGATCAATGTGAACTTAAGAGTAACGTTAGCATACGTAGGAAAGTCTGACCTACATTTGGTACATGATATGTCAGGAATAGGTACAAAGGTGATGAAGAAAACTAAGATCGGGAATTCAGTTTTTAACATGCAAATTTCCATATTTCCGTTTTTTAAAGAGGATTCTTTTTTCATAAATTTAAGATTTAAAAAAAATAATGATTGACATATTTTTCAATTAATGTTCAATAAGCAACAATTGCCACTATACAGGGTGAATCATTTTGACAATAACAGAGACACTTTCAACGGTGTAAAATATTGAATAGTTCTGTTAATAACAATAGAAACGAAACTTTATTATTGTAATCAGGGCCGGCCTAAGGCGAAAATTGCAAGTATGCGAGACTCACATTTTATGGGGGGATAATTTTTGAAATTTAACGTCTAAAACACAGTTTTTGTGCACTTTTAAAACATTAAATTTATGTGTCTCAATTTGATTTATTATTGATTGACTTGATAGGTTCAATACTCTTTCTTGTACCTTATTATTATGTTAAATAAACTAATGAAAGTTTCTGGGTCACGTTACAATGATTTTTACCTAAGATAAATGTCCATATCTCATGGGTAAAAGAAAATAAAACAACAGAACATAGTGAACCAATAATTACAGTTTATTAACTATTAAGATAGGTACTTAGTCTCTTTTATTATACATTTATACAAGGGATTTTCTTTCTTTAATTTCGGAGAATAATCAATTGACTGAGACAGCTCGTTTCCAATTGATAAAATTGAAAGGCTGTTAAGTCTCTCCTGAGACAGTGTTGACCTGAGGTAAGTTATTATGAACTTCAGAACTCATTGGGGTAGATCTTCGGTTTTACCTTCAATAGTTTTGAGAGAAAGTTCCTTCTAGTTTAAATATTTCTGCTCAATTTTTAAAAAATTGCACTTTTTTACCAAAATATGCCAATTTTATGCCCCTCCAAAAGGTTCTAGTGTGCGGCTGCATTCGTCGCACACCCCTCAGGCCGGCCCTGTTTGTAATGTATTTGGTAAGGAGAATAGTAAAAATGTAAAATATTTATATATGCAACAAGTGTGTAAATGTGATACTTTTTTCACATTAGTGAAGGAAAATCATGTTTTTTTTAAATAACTTTATTATTTTAAAGTTAAAATTCTTTTATTTAGATGTTGACAACTCCGAATATATTCACTGACTACTGTTAAATTTTAAAATGTAAAATGCAAACAACTTTTGATATCAATTTGATATAAGAATTGAAGATGAGTTTGCAGGGTACAGTATGATTTAAAAACACCCAAATAAAAAGGTTATAAAAAAAGAAATATAAAAATAAATACACAAACGCAAAATAGAGATTTTTATAGTATTTGGAATCAATATTTAAGATTGACTGTAACGAGGATTTATTAGGGTTTATGAGGGTTTTTTTCTGTGTTATAGGCAACTGTTATAAATCTTTTAAAGAAATGGTACATCTTTTAAAATTTAAATATGGACCGTACTAAATAATAATAATAATAATAATAAATAAAACAAAATTAGATAGATACAACTCAATATTAATATAGGTACATATTTACAAAAAAAAATAGTTATAATGGAGTAAAAACATTTAATAAATCGATTTCTGATTAAGTGCTAATGATTTGGTCTTAATTCTTTATAATCAAACTAAAATTACCTAAAAAGTCTCAATTTTGTCAATTATTTATTTTTGTTTCTTAATAATTATTTATGTTTAAAATATGATATTATAAATAAATAACATGCCTCCTTTATTTGAGAAAAACAAAACAGTTCTTATGTACATCATTTTAATGGTAAAAAAATTGAGTGGAAGCTAAAAAACTGTATTTGCTAAAAACTAATTCGTTTTAATTACTTTTTAATCGACCCTATCTAATTTTCTACAGTTTTTTGTTGGAAAATAATAGATCCTTGACAGTTAATACAATATGATTTATGTATAGGTCAATCCCTATTATTTTAAAAACAAAATTTGTAATACGGGCCAGAGAGGTGTCTAATTTTGAAACGAGGTTGAATTTATTGCCGTACTCATAAACCATTGTAAAATGTGGTTAAGGGTAGGTGGTTTATTACATTCGACCTTTATAAGAGTCTCAAATAGTTCTTACTATAAAACAAATATATATATAATGTGACAAATGTCTTCTCTTCTCCTAGTGGTCTCTGTGAATACAAATGGGTTTTATGAGGAGGTGGAAAGTTACATTATATATTTTTTTTATTAAATAAATTGGAAATTGTAAGTTTGAAAATACAGAATAAGACATTTAAAATAGGGTGTAGACGATATAAAATTATAGAAGTGGTATAAAGGCAGCAAATAAAGTAAGATGTGATGAAGTGGGGTATCAAGTGGTCTAAGTTAGATTTATATAGAGGAAAATGCAATAACAGGATATATATAAAATTTATAATTCTGATTATTTATGTGTTATACTTATTTTTTTTTCTATTAGAACCCACCCCAAAAATGAGATTTAAATTCAAATTCATACAGTTTTTATCATAATAATATATATCAAGGACATATTTTGATATATATCAACGACATATTTTGATACATATCAAGAACATATTTTGATACATATCAATAATATCATCTCGGCCCTGTTGTACAATTTTTCTATTTTTGAATTGATGGGGTGAAAAAGAAAAATGTATATTTAAGGAACACAAGTAAGAGTTTGCAAAACAACCAAAGGGATTTTTTAAATTTATTTAAGGCTGGGTCTTAGGCGGGAAATATTCATCTTACTTCGCACAGGAGGTTAAACAAACAAAAGCAAATATATTGAAAGTTAAATTAAAAATGTGTTTATAAATGTTAATTCTTTGCCATCAGCTGGTTTTGAATTAAATTCTTCTGCAACTAAAATCACAAATAAATTTAAAAATCGTATAAATTATAGTACTATTTTGTATCTTAATTTTTATCAAAATAAATTAAAAAAATTTATTCCAATAAGTTATCCATTATCTCGAATGTGGTTAAATGATGAGGTAATAAAATTCTAAATCAAATACAACAATTTAATTTTTTAAAAAATTAAAATTCTGATACAGCCAAGGCATACAATGTCAATTTTCCTTTAGTTTGGCTTATCAAACTTGTCGATTAATAAAGTAATATGAAAGTTCTGTGCGAAGTTAAGTATAAATTGACAACTGAATCTAAATAAAACATGGCTGCTTGAGAAGGCGGAAACTACTGATATTAATTTGGACATTAACTAACATACAGCATATATAAAGAGGTATATATATTTTTTATTTGAAAATTTGAGTGTTCCCGTCTAAACCCCCCCCCCCCCCCCGCCTTAAGTGTCATTTCCACAAGGATATCATACAAGATTTTGTATTAATAATAAATAAAAAATCGCAAATACGAACATTCTAATATAAGGGAAAGAAAAGAAAAGTTTTAGTTCTTTTCAAACTAGTGCATGGGGGGAGCACTTTAAAGTTGACTGTAATGCTAACCATGTTTAGTGTACAATATTTTTTTATATTTCAGGGTGGGTGGCTTTTCAACACGAAGACAGCTTAATACTAAATGGAGTATTAATTATATATTCACCCTGGGATTACACAAGCCTATTAGGGCCCTTCGAAATGAACGGCCTTCTTGAATTATAAATATAATAAAATATCTATTGATGGGTTTTTATGGTTTTTGTTATACATTTTATTATTAAATTCTGATAATATATGATTTATAGTTTTCTTCTTCAATAATATATACTATCCTTCCTATAATTCACCTTCATTATTAATGAATAATTGAAATCAAAGATTGATTATTTACACTCACTCTGTATATTTTGAATCCTGCATTTCTAAATCGCAATAAACGATGTGTCGTCGATGTCCTCATAGTAACATCTTGTTTTACAAACAGGAGTTCTAAAAATAATTAATGCCAGAACGTTTGTGTTGTGTTTAGGTCTAAGAAAAAAACCTTATAGTTTGTTTAATTTTTCCGGTCTCCTTCCTGTTTCACACGTAGACTTCCGTTATATCTGAAAAAAAAACGATATGTAAATCTTGGTTTTTTTTTAATTATTGGTGTTATTTTTAGACAATGTCCGCCGAATTTATTTTCACCACTTATCAAGATTGTTATAGAGGAAATAAGAAAAGCTTGCAAAAAACACCCCATCAATTGTGGATTTAATCCTGCTGATAACGGTAAGTTAAATTTTAATAGGTAATCGTCAAAGGGAATTTTTTTGATTAGAAATTATATTATTCGAAATATCTAATTACAAAATCATTAACGATAACAACATTCTTGCAACTACATAATGCACAATAATAAATAACAATATTGATTTCGTCTTAATTCTAATAATGACTAAATCATTTTCACAAAGGAGCGAAAAAACTATTTTATTTTCGTAATTTGCATTAGATGTTTCTTCTTTTTATTATATATAGAATATAATCAGGGATAAGAACATCTGAATGAGGTAAAAATGGAGTGGCGCATATGAGTATCATGCACACAAAAGAACTGATATCAATTTTGGGTCGTACAAAAATGATATCAAATTTTGCGTGCTGGAAATCAATTTTGCGTTCAAAATTTTCAATCAAAATGGAGATTTCATTTTTGCTCATCGCAAAATTGATATCAGTTCTTTTGTTATCGCGAAATTGATATCAGTTCTTTTGGGATAACGATTCTCCTTCGCGCCACGCAAAATTGATAAAACTGATATCAATTTTGCGTTGAGCAAAATGAATTATATGAAATTATTCACAAACATAGACAATAACAAAAGAAATGTAGTAAAAGTAACAAATTTTTTGGCAGATTTTTTTTCTTTCAGTGTCTAGATGGTACCACAATTTAAATAAAATTAAATTAACATTTAATAGCATCAAAAAAGTTTTTAACTTGTTATAACGGATTTTGCGGTAGCGCTACGACATTACGGAAATTTTTATGGTTTCATTCTCTATATATTTTCATATACAACCAAATTGTAAAGAATGTAACTTTCATCCAATTGTCACTCGAAGCGCAAGCAATAAAACGCTGAGTGTTCCGCAAGTTAAAATCCACTTTAGCAAAAGATATGGCACTTTTATTGCTCCTAAATGGTTATTAAGTACTTAAATTAAAACTATTAAAAATTATAAAATGCTTTCACACATTATAAAATCTCTTTATTTAACAATACTTGTTTAAAAAAATTAATTGTATTCATTCTTGTTTTTCTTGTATGAACAAAACAAATTTTCTTCCTTTTTTGTTACTTTTAAGTTACATATCTTTTGTTAGCTTCTATGTTTGCCAATAAATTCATCTGATCTTTTTGAAAAAATGCCTATTGAAAATGTTGAGAAATCTACATATTAGACCGGGACCACAGAACTGTAATTTATAATATATAGACTAGAACGCGCATAGTCTACTGCGCACCCAATTAAAAATTTGCCCCACAATATGGTGCCTGACCCACCGAGGGGTAAATACTCCAAATTTGGGGCTTCCTTCGATCGATCGCACCAAATTTGGGTATTGAACCCTCGGTGGGTTAGACACCATGTTGTGGGGCAAATTTTCAATTTTTTTTATTTTTATTTCACCAAGTGATATTTTTGTCATCCTGTGGCCAAGAGAACCCATTTCTGACGGGTTTGGCCACTTCCGATTGCGCGCAATCTACAATGCATCAATTGCATATATAGAGTCTTTAAGACATCCTTAACACCCCTTGAGCTTGCTGCATTGCTTCTTTCCATGGAATGGCCAAAAAATATACAAATGACATATTACCCCAGTTCCGTTCCACTTGGGTATAGGTATTTTGATGCCAGATTCCATTATATGCTCTCTCTTCTCTACTGTTCTATCTGGGTTGCTGCATCTTCTTTTGCTTAAGGTTTTTTTGCTGTTTCTGACGTGCCACGTTTATATTTATATGGTCACTAGAATTTTTATTCGATCTGAATGCTGACTGTAAACTGATATCTTAGGACGTAGATCGAATAATTAAAAAATAGTTTCCTCTTTCGTATCAGAACAGAGTGTGAAGATGTCTCAAATCTGCGACACTTCTTTGTTGGGACCTCACATAGCAATGACATTTTTACAGTAACTAAAAGTACGATACAAAAATTGGACTTACTAAAAGTAGTTTCCATTTTAACCTCATTATTTTGTAGAATACTTTGATCATTGTTTTTGTTATCCTTTTATCTAGCAACATTATTTTAATAGGAATACAAAAATGATAATAATATGTTTTTTTAGCTTATGAACCTCTAAAATTAATGCAGACTGTGATGGCGAAAACGAATGAAGTTTGCTTAAGATATTTGGATAACAGTATGCTATGCTCACTGCCTTCCCCTGATACTGGGACTCCATATTTTTTGACGAGTGTTTGTGCTGTCAAAAACACACGCAGGAGAATGGAGGATCGTCACGTAGTTATACATGACTTAAATACCTTGTTTGGTATGCAGGTAAAATAAAAAGGATAACAACTAATATTTTACAATGATAGGTTTATTTTTCTTAGCGAATAGTTACAGTAAGAGTTTGGACGTACATAAAAAGTTCTAAAATAATATATAAAATAGTTTTATACATTTTTATCGATATTTCCTAAAGCTACTATTTTCTGGTTGAAATAATGTTACAATTTATGCTGAATATGAATTTTGATTTGATCATAGTACGCGCTTTCTTAATTTACATAATATTACTCTCTTGGCAATGGCTGATATTTTCGCATGTGTTGTTTTGCCGCCATTTTCGTAGTATTCGTGGACTAAATCGAATCCGCATTATAATTGACAACCCTGTTTTCTATAATGGCTAAAATGCGTCGCAAGAAACGTCTCAATTCCAGTATAAAAGAAGAAAGTCCTAACTTCCGATCACATAAAATTACTAAAATTCAGTGTGAACTCTGATGGTCAAATCCGTGAACTATAATCTAGTGTGACAAAATTGCGATTTTGTAATTATTCAAAGAATTTCCAGTAAAAAAAGTAATTGGCTTTAATAATCATTTTTTGGCAATAATATTTAAAGGCAACATAGTCAAATATATGAGCTATTTTATGAAGCAGTTTAGTTACAGAATTATGTAACGATTTCAAATGCCATCGAAAAAACCATTCACGATAATTAAAGTGTTTTAGAAAAATCAAATAGCCACTTATTTAACATTGTAATATATTGAAAATTGTTCATAGTAACGCCCAAACTTTACTTTATTTAGAACAATTTTAAAAAGTTAATAAACCATTTAATGTGGATTAGCTAATATTTAAGTATTGGCTATTTTTGTGAATGAAATTTTATACTAAATAAATATTATTTTTTTTTAGGAAGCAAGTCCGTCCAGTTACTATGCAGTTTTTGATGGCCACGCAGGCCACGATGCCGCTACATATAGCTCAGCCCATTTACACCAATTCCTCGCAGAAAATAAATATTTTGTTTCTAATCCCAAACAAGCCTTGCTAGATGCCTTTTGTAAAACAGACGCTTTATTTATAGATAAATGTAAAGTAGAAGTAAGTATAGAAAACAGATAAATAAGATAAATGTCAATAACAACGTGAAATTTCACAGTCAATTAAATTACATAGAAATTAAAAAATGCTGTTCAGATGTGTCCCGGAACGCTCCCTATTAGTTTGCGATTTTTATTTTATAATTTCAATTGATTTTATTGGTTTGATGATAACTCATTTATTTACTGATTTTATTTACCGATGATTTGGATAAAACTCATTTTAGGTACCTACTCGCACCTATTGTGTTTCTGCACTAAAAACAAATTCCTGAGTTCAAGTACCAAGGTACTTTATCTACCCAACTTAATCTACCGCAAACAGCACGAAGTCGTCTAAAAAACATCTTTTTTACAAAGTTTGCTTCAGATTTTCAGGATGTTTTTAAGAGATCTTATAACGCCTAACTTACATCTTTAATACGTCGAATGTTAACAAATGCGATATCTTTAAGATCTTTCTCTATCGACTAGATGCTAGTTAGGTGTCCTGAAAATCTGAAGCAGACGTCGTAAATATGTCTTAACGATATATCTCTTTTTTTAATGAACGTTATGTATTTGAAAACAAAAAAAATGTTAAATGTAGTTATCACAATCCTTTCAATCATTCCATTGATGTGATTGTTAGGATGGTGGCGTTGAAGAAAAAAATTGTAAAACGGTGATATATTGAAGGCCAAGAGAGACAGGTTGATGCCTGTAAATGTGCCGAACTTTTTAAGATTTTTCACTTTTAATATAAAAACTCAAAATTTACGAACATAGAATAGGTAACCTATTTTTTTATATGAATCAGAAAAAAATTGTATTTTACAAACATTTAAAAGATATCTTAAAGACAACCTCTGGGATATCCTTTAAAAGATATCTATAAGACGCCTTTTTTATGTCCAGATATAATGTGGATCTAAAAAAGATGTCGTTAAGATATTATGTGCTGTCTGTGACTTTCAAATAATAAGACATAAACAACATAAACCATATAGCATTTACCATCCAGACTCGTTAAAAAAGGAGAACTACTTACAGAAATGAGACCCCATCATGTACAAAAATGCAAATCTCGCAACGCAGTCGTTCCATCGCAAAAAGTTGTGAGATCTCATGTAAAATCAAAACAATTACACAAAATCTACACTAATTAGTTCTGAACTGAAAATACCGGTCAAATTTAAACAAGTAATTTAATTTATGAATTTCAGTTTAGTTTCGTTTTTAATGTTTATTTTTTATTTTTCAGCATTTAAGCAGTGGTACCACTGCTGTTGTTGCATTGTTACGTCCCAAAGAAAAAATGTTATATATCGCTTGGGCGGGCGATTCTCAAGCTATATTAGTTGGTAGAGAAAGAGTATTACAACTTGTGAATCCTCACAAACCATGTAGAGAGGTAAGTTAATATTATGTACAGTGGCGCAGCCAGGGGGGTTAAAACCCCCGCACGTAAAGGTCTACGTTAGGACAACACTTCAGATTTTAATATTTTTTTTGTACACGATGAAATAAAACAATTTAATTTGTTTAAATCTTCATTCGAACTAAGTTTAATATAGATTAATTAATTAATATAGATTAATTAATATTGAATTTTACGGTTATTGATAAAATAATTATAATCTAATTTACATGGAAAAAATATGAAACAAAATTTTTACTTGGAAATTCAATCAAAGGTATTATAATATAATTTACATGGCAATTAACTAAACTTGGGAAATCCATTCGCGACGATGTTACCGGGTCCTTTCTAGGTAAAAAGGTTTAATAATGGGGAATTATTGATATCTCTTTGGTCGGTAAGAAGATTATCTGATTATTTGTTTTTGTTAATTTGGAGAGCTTCTAAAAGATTTAATTTGAAGGATTTAGATTCTATATGCAAAATTTCAAAATTTGAATCAAAAGTATGTTGGTTTGCTAATAAATGAAATATTATATTATATTATAATACATTTGATTGAATTTCCAAGTAAAAATTTTGTTTCATATGTTTTCCTTGTAAATTAGATAATAATTCTTTTATCAATAACCGTAAAATTCCCTATTAATGCACTGTATAAATTAAAAATTTGTTCATTATACCTTTTTAAAACTATCATCAAACCATTCTCGCACAATTTTTTTTGTAACATCTCTTCTTAATACCTGTTTTTTACGATTTTTTTTTTGTTAATCACAAATCTAAATGAGGAACATGGAAATTGTCAAAATTTTTTTGAACTAATACCAAGATAAAGTATAATTTATTAAAATCTTTAAAGACCATATTATTCAGATGCCATTTAATTTTTTACGTCATTAATTTACTTAAACACACAATTTTTTTCGTCTATTGTAAAACGCCTTTATTTGGGTTTTTGTGTCTGGGTACGTACTTGCATACTAATAAATAAAAATATAGCAGCATTCACAGATCTCATAAATTTTGAAAATGAGGCATATTCAGCAACATTTTGGCCAATGTTTAATCGGTCCCTCAGATTCAAAACTTTCTCGGCATTATATTTGTTTCAACTATATTTTATACAATGTCTTACATTTAGGTGTCAACTTAACAATAATTAAGTTCAAGGTCACCCATTCATGTTTTCACTATATTTTTGCACAGTAAACATTGTACTATGATTTTAGTTTCTGTATGAGCACAGAAGATATATTCTATGGTATGAGTAAAATGACGTAAGAAATAAAATGGCGTCCGAAAAATATGTTCTTTAAAGATTTTTAATAAATTATACTTTATTTTGGTATTAGTTCAAGATTTTGTCGATTTCCGTGTAACTTATTAGTTAAAGAATTGTTTATGAAAAGAAAATCGTAAAATACAGGTATTAAAGAAGAGATAATGTTACAAAAAAAAATTGTGGCAGAATAGTTTGGTGATCGTTTCAAAAATTCATAACTTTTTTTTTGGTAAGAGACCCCTAAGTTTTTTTTACATTTTCCTGTTCCTTGACCCCAAAAAAAATTGTCAAAATCTGAGGTATTGCTCTAAACTAGGTTTCCCACCCCCACACCCACATATATGTATTGTTTTCTAAAGTTTTCTGTAATATATGCTCGTAATACTTCTCCTATTTTTTTGAAAACCTCTAATAGATAAAAAACCCCCTAATAGGTAATTCTGGCTGCGCCACTGATTATGTATAGTGATAATTATAAAGAAATTTAATTAAAATGGAATCTAGATCGGTTTCTAAGATTGACAGAGGGAGACACATATAGCCAGTCATTAATACAAATAGAAAATAATAGGGATAAAAATATAATGAAAAATAGAAAAAAGATGAAAAAATAGGAAAAATAGAAAGAAAATATATAAAACAGTGAAAAATAGAAGAAACAAACTAGAAAAGATAGAGAAAATAGGGAAATTAAAGATAAATAGAAAAAATCTGGAAAAATAGGGAAACATATGGGAAAATACTGAAAAATGGGGAAAATAAGGAAAAATAGTAAAAGCTTCAATTCCACGCTTTGCGGGTCACACCAAATTCGATTATATTATTTAAAAAAAATCCTTTCCACACATATTATTTTACAGATTTTTTCTTTTTACCTCTCGCCCTTCAGATAAGAGAGGTATAGGAATCATGCTAAAAATTGGGTAGTGACTTTTCAATGGATAAACACGTTTTAGGGTCCCTAGAATACGATTTTAATATTTTCGCGATGATGTCTGTGTGTGTGTGTGTTAGTGTGTGTGTGTGTTAGTGTGTGTGTGTGTGTGTTAGTGTGTGTGTGTGTGTGTGTTAGTGTGTGTGTGTGTGTGTGTGTGTGTGTGTGTGTGTGTGTGTGTGTGTGTGTGTGTGTGTGTGTGTGTGTGTTTGGATGGATGTTGTAGTAACGATAACTCAAAAACTACTAAATAAAAAAATTTGAAATTTTGCATACAGGATTCTGATACCCTAGATTAGATCTGATTAGATTTTGGTGCCAATCGCACAACCGGAAGTGGCAGTTGCTATCGGTGATGATGCCATTATTATACAAAACGGCAATGAAGTTTTACACAAATATTTTGTATACCCTATAGTTTATTTTCATCTCATTAAAATTTTCGAAACTTTTGCCATTGTTGCCAGATTTATATAAAAATAATTTTTTTTCATACTTTTTTGTGTCAACCTGTAAATGTTTGATTCAAAAATGGCGAGAGGTCATGTGCTGGCCACATCAGATTTTTTATATTTTAAATCAATTTTTGACAAGCTATATTTATGATAAATTATCAATAATTCCAAAACAATCTTCAATTTTTTTTTAACAAATTTTTACATACCATTTTCTTTTTTTAAATAATTTAAACTAAATCATTTCACCTGATAGAAAATGTATGTCATCCAACCTGTCACAAGGAATTCAATACTTCATTTACTAAAATTTATTTCGTATTTACAATTCTCTTGTATTATAAATAAGAAAAACTGTTAATTTTTCTTCTAAATCTTTAGTACCATAATGAATTTCATTACAATATATTTTTTTATTTTTAGGATGAAAGAGACCGAATAGAAAAGCGTGGTGGTTGTGTTATGAAGTGGGGTACATGGAGAGTCAACGGTCAATTAGCTGTATCTAGAGCAATAGGTATAATTTACAATAAAAGATTTATATCGCATAAAGTATTGGTAAAACTACAAATAGATTTAATTATTGACAAAGTACAGTATTGAAGTTTGTCTTACGTTGTATTTTAAAAACAATTAGTGCGCAAAAACATGTTCACGCACGTGTGTCATACAAAATTTTATCTACGATAAAATTTGTAATTCGTAGATGGCAAAATAACATTATACACAGACAAGATTGGAACAATGGCGTCTCGAAGACTAGCAAAATTATCCCATTTATCACGTGCTTTTCCATTCTTTTTTGATGCTTTTCACTATAACTTAATACGTATTTTTTCCATGTTCAATATTTCTTTTTTATTAAAATGACAGACTTCTAGGTCGGCTAGTAATTTTATATTAAAATATACAGTGTGGCTAATCTGTTTGGATGTGGCTAATCTGTTTGTGTCTACTCGGCCATTACAAAGTTTAAAAAGTAATTATTTGAACATAATGTACATAACAAATATAATTACATGGGATATACTTTAGCACGTTCCAATCTATTATTAAATATTTATTATTCTGAAAAAAAGGTAGGAATACTGTTGAAAATTTTTAATATCTATATCCTTTATTCTAACTTAAATTAGTATCAAATGACACTACCATTTTTGACGGATTGTTGATAGAATTTGTGCAGATTTAATGAGTTTTTTTTTCGCCAACTCCAGCTGGGGATTGCCAAAAAATTAAAAGAAATATTGGATGGGCTATAGTATTATTAATTTAACCTGTTTAATTTGATAGACAAATAATTAAAATGACTGAACTGTCAAACTAAATAACGGTAAAAGTAAAACAAATGACTATGGCAACTGGCAAACATTTTAAATGAGCGTTAAAATAAAATACCCAGTTAAAAAGTGGGGGAGTTCCCTCAATGTTGTCAATCTAGAAAAAGGTCTACCAACGGGGAAGGATTATTTTTGGTCATAATCTACTCATTATTTTCGCAGTGATGAAATATTTGTACAAAATTCTATTGAGCTTTCCAGAATATATCGTTAGCGAAATATAATGATTTTAATAAAATCTTACTTCTGATTGGTTGAAATTTCGTTGTCAAATGTCATTCATCATAGAGCAAGTATAAGGGAGCGACATGTTTCTTTTTCAGCGACTGACCTTGGAGGATTGGTGGAACTAAACTGAATTTGACGAGTAGTTTAAATATTGTATAAAATGGAACATATCGACCTGTTATACTTACTCTATGAAGAATGACATTTGACAACGAAATTTCAACCAATCAGAAGTAAGATTTTATTAAAATCATTATATGTCGCCAAAGATATATTCTGGAAAGCGCAATAGAATTTTGTACACATATTTTATCATTGCGAAAATAATGAAGTAGATTTTGACCAAAAATAATCCTTCCCCGTTGGTAGACCTTTTTCTAGGTTGGCAACATTGAGGGAACTCCCTCATTCTACCCTCAGAGTAAATATATATAGAGAGGGCATTCTCTCCTTTTTTATTAAGCCAACATCAACTCTTGTTGACATCGTCCTCTAGAAATTCCATAAGCGTACTTTCAAGCAGGATAATTTAAAATCATACATTAAATAGTTTACAGTTTGTGAATCGATTTGTTTTATTTTTTAGTGTTATAGATTGTACTAAATATTTTTGTAAACATTTTGAACTATTTTAAGTGATTTTTTTGAGAGGTTGTTAACCATGAGAAAGAAATGTGAAAAATGTGGTGCTTTTCTCAACCCATTAGATAATCAATCTTACACTTCACAAGTAAGTTAGGAAAGTAGTTTTTGAATAATTTAAAATATAATATAAGTTGATAAGATTTGATAATTTTTTATTTTGCTTCCTTTCTTTTTTTACGTTATATACCATTCACATTTTTTTATGTTTTAATGTTAATATTTATCAGTATTACAGAAAATACAACTTTATCGAAATTATATAACTTCTCACGACATATTTAATTCAAATGTGATATATTAATAACATGTAAAATACCCAATTTTAATTTTCTATTTTTTTGCTAAAATAAATAAAAAGTTTACTTTAGTCATCTGTATAAACCATTGTTTTTCCCATTGATTCTTATTTTATTTTATTCATTATTTTATTTTATTTGCTGTTTAAACTCACCTTAAATGCTCGTTTTTCAGGCAAGTCGTAGATAAAAATAATTAAATATCTTTAATATGTGACGTAATGTACAATTATAAGATTTGAAAGGTTATACCTAAAATAAAATTAAATGCTAGCTAATACGTTTTAAAATTATATTAATATTTATTGATGGTCGCTTTTAAATCATTTATTTCATTATCGTATCAGGGTCTTTTATCCACCCGTTTGATTATTTTAGTAGTCATTTTGCTTACCAAATATTTCGTCTTTCTGCATTTTCTCTTAAAATCTAGAGGAATCTCTTTATCATATAAACGAGTAAAAATTATCTGCAATAGTTCATAGACGATTGTTGCAGAATGGATTTTAATTCCATATTTTTGTCAGTATACTCAACAGATGTAATTAACATTTTTATCTGTTGTATTTCATCTATTATACTATTAATAAAGGTGATTTGAGTGGATTTTCACATTTTATGAGGCTATTATTCCAACAATTTTCATGTATAGATAGAAAAAAAACTATGAAATTTTAAAATTAGTAGAGATCCCTGAATGATTCCTTAATTCTTTAGTATGGCTGAAATTTGCATCATTATCTAACTTCAAAGATCTCAGATATAATATTTATTTTCTTCAAGGCTCTTAAAAATTTCGTGAACCATAATTAAAAGTATTCATATTTTATTTAGGTGATCCTGATTACAAACCATTTGTTATTGCCGTGCCAGATGTGGAGGAAATTTTGCTGGATGGTGATGATTTCTTAGTGATAGCCTGTGATGGTTTATGGGATATTCTTCCAGAAGAAATAGTCGCCAGGACCGTTTATAACCTCATCTTAGAAAAGCCAGGTAGGTCAATTTTTAATAGTAAAAGTTGTACAACTATTTATTAGGATATGTGGGAAGTAACATTGAATTAAAATAATAAAAATTTATTATTTAAATCAATAAATGTTGGTACATTGACCATTCTCAGGATTGAAACAAGGGTAGAAAATGGAAAATATATTAAAAAAAATATTTTTAGGAATTATTTTAAATCTTGGGTTGCTATGTAAGTGTATATGATTTACTGGTGTTTTTTTATATCATGGTATTAATAATATAATATTTTTATATTTAACTAATATAGACAAAAACTAATAAGCGGGTAAAAAAAATGAAATTGTCAATAAATAACGGGGAAATATAATATTCAAGTGTCATGTATTGTCGATCTGACGATGGCAACTCCGACGACTTAAGTAGTCTCCTGTATTCTAATTTATTGATACTGAATTCAATTTGGATCGGAATATATGAAGTATATTAGATCTATATATTTTAAAGTACTCCAATTGCTTAATCCGTAGTATTTTTGTTTAGCCAATAAAATATCGCGATTAATTTTGTCAAAGGCTTTAGCCAAATCTGTATAGATACAATCAATCTGAATTTTTTTGGCAATACTTTCAATTACTTTGATAGTAAACGTTAATAGTTTAGTCTCAATTGATTTTCTTTTACAGAAATCTTTCTGATATTAGATTTTTACAGTAGTTGTGTAATTTTTTATAAAGAATAAACTCAAAAAGTTTTGCAATTCAATAAAGAACAGCTTTAGGTCTATAATTATTAATACTCTTTTTATCACCATTTTTGAAAATTGGTGTTACTCGTGCCTGTTTAAATTTAATTGGGTATATACCGGATTTTAAGGACTTGTTAAAAATTATTGTTAGTGGATAAAGGAAGCAATCCCTACAAAGAATATCGTCGGGACCGGATGATGTTTTTGGTTTTAATTTTTGGAAGGCATTTGTAAGTCAGTAATTAAAATGGTATTATAGTGTATATTGTCAAAAAACTGAACTGGTAAATTGTTTTATTTTCGGATTACTTCATTTAATTGATATGTGGAATTATCTTCATGTGGTTGGAGTCGATTCCACAAACATACCTGTAAAATCCTTAATTGGGGATTAGTAACCCCAGCGGCGCCTTGCCCCATTTAGCAATTTACATTTTAGATGTTTATTATTGATAGTTTTATTTGATATTATGGAAGCTGTAAAAATTATTAGTGAAAAGAAACAAACCAGTGTGGTTTTTTAAAAATTAAATTTTTTAAACAATTTCAAAAAAGTGTCAAAATTATGTGGCGGCGATGTGTGAATAAACAGTGTATCGGTAAATTATATACAACACAATCATCTTGAAGAACAATTGATTAATTGGCAAGCATGCAGCAATTCTGTAAAAAGAAAGGCTCCGGAAAAATTAGACACGAGACCATCAAAATTGATTATGGAAAAGTGTAAAAGTAATGTATTTGCCGGCGAACTAACCAATCAAGATTTGCATCTAATGCGGAAAAATATATATACGTAACAATAAACTTTATCACCAATTTGAAGTTCATAGGTCAATGGAAATCTAAAAAATACTTCGGAACAAAATTTTGTAAAAAATGTTGACTTTGACGACTTCTCATGTATACGTTTTGCAATATTTTTTAAAACAAAAAATATAGTTTTTATCTACTCAATGAGCTTTATTCAACGATACCTCACTCGATGGGGTAGGCCAAAAATTTTTTTCAACCCCCCCGTTTAGCTATATGGGAGCCCTCCTTAAAAACATATAAAAATATTTTTTATAATTTATATGGCTTTGGGTCAACAAGACGCATATACTGTGAAAATTTGAAGATTAGCTCCAACAGTTTAGCTACTAGACCGGTGTGACAGACGGACACGCCAGTGAGAGCAATAGGGTTCCGTTTCGGAACCCTAAAAAGGGTAATAGTGCAACTGTTATAAATTATTAAGATTCCATTACTCTCAGTTAATTTGGATATTTGGTGTAGTATTTTACAAAATAGAAATATATTTAATACGACGTATATAACTGCGATTTAAAACTATGATCTGGAAATGTAAGTAACTAGTTACTTAAAGGAGAGCCTACATGGTCGGTCCCAAATAATTTCGATGGGTTAAGACATGACCTCAACACACCATTTATATTAAGTTAAACTACATCTGAAAACAAACAATAGATCCAAATAAATTAAATTACATAATTGATAGATGGTTGGAACCGATTTATTATTTTTAATACGTTTAATAATATATAATTTAAGTTGATTTATTATTGATGTAGTGCCCTTTGACAAATATCTAATTGAAACAAAACATATTTCAATTATTAAATTACATTGATAATAATGTATAAGAGTTTTTCTTAGTCAATTTAAACTGTGCCTGTTTTATTGATTAATATTCTTAAATAATGTGCGGTACTTCTGTTGGAAGTGGATAAATAACCGAATAAAACATTACAGTATGAAAAAAAAAAATCTGATGTAACGAGCCAACGCACGCCCTACTCTACAGTTTTCATTTTACTAATACAAGTTCAAGTAATACATTATAATATAGCTACTTACAAATTTTACCAATTAAAAGGAGAATAGTAAATTTTAATAAAAATATTAATCTTGGGCACAGAGGTCAGACCATATAAATAATAAATGATTTTATATTTTCATAATAATTATTGTCAAAAATTTACTTTTCATTAATTTTATTTCTTGTTTTCACTGTTAAGCAGATAAATCGAGATGGTAACAAATATGTAGAATTTTTAACTTCTTGTGATCGCTAACAATCTGTAGATAATGGCATTGAGTATACATTGTTATTATAATTATTCCCATTTATTCATACATTTAAAAAAAAGCATCTAATTAGATGTAATTTAAGGTATAAGAATGTTGTATAAAAAAATTCAAATTTTTAAATTCAGTAGTATTGTTAGTTACTACAAAATCAATCCATCTAGATCTCAGTTAGCTAATTATTTATCCAGTTTTAGAGAAAACGTATGAAAGAGGCTGCCACCATAAAAGTGAATATGCACATGGCATAAATGATACATCAGATAACACTCATGATTATTTCCCATAACTTTCAAATTAATATTTTTTTTACTAAACTTGGCACAGGCAGTTGAATTGATCTAAATTACACATAACTGCAAAAAAATTCATTGAATCGCTCTTATCAGATCTACAGCAGAATGAATCCTCTAACTCTCCCCATTTTGTACGACACTGTTTAAATTTCAATTTTTATCATAATTTTGAATTTGGTAAGGCTCTTTATTTACATAACTTGTATCACTTTTCAAATATGGATATTTTTCGAAATATTCGTACTTAATCCGAACAGTATCGCTATATATACAGTGTGGGCCACCGGTGACGCCTCTGTCAGTAGAGCAAAAACTAAACATTTTTTAAAATCTGTTTTCACAGTTAGATCCATATCAGAAAGGACAATAATCTAAAAATAATTTTAATTATACAGGGTGCTCCAGGAAAGTGATACATACGAGAGTTATGTTTTTTTAATGGAACACACAGTATTTTTTTACATTTTTAGATTCGTTTTTTTTAGTTATTGTGTCCAATATTAAACAATAAAACTCACATTAGTTCCAGATAGGTTCAAGTAATTCATCAGTTAATTAATTAACACTAAATTAAGTAATTAAAAGTAAATTTTGCAATTGATAATTATTGGTTTTAAGAAAGAAGCAATTACTAAATAAAAAATACAAAAAAGTAGGTCGTTGTTTTTAAATCAAATAATTGTGGGAATACGAGAGCAGGATTTAAAATATAAAAATGATTCATAATTCGTGGAAAGCATTAAAGAAGTAAATTTCAAAATACGAACCACTTGCGAATTCTGTGTATTGATTTTTTTTGTCTAGACCGACAAAGACCACTTTCCGAACTAAAAATTGATCGGGAAAAGGAATTTTCTGAAGTGGCAGCATAAAGAATAATGTAGAATAACTAATTTTTTTTATTATTTAGCACTATAATACATATTCTTTCGACATTTTGTTCCCGAAGAGATAAAACAACAACAAAAATGTATATTCGTGCATTACCCGAATCCGAAATAAAAAAAAAAATTAACACAAAAATGCTACATACACGCGCAGACACCCAAATAGACCTACACTTTAAGTTCTGTGAAAAAATACAAATTCTAAAATTAAGGAAATTTTCTTTGGATAAAATGATGATTTGTTTATTGTTTGTGAAAGTTGGTGAGCGATTGTATCAACATTATTTGAAAATTTTACTTAAAATGTATGCTTACTTTGATTTTATTTAAATTATCAGAATATTCGATAAGAAAGTATCCAGTCTAAGAGTTGATAATAACTTGCACGCTTTCTGAGTTTTGGTGAAATTGCATACACAAAGTTTAATTAAATAAAATCGTAGTAATAAACGATCGATTGGGTTTTATCGTTATAAAACTGGTACGAAAATTCTATGGTCTAATGAGCAATTGTAATACAATTTTTAAGAAAATATTAAAATATTTAGTTCCAAATATGGTAACATTATAGGCGAGATCCCTAATTTCTGGAAAAAATACCACAACCTTCAGAACGATAAGAAAAGTAGTTAGAAAAAATAATGATATAGTACTCGGTATACATAGATATTACTTAAGAATAACTAAATCGAGAACAGCCATCAAATACGAAGTCTTCATTTCAATATAATCCATACTGACACAAGTTCTGTTTTATTCATAGAATGAAACTGAATATCATTTCATCAGACGTTCCGAACAATAATACATAATATTTTTTCACTATATTTCAACTACAAGTACATTTGAACCAAATTTACGCGTTAGGGCTCTCGCTTATTGTGACTGACATAAAAATATCTGTTGTTTAATACATCTTATTCTGCTTATAAATGTTAAAAGAGACTAACAAGTAATTTAAGTCTGCGTAGACATGAAAGGATTAAATGTTTTACTACATTTCATATTTTTGAGAAACGAACTACAATTTTTGTAAATATGGTAAACAGTTAAATACGACCCGTTTTCGTAATGTAGAAGACAATATTTTTGTCAAAACTTTTCAATTGGAATATTTGGTGGTCAATTTGATTAATTAAAAATCAAATATGGTACGTAACATATTTAACAAAATTGTTTAAAAAGTATTCCTAATTAACGTGATCTGCTTCCACTAGGAGGTAATTATTAAAAAGTAGAATCCATAAACCGATAATAGACTTTAATTAGACATAAACAGTAACTGTATATACGTCGACAAGAAAGCAATTCAACATTTGGAGTCCTTGAAATCCGTCATGCACTCTTAAAGACGAAAATAATAAAAGTTTACAATACGTTAACCTCGATATTTAAATGAAACTAAATGGAATGAAATAACTGAAGTGAGGAAGGAGGACGTCTATTCTATCGTTATTAACGTCTGGGATAAAAAAAATATTTCTTTACCTTCCTTGATAATTACTGAAATAATGTAAATCCATAATATGAAAGAAAACAGAAGAGGAGAAGGATCCATAATGGGTAAAACTTTTTTAATGCAGATTTATGCAAACTTCTTTTAAAAGTATTCGTTTTTAATAAATATTTGAAATCAAGATACTTATGTTTAGGACAAACCATTAATTCGTAAATCATAGTCAAATATTGTAGGCTGGTCAAAACGCCGAAAGTAGTCTTTGGACAAATCACCGAAAGTGGTCAAAATGCCGAATGGACACATTGCCGAACGTGGACAAATTACAGAATCCTGTAAAACGGCGCTGCATAGATCGGGTTTGTGGCGTCGAAGTCAAAGTCACAATTTTAATGAAGATACTCTGATCAAAATTTTAAACTTGATCAAGACAAATCGCCGAATGGACAAATTGCCGAATGGACAAATCGCCGAGAGGCTGGTCAAAACGCCGAAAATAAGTCTTTTGTAGCAATTTTTTTACATAGTATCTTATGAAATGTAGGTGACAAATGTGATATTTAAAGATTAAAGATATGCTTTAGAATCCAGTAACTGACAGTTAGTAGTTATGTCTATATATTGCATATTATATTAAAAATATATATATCCACTTCAGTTGCTTATTATTGTGAGTTAAAGTGGCCGCTTTTTAAATTGTCTTGTATAAAAAAATAAACCTAATTTGCCAGATTTATCAAAAAGTTCATTTTTTTCATATTTTTTTAAATTCCTAAAATTATGCATTTTTATGAAGAATTACGAATTTTCAAAGACGTAGTACATACAATTCCGCATAGTTTCGCCGCTAGAGGGCGTGAAAAAAATATATTTATATAGACTTTTGCTCCGTATTTTTAGATTTATGGCCAAAATTATGGATTTTTCTGAAAAATTGCAAGAAATCAAAATTGTAACCATAAAATTTGCTACAAATTCTGTTTTTACTTTTTTTGAATTCCTCATAGTTTTGCCACCAGTCTTTATTTTAATTTGGAAATAATTTTTATTTTATTAAATTATTTTTTTGTATTTAAAATTTAATATTAAAAATGTAAAAGAAATACCGTTAATTTTTTTATAAAAAACTGTATAATTGTGATTTTTTCAAAATTCTATTACAAAAATAGTGAAATTTTTAAAAAAATAGCTCAAAGAAATTTGGAATTTGATTACAATTTTAAAAAAAATTGAATAACTTTAAAAATATTGAAGATATTAAAATGGGATTTTTACCACTCGAAAGGTATCATAAAACTTTAAATTTATAATGTGTTTTAGTTTCTTCGAATTTCAAATTGTAATTGTGATAACCAAAATAACTTTTTTTTCATTTTTTTGTAACTATATTTAATCCAATATTATAAAACAAATGAAAAAAGTAAATAAAGTGTCTGAAAGGAATTAAAAAGTACTAAATGTGTGAATTATTTCATAATTTGAAAATAATATTTATAGCCAATAATGTAAAAAGTTAAAAAAATTCAAAAAATGCCTATGAATTTTTGACAAAAATAGTATATTTTACAAGACATGGAAATACTGGTTTTTTCGTCAGTGAAAATTTGTCCACGAGCGAAGCGAGTGGGGCTATTTTACGAACTAAAAAACATATTTTATGTAGGAAATATCTAAATATTCTCTGAAAACCCCATATCTAAAATTTTCAGATTTTAATTCCGCCTGCTTCTGCTGAAACCTCTAATTAGCCCTCTAAAAGAATCACCCTGTACAACATATAACTACTAACAACTCTCAGTTACTGGATGCTAAACCATATCTTCAACCTCTAAATATCTCATTTATGTCATCTACATTTCATAAAATACTAAGTAAAAGTATTTTTACAAAAGACTTTCGGCGATTTGTCCATTCGGCAATTTGTCCACTCGGCGATTTGTCCATTCGGCAAATTATCCACGTTCGGCGATTTGTTCAAATAATAGTTTCGGCGTTTTGATCAAGTTGAATATTTTGATCAGAGTATCTTAATCAAAATTGTCACTTCGGCTTCGACGCCACAAACCTGATCTATGCAGAGTCGTTTTACAGGATTCGGTAATTTGTCCACGTTCGGCGATTTGTCCATTCGGCATTTTGACCACTTTCGGCGATTTGTCCAAAGACTACTTTCGGCGTTTTGACCAGCCTTTCGGCGATTTGTCCATTCGGCGATTTGTCATAGACCCACGAAATGGGACAGTACGAAATGACACGACACCATTTGTTTTAAACGGTAATATAAAATTTTTGGTATGGTACATAATTTTTTTTTTGAGAAATGACACAATAAATTTTGAAAAATTTATATTTAATTTTTAATCAAACTTCCAAATAAAATACAACAAAATAAAAATTGTATAAAGACAAAAGATTTTTTTAGAATTTGCACACTTGTGTTAATTTTGATGATGGGATTTTAATTTTAATAAAAATAAATTTAAATTAATTGGTAAACCAGTAATATTTGACAATAAACAATGTGTGAAGTTAAGACTCTCCCTTGCCCTTTATTTTTCGACTCAACGATATTTCGACCTAATAACCTTTCCAACGGACAATAATTCGAACGATCCTTCGTTCGGTCCAGCAATATTTCGATCCAACTGTTAAGATAATTTCGTGTTTTGTTGCTCTTAAATAAGAGGCCAACTGTGTAGTTGTGTGAGAGAAGAAGAACGAATAGTCAGTTAGGGCGTTATTCATTTTTATTCATTGATGTTTAATTTTAAGTTTTACTTTAATAAAATAATCCTCATAAATCTGAAGTTTCACTAAATCCTTAAAACCAACAACTTCCGAATGGACGATTTTCGATCCAACAACTATTCGATTCAGTAACTTTTAGATGCTGCAATATTTCGATGATGCAATATTCGATTCAGCGACGTGTTCCCGAAAAATAAAAAATGACAAAAATGTAAAATATGTAGATTTTCAATTTAAAATAAGAAAGTCAATTTTAACCGATATTCGGTATAATTTCAAGTGACTCGTTGTCTTTAATATTTTAGATTCGATAAGTTCTCGAAAACCGCTTAGTTCAAAATTTCGATTCTTTTCAGTTTTTTAAATAGTATATAGGAAACTCATCACTAATCACCCTGTATATTTAAATTCGAATATAAAATTTATATATTTTATTTTTCCACAACTATGTCTAAAAATAATTAATATTTAGTCTTCTGTAGTATTTTTAGTATAATATAGTCCTACTCTGTCTAATTGGTAAAAATCGTTCAAACTATCGAGTAACTCACCCGAAAGTATTGTCTTAGTTGCAGCACGCTGCTGGATTTGGATCATTTCCTGATCTCTTAGTAACATTTAACCGCGTAAATTCTTCAGCAATGGTCGGATGAATGCCAACGGTATCCAAAAGATCTTTGTAAGTTAAGCAAATTCTTAGGGCAGCAGCGAATCCTTGAATTACCTCACCTGCATTAGGTCCAATAAAATGCATTCCAATAACAGGCTGATCACCTTCTTTTTTTGTCACTAGTTTTAAATAACAGTTTCGTATATTTCGCTGAGGAACGAAAAATTCCGTCGGTTTGTAATACCCGTGGTAAATTTCAATGTTATCTTCACCAAATTTTTCAATTGCCTTTTCTTCACTTAAACCGACACAACCATATTCTAAAGGAGTGAAAACAGTCGTAGGAATCACATCGTAGTCCATTTTTTGTCTAGAGCCACCAAATAGTCTCTTTGCCAACAGTCTACCAGCAAGTATTGCCACCGGTGTCAACTCTGGTCTTTTATATAAAACATCTCCAACCGCAAAAATATTAGGAACGTTCGTCTGTTCGTTTACTGCTTCTATTTTTTCTCCGTCTTGAGCAACCTTAACACCAGCCTTTTCTAATTGAAGTTCTAAAGTGGAAGCTTTTCTTCCGATGGCGAAGACAACTGTATCAAAGATATCACTAAAGTTTTGCTCTTTTTCATTGTTCCAAGAAACTTTCAATTTTTCATTTTCTAGTTTTTCAATTTTAATAGGGATACTTTTAATCAAAAAGTGTACTCCCCTATCTTCCAGTTCAGTTTGTACAATATGAGCCATTTGTTGATCAAATCCTCTAAGCGGAATAGATCTCATCATTATAGTTGAGTTATAGCCTAAACCGCTCAAGAAGCCAGCAGTTTCCATTGCAATGTAGCTGGCACCAACGATTAAAGTTTTACCTGGAGGGGTTGACAAATTAAAAATATCATCACTAGTAATTCCATATTCCTTTGCACCAGGAATGTCTGGATAGCGTGGCCTTCCTCCAATTGCAATTAAAATATATTTACCAGATATATTTCTTTCTTTATCTTTCATCTCTATATTAATAGTATGAGCATCTACAAATACACCAAAAGCGTTGATATAATCAATGTTTTTATTCCTCAGATCGACTTTTATTAACCAATTCAATGATTTAATGTGTTCTTGAATAGCATCTCTTAATGACCCCCAGTTGTGTGAAATGTGATTTGCTTGAGGTACTTCCCATCCATAAAACTTTGCATCTGATATAGCGTCACCTAGTAACGAAGCCTGGTGCATAAGCTTTTTAGGAATACATCCTACATTGACACAAGTACCTCCTATACCCCACGTGGAACCTCTGGGACTTGGTTTAACATAATCCAATAAACAAACTCTGGCACCCAAATTCGTCGCTTCTTTGGCCGCAGATATGCCACCCGAACCTCCTCCAAGAACAATGAGATCGTACTCGTATTCTATGGATTCGCTGTTTTGCAGTGCGGGGTGGGATATTAACTCATCCATGATTAAATTTTACTACGACGTCAAATATGACAATGACTTAAATACATAAATAAACACTAGAACTAGAAGTTATCTCTTAGTAGGATACTAAAAAGGAAAAAAAATAGGAGACAAATACAGGATTAAAAACGGGTTAATAGGGTGAATAAGGGGGAAATGGGACAAATAACAATAGTTTTAAAAAAGGGGGAACAAAAATATGGGACTGTAAATAATTTAAGGACAAAAAAGGTTCAAAAAACACTTGTTTGAAAAAACGAGCAGCAAGAAATAAAATAGTTTTAAAAAAAATGGAATATAAAACAATAGCTGTAAAAAGGTGTAAAATGGGCTAAGAAAACAAATTAAAAAAAAATTGGGCTGAAAAATAACAGTGGGGGAAAAGGCATAAAATAATTTAAAAAAAAAAGAAGTTAAACTGGGTCAACAAATAAGATGTAAAAAAATGGGAGGAAAATTGAGGCCTAAAATAATAGTTGTGGTAAAAGGTAGAAAAATGAGGCAAAAACAATAGTTGTACATACAAAGGGGGATAAAGTGGGAAAAAATAATAGTCGCAAAAAAAAGGGGGCAACAAACAATAATGGTAAAAAAAGAAAGGAAAATGAGCCAAAAAAGCTGGAAAATTAGGGAAAAAAACAGTGCAAAATTGGTAAAAAAATGGAAATATGGAAAAATAGATAAAAATAGGAAGGTGAAGATTGGAAAGAATAGTAATAAATAAGGAAAATTAGAGAAATTAGGAAAGCACATGGGAAAATAGTGAAAGTTAGTGACAACTTTGGAAAGGTAAGAAAAAAACGGCAAAATAATGAAAAACATGAAAATTTGGGAAAAATGGTGTAAAAATATTGAAAAATAGAGCAAAATACCGAAAAATAGGGAAATTTGTGTAAAATAGTGAATATGGAAAAAAGTGAAATTAGAGAAAAATAGAGAAGTATTTGGGAAATGGTGAAAAATAGGAGAACTTAAGGAAAAAAGGAAAAATAAGAAAAAATTGAAAATAATAGGGACAAATGGTGGAAAACGGGAAAAACAGGAAACATATAAAGAAATGGGAAAAATAGGGGACAATAGGAAAAACATAAAAAAAATAGAAAAATATGAGAAAAAATAGGTAAAGTAGAAAAAAGAGCGAAACATGTTGGCAAATAGTCAAAAATAAGGGAAAATAAGGAAAAATAGTAAAAATAGGCAAAAATGAATAATAATAGGGACAAATAGGGGAAAACAGGATAAAATAATAAAAAACAGGAAAAATAGGAAAAACAAAGCTCGGTTGTCCAGGTACTAAAGAGACTCCGTAGCAAAGGACGGGTATTGACATATTAAAATAATGTTTGATGTTTATAATAAGCAAATGTCAACAATTTAATTCGTTACATTTCGTTATATAATCGTACCGAATACCACGGCGAGTATAGGAAAATAATATTTATACTGTCCTTCTCACTTGACGTATAATCGATTATTTTTGATGCTCTTGTATTACTACTGATTATATAACGAAATTATATCTTACATTAAAAATACTAGGTAGAACCAGTAAAGGTTCTTTTAAAATGAAATACTATGCACTGTATAACAATTTTACAAAGCAATTCCAATAATGCATTTTAGTTACAACTCGTACTATAATTCATATATTTTTCATTAATATTTTACATAATGCTTAAAAAGCATGAAAATTTTTGCAAAATATTACAATGCAGATGACCATAAAATGTTAAACTCTATTTGGTACAAAATCAATTGTTTATAAAATAGTTCTGGTACATTATTATTATAACCAATTTATTTGATAAAAATATTTATTCATACAACTAAATAAAAAGATAGAGATCGAAATATTTTTAAGTTCACTCCTGGTATTCGGTATCGAATTTTTTCGTAACTCTATTTTTATCATCTCGATTGTCCTTTTACTTCCCCTCTTAATCAAATACAAATTAAAGGGGTTCCTTTTTGTCTCCTTTTACATAGTCGGGCGTTTACTTACTGCGATCGAAAGGATTATGTTACGGCCGACGTGACCTCTTGCCTGTCTGTCGCTTGTCGCACTTCTGAGGTTTATTTTCGGAATACTTCTGGGGCTTCCGACGAATGCGTATTAATAGAAAATTATTAAGGGTTTTCTTCATAGCCCATATGTTAGACTTGACTAATTTTTAGCTTGTTACGAAGTTAAATGATAGTTGCAGAAATGGATTTTAAAACTATATATCTCTTGTTTCATTTTTATAGGAGTCATCAGTGGTACTTTGGTTTCCTAATAATTAGATAATATAGTTTAACTAATTTAGTTTTGCTAAAATAATTGTTGTAATACAATCTATTTTCTAAGGATCTAACAATAAAAAAAAATCATTATTTACAAAATGAGATGTATTTTTTCTTCACCGGCAAAGGTTTTTCTATTATAAACCAAGCATTAAAAATTCTTAAATTTTATTGAGATCGTATTTGTTTGAACTACTCACAGGCGGAAAACACTTTATTGTGCCCAATTTCTACATAAATCTTGAGTATTTTAATTAAAACAACATGTTAATTTTATGTGTTTAATAGTGAAGAAACTGATTAACTAACTAATAATCGGGCTTAGATTGGCTATTATATTATTAGTATAAACTGCTACGGTTTCAATTTTTAAATAAACTATTTTCTTTTAACCTTATTAAATTCTTTTATTTTAATGAAAAGTGATAGCCTGCCTTAAACCATTTGGATCTAGTCAGTTTGTCAATTAAGTCTGATTTTTCTCTTGCTTTATGGCCAAAAATCTAAAGTCCTTAAATTTTAAAAATTTGATTATCTCTTTTGACCTTTATCTATCTTTTTTGTGGCTTTTGATGGAACATGTGCCTTTCCTAAATTGGGAATTATTTTCGGATTTTCTAAGCCTAGAAAAGAACAAAAAAATATATTATTCAACTTAGATTCACCATAAAAATATTAAAGAAAATTATTCACCTTTGTGGATTTTGTGAGAATCTAATAAATCTTTAAGGCCACACGATATCTCCGGTAAGTCATCATTTTATCCATCCTGGAAGTAAATTAACTTTCCTTATTGTTTTTTTTAGTCCTTTTCTTTTTCTCTGGTTAATATCTTTCTTATTGGTCATGATCGTCTTTAATCGAATTTTGAGGGGATTAACACTGTGAGTAGCTCATCCGTTCTCCATCGTTTTAATCCTGGAGACAACTAAGTGGTTACCAATAATCATCTTTGTAGTTTGGTACTCCTACCACCAGAGGATTGCTGAGCAAGTCCTGGAGACAACTAAGTGGTTACCAACAATCATCTTCGAAGTTTGGTACTCCTACCACCAGAGGATTGCTGAGCACCTACGTTAGATCTGGCTGCCCGCCACCACTTTTTCATAGATATTGATATGTTTTTTTTTATATGTGTACTTTTAGTTCTGTTTTATATGTATTGTAGTTGACGGGAATTGAAAGGTTGGAAATGATTGTCAAATGTAAGCATGACAGTGGGAAAAAGGTTATGATATGAAATTTAAGGTGCGCATGGATGTGTTTAAGATTTGTTAAGTGTGTTTTGTGTCGGATGATTTTTTTTTATTTGATAATGAGTTCTTTTATAATATTGATACAATTGTGGTACAAATTAAAAAAAATTAGTATTTGAAATACATTAAATTAAATTAAAAAAAATCTAGTGAGATAAAAAAAAACAAAAGGTTGGAAAGAAAAATAGTAAACAAGATAGGTTGTTGTCAAACAATTTTTTTAAGAATTGTCATTATCTTAGAATTAAAAAAAAATGTCACAATATACGATTTACAAAAATTTGTTAATAAAAGAAATTGTATAAAAAAAGGAATTAAATACCAATTGAAGAAAAACTACTGTTAAATTTGCCAAAAATTAAAAATAAAAGAATTTTTTTAAACAGATTAAAGCGATAATTCTATCAACGCCAGCAAATTAGGAAGAAATTTGAAGAAAGAAGATAATACAAGGACCAAGTAAATAAAAATGTAAGACGCTATTTTGAAGAGGTAGAAATGGTACAAAATTAAAAAAAAAGACAATTTGTGTTGAAATAATTTAAGAAGAAAAAGTAGACAGGAAGAAATTTTTTAGGGGCCCAAAATTATATTTTTTTTTAATTTTATTTGTAATAGAGAGAGTTTCATCATACAGAACAAGGTATACCAATATAATATACACGAACACTTCTGAAATAAAGTAAGAGCTTTCCATTTACTTTTGGTTTTGGGGGATAAAATTTTTCGATAAACTTTGGCGACATCCACCCAAGATATTATTCTAGAATTATTGTTTTCAATTACCAAAAGTTAGGCATAAATTTGATTAGGTGTGAACTAATTGGTACCAATTGGGGGTTAACGTTTTATACATATACATATTATTTGTTTTACCAAAAGGCTGAAAAGTGTGACTAACAATAAACCTATACCGGGATTTCTTTAATTGTATCTTGTTCTTTGGATATATTGAGACTTAAACCTATGTTTGTTGTAACTACTTTGATTTTTGAATCCACCCACTCTCCGGGGTAAATTAATTTAAATAGAGCTGGCTGGAATTTAATAAACACAAGCAACGGCAGAGTGTAAGGAAACAAAAAGGTTTTTTATGTAAACGGCGAATGCGCGATGTTGCCGTATAGAAGTCTAAAAGATCACTGTCCGCTAACTGTCCTTTTTCGAAAAGTGGCCCACACGTCACATGTAATCAGCACTTGATCACCAAGTCCCCTGCCACCTCCGCCAGGGTTTTCTCCAGAAATGCCCGCCACTGTGGACATATCAAGGGTTTGTTTTTCTGACCGAAGTCCCCTGGACCTCACGATTATCGCTTTGCTATGGTATGGCCGTATTCCGCCCCAATGGGCATTGGCGGATTCCTGGCTGATCTTCATTTTGTTTTTACGGGATGACCGGAGCCTCTATCCCAAGTCGCAAACAAAGAGATTTATTTTGCCTAAGGGCTGGCCACTTAAAACCGACACTGTTCATCTTATTAATTTTACATTTATATCAAAGATTGAAGAATGAGAGAGAAAGATATTGTCAAATATTACTTTACTCCGAATCCAGAACCATTGACGTAGACAAAACGGATTTGTGATAAAATAATTCCAACCCTTAAACATATAAACATGTGTTATTTGTTTTGTGGAACGACCTTTTAATATATACAATTTCGTATTTCTGGATGGTACGCCCATGTTTCGGCCAAAGATTGGTACGTGGTTAGCGTCCAACAAAATAATAAATATATTTATTTTGCAATGACAACAACATTGAAATGGTCGACTTGAAATAATATCAGTCCTTTTCCGTTTTTGTTTATTTTTAATCTTAAAAGGAAGAATCATTTTTGCTGTAAAAAGAACTAATTGAGGTCATTTTGAATGGAAATAATAAGAGTATTAAAATATTGTTGATATCACGATCTCGGTTTGAGCGCTCGTGGGCTAATCCTCCGCAATTACATCGGTGCGACTTAATTACGACCCGCAACATTTCTGATTTATGAATGTATCCCACGTGAAAATGGCGACTAGCTCGAAACACCTCGTTAGCTTGAAATGACTTATTGGAGAAGAGCATATCTCTGATTGGTTTTGCTAATTATTTATTTATATCTACAGGGTGATGTAAAGATTTATTCATCCATAATAATTTGTCTTTATTACAAATTTAAATTCATAAGAAATTTATGTTGGCATTAGTTTTCTTCTTTTTTTTCTTGTACTCTTAACATAGTGAGGTAACCAAAGAACAATGTAAAATGTTTAGAAACAAAAAAAAAATTCCACAAATCAAACAAGCTAAATATGGAAAGAATAATAATGTAATTGAAGAAAGTTAACAAATGAGGGGCAATATGTTTCGGCCATTCGATGGCCATCATTAGGCAAAAAATTTGTTAAACAGGTACAACATATCCAATTGTACAATGTCAAGGTATGAAAAATTGAAAATTTTAAAAACAATGAAAACTTTAACTCAATACATGGCGACTAAAATTGTTTGATTTAAATTATAATAAATAAAAAAAACTTGTTTATATAAAAAAATTTGGCATGTTGAAAAGTTAAGAAATAATTAATAAAATTTACCGACTACTTTAACCACATAATGGCGTTAATAGACCAGACGGAAATACAATTTCCTGGTTGTAATTGACGTATTAAAAATGACTGCCAAAATTAAATTAAACTTGAAACTTGTTTATAGACCTGATGATGGCCCAATGAGGCCGAAACATGTCGCCATTCTAAAATTTTCTAACATATTTTGTGGTACGACTTTGTGTCTTATTCTGCTGGACATATAAAAATGGTAAAGCAAGTTAAATATCGGAATCATCCCTCATAACAAAATTAACTTCGTACCAAGTATGACGCACTGGCTTTATACTAGGGTTGTGGTATCCACGGTGACCTACTCATTAGTTATATAGTAGCACAAGGCAAAAAACGAACCTGCTGGTAGAAAATTGGACAAAGTACAAAGATTTGCCTCTCGAACAATAACAGAGCCGTTTGTAAGTACGCCCATTGCATAGTTATGTTAGACATCCATTCATTACACTTAGTGCTGGAAAAGAGGCTTTTGTAGCAGCATACAAGTTGTTCACAAATGGATTGGGATGGGAACTTTTTATAAAAGGACACCATACCATTATGTTAGAAAAATTGAAACAACCCTTAAATGGAATTGAAGGGATGTTGGGAACTGAAAAAGCATACATGTGGTAACTCTTTTCAACATGACAAAGGGTTGCTGGCAGAATAAATGAATAGACCATGTGCTATGGTTGGAACTTCCTGGGCTCAGACAGTCTAATTTTTTTATAGAAGACAAAAGACAGCAGACAAAAATAATTGCTAAACTTCAATCTGAAAGGACTCAAAACCGCAATAGGACACGGGACATTGCGGTCTTATAAGAAATCTTAAACTCATAGCGATATCTAAAGGATATGTGACGAAAACAACAGACAAAAATAATTGCTAATAAGACACGGGACACTGCGGTCTGTCTTAGAAGGAATCTTAACCTCTTAGGGCTATCTAAAAGCTGTATTATGAAAACGCCTATCAAGCATACGGAACAAAAAATTCATATTGATATTTGTTCAACGCGATATGACATCATCCTGTCGATAACCTAATAAACTTGTAAGTTGAACATGTATTTAAGAGGCCCGAACACTACGTGACTTTCGTGGTTGCCAGTTACAGAATTACCCAAGGAAAATGTATGTTAAACTTTTTTTTTTTACTATTTTCCGATTAATGTTAAGTAATCCTACCCTCTAGTCCAATTTTTTCTGCGCAAAACTGAGTAGAGCACCACTAAACATAATTATTCGTTTTTGGAAGAGATCTCGCCTACTAAAGCAACTAAAAATATGCGGTTTTTCAATGATATTTAAAATATTTTTTAGAAGAGCGCGTCTATGCTACTTTTTTGAAATTTATCTAGGGAAAAAATTATAGTCGTATCACTTTTACTGAAAATAATTTAAAAAAGTGCCACAGACGCGCTCTAAAGAATTAACTATAGAATCGATTGATGAAAACCGCAGCTTCCTATCTTTAATATTAACGGGGCGCCCGTCCAAAAACTATTTGAGGCAAGATAACATATGGTATTGGCGCTTCTTAATCTTCGATTTGGTTCTGCTAACCTGGAAACTACCCATATTAAACATAACGGAAACATTAAATATTTAAAACAAATTGTAATTATTAAAGTTCCTGATGATGAAAACGATATTTTTCGAAAGCTTGATAATGTTTATATGGTACACATTTTGTAACTAAACTGTTGTACCAGTCCTTTAAGTTTCTTTTAACTGATTGAGTATCGAAAATTAGTCTTTTATCGATCGAGTTTAAAATCACTCCGACATCTGCCCGTTGTAAATTTACCTGTTTCTTCTTGCACTTGATACGGATGAAGTTAAGTTTATGTTCTGTAATAATAATTATATCTTGACGTTACCGTTTTCTCTCGATAAACGTTTATTAGTTGTATTCTTTGCATTCCGTTACACCATAAAAGTGCTACACCTACTTTTTCTTGAAGTTGACGTACACTTTGTCTGTTTATTAATTGACTGAACTAATTTAGATTTAATTGATTAAAATTGTTTTAAAAACGCTTGTTTCATCTTTAATATCTTTGTTAAAAAAATAAAATGGAAAATTTTAGAAATAACGCGAAGGGGAATACATTTTAAGAATTCATTAATTTAATATAAAATAAAGGCAAATATTTACTATTAATTTATTTATTATGCAAATATTAGAAATTTATTGGGCCACAGACAACATTTTCTAAACGTATCAAATTTGTATAGTCCAATTTAATGTAAAAAAGCAAAAAATATTTTAATTCATTGTATAAATTCTAGCGCGGACTGAACGCTGTTTAAAATCACCGCCTTGTGGCATGGATCTGGTATTGGTCGGTTGCCGGAACTCACCCGGAAACATACCTTCAAAACGGAAATTTTAAATGGTACTAGAGGTCGCGCCTAAATTTATACCAATAGTTAAAAAAGTGTCTGAAATCAAGATAACAAATCTGTAAAATGTTTGTGTTATATTTTCGTTATTTTGGTAGACGAAAAACAGTTGTGTGTTACACGTGCAGAAAACGCTTTAGCAGTCCTTAGCTATTATCTGCCCGCGCTTCGCTACGCTCACTCGTGCTAAAGCTAAACTTATTTTCTGCCATTGTGACACAATATACTATTAGCTCTACTATACTTTGACATGGAAAATGTCACACCTCTACTTTACAACCAATAAGATTCCTTTATTTGGACTCGTTACCATGGCAACATGAAAAATTTCCGAATAAGAACATAAATATATATTATTTACATCTTTTAAACAAGGATGTTACCCGAAATATAAAGTAATAATATAGCTAATTGTGTTAGGAGCAATAGAAATTTAAAAAATCAGTTTATTAGTTACTAGAAAACCCAAATTTTCTTAATTACTTACCAAGGTTGGAACAAACCCTTCTAGCTCAGTCGGGGGTTCCTAAAATTTATTCCGCGCCAGATATTTTGTAGCTAGAAAATTTCAAATCCCCTCAATTGTCCGAGACGCATGAAATAAAAAATATATATAAATATAGTTTATCAAATGAAGCGAAGCTGAGTTTGGTAATGTTCGCGAGCTAAAAATAGTTGTTTATGCAACAATTGTGTAAAGTGATACTTTTTTCACAAATGTGAATTTTGTCGACAATCACATGAGTGAATAAAGGCACTTTACACACTAGTTGCATAAAATATTTTTCAACTACCAAAAAATATGTAGGAATACAAGAGCAGCAAACTCAATAACATTTTATATACGGACAACTAATAAAAGTATTTCCATGAGAAGTCTATTTTATAACGGAATTGCTCAGTTCAATCTTCTGCCTGAGAATATTAAAAGTAGTACCAGTACTAGTCATTTTAAGAACAAACTCATTTATTATGTTAAAAATAATTATTCACTAACTAGATAAAATTTTAAAAATTTTTAAATAATTACTCTTTTATTTATTTAGCTTAAGAACTTGCGCTGTTGTTATGTATATGTATATTGTTATGTATTATTGTTATGTTGTTACAGTTTGTTATTATGAATTATAATTTTGAAATTAATTTAATTTTAATTTTACTAGTTTCATTTTTTTTTTTTTTTGAATTTATTGTGAAGTTTTATATTTATATTTATTATTGGTATTATTGTTTAATTATTTATATGCTATGATATTTATATTTGTATATATTATTATCTTTTGATAAATAAAGTTACTTACTTACTTACTTACTTACTATTAATTAAAAACTAAGCAATCTACTTTACTTTACACGCTAGTGTTTTATTTTACGCACTAATCTAATATTTCACTTTACGCACTAGTATGTGTAAATTTAGTAATTTACATACGGTAGTAGAAAAAAATGTTTTCAATGAGTTAAATACAATAATTTTTCTACGACCTTGCCTACTACGACACCATAACAAACCTATGTAAACAAATATTATATTTTGAATTAGAATTAAAAATTACAAAACTATAAATTATATTTAAATTAATTATGATTTAAATATTAATTAATTGTTACATGTGGAAAACTATTCAAAAAAAGTAATGGTTTTGTTTTAATAATGACGTAATACAGCGACTGCATGTAACTAGAGGACGGGAGCAAGCATTCAGCCTTGTGGGGCTCCTGCTAGAGGAGTAAAGGGATCAGAGAGGGAGTTTTCTACGTTTACTTGTAATGTTCTCTTTTGGAGGTAAGAGTGGATGAGTTTGATGATTTGTATATGGAGTGCGAACAAGTCAGGCATGCCAGAATTGGTCGAAAGTTTTTTGGTCATCAAACAGGACTGCTGATGCACAGTGACCTAGGTTCAGGGATTTGGAGACTGTAGCGTGGAGTTTCACTAGTGCATCTTGGGTAGAGTGATCAGACCTAAAGCAGTGTTGTAATTGGGGGATCGTTCCCCTTTCATCCAGAAAGTTCCAGATACGATCCTTGAGTAGGGTCTCAAAGATCTTACCCAGAATATTCGTTAGGGATATAGGCCTTTAGGAGTTGGGGGGACGTTGGGTCTTTGTGAGATTTGGGGATAAGGATGACCAGCTTGACCTAAACCATTCTCCTTTGTTAAATCTTTTTTAATACTTGTTAATCTTTCGGCAAATGTTAATTACCTTTATCTTAAACTCATTTAAATTATTTTTCCTAAAATTTGTAATCCTTTAATGGCTTTAGTGAATGTTATTTTCAATATTTTAAGCTATTGTTAAATTATTGAAATACCTTTTAGTTTTAGTTGTTGTAGTATACATTTTGAGATAATTTTTTTTTAACAATAACATTAGTCTGATGAAGTTGTCTTACAACGAAATACGTCACTGATCATTTAATAACTTTTTGTAATATATTTTTGTGGAAATCATAAGACCTTGTTTTTATTTATTTAAATATTATAATCGATTTTCAACGACACAGTTAAATTGGATTTTTTTCTTTAATTAATGAAGTTATTACTTTTATTTATATTATGTTTTAATTTTTTTGCGTTCTATGGCATGCTATAGTAAAAATCAATTTTTATTACATAACTGTACAAGTTCAGTAATTATTATGGTCATTTTTATTAATTGCTTCATCTAATAGCAATTACTGTTGCATTATGTGAGAAACCTGTTATTTTTAGACATTAGTTGGAAAGTAGGATTCACGCACCAAGAAGATCGATTCTTAGTGATAAACCATCTTGAAATGAGCTTCTTCCTTTTTTTTCATCAACGAAATAATTTTTTCCAAGCGAAATTTATGAAATGCCAGACGTTTTAGAAAATAGAGATTTTAATATTTGATAATGTACATTTATATTTTGTTTAAGGCCCTGATTTTAAGCTTCGATAAAAATGACAATATTCAATCCAATTAACAAGCAACTTCCTCCCTTACTGTCATTATTTTTACAATTATCTATAATTACCGTTAATGAACATTCTTTCTAATAACATAAATTGATACTGACAGCTAACAGGATTCATTAAAAAATAACTTTAAGTGTTATGTGAACAAATTAAAACAATATATAAAAATTCTATTGGGTCTCAAGTTAAATATTAAAATAATTATTTACTACGATAAGCTTTCTTTTTGACATAGATGGTCAATCTCCGAAAAAAGTGTTACCAACTTAGCCTAAAATATGTAACACTTTCCCTCCCATAAATTAGTGTTTTCCTAATTAGATATCTAACCGGTCTGAAGATTTTATATTTCTCGATATAATACTTATTAATCATTTTTTTCTATTATAACATGTAGTTCAACTGTTAATTTAGTTTCTTGTTCGTTAGTGGATGGATCCGATTTTCCTATAGCAGACGAGATATTATTAAGGGGAATAACATAACAGGATATCAACCCTATTACTTCTATACTTTCTTTTAGTTCTCATACAACGAGAAAGTTAAAAAGGAATTTTAATTTTTTTTCAACGAGATCCGTATCTCCTTTAAACAACAATTTTTCAATCACTTGACTAGAATTCCAATAAGTTACCTAACAATGTGCAAGAAGAAAGACCTTGACTGAGGTACTGAGTCAACGTCTAGAGTAGATGAACTATACGCTTGAGTACTTTCAACACCATTACGATTATTAGTGTTAGTGATACAACATTTTTAGAGAATAAATGGAAACGATATGTTAATTTATAAAGATATTATGATTTTTCAATATAAAAAAAAACAATAAATGAATCTTGTGATTCTGAAATAACACAACTGCTATTTTAACCAGACTATATTTTAGAAAATAGTATGTTTTATGATTGCAAGTATGTACCGGGTGGGCAAATAAAAACGGCCGTCGGCCATATCTTCGGATCGGATTGTAGTACAGTTTTGGAGAAAAAAAATTGTAACAAAAGTGGCTAAGAGAAAAACCTGGAAAATATTTGTCTCTGTGAAGTTAACCCCCCATTTTTCGAATTTTGATATTTGTTCCAAATTATTCTAGGTTTGTAAAAAATTATTCCTTAAACTAAACTACAAAGGCCGAAAAACCCAAAAAACCATTTTTAGAGCTGGCCCACCATTATTTTTTTTCGATTTTTTTTGTTGCACCAGATTGTTCTAGTTATTCTGAACAATGTTTCAAATTTTCATGTCTTAAAAAACTTATTTCAAGGCCAAAATCAATAAAAACCATTCGGATCCAGCCCCCCATTATTTTTTTTATTGTACTAGATGGTTCTAGTTATTCTTAACATTGTTTCAAATTTTCTAGCCTTAAAAAAATTATTTCAAGCTCAAATTAACCAAAACCATTTATAGCTTGCGCTATTTTTTTTGTTGTACTGGATTGTTCTAGTTGTTCTTAGCATTGTTCCAAATTTTCATGTTTTAAAAAAATTATTTCAAGCCCAAAATCAATGAAAATCATTTGGGTCCAGCCCCCTATTATTTGTTTCGTTTTTTTTGTTGTACTAGATTGCTCTAGTTATTCTTAGCATCGTTCCAAATTTTCATGTCTTAAAAAACAATTTCAAGCTCTAAAAAAGTAAGGAAATTACAAGAGAAATTGATAAAAGATTGAATGTAAAAAGCATATTTCTTGCATTCAGCATGGTTGCAGCTCTCAACTTCGTATCGAGCTGCTAACTTCATGCATCGTGCAATAAATATACACTTTTTGCACTAGTTATAATATCGTTAAAATTAGGAATAAAACATTTCTTTTAAGACAGGAAAATTGGAATAATGTTCAGGACATAAAGAATTTCTCTTGTACTTTCCTTACTGTTTTTAGATCTTGAAATAATCTTTTTTAAGACATGAAAAATTGCAACAATGCTAAGAACAACTAGAACAATTTAGTACACGAAAATTTGGAACAATATTAAGAACAACTAAAATAATTTGGTAAAATAAAGAAAATTTCGAAAGAAAAATAATGGGGGGCTAGCTCTAAAATGGTTTAATTGATTATGAGATTGAAATAATTTTTTTAAGAAAAAAATAATGGGGGCCTGAACGAAATAGTTTGTTTTTGGTCTAAATATTCAAATAAGAGGTAGGGGAGAGTGTGAACTTTGTTATGAAAAAGCGATCATAACTCCGGTTTCATTTAACCGATCTTTGCAAATTTAGTCTTGTTAAAAGAGCTCTAGGGTTATATTGTCATCTCCACTTAATAAGTAGCGTGCACGCTAGAGGGCGTTATTGAAAGTTTTTTTTAAATCCATTATTTTAAAATTATCAACATTTTGTACATTTTACTTTACCGGTCCCATCAAATCGAAATTATAGTGGATGACAATAAATATTCGAGATATCGATGGAAATATCCATTTTGAGGTCCCCCAAGATTATTGAAACCATTTCCAAAGTAAGGTCTGTCTGTGTGTAATCTTCCACGATAACTGCCGAACTGTTTGACCAATCAAGCTGAAATTTGGTATGAAGGGTTGGTGTGTGCCTCGAATGCGACCATTCGTTTTTCGATCTCTTAACAGGTTTTTTTATTTGTAGTTTTTTGCCATTCTTTTTACAGCAAATAGTACCACTGATACTATCTCAACGTCACACCAGTTAACAACTGCAAAAAGTTATTTATTTTACGTAATTCGTTCTGGATTACACCAGCCGAGTCTTTTAAAAAATAATTGGAAGCAGGTTATTGTGATTAATCACAAAGTTTTGATCGGTAAATATAAAAAACATACAAAGTGATTTTAAAAATTTCTTTAATTGTATATTGTGGCTAGGTCTGCTCAAAAAATAGAAAATAGCCTAAAAATGAGGTATAGTAGTTTGTGCAACAAGTGTGGATATGATGGCCATATCGCACGCGGACGAAATTTGAGCACGACACCGTAATAAGTATTTCTGTTAAGTTAATTAATTCCTTAGGTTTAGTATTAAATTCATTCTCTTTTGCTTTTATTTTATTGGAAGTCATAACTAAAAAACTTACATAAATATTCTGTTGGAAATAATATGAAAAATGTAATATTAAATAAGTGAAAGCAATATAAAAATAAATGTCCTGCAAATTTCATTAATGCTAAATCATACAATTTGAAATATTTAATTAATGAACATTCTTGCTATTATCAATTAGAATTTCTGTAATTTTAAATACTATTTATTCAATAATGTATTTCAAGAATTTTAAATTGGGCCACCTAGCGCGGAACAATACCATGAATGTCAATTTGCTTGAAAAATTAATGAAAATATTATTTCTAGTTACTTTGCAAGACGATTTAATTAATGATGATGATTGTTGCTGCTAACGTAAGTGCTTTACTTCAAACTGATTCTTTTAATTTTTCATAATGGAAGTAGAGCATTACAAAAATTTCTCTTGTTTAAAACACGGACTTATGGCACAATTACCGATTTTAAGAATGTTTTACAATCGTATAGCCCAGGATCGGTCTCTGATTTTTTCTTTAAACAATATATTTAATCGATTGTTATAAATTTACATATTGGTAAGTTGTAGTTTGTTTTCTTTTCTTCTCTCGGCAATTAGAACTTTCTATTATAGGCCTGATGATGGCAGTCTGCCGAAACTAGTTGCCAACCAAACCAATTCACTTCATCTTTAATAAAAAAAAATTATGAGGTACTCGACTTGGAGTTTTATTACCTACTTAAAAATAATAGAATTAATTTCTACTTGTCTAGAAATGCATATCTCCTACGTCATCGCATACCTTCTAGAATGCCCCAAGATTACATAAGCAAACATATTTCGTCTCTTGTTATAAATATTATCTCTTTCGCTTTCATAGCTACTTCAAAATATTATATGCCAAATTTATTAGTCTCGCGAAGCTTAACACATTACTATGATTTAACCAATCAAATTAAGTTATGTAGTTGAGTGTGGTACTTCACCGATACGAGCAGTGTTGTCAAATGTAGCACAATTGTGTCAAAAGTGACACTAGAGCACGCACTATTGAAAAATAGACAAAAACTAGCACTATTTCCTTCTATGACATTTTTTGCGTGCAACGAGTGAATATTTCTTGGTCCCAAGGACCATTTGGGGATTATAGATGAAGCAGAGCCTCTAGAAATGTAACATTTAATAAATTTATCTACTGCTCTAAAGAGAAAAATCAAAAGCCAATTTCAAAGGAACATATTGAAATAGTAAATCCACAGGATGAAGGGAGGATTACACTTCTCACCTGGAGAACTCCTTCTCACTGTACCAGAAAATCAATATATACCTGTCATAATTTTCAGAATGACATGCGGTGTTTATTCTTCGCACGACAGATTTCCTGCTATGTGTAAAAGCAAGAAAGTTTATAAGCTGTAGCATGGTCAGTCCAGTCTCAAGGGACAAAAGACCGAAATATTTTTACAGGGGTGAAGGGCCCAAATTTTTGTTAATCATGCTTTATTTTTTACTTTCATGTTACAAATGTACTTCAGGTTACATTTCAACCTGAGGATACAACGTCCATAAAAACAATGTAAAATATCATTCAGATCCCTTTGTTTGGTTTGGCTTATGACTTTTGCTGTCAACTGTCAGTGTCGACTGTCAGCTGTTCCTTTAATATTTTTTGCACTATTTGCTCGGTGGTCATGTGACTAAATAACTAATCTGCTCTAACCGTAACCAGATTAACATTCCGTACTTAGCAAGGTGAATAACAGATAGCTGACGTGGTGCGCCATATTTTCATATTTTCTTCCCGATTTGAACATCTAATGATGATTACTAGAAATGTATTGGACAATAATTTAATCTTCCTAGTACCAACAAACTTTCATTTTTATTATAATACTGTGGAAATATTAACATTGTACATTTTGCTCGGTCACTGGAGTGTAAGCGATTCGAACTTAGACACTGAAAAAGAAGAGTCGATTCAATGTTTGTTATGACGAGACGCAAAAAAATGTAAAATATAGTAAATATGAGTTGACATACTTTGTACCTACTTTATGGCTTTTAAATATTTATTTTTTGAGACCAAAAATCTATTTTTAAATCACATATATACTATTCTCCAAATTAATAGACGACTTGTATGCATAATGTCCCATTAGATTGTACTCTGGCTTTAAATTATCAAGACAATAGACAATGTGCGAACGTAGCGCCTCGTCAAGATAGGAATAATCCAATAGAGAAGTCATTTGAGTGTTCTAATGACGCTAAACTTATTCATGTGCGATTTCTATACGAACAGTGCGGCTGTAATTGAGCCGTCAATTCCAATAATGCCACCCCTTATATAGCAAAACCAGTAGCGGTACAACGTGATGAAATTACTCATTCCTAATTTCTAATTACTCCGTTGAGGGTGCTGACACCGCAATCTATTTTATTGACCAATTTCTATATGCTAAAGGATTTCATACTTTACTGGATGATTGTAGCTTTCATTAAAATATCATTATTTATAACCAGTGGCATAACTGAGAATAAATCATCTGACAAATTGACTACTTTTAAGATAACCAATTGGCTCTATTTAGTTTATGAGTAAGAAAACTTATGTTTGTAAAAAATTAACTAGTATCTATACATGATGCTTTTTTAACATTTTGAGATACATACAAAAAAAATTATTGAAAAAAACTGTGAATCGAATGTTCTATTAAATTTTTTTTTCTAGTAGTCTCCGATAAACGGATATTTAAAGTTTAATTTTTGGAGCATTACATTAGTAAATTACTCTCAAATAACATTAGTAAATTACTCTCAAATAATATTTCTTAAGACGAGGCTCCACCAAACTGGACTAGCTCGCAGGCATAACCCACCGGGTTTTGACGGAGTAAAAAGTAGAATAAAAACATCCCTGGCGAGCATAATTTTGCTAGTGACCAAATGTCGCAAAGATCAAAGGAAGTACGAGTTTTCAATCAGTTTTTAATGTTTTACTTTAGTTTTTTTTTGTTTTATATACACAATAACTTATAGTTAATAGTCAAGTAACTTTAAAATGGATAGCCAAAATAGGAATAGGGAAAATACCCGAGATGAAGACCATATTTGTACCGAATGGACTGAAAAAAGTTCTTATTATTGATAGAATTATTCCGAATTGAAAGTAGTTCATGGTAGTTCATGGAATACTAGAGACAATTCAAACCGACACATTTAAAAAGCCAATTTGGTGAAGTCGAATTTAATTTCGCGGTATTTTTTGCAAGGCCGCAAGTGTCGTCGGGCTATCCCAGTTTGGTGGAGCCCCGCCTTTAACTAAGAAGCCTATTATACACGATTTCGAAGGTTACGACACGAGCGTGCACCATTAGATAATTAAAAAAATCCTTCATCCAGTCGCACTAAAATATTTTGGTTCAAATGTGCTTTTCATATTTATTTTTTGGATTAAATTTCTTGTATTCGCACAAATTAAATTTGTATGTGCATGTGCATGATTCACTTTGACATTCAAGCACCCATGATTCTACGAGTTCTTAATTGTAGCAGTGTGCTATATAATTCGCTCATGTGCTCACTTATTAGTCTAAGCCAGTGAACTTTTTTACCTCTCGCCCTTCAGATAAGAGAGGTATAGGAATCATGCTAAAAATTGGGTAGTGAGTTTTCAATTGATAAACACGTTTTGGGGTCCCTAGAATACGATTTTAATATTTTCGCGATGATGTCTGTGTGTGTGTGTGTGTTAGTGTGTGTGTGTGTTAGTGTGTGTGTGTGTTAGTGTGTGTGTTTGGATGGATGTTGTAGTAACGATAACTCAAAAACTACTGAATAAAAAAATTTGAAATTTTGCATACAGGATTCTGATACCATAGATTAGATCTGATTAGATTTTAGTGCCAATCGCACAACCGGAAGTGGCAGTTGCTATGGGTGATGACGCCATTATTATACAAAACGGCAATAAAGTTTTACACATATATTTTGTATGCCCTATAGTTTATTTTCATCTCATTAAAATTTTCGAAACTTTTGCCATTGTTGCCAGATTTACAAAAATATAATTTTTTTTCATACTTTTTTGTGTCAACCTGTAAATTTTTGATTCAAAAATGGCGAGAGGTCATGTGCTGGCCACATCAGATTTTTTTCGAAAAAGTTTACGATGACTGAATTTTTTTTAAAGAATGCCTTAAACGACCTTTCAACCGGAAACGGTCGTCCAGCGGCGTCTTTTCTCAGAGACAAAATTAATTAGGAATTAAATATTCATTGAAAATCGACACATTTCTTGTTATGTTATTTAAAAATTCCTAATTTGTAATGCTGTAACAATGCCAAACGCAATGTGCAAAAAAAAATTATTTTCGAAGTTCTTTACGATACCTATTTTTTTTTATTTAAAGAAAACAAAATTACTAATCGAACGTACTCAACGATTTAGTTAAATCTAATCGCTTGCCAGCAGTGTTGCCGATGTTGAAGAGATAAATAGTCCAATGCATCCAACATAAAAGCTCAATATTCGATTAAAAAGCGCAATATATGTCAAACAATTCAAACGTCAATTTACACCACTGACATATGTCAATCACGGTATGTATTTGCGCTTTCGTATTATCTGATATTTTATTCAATGTGAACAAATCATATAAATATTAATAATATTAAATTTCAAAGGTCTGGGTAGGTTGGTTGGTTGTTTATTGTTTGTTTGGTTTTGTCTTCTTCTTTTTATTGAGGGCTAAGTTACCTGAGCTATTCGTCTGTTTTCTCTCCGATCAGCTGTTCGACAACTGACAGTTCTATGTCAATGGCAGTACCCTATAGTCAAATATAAAATTTTACTCTAAAGTGAGGTAATCCAGGCGTTTTTTTTTCTCATTTTCTTTGGTTTTGTGATATTAAAACTTCAATGATGCAATTATTGCGCTTTTTGCACCTTATTGGCAACACTGCTTGCCAGTCAACGCGGAAGTTTGACGTTTCGTGCGTTCGTGAATTCCAGTGTTGCCGTTTTAGTACATTTGTACTATTTCTAGTATATTTTCGACAGTAAAACACAAAAGTACATTTTATCATAAATTAAGCCTAATCTAGTACATTTTTTAAATAAGACCAAAGGTTATATGTTTTATACTATATAATAAGAATATTTGAAAAATAATAGTTTTCTATTTGACATTTTGGCATATATTTGTATATAATATATTTTAAAAAATAATAGTTTTTTTGTTTTTATATTGTTATATTTAACACAAAAATTGTATATAAGTATTTCTTCAAATGCCTTAGACATAAAGAAATAGAAAATTTTTATATTATAATTTAAATATTTCTTTAGTCATGGAATTGTCTTACCAAATAGGTACCATTCGAACTCAGATTTTGAGCAGGATATTTTTTAAGTTTTTTTCTCAAATTTACTTTCATATAGGCAATTTAATTCGATCTATTTGACAAAATCACTCGACTTGCTTCAAGTTTTGACAACTTTGGACATAATTTTATACTTACAAAAGACAGGTCCGTTATCAGTCCAATGTGACTTAGTATATTTTCATGCAATATATTAATACTTAGCAACGTTTAAAAATTTATGAAAACATATCTGTTTTTATACGGTTTTTACGTGGTTTGTAATATTTTTGTCTTTCCTATTTTGAAAATATTTATTAAATATTTTTTAGAAATATAAAGGACCATGTACTTTTCTTATGACGGTTGGTTCCTGACCCGATTTTTTTTTAAAATGTGGTACACATATATCTTAAGTCATATATATCATTTGCTCATTGCACCATGACTAAAAATACAGTGTGGCCCAATAAAATAACTTTTAGTACATAGACTATGCTTTACTCTATTTAAATTAGTAATTTTCTATTCATAATGCCTTAAAATTGAAAGTCGTGAAAAAGAAACATACAAGTTGCCTTAATAAAAAGTCGTTACTCTATCAATTTTATTTAAATTTGATTTTCTTTAGCCATTACTTAAAGAGTCATTTTTTGATAAAAATGGTATCTTAATACATATACAAAATGATAAAAAAAAACTAGAAAAACAAATAATTATAAAATTGACTTAAAGGAACTCTAGTACATGGTCCTTTTGACAAATATCAACTAAATTTTAACAAATATCAAACTGCCTTATTCTATGTTTCAAATTTTTTTTTTTCTAATCTAAGATGAAAATAAAATATGTATTAAGTAATTTACGCTTCAATAAGATATAAGAAAGAAGTTCGATTATAGTAACTTACTGAATTAAAATTTTGAAAAAACTGTCAGAAAAATCAACTACATTTTAAAGTTCTTTATACATAGAAAATAGTATATCTGTTTGCTAATCAAATAGTTGATTTATAAAAATAACCTGTGACGCCACTGGTTAACGACTATTGAAGGGGGATTGTAAAGGTTTTTTTTGTGAGACTGGGTTGGGGTGACACCCTCACTTGCCTCTTTACATGCTTTATTTAGTGTTGTGAGTTGCAATAAGGCCATGTAGAGGAGTTTTTCTGCTATTTTAGAGTCAAGAGTGTTTGTTCGCAGCGGGGTTTTACCAATACTGGAATAATTGGGGATATCCCATTAATATTTTATTTAATAAATGTCGTACAAAAATATGAATAATCAGCTATTAAAAATACCACATTTTATTTATTTATTGTCTGTTAAAAATACCAAAATAATAATAAGTTAAGTCTAATAAATGTTATAATTGTTTAATTATAATATTTAGAAATAAAATCACCTTGTATATTTATATTTATGTCTCGACAAATATCTACATTATCCGGAGACTGGCAATTGCCTCCGGGAAAATTCAATAAAAGGGCGTTAAGCCTGCAAATACAAAATAGCCATCTTCCTAAAAGTCCTGGTAAACACTTCAGAGTACGTGCCGAGTGCAAAATTGGCTTTAGGCTAAATGTATAGACGTACAAATATCGCAATATTGAATTTTAATTGAATTGTACAATAAACCCCCTTCGTTTTAAGTTTTTTAACTTAAGGGGTCACTGTAAAAAAATTAAAAAAGTCTTCGAACTACAAAAATTATATAATTTGACTACTATACAGAGGCGGTTTTCAAACTATTGTTTTTATTTCTCTCATGTGCACTACGGATACATGGGTCGTAGGGCTTCACACGAACGATACTTTTGTCGTCTCGTCTCGTAAAACCAGGACGAGAGTGCGACGAGACCTTTTTGAAAATTATTTAGGCGATACCGAGACCATATACGGCGAGACCCGAGAGTCACGTTTCTGGTCTCGACGAGAGGGCAACGAGACCTTTTTGAAAATTGTTTAGGCGATACCGAGACCACATACGGCGAGACCTGAGAGTCACGTTTCTGGTCTCTTTCATATTTCTTCAGAATTTGTTTCTGAATTTCAGAGAAAAATAAACTAGCAAGCAGTATAAACATTTATTTTTTTTATAATAAAAAAAGGTTGCATAGGTTACGATAAATTTACGAAATCTAAAATGTGGTAACCATCTGTGAAATATTTTATTTTATAATTTTAGACTTCAGTTATAGCAAAAATGCCGTGGCCTTTCGAATTTTTGAGGACAATGTTTATAATTATAATTTGTACATATAATGATTTAGTAACGTCCAAATAAAAAAGAAAAATAAATAAATAATCACGCATTTATTAGAATTAATAATTACCTCTATTTGTACCACCTTAGAAATAAGTCATAGCAACATCGATATTTGACGAGACAAATGCTTACTAGACGAGACCGAGACTGAAACGAGACTTATTTTTTTCTCAACTAACGAGACCGAGACGAGATTTTTGAAATTCTCGTCTCGTGTAAAGCCCTAATGGGTCGTTCGGATTGGTTTGGTGTCCCCTTGTATACAGAGTGTGTCATTGGGAAACGTTAAAATTTTAACTGTGTATAGAGGACACCAAAGTGATTCTAAAAACCTCTGAACAAATATGAATTATGAATCCATAAATGTTTCGAAATGTTACTAGGCGTTAGGCTTGTTAATATCAAACTAAAGCAACGAAGGACCAGATTCCTTTGTTGAGGAATCAAATGAATATAAATATTAAAATAAAATAGTATTGAATTTAACTCTAAGGGCTATTTGAAATTGAAATTTGAAAAAATTTATCTGCTTTTTTTGAAAAAAATTCTTGTTGAACATTTTTAGGTTTTTAATGATTTTCATGATTTTTTTTAGAAAAAACTAAAACATATTTTCACAATTTTCGAGAGTAGGAGCCTAGATTTAACCTTTATCTCTTTATGTATATTTTTATGCTTTCTAAAAAATTAAAATTAAAAAAAAAATCGGGGGACTACGAAAATACTGCTTACATACTTATAGATTTCTGTTCATAAAGTAAATCACGCTCTTAATACAGCAATCGATTTATCAGGATAGAGTGAGTACATGTATTAAATATAAAAAATGTATACAGGGTGGTTTAAATGTTTTGAAGCAAGAAAGAAATGGTCAAAATGAATAAAAGACCCTGTATATGGCTTATAAATAATAATAATAGTAATAATATTATTTATTTTCCATTAGACAATCAGTAATTGTATAGGATTCGTTATTTTAAAAACACAAAAAAAATATATTATATAAATACAATATAACAATAAAATTAAAATTAAAAACGTTCAACATTTAAAAAATTCGTCCACTGAGTAAAAACAATTCTTTAAACCTTTTTTGAAAATATTGAAATTGGCTGCTTCTTTTACAGTATTTCTTTACAATGATGTATTCATGTTTCTCTCTGACTTATTCTTGTTATACATCGCAGAACTCTTTTCTGTGCAATAAGGAACGATAAACCTGACATATGAGGGTTTTTAGAATCACCTTGGTGTCCCCTATGCACAGTTAAAATTTTGACGTGATTCCCAATGAAGCACCCTGTATATATTTTTTTAAATTATTTTTACTCAATACTATTCAAACATTCATACAATAGTAGGATTCTGCATGGCTTAAAATTCATATGGTTTAGGGTTTCCGATCTTTATCAAAAAGATCGATTCTTAATATCGATTCGAATCGTTGAGTCAAAGATCGATCTAGGAAAAATCGGATTCAATTTATAATATTATACAAACAATTGTAACCATAAGAAAAAATTAAAGAAAAGAAAAAAATCAATAGAATTGAAATAAATTGCAAAAATAGCAAGAAAGACCCAAAAAAATGACAAAAAATCAAAAAAATCGGACGAATAAGAAAAAAATAAAAACCAAAAGAAAGAATTAAATAGAAATAAAAACAGAACAATGGGAAAATAATGAGAAAAATTAGAAAAAATCGAAACAACTAGAAAGTAAAAAAGCAGAAAAAACCAAAATCTTAGAAAAATGAGAAAAAAAATCAAAAAAAATCTCTCTCTCTCTCTCTCTTTCTCTATAAAGCAGTTATAACTAAGAAAAAAATCATATTGTATGAAACTAGCCAAAAAAATGTGAAACTTGAATTTATTTTTTATTAAAAACAAGCAAATTCTGTTTAATTTTTATTTTGATGGTTTTGTAAGGACAACATTTTGATTGAACTTATTTTAATAATACAAACATTATTATTTATCAAGTATGTATATTCACTGACTCATTACTTGACTGGTTTTAAAGTAAATTAGGTAGTTTAAAAGTTAAGTATTTTATATGGAATCAATACCCATATTAGATTTTAGTCAAGTATAGAAATACCTACCCAAAAAAATTGATCTCCGATCTCAACTATTTTCTCCGATTCTGAAATCGATCTCAACTTAAAGGAATTGATCTAAACAATTGAATATCCAGTCACAAAAGATCGATTCTCGATAAGATCGAATCGAGATCGGAAACCCTAATATGGTTCCAACACTGTATAATACTCGTTTTCACCAAAATTTTCAATAATTTTGTCATAAATGGAAAACATATGAATAATATTAAAAATGTGCATGCCCTCTTAAAATGTTCATTAGTTTAATATCTATCTCGGCCCGATTTCCTTCAAGTTATATGGTTTCTGATTATATAAGTCTTCGGGACGGAAAAGATTTCACCATAGTTGACTGGTGCCGGATACTGAAATTGCATCATGCATTTACATTGCAAAAAGTGCAGGCGTGAATGTACAACGTTCGCAATAAGGCATGAAAAAATTTAACCCGACGCTAAAATAAGATATAACGGTGCAAAAAATAAAATACAAAATTAATGCTTTAACGAATGTTAATAAAAATTGTAAAGTACTCTAGATTTTTTTTAATATTCTAGCGTTTATTAGTAATTTTTGAGATTTTTATCATTCAGGAGTTATAACAGGTATTTTTGATGTCGGATTTCTTGAAATAAAAATCAGGAATTCTTTATAATTATCGACTTTTAAAAGTTTTTTTTTATCCATTATATGTTGTCCATTTTATTTGATTTTAGGTTTTTTTTAAAATATTTTCTTACACAAAAATTACTGTTTACTAAATAAAAAAATTTAGAGTGAAATTTTTGTTTCTACGCTCTTGAATAAATTATAGAAAATATAAAATCTCTACTTTGTATGGGGGTTGAACACAATGTGAAACATTCAATTAAATAGAGTGGGTGTTTGAACTCAGTCATTATTTCTGCATACCTAAATGAATTCAAATAAAAGATAATGCGACTTAATAGTATTATTATCTATTTCTGTGTATAGAGTACGTCCTTATACCGGGTGAAACGGACGTATACATTAACTGTGGTTGGAGAGCGGGGGACAATCAGGTGATTCTAAAATAAAGACCATAAAATGAGTATTTTGATCTCCATATTCTGTTAAATGTACAATTATATTAAAATGTAACGAAATCCAGATCAGGCTTTGCAAAAAAATCTCATATTTGCTACCCTGTATATCTAAGTTATTAAAATTCGTTTTAAAATTTGGAAAGAGCAAAACTTTCAATGTTGCGTTTTTGTTTTTGGGCAGATGATTTTACTATTAAAATTAGGGAGCGAGCGAAGCGAACTACCTTATACGGTACTCCTGTGTGTGTGTCATGTACTTTATCATCAACTCCTGATGATACACTAACATAATTAGCGAAACGTACGTAGAGTGTTTAAAAGTGTAGTTTTGGTTAATGGTGACGATATTCTTCAACATTATTGAAAACCAAAGGTTCTAAATTCCCAATTCATATTTGAAAAAAAGGAAGCTACCAAGCGGTTTGAATCCGAGCTAATTCTAACAATAAACTATTTGATCTTGACTTATACGGATATATTATGAAAATATGAGAGATTTTAGATTTTTCGTGGTTTTTAAGGAATAATATAATTCCAATAAAATCGTTAAATATATTTGAAATTGCTTACGACGATATCGTAAAATGGTGTTAGAGAAAAGACAATTGTGGAAGTATTTGACAGTTCTGAATTAAATTAGAATAAACAAGGTGACTGGTTTCAATTGTTTTTTAATAGTCCCAAGGGAGTAAAAGTGGCACTTTGGTCCCGCAACTTGCGGGACTAAATTACTAGTTTCACTCCCCGCGGTGTAAAAGAAGAAATTAGAATTATAATTTAAAAAAAAAACACCATAAAATGGGTATTTTGATCTCCATATTTTGTTAAATGTACAATTGTATTAAAATGTAACGAAATCCAGATCAGGCTTTGCAAAAAAATCTCACATTTGCTACCCTGTATACGTAAGTTATTAAAAGTCGATTTCAAATTTGGAAAGAGCAAAAAAACTAAATTCAATGATGTGTTTTTGTTTTTGGGCAGATGATTTTACTATTAACAACAAATTTTAGTCTCAAGGGAGTAAATTACTACTTTCACTCCCCGCGGTGTAAAAAAAAAAATTAAAACCATAATTTAAATAATGTTATTAAAATCAGTTTTTTCTGCTCTTTCCAAGAATGGAAATGAATTTAAATTAATGAGATATACAGGGTGGAAAAATTTGTGATTTTTTTGTAAGTCTGGTCTGAATTTCCTTCAGATTTTAATACATCCATACATTCGACAAGATATATGAAGATCACGTGTGGTAAATGTTAAAAAATCTACAGGATGGTTCCCAAGTTACGAATGAGCATGAAAAGAAATGGGCAAAATTTATAACACACGTCATCCATAAAGAGCGGGTTTTTTTTAAATCAATTCGTTAACCTTCATCCACAATTAATGTATGTCCGATTCCCAATGAATCATTATTAACCCCAAAAAAAAATAATTGTGCCGTTTAAAACATAAATGAAATAACTCAAAGTCATGTACCACATAAACATAATTAAAATTTTAGGAAATGGCGACTAGTTTCGGCTAACAAACCATCTTCAGGCTATACTATGGTTAATTTCATATGACATTTAACAATAACTCTATTGCAGACGAGTAGAAAACAATCATAAGGGAGACATATACTAGGGGAACTATATGAAGGAGAGGACATGGTAATGATATATGGAACATGAAATTTAAGTGGTTAAATGTTAAAAAAAAATTAAGGATTTTTAAGGATTTTAATAATCCCAACAAAATCCCTAATTTTTTTTTACTTTTTTAACTTTTAACCACTTAAATTTCATGTTCCACACATCATTAATTCCATGACATACTCCTCTTCCCCTAGTACATGCCTCCCTTAGCATCTACTCGTCTGCAATTGAGTTATTGATAAATGTCATATTTAATTAACATTAGTATGATCTGAAGATGGCTTATTAGCTGAAACTAGACTCGGTTTTCTAATAGTATATTATACACCAATGTCCGAGAAGTAATTTTTCTCAGGCGAGCATTATTATCCCGAGATGCCACATTTTTTATTTGATTTTTACTATTCTTTCACGTTTTCTGATATTTAAATATTTTTTCTTCTTATTTTTTTTTAAAAAAATTTGATTTGGGTTTTTCTAAATTTTTATATTTTTTTTGTTAATTAATTTTTTATTATTTTTTTTAACCTTTCTACGTTTTTGATTTTTAGTGATTTTTTACGTTTTGTCGATTTTATTGATTTTTTCTAATCTTTTTAAAATTACTTTTTCTACTTTTTTGAACTTTTCCACTTTATCTATTTCTTTATTTTTACCGTTTTTTTTCACACGTTTTCTGATATTTAATGATTTTTTCTTGTTTTTGAAAATTTTTAATTCTTCTGATTTTGAGTTTATATAAATTTCTGTTGGTCTGTCTTATTTCTAAATGATTTTTTATTATTTTTTTCTCATGTTTTTCCATATTTTTACTGATTTTGTCTTCTGATTTTTAAATATTTTTAATTTGAGTTTTTCTAAATTTTTCTGTTTTTCCATTTTTTTTCTCTTTATTAATTTTTTTATCCTTTCTACAGTTATTGAATTTTAGTGATTTTTTTACGTTTTGTGATTTTTATTGTTTTTTTCTTCTAATTTTTGATATTGTTTAATAAAAAATTGTCGATTTTATTGAGTTTTTCTATTTTTTTTAAAATTTTTTTCTCATGTTTTAATGATTTTTCTAACCTTTCCACATTTTTCCATTTTTTTTTATTTTTGCTTCTTTTTTCACACGTTTTCTGACATTTAATGATTTTTTTCTTCTGGTTGAAAATTTTTAAATTTTTTGATTTGAGTTTTTCTAAATTTTTCTCCAAGTCTGTTTTTCTTTTTTAATAATTTTTTATTAATTTTTTCTCGTTTTATTTATTTTTTCACGTTTTCTGATTTTGTTTTGATTAAAAGTTTTTTTTTTGTTTTGATTAAAAAATTTTTTTTTATTGTTTATTCATTTTTCTAATGTTTTCCGGATTTTTTTATCGTTTCTACTTTGATTTTTATTGATTTTTTACGTTTTGTGATTTTTATTGATTTTTTTTATTCTCATTTTTGACACACGATTTCTTATTTAATGATTTTTTTCTTTTGGTTTAAAAAATTCTAATTTTTTTATTCGAATATTTTTAAATTCTTTCTGTTTTTCTAATTTTTTTATTATTTTTTATTAATTTTTCTCCCGCTTTACTGATTTTTTTATAACCTTTCCTCATTTTTTTTATTTTTACTAATTTTTCTTATTTTTAATGACTTTCCTATGGTTTTAAAAATTTTTGATTTGACATTATGGATTTAAAAAAACAGGAGATTATCCATACTCAAATATGGTGAAATTATTCAGAGAATAATGAAACTCAAAGTCATACTACAATAATGTAATTTAAGATCTTTTTAACGAGGGGCAACATGTTTCGGCCATTCGATGGCCATCATCAGGCAGAATTGTAGTTAAGCAAGTGCAGCATAATCAATTTTACAATAAACAATGGTACGAAAATTATGTTAAAACTAAACATGGTGATTTAAATGAAAAAAAAATAAAAATATTTGTTAATATAAAAAATTAAGTTAATAAAGAAATAATAATAATATGGAGCGGTTATAAAACTTTTTTTTATTAACTTAATTTTTTATATTAACAAATATTTTTATATTTTTCTTCATTTCAATGACCATCTTTAGTTAAAGTTCTAACATAATTTTCGTGCCATTGTTTATTGTTTGACTACAATTCGGCCTGATGATGGCCATCGAATGGCCGAAACGTGTTGCCCTTATTAAAAAAGATCTTAAATTACATTATTGTGATATGACTTTGAGTTTCATTATTCTTTGATTTTCTAATGGATTTAATTGAAACTATATTTATCAGAATAGAGATTTAATCAAGAATTATGTCAACGTGTATATGTATAAGGTGACATACGATAAAATCAACGAAGATGGACAATGATGGAACTGAATAATATATTAATTTTGTCACGTTTAAAGCCGAACAAACAGGAAGTTGCATGGGCACATCGCCAAAAAGATCATGTCAACTCTTTTCTTTTCCGTAGTAAAAGTTCATTGCCCGAACGGCTCTTAGAGTTAATGATATTTTAATTGTAATAGACTACAGGGTGTTCTACTTAGATGTCATTTGTAAAAATTATACTTCTTTTATGACCTCAAACCGGAAATCACTACAAGCACACATTTACCATGCAAATTGTCCATATTTCTTGTTTTTCAAGGTGTTTTTTTTTTCGATGCTGATATTATATTTTTTTTCACGTTCATAGTATACTATTAATATAAGTTACTTGAAATTTTGCCAATAGGGCTCTTATAAAAAATATTTGCTTCTTAATTGAATTTATCCATGGATTTACGTCATCTTTTACTTTCCCGGACCCATCAAAGGAAAAGTAAGGTGAACGAGCAAAAAAAAATCGAGATATCGATGGAATTATTCATTTTGAAGTCCCCGAAGACGATTGAAACCATTCCCAGCCCATGGTCTGTCTGTGTGTAATCTTCCACGATAACTGCCGAACCGTTTGAAAAATCAAGCTGAAATTTCTAATGGAGGGTCGGTGTGTCCCTAGAATGCGACCATTAGATGTTGGTTTAAATTGGTACAGTAGAAGGTCCTCAAGACCGACATTGATTAAATACACATGTAACAATTTTTTACTTTTTTTAAATTTTAAGGACAAACAATACACTTTAGTGCAAAATGTTGTAGAACAAAGTTTTAGAGCATAAAACTTTTTCCAGAATTTCCAATAGTTGCACCACTAGAGGGCGCGTAAAAATGTGCATGTAGGTTTTCTCTAGTTTTTCTTGATTTTGAGGACAAACAATGCATTTTAGTGCAAAATTTTCTGGTGCAAGGTTGTAAAACATCAAATTTTTATGTTTAAATTTTTATCGAATTCCTCATAGTTTCGCCGCTAGATGGCGAGAAAAATACACAATTAGGATATTCCATTTTTTTAAAATTATGCTCTTAAGTGCAAAATGTTTCAGTGTAAAGCATAAAATTCCCTACAACTATTGTATGAAAATTTTTCCCGAATTCCCAATATTTTTCACACATGATTTTAGGAGATCCTAATTGTTGCAGTGTGATATACAACGTGCGCATGCGCAGCTTATGTCATTGTCACTATTGAAATATCAATTCGGTAGACGTATTTACCATCGGCTCGCTATTTTTAATGTGTTCCATAAATTAATGTAATGCTTAGTATTTTGTAATTAAAATAATAATAATAAATAACATATTCTCTACGGTTGGGCCGGGAAAGTTCTGGGGTGACACAGCCGATTTTTTTATTCAGTTATTATAATTTATTATTATAATATAAAATTCACTCTATGCCTTTCTGCTGTTACCTGTTGTGCCAAATGTTGGGTTATTTAAGTCGTCATGTATTTTTTTCTTTCCATTTTATTCTTGTTCTTGTTTCGTATATTCTTTTTGTAACTTTATCTGCCATCCGACAAATATGTCCAAACTATCTGACGTGCCGTTCGTATTATTATTTATAAGTTGTATTTGTAGGTTTTTGTATTTCGTTGTCTGGTCCTCTAGTGATGAAAGTTAAATTTATATTTTCAATCATTTTCAATCCTCGTTTATAATGTTTTGACGACTTCAAGTTATTAATAAACAAAGACAAGAATGCATTTTTTTTTGCTTTTGTTTAATTAAAAAGTAAAATAGAATCGTAAGATTTAAAAACAATTTATATCTAGTTGCCTAAAAAATCTTGATTGTAATACTCCTATAATTTTAATAATTGTTCGAATGTAACAAGTAAGCAATATTTAAATCATAAGTAATGTTTAAAAAAATATTCATTGTTCTCTTTTAGTATATTGTTATAATATAAACATGGTCGACAACTCATAGAAAACATTTTTGAAACTTGTAAACATTACCAGCCTCGGCTGGTAAATTGTTCTCTCGCTTCAAAAAATGTTCCTTTCGTCACTCGTAAAACAATATACTATTAAATATTTGTTGCATTTCTCAAAAACAACAACATTTATATGATGATGCACATTTGCCCATTAACTGAACTCACACAGTATAAAAATTCGAAAACATGTTGTATAGACGAAAATAATACATTAAAATAATGAATGCAAGGATATGTAGGAAGGTAATGACTAAAGAAAAAAAATTGCAGTGCAATTTTACAAGTCTGTTTCCCATTAACTCTTAATGGGTTGATTGTTTTTGATGAAATTGGTTATAATAGAAGATAAATTATACTTTTGGAGGTAACAATGATTACAGTGACGTTATTTATGGAAGCTTGAGGTCGTATTTTGTAATTTTAAAGAGATGTGACATATTAAATATTTGAATCGTCAAAAATGAATTAAATGAACACATGTTATGTTAAATTTTATAGAAAACTTTATACAGGATGATTATAAAATTTCTCAAATAAAATACCAAAATAAGTGTCAAATGTCATTGTAATTGGAGTATCTTAAGAAAGTGATGTCAGTTTTGACGTTGAACGAGAACGAGAAAATTTCGGCCAAAATTAAAAATATTGAAAAATCATATCTTTTAAATGGTAATAGATATTAAAATATGACCACAACTAACAAGCACCTATTGATTAGTCATATAATATATTGTTTTGGAAACCAATGACATCCAGAAACTTCCTTTTCATGTAGACTCGCTCTCACTTGGGCTGGGTTCAATTCAAAACTAAATATACAAAAATTTGGATTAATTACATTATTAATTAAAAGTCCTTTCGTGAAAACTCTTTTCTACTGGTACTGCTTTTCTAATTGCTTCTTGAAAATTACCCTGCTTTTATCTCCTCATCGATTTTTTATGCTATTCATTTGATTCAAAAAAATTAAGAATAATCAAATATCGAAATTTGATATATTAAAGAAAAATATAAAAAAAATAGTCTAATTTTAGTAAATAATATAAATTAATGCTGAATTAAATACTTCACTAGAGGATTGTACTCATCGAAGTACTTCATATCTTCAATATATTGCGACGTTTGCCATCGCGAATAAAGAATAAATTTGGATTTTGCTTTATTAATGGGTTCATTAGCTCGTATAATAGCCTCCGGTGCCAATGATTGTATCCACTCGATGAAATCCGGATTGCCAATGTCAATAAAGTAAGTAAGATCCCTTTCTGTCGTTTTTAAGCCCTTAAAAATATGAATTAGTTGCACAGCTATCAATTGTGGACTACCTGAAAATCAATAATTTACCAATCTTTATCACAGATAACATTAAAATTTTTTACCTGATCGTACGTTAACCAAAACTTTTCCACTGACAGGTCCCTGTTCAAAAATTGGTTCGTTGGTCATAATGGCTTCATTACAGCAGTACATGGATTGCGGTGAAGCTACGTGACATAAATTATCTTTGCAGTTTACAATACTTTCTGGTAACCATTCGTATACAACGAATGGCTGTGACAGGCTTATTTGTTCCGTTTGGTCCTGTAAAAGTATTTTAGAAATTAATAACAAGTGATTTTGAAATGTGGTTGTATACACCACTAACAGCCTTTTGCGAAATGGTTTGGCATTAAACAAACGAATAAAATACCCTTTAAAATGCGTGTTGCAAAATTTTGTTCAAAAGTTCGACAATCTGACAAACGACTCTTTAATTTACATATTATTTCTTTACTTTTGATTATTTACTGTATTAAGCTTTTTTATGCTTTATTTAAATTTTTTTATCAAATTTTTAATTATAAACCTTAAATTATTCATTTCTTGTGTAATGCAAACCATATATTGGTATAAAAAAAATTTTCACCCTGTATAGGGAATTTTATAAATAATTTTGTTTTTTTTTCAGTTGAATTTTAATCTATTAAAAGATTATTAGTAGTTAAATGCCATGTTTATTATATGGGTTAGAAGAGTTGATATGTAAGTAAAGAAAAGGAAACGAAAGCAATAAATTTAAAAAGGGAAAGAATCTTAAAATTGTTAAAATAATGAAAGATGTAAATTGAAATTTTCGAATCATAATACATGAAATTTAAGTAATCAAAGTCAAATAGGGAACACGGAATATAGGGTTAATAAAACTAAACTAAGGTTGCGATATTAAAAAAAAATCGAGTGGTAAGAAAAAAAATAGAATTTCTCATCAGAATTAAGTGATATCAGAAGTTTTTTTTTTTAATTAAATGATAAAATAAAAATCTGAATACTAAAATAAAAAAAATCAGCTGTGTCACCCCAGAACTTTCCCGGCTCGACCGTAGAGAATAGGATTATTTTAATTACAAAATACTGAGCATTACATTAATTTGTGGAACACATTAAAAATAGCGAGCCGATGGTGATTGATATTTCAATGTTGATAATGACATAAGCTGCGCATGCGCACATTGTATATTACACTGCTACAATTATGATCTCCTAAAATCATGTGTGAAAACTATTGGGAATTCGGGAAAAAATTTCATAAAATAGTTGTAGGGAATTTTATGCTTTACAACTTTGCACTGAAACATTTTGCACTAAAGAGCATAATTTACCTCCAATTTTAAAAAAATGGAAAATTCTAAATGTGTATTTTCTCGCCATCTAGCGGCGAAAATTTGATGCTTTACAACTATGCACCAGAAAATTTAGCACTAAAATGCATTGTTTGTCCTCAAAATTAAGAAAAACTGTAGAAAACCTACATGCACATTTTTTACGGGTCCTCTGGTGGCGCAACTATTGGAAATTCTGGAAAAAGCTTGAGACAAAATGTGTAGGGAATTTTATGCTCTAAAACTTTGTACTACAACATTTTGCACTAAAGTGTATTGTTTGTCCTCAAAATCAAGAAAAACTAGAGAAAACATACATGCACATTTTTTACGTGCCCTCTAGTGGCGAAACTATTAGAAATTCTGGAAAAAGCATAAGACAAAAGATGTATGGAATTTTATGCTCTAAAACTTTGTACTACAACATTTTGCACTAAAGTGTATTGTTTGTCCTTAAAATTTAAAAAAGTAAAAAATTGTTACATGTGTATTTAATCAATGTCGGTCTTGAGGACCTTCTACTGTACCAATTTAAACCAAAAACTAATGGTCGCATTCCAGGCACACACCGAACCTGCATACCAAATTTCAGCTTGATTGGTCAAACGGTTCGGCAGTTATCGTGGAAGATTACACTCAGACACACAGACAGACCATACGCTGGAAATGGTTTCAATCTTCTTGGGAGACCTCAAAATGGATATTTCCATCGATTTCTCAATTTTTTTTTGCTGGTTCACCTTACTTTCCCTTTGATGGGCCCGGGAAAGTAATAAGTTAGAAGAAAGTGAAGTAATTTTTTGTATTTTTTGAAAGCGGTACAAAAAATAGGATTAGAGATAGAAGAGAGCAGAAATACTAGGAGAACAAGCCGAGCTGAAGGTGAAGAGTAATCTAAGATTATAAGCAAAAATAATAAAGTGGAGAAGTAAATACAGTCATTAGACGAAGAGAAAGAAAATTATTATTATCATGCATCTTGAAGTTAAAATAAGAGATTATTAAAGAAGTTATTAAGTCATTACAAGAAGATTGAATCACAAGAATGTACAATTTTTACTTTCCGAACCCAACAAATCTTTACGTTTTGAGGCCACCTGAATCCATTTCTACCATTTTTAGCATGATGTCTGTATGTGTCTGTGTGTGTGTCTGTATGTGTATGTGAACACGATAGCGTCTAAACGGCTGAACCGATTTAGATGAAATTTTATATACAAATTTAGTAAGCAAGGAGACGACCTGTATAGATTTTGGTGTTAATCGAACAACCGGAAGTGACAGTTGTTATAAGTGATGACGTTATTACTAAACAAGATAGGAATAAAGTTTTACACATAGGTTTTTGTAAACAAAACTTTTTGGTGTCGAATGTCGCTATGGACCGAACGCCTACAGACATACAGACTGCACGACACATCTGACTGATCCTTATTAAGTCAAAAGTTAACGGTAATTGCCAAATTTTAAAATTTTGACCAAGCTTCCATAATATTTAAATCTATTTGGATTGTAAGTTGTTTAGAATTCTCGAAATGTGTACAAATATTTAAACTGTGTAAACTTGGAGATGCAACAAGCTTATGCATTTTTTTAATTCGACTTATTAAACAAACAATAATGTTTTGAAAGTTCCTTGAAGTACGTCACTGTATCAGATTTGAGCGGAATAAATTTAATGTCTTATCTCGGAATCTGAGTTTTCCCTTTTGGTTTTTTTTTGAAGAATGGGTTATAAATTTACATCAATAAGTTGACATTCAAGTGGTATTGTGAGATTGTTAATTGTAACGCGTTTTTGAAGTGCGATTTTACTGTCTGGTAAAATGTTTTCCAATACTGAATTAACTGATATAGTTCTGGTGTATGGTGCTACTGGTTAAAAATCTAATCAAGCAAGAAATTTATACCGTGAATGATATCTCAATCCCAATTTTACTGGTAACCCTTTAATGAGTTTCAGGTATTATACCGATTGATAATTTATCATACAATCTCGAATTTAATGTTTTATTATGCAGTATTACGCATGTGATATTTGAGAAAATTAAAATGAAAAGAAATAGGAAAAGGAAATTGAAAAGGAGAACCCACCCCTCACCCCCGACTACAGATAATTTTGAGATTATTTTTTTTTAGAAATTATTGCAAATTTTGTAAAAGTTTTATATTTAATGTTATTTTTGATTATTTAATTAATAAACAAATTAATTATTAAACAGTAAATCATAAAAAAACAGTAAATCATAAATGAAAATTCTCAAAGTTATCTACAGTTTGTCCACAAATTTAAATTCAAATAAAATATTAACAATTTAATAAGATCCTAGCTCAAAGAGAGATAGTCAATGATCTAGATGAAAAATTAAAAATAATATATAATAATAAAAAAAATTGATTTTAGCCGAGGTAAGTCTTAATTTAAATAATAAACAGAAATTCATTTGGTGTTTTATAAAGTTGTAAAATATCATGGGGAAAATATTATAACAATATCTAGTTCAATTTGTCGTTACATACATCACGATACTCGTTAGTTGCTTGACATGAGAGCAGTGAAATCCAAGATGCGATTCTTCAACTGAGTAGAAATATTACCTGAGAAAATTTTTACTGCAAAAGTGATTGGTAGAGTAGAAAAGTAGAGGGCGAGTGTAACAACTATTCAATTGATAAATATCGTAAACATATATGGGTGTCATTGTCATGTCTGTCATAGCATATCTTCTAACCTATGAAATTTATATGTTTACGAATATGATTACGAATCGATAAATGTTTGGAAAAATTTACTACCGCAGTCGGCGTGTTAACATCGAAGGACCAACCATACAAAATTGATTTTTTATTATTTTTAATATGAACCTGCGTGTCACACCGTCACATTAACATAAACAAAAACACATGTAATAAATTGTAATGTAAGGGTTAGTTTCTCACCCATTTATTGTGAAATTATCCAATATACAATATTTTTTACCACTCTGTAAATACTATCAAAATAATTATTGTCACTCACTTTCACTGTATAAATTTATTACATGAAGCTGTGAAATCTCAGAACATTATATTTATAATTTATATATTTTTAATGAGCGGCCATGCCGCCATTTATTGAAGAGCCTTCATTCCGTTATCGACTTTTCGATAGGAGAATTCAGAAGCGTTTCAATGCGACTCTTCACTTAGAGAGTTAATAAGACAGTTGTTATTTTGTTTACCTAAACCATATATTCCAGGCTAACGACGTGTCTGGTGAGAAATTGAACTAAGCTCATTGGTTAAGATTTAGTGGTGCAATTTTACATAACTGTCGATTTGACTCCTTTGCAAATATAGAATATAATATTTTTCGTGCAAGCAAAATAATGATATTTAATATGATTTTAAATATTTATTATTAAATGTAATTTTAAGAACACATATAGAATAGTAAATTCTGGTTAATTTTTCAGTAAAATTTATCAAGACGTCTACATACGGTCTTTTAAATAGAAAACAAAACTAACCATAATAGTTATATAAAATGTACTACCTGTTCACCTCCCCAACCGGCTACAACAAATTTTCCGTCTTTACAACTTTCCCTCGCTACAGAAGGAGCAGCAACTAGTTTGAGTTTTAAAGTTTCCATTGGAAAACTTGGTGAGACTTCGAATACGTATATATCTTTGTAAGGTTTCTTTAATTTTCGGTTATCATAAACTTCGTCAATTCTGTGTGTCATACCGTCTTTCCAAAAGTAGGGGCTACCAGATCTTACCACTGCTTCTTTCAAATCTTCCTTAGTAAAGTGTTCCTTGTAACAACTATCTCCAGTCAACACTAAAAATTATAAATCAAATAAGTTATCCATATCTCAAATGTTAATCATAAATGAACCTCTACATCATGTACCACAATAAATTTAATTATACAAAAGGCAGGCAACTAGTTTCGGCTAAAAAGCCATCTTCAGGCCAAACTACTAATTGCTACATATTGCTAAACTTAAGGGTACCGCTACTGAGAAGGGAAGGAGGAAGGTGTAAGAGAAAATTGGGAGTATATGAAAGGTAAGTAAAAGTAAAAAATTGGGGTTAGATTGTAAAAAACTTAAAATTAAAAAACGAAGTGAATGTGTGACTTGTGTCACAAATATTTGCACTTTATGGCGGTTAGAAATAAGAGGAACGGAAGATGAGGAAAATTTCCCAAAAGGATTTCCACATGGGGCCACCATGGTGACAGGAACAATCCATTTCTGAACGCCCTAAGGAGAAAATATTTGGGACATAAATTATCTCATCACCAAATATGCGAATAACATTCAATATTAGGTCTTGAGTAAGAATTAAACGGTTATTATTATTATTACTATTATTAATACAAATTGGTAAGCTAGATCAAAAAAAAACAACTTCAATATATGGCAGACTATATTTACAAATATTATAAGAAAAATAAGATTAGACACGGAAAAAAGTATTATTTCTTCTCGAGAAAAATACCAAAAAAATTTTTATGGGAATTATACTTAAATTTTGAAGAAACTGCTATCATTAAGGATTTTTTACAAACATTTTTAACTTAAGTAATGGGAGGTGAATGCTGGGTTACGAATAGGAACATAGAAAACAAGTTTAATATCTGGGATCTAAGAGTCCTAACGAAAAGTTTTGGAGGAAGAGAGAAGAGAATAAATGAAGAAGACATATGCGGAACTCATTGAACTCAGCTATGTTCAAGTAGAGATTAGCTAAATAGCAAGAATAAAAAGGTTAAGTTGGTTATAACATGTGGAGAGAATGCCAGGTCAGAGATGGGCCAAAGGATCCTTTATAAGGGGTGAAGGAGAAAAAAAGAAGTAGAGGACCCCCTCGTAAAAATGGATAGAGGCATGTAAAGAGGACTGTAAAGTGGGAATCTATAATTGGAAATAAACTGCGATGAATAGAAACAGGATGGTTGGAAAATTTGAAACTACTTTGTTTTTTAATTTTATTTTTTTTACAATCTAACCCCAATTTTTTACTTTTACTTATCTTTCATGTACTCTCAATTTTCTCTTACACCTTCCTCCTTCCCTTCTCAGTAGCGGTACCCTTAATTTTAGCAATATGCTAATTTAAGGTTTAATCTTAAAAATTAGTTAATTTGGCCTGAAGATGGCTTTTTAGCCGAAACTAGTTGCCTGCCTTTTGTATAATTAAATTTATTGTGGTACATGATTTAAAGTTTCATTTATGATTACTAAAAAGTATCACTAGTAATATTAAAAGTACTTCAAACTTATCAGGTGAAATGAGAGGATTATTCTCTCAAACTAACAGTAAAAAATTCTCATTTTATAAAACAAGTAACACTTGTATAGGTGGGAGTATTTACAAAGAATGTAGAACATAACTAAAACAAATATGGTAATAAAACCTAACCAAAATGCAAAAAGAAGACATTAGATAAAATAATCGGTGAAGTGATAAAAAGAATTTGTAAAAATTAAAGCAATAAATAAAGAGGAAGTGATTCTTCATAATAATAATAGTAATATAAAAATTTTAAAAATCAGCTATTCGAAATGGATACTTTACTTTTATTAGCAGTCAAAATCGTTCCTGCACAAAAAAATTCGAGACTATTGGGCATGTCTCTGTATCGGTACATATTAACCGAAGTTAACCAACTGTACTCCGAAATATTGCCGAATGCAGTTACTGATCTTTCCTTTTTTATGGAATGACCCCTTGTTTCTACTTCAGGTGTTGGCGAAGCCTCTTCTACTGGTTCTGCTGCTTCATGTGTATAATCCTTTGGTATGAAATAACCAAACAGAAAAGCTGCGGTTCCCCCAAATAGCACTATTGCAGCTGTTAGAAAAGTGAAAAATAAATCTGGCAATTGAAAAGCCATAAATACTTTTGATAAACGTTAACTTTCAGTTAATTATATTTTCTCTGGTATCCAAACAATGACAATGGAAGTCAAACGTAATAATACGCCAACTTTTATGTCATGTTAATCTTATTCATAGTCAATTTCATAGGTTAATTTTTTTTCACTACTAGTATCAGAATATGTCATTATTTATGCTGTGTTCGAGTTGGGAAGATAAATTTCTCCTACTAGTAAATAATTTTTCATTATCTGCTACTAGGAGAGAAAAATGAAAACAATTGACTAGTACCTAAGCATGACTGGGCAGAGCTTAACAAATCTTTCTAATTAGACGCAACGTTCATTGCGTTTGTCATAAGATTTTTTTTTAATAATTATAAAAAATTCGACAGCAAATAAGCACTTTCTTTTGGATTTCTGTCATTTCAAGTAAATTATCGATCTACTCAAATAAATCATTAAATAACTTTTTGTTATATATTTTTGTGAAAATCAAAAAACGTTGTTTTATTTATCTAAATACAGTTTAATAAAGTTAGTATTAATGACAATTCAAATGTTAAATATTTATGAAAAAATAGATATGAATTCAAATATAAAAAAATCTGTAAGGTTCTTCTTTTTAGGTAGAAATCACCTTTCCAAAACTTTATGCTGGGAGACTCCGCCTAGCACATGTTAGGGTGCTGTTGTCTCAACCCTTCCTTATTTATATAAATAGTCAATGATATTTATGCGTGAACTTTGTTTTGGGTTTCACACCGTATGTACGTACTCCCTCTTAATTTTTCGACTCAACAATGTTTCGGTGCAGCAACAATTCGGTTCAAAAATATTTCGACCCAGCGATGTTTCGATTGAGCAATATTTCGGTCCAACAATATTTCGATTCAATAACTTTCTAAACCGACCGCTACGTTAAAAATTAGAAAATTGGGGACCTATGCCCGAGCATCTCCGAAATGGGTTGCGCATGGGCAAACGCAAAGTACATGGCGAACTGGCAAATACCAGTCTCGGGCCTGAAGTTGTTATTTCCATAGAGTAAGTAGGTTATTGTCTATTATATGGTAAGTATTCTGCGCAGACAAAAACAAATAATATCCAGTTGTTGAATAATCGGACAAAAAATGAAATTCAAATTCCTTTACAACGTCACAGATTAAAAGTACTAGTGGTAACAGGAATTAAAGAGAACAGTTTTTAAAAATTGTTAAAGTTGACGTCGCCACTGTTCACTGTCCGACGATAACAGACTGTAGGAAATGGAAGGGAGAAATTTTGGTGGGGACGCTGCAGGTGTCGGTTTAGACAATCTCTACCTATTCGAGCGCTCAATTCACGCGAACATTTAGGGAACTTGCTTCTCTTGGTAAATTGCAGGAGAACCGGATCACTGAAGTGTAACTTGCCCGTTTCCTAGTTTACGCATGTCAAATCGTCGCTGTCATTTAATTTGTTGTCTTTTTAGTTTAAGATTTAAATTTGTACTTGTTGCAAAATAAAGAAATTAATATGGCTGATCTAGTAATTATTAATGATGTAGTAAGAGAACTTTAGGAAGCTGATCAAAAATAGTGAGAACTGGTACCTAGAACCCATCCCTTCAATTTATCAAATTTACCCTCTATAAAAAGATTTAGGGTTGCTCGAGACATTATTAATTTTCATTCCATTTATGCTGCACCACAAAAGTCTGCAATTAACTATGATGTTCTGGCATCTTTTTTTGTCAATTTTTGTGTTAAAACTACAGACAGTTTGTGCATAATAGGTTTTTTTGTGCTTTTTTCATTGGGGTTGATCTCAATTTTAAAACAACTAATTTCCATTCTAAAATGATTAGTTTAGAACTAAAAAGTTACGTCCAGATTGATATTAGATATTTTATGTTGACTGATCTTAAGATCTACCTTTTTGCGACTCTTCTATTGGTTGAAATAGAGGAAAAAACAATGGCAAAGATCATATCACATCACCGCAGGCTCACTGTGATTGTAGAATAGCGTTTTTACATTACCTGGAAAGGAAATGTGATGTGAGCATATTCCTCTCACTACAAATGTTCACATTCACTGAAATTACAGAATAGCTACCTAGATTTTCATTATAAAAGAATACTGAAAGTGACATTAACATACTGACGAAAACATTCTGGCATAAAGATGACAGTAATATAAAAAAAGCGTGTAAAAGGAAAATGTTACCTTTCATTGTTCTCGATTTGTCAGCTTTAGTTGTAGGAGTTGGAGCTTTGATGGCATTTTGCATCGGTCTTATCTTACCACCAAGTATGCGAATTGAACCATCTTCGGTATCAGAAGATATTCCCCTGGCGATGAAAGCAAATATAAGACCTGTCGGTATGGTTTATAGCAATAAGAACTACGAATACAATTGGTTGGTTTCAATAAGTTGGAAACGATATATAGATATAAATACTAGTTGGGAATTTTTTTGTCCTGGAACTATTATATACGATAACAAAGGCAAGAATTATTATTTTATCTCTTTTTTAAGTTTTTTGTTAACAAGCTTTGTAATTTTCCAAATTTATTAATTTAGCATTAAAATTCTTTTGTTTCCGATAGAACTATAGGTAGAATTTTAATAAATAAGTAAATTTTTAGATACCGAACTGTGATTGCTGGCACAACTACAAGGTTACATAGAATAGTTTTTATAAGAAAGATTAAATATAAAATCTGTATATAAAATTGTTTATATACAACATAAGAAATGTGTAGTACATTGTTACTTTCATATTAATTCAGATACAAATGATTCCAATAATGTTTAAAACATCCTATTCCATCCACATACATTACGCCGCCGTTTTAAAATGATGTTATCCAATTCAACCCTGTAAGAACACACCTTACACACCTTACAGACAAATGCCAGTCATTCTGTCAGTAGATAGATCGTTCATTAACTTTAAAGTTTCTGTAAGTAAAGGTAAAGACGTTTAGAATAAAACTTTACAAGTAGTGTATTTTTTGTACAATTTTCACAATCTAAACGTCATTGTGATTACAGTTCCTTTAAAGTTAAAGAACGTTCTATCCACTGACAGATTATCTTCTGGTTTACTAGTGACCATTTTTACCTATATATCTATTAAATAAAGGGAATGGGAAATTGGCTTTAGAATTTTTTAAATATTGTAGAACTCATTCGGATCAAATGTCTTCATTGCTATAACGCTCCAAATTCAACGGTTTAGATTATACAGGGTGGTGAAGTTAACTTTCCCAAGATACTTTTTCGAGTATACAAACCAAATCAACTACGCGTCGATTATATAGCAGGATACTCTATAGTGTATTTATATCGGCTTTATAAATAATACGTCAGCACCGTTGAATTTAGAGCTTTAGCATGATTTTGCACACTTCTACCTGAAATCGTAAAGAAAAGTCAAAACCTTGATATCGGTTTTTTACCCGATCACAATACTTCGTCTTTATACAGGGTAGGCCAATTAACTTCTCGCGGACTGTAGCGTCGAAACTTACAAAGATATCGAAATAAAAAAAGGGTCATCAATTCACCGCCATTAATTTACTGCCTAATCAATTCTCGCTGAAAAATTTAATACTTGATACACTGATACTACAAACAAAATTTAGCAATTTTTTTTAAAAATAATAGGGTGTTTCTTATAGTATATATGGTATATGTAGCATAAATTTATTATGAAATAATGACCCTTTAACTTAAAATATTTTTATTAATAGTTTTAACTGGTAATGGATGTCTCAAAGAACACTTCACTATGAATGATATATTAAGAGGACAAGTAAGATCAGGTAGTCAATACATATTTGAAGATGGACAAACTCACGAAATTCGATATGTGGAAAATAACAATTCACTTAAATCGCCATATAAAAATATTCTCATATTGGTTGTGTATCCTTGCTTTAGTATCGATACCAACAAACTGGTTATTTTGTCTGCTCCACCTATCCAAATTGAATCAGAACTGAAATCAGGAAGTAAAATATATTCTATGAGCTGGGGTGGTTCACAGGTAATAATTTGGTCTCTAGATTTAAATTTTAACTTTAACAATTTTATCAAAACCAGTCACATTTTTGGTATTAAAATTCTTTATAACTAGAAAAAGTATTTGGCTATGACCTTATCAATATGTTGCACTAAAACAACTTTCAATATAAGAAGTTGTGATACTTACGAATTTGATCAATTTGCATTTTGAGAAAGTTATTATAATTCCGAAACCAGCAAAGGTACTGAATGAGTCATTTACACCAATTTTCTTATTACTGGTGAGGTGGCTGGAATTACTTATAGTTCAATATTAGTTCTTGAACACTATATCAAGAAAAAAATAATAATAATAGTAGGACAGCAACTAGACGCCCCAGATTATCATAATATTACCTTTAAGGTAGTTTATGAGTGCTACTCAACGCTAGTGCTGATATCTAAAGGCAACGCGATATATAATTCATATAGGTAAAAGGATACGATAGGCAAACCGCCAATAAACATTTATTTGAATGGAATCAATCGACTGTCTGTGGGCGGGCAAGGAGGAATCAATTTGCCTACAGGTGCCCAAACACAAATTACGAATAATGGCAGGTATATATATTCCGCACTAAACCGACACCTTCATATTTAAAGTTGTTGTGCTTGCTAGTTGAAGGAGTCGAACACAGCTATATCAGTAAAATGACATGCCTGAGTTAAATTATAGCCATAACGCTTTCTTTTTGCACTATAATTATTCTTGAACATTTCATTCTTAGATTCCAACTGAACAAATTAGGAGGTTTGACTCATTTCACATTGAACAATGGTACCGTTCAGAAACTGTTTCTTGTATACAAAATTTATGTCACAAAACGTCGACTAGGAAAGGCGTATGTTGCAATAAAGCGACTTTAGACGTAATCTATGATCAGATAGGTCCAGTTAGTGGAAAGGCATTGATATTAGTTAGAACATCGAGTCGTCCAGTTCTGTTAGGTTTGCACTTGGTTCAATTATACAAGCCTGACCAAATAATCAAACACGATCTTACGTATTTTCTTAGTCTTTCCGAACCAGAATTCATTCAATGGTTGAAAGTTGGGATTCCGGAAATTTTGGATGAGACTAACAAGAGTGAAGTAGTAGACTATAAACATACAATTTATTCAAAAAAGAAAACAGAAGATTATTTAGCTGATATTGATTATTTTAAAATGCATAATCCACTTGTTAAATATTCTAAAGTTAATTTTTCATTTAATAAATAAAATGTATTATTATGTTTGTTCAATTTGTTCAACCATATTTATTTTTATTTACATATTAGCTCATTATCTGCAATAAAAGAATAATCTAGTTCATAATTTTAAAAACGTATTAATTATTGATAAAGCTCGTAAAAATATGAGTGATCGCTAATTGGATTCGAATTCGATTCAGAATTGCTCAAGGAAGAAGGTACATCAACCGCCACTTTAGAATTACTTTCTTTACAAGAGTTTAAATTTTTGGTGAGGTAATATTTTCTGTCGGTTATATAGGCTGCGATAAAATCATTACTACCACAGACAAACATTGGTTTTTTTTCCAATTCCATTCATATTCTCTTACATAGACCCGAAGTTGGGTGCACGGAAGAGAGTACATTTGTTACATTTTACGAATCTGTATTTTATGTTTGTGTACTTGTTATGTATAAATAATTTTTTTATTTGGATGTTTTAAATCATTTATTTAATATGAGTTCTAATCATTCAGATAAAAGGATAGAATGCCCGCGGGTCTATACCCGTCTGCGACTTCCTTGATTGGAAATTTTACAAGAATAGGATTTTTTTCCATTGAGTTCCTCTTCAGATGCGAATTTCTATGTTAAAAGACTAGTTGTTGGCATTTGGATAATATTTATTGCGCCAATGATTAGTTGTTGTTCCAAGAAATGCGGTGGATATTGTAAATATGTAATACAAAAAGTAGCCAAGAATAAGGTACGCTGTCAGATGACTTGTTGTCTCTGATTTTGCTTTAGTGTCACAAAATGGAGAACTAGTCGATCTTTACATTCCTGATGATCTCTTTTGTATCATTTTTGATCCTCTACTAAAATATTTATAAATCCTGTTCGTAAAACTAACTGTTAGAATTTTATACAAATTTGGTAGATATATGAGGGTTCTATATTTTGAATGCTCTTGTACCAAAAGTTTGAAATGTTTTCAACTTGTGCAACTGCATCATTTCTTTTCTATATAGAACAATAAAATATCACTTTAATTAATTATTTAGTTAAGGTTTTTAAAATATCTTTAGTACTTCGTGTCAATAAATTTATGGGCTTGCTCAAATAAAGGTTGACGAATAGTTTTTTTTACAAAATTTTATAATAACTGCTCAATGACAAAAAAATCGGCTGTGTCACCCCAGAACTTTCTCGGCTCTGCTGTGGAGAATAGGATTATTTTAATTAAAAAATACAAAATTTCTGAATGGGAAAGTAAAATGTTGTAAAAATAAAGTAAATTGTTGAAAAAACAAATTTTACTAAAAATGGTAACAAGTTATTATAAATACTAACAATTATTTCCAAAAAATTGATAAAAATGATAAAGAATTGCTGAATTTCAGCAAAAATTAAAAATATAATAAAAAAGTAGTGAAAATTGACAAAAATCAAAAATACGATAAAAATTTTAATCCAATTTGTAAAAATTGGAAAAAAGAAGCAAAGATACAGAAAAAGACAGAGCAAAAAGGTACCTAACAAAAGAAAAATAAAGCAAAAAAAATAAAGAGGCCTAATTAAGGCAAAAAAACAAAAATCAACAAAAAGTCCAAAAAAAGCCAAATAAGGCAAAAAAAATCAGAAAACGCCAAAAAAGGAAAAAAAGGTCGGAAAAGGACAAAAAAGTCCAAAAAAATTCAAAACTATTAAAAAAAGGTTAAAAAACCAACAACAAAAAAGACAAAAAAGTGGTAAAAATGCCAAAAAAAGAAAGAATAGCTCAAAAGGCAAAATAGAGACAAAAAGCTCAAAAAAGTCCAAAAAAGACAAAAGATTTAAAAAAACAATAAAAAAAGCAAGAAAAAGGGTAAAATGGCCAAAAAAAGGAAATGGCCCAAAAAAGGCAAAATAGAGACAAAATAAAGCCAAAAACATGGAAAAAATCAAAATAGTACAAGAAGGAACACATTATATCGCTACAATTAGGATATACTAAAATCAAGAGTGAAAACTATTGGAAATTCTGGAAAAAGTTTGTTACAAAAATTGTAAAAAATTTTATGCTCTAAAACTTTGCATCACAACATTTTCCACTAAAATGTATTGTTTGTCCTTAAAATTGAAAAAAATGGCAAAAAATCTTACATGTTGAGTACCTTCTACTGTACTAATTTGAACCAAAAACTAATGGTCGCATTCGCATTCATACCAAATTTCAGCTTGATTGGTCGTTTACTATACTTTCCCTTTGATGGGACCTGGGAAAGTAAAAGAAATATGTGAATTACATAAATACAGCAATAAAATTTAAACTTCAATATGTTAACAGAAAAGAAAAAAGCATAGAAAAATATTTGAAATCTTAAATAAACCAATACAAATAAGAATAATAAATGAAAAAAAGCAAATGCCAATAGTTTGCATTATTGAAACAATAAATTCTGACAATGAAGAAATGTGCGTATAAAGTCTAATCTGAAGTCAGTATTACTTCATTTTGACAAGTTCATAACAAGACGTTTACATTGTTAATGACAGTATAGTAATATTAATAATGTCTGTTGTACCAGTTCTGATAGTGATCCTAGGAACAATGCTTATTCTTACAGCCGCCATGATGGCTTTTATGATTGGTTTGGTTTTATCAAGAGAATTAACTGATGAACAATTCGAATCGATATACTTATTGGATCAAGCATCTAAAAGAGATAAGTTTAAAACATTCGGCGTTATCTACGATTACAGTTGGTTGGTTTCGATCAATATTCACCGATATATGGATCTTCCAGAAAGTTTAGAGTTCTTTTGCGCTGGAGTGATTATATCACATAATAGAGGTATATGTTAAAAATTGGATTTGTCAAATCTTATATCAGAATTATTAGAATTTGTGTTTCCTATGTCATTGACAATGATATCATGTATTATTAGTCTGAACTTTAGATCTATGTTTTAATAGTTATGACGGGCAATGGTTGTTTAAAAGAAGACTTTACTGAAGAAGACTTTAGACATGCACTAATACGGTCGCACAGTGCTTATTTTTTTGATAGTAAACTTATACATCGTGTAACATACGTTATTCCTGCCAATGAAGATCTTCCAAAACCCTATATGAATATCTATATATTGCAAGTAAAACCATCTTTTCCGGATCATTCCATCATCCCTAGCTTAATTACGAGACCCGCTGCCGATGTAGCCTTGGATGTTTTAAAAAAAGGAGGAAGATTGATTGTAACTGGTTGGGGAGATTCACAGGTACTTGATTTATAAAATTATCTATTTTAGTTTCGAAATGTTGTTTCAGTCTGTTTTGTTTCTTTTGACTTATTCGTGCTCTTCTGCTTTTATCATTTCTTCTTTTCATGCTAGTCCAGATATTTTTATTAACGTATTAACGATTTTTAAGGGGTACATACTTAAGTAAACACGGTACTCAAACAACATCTAAAGATTTTTGATCCTCTTTTATTTTAGTATTAGGTTGATTTTTTCAAAAAAAAATAATCTGTTTTTCTATAGATTTATAATCTTTTAAATGTCTCTTCTTATTATCAGTACATATTTCAACTATTAATACTGATCATCCTTGATTAGCCATAAATGTATCTCTTATATATCTTAAAAGCTAAATATCTATCATTCCTATGTTCTGTAATAACCCACGTGTTTGGAGAATTTTTTTTCGTGAACAACTATTTATTTTCGTTGTGAAACTTTAATAATAATCTACAGGTTGTAAAATTATTCGTTAAGTAAATTTACCTATAACAAACCTGTAACGGCAGCGCTACTGTCACCACTCTCCTAGGAGATAAAAAGGTTACGGCCTTGAGCGTTAGCCAAGGCTCTGAAAAAGTTGACGTGTTCCCTTGCTGAACTCTCTCTGGACGTAACGATCACTTTTCAGACGAAAGGGCAGTTCGTGCTCTCGCGGTGTTGGAGAGTCTTCACTTTACAGACAGGATTAGGAGATAAGGAAGGTTTTATTTTATAACGTGAATATCACTACTTATTCAAAAATATTATTGATTCTTTCAGCTGGATTTTGAGCCCTTACGTTCCCCCTTTCTGTTCCCCCTTGGGTGGACGAAATTAAAATACGAAATTTTAAGCCTGATTTATTTAAAAAATAATAAAATATTAGAAAGCAAAAATTGAATAATCTAACAAAAAAAAATGAGATTAAAGACTTTGACTATGACTGATCAAATATACAAAAAATGATTGACATTCGAATTTTGACACCTGCTAAACTTTATAAAAACAAGGATACTGACTTCGACATTTATTCAAAAGGAACTTAACACACAAAGTTGGCTATTTCTCTAGAGTCACGAAATTTTAATTTCACCTATAAAATATACTCAGCACTATAATTTAACCCAAAAATAATATTTCTTATTACTAAAAAAACCAAAATTTCTGTCTAGTAAAATGTTAGTAAAACAGATGACTAAGTTAGTCGACTTACAATTTCGCCCGTAGTCCCTCGGCGACGAGGCTTGAAAATTGCACTTTTAATTTAAATAAATTCTGCTTCGGCAGAATCTAACCGAACTTTTTTGTTTTTGTTTTTCACAAAAATAACTGCCACGCGCCGATACGATGGGCAGACTCTTCCTTTTTTTTGGTTCTTGACCAACGGAGCACGAATTACCGACTGAAGAATTTTTTCGTGTCAAAAAAAGGATGCGCCGTGTTTTTTCGTACTATTGTTGATTCAGCATTTTTTTTGTTGATTACCGACAAAGCCTGGTGTCAATACCTGTTTTCGAGGACGCTGAACACGATGGTGGTTCTTCTACCAGAAGTAAACTAACCCCTCGAAAGTCCAAAAACCACCTCTTTGATACCCCTGTTATGAAGTGCATCAGATAAGAGAAAATTAATCATGTTTACAGATCATTGAATAGATACCGGATGATGAATCCAAGTTTCTTAATTTCAAATTATACACAGATAATGTCTCCTTTTGCAGATGGTAATGCAGCCTAAGCAAGCAACTTTTTGACACAAAAGAACACAATAATAATGTATATATATTTTTTAATATTGTAATGTTTTCGTATTCGGGTTCGGTGAACTTAAACACTCAGTATAACTATAACTAATTTATTCCCTCAAACTTCCTAGTACAGCATCCGTTCGCGGATAACATGTTCCACATTATTTGTTACTTTTACTATCTTTCCTGTACCACAACCTTCCCTAAAAATTTTTCCCTTATGTCCCCCCCCCCCTTCGTGCGCGCACACTAATGGCAATTTCAACTATGGGACAATCTATTTGTCACAAAATTTAAATTTTATTTTATTTTCAATAAATATCAATCAGTAAAATAACCTTGTCTAGTCAGTGTGATTTTATTATAATATTTCATATCTTAATAATTAATGTATTCTATGCTTGATGATGGCTTGTCGCCGAAACTAGTCACCAAAATTCTGTTTAATAATAAAATTTTGTTTGACAACCATTCAATTTAATCTATTTACAGTAAAAACGCAACTGTTATATTTATATTAAACACAACTAACAACTAAAATGTTAATTTATATTAGCGGGCGAACGTCTTGAATTCTTGAATTGTCCGTCTCTGACAAGTATATATAATTCTTACGGCCGATCGCGAGACATCGCTTTATTTCTAGAAGAGTGACGTCACTATTGCCCGAATATTCTCCGTTTATTCATTTTAGACTTGGAAACAAACGTCGACGTAGTTGAACAAAAAGTCTCATATTCTGGCTTTGTCCGTCCGTCTGTTAGGTTGTAGTGAGTTTCAGCGGGCACACCATAAGAGCTAGAGCTAAGCGGACAACTGCATTCGATTCAGCATGGTTTGAAACCTCTATAATGGAAAAAAATTGACCTGTGACCTTCAGGGGTTTACGTGATCTTGATATTTTAAAAACTATAATATGCTCTACAACAAGAAAAGTTATATTTTTAGAAGCTTATTAAAAATCTAATCATATGACATATTTCCGGTGGTTATATGAATTCCGGTTCAGAAACTTGAATTCTTTAGAAGTCTACGTATACGCCACACTGAGGCGCTTCGCTACTTGTTTTATTTTGCCCTTCTATTGTTTTCTTAGTGCTCTAAAAATTTTTTAACTAACTAAGGATACTTTTTCTGATAAGAAATTTTTGCCAGCTATCTACGAAGTGGACTCTAAAGCACGACCCTTTTTATGTCGAGGAATGGTACCCCGGATATATGGTATCGTGCAAACGAAATCTGTGCTACAAATCCACTAAACAAAATAGTGAATGTTGCAATAAAGCAATTTTGGATCAAAGTGGACACGCGTCTGATTTTATCAACGGTAAAGCTTTAGTTGGTATTCGACGTTCTGGTAAACCAGTACTTCTTGCGTTAGAAGTAGACCATATGTTTAAAGGAAATCATACCACTCAAAAAGATTTAACGATATTCTTAGATCTAGGCCAACCAGATTTTGTACATTGGATTAAAAAAATTTTGCCAAGTATGTTTTCTAAAAGTAAACAAAATTGTAAACGAGGTAAATATTGGTTTAGGTGTAGAAATCCTTTTTGTATTAAGTTTTTGTTATAAAATACACTTCTTTACATATTTATTTTGTATTTATTTTGATATTCTTAATTTTATTTGTTATATTTTTAGATAATGGTTATCAAAAGTTGGTGCTATATTCAAAAATGCTTTCTGATATCTATATGCTCCACATGGAAAATTATAAAAAATACGTTAAAAAAAGGCAATCTATTGAAAATCCAGAATATTTTAATGTAACTGTTTCTTTAAAAGTCGCGTGGTAAATTCAATAAATTAAAATAAGATACTAAAAACTTGTTTATTTATATACTTTAAAATTAATTGCACCAACCAAAATATTTACCCAAAGTCAAGATATATTTTTATATGTTTTTTTAATTTTGTCCAAAGTGTTTACCCAAAAATCAAAAAATCTAGCCTAAATTACCTTTTTTATTGCTTGAATGCCAGAAAGAAAACGTTTACGACACATCTCCTATTGTCCAAAATGGCCAACGTCTTGGTCCGGGTAAATCAGTAGATTCAGAAATTCAGAGATTTCAAAGCCAAAAAAGTCCAATTTTCCAATCACACATGAAATGCATTATAAAATAACACAAAATTTTTCAAAAATATAACAGTAATTTAATGAAGTATGATTGTTCCATTATTTAATAAATACAATTATATTTTAAAAAATGAGGGGGTAATCCCACCCAACTTTTCGAACACTCCTACTAAAGTAATTGTTTAATCAATTATTTTAGTTTTTCTGCATCAAAATACAGTTAGTTTAAAAAAATGAAAAAGAATTAATTTTTTTTTAACTTTTTATAATTTCGGCTATAACTTCTACAAGTGTTATTTTAAAATTTTTCAAATATTTCACACGTAATGTACTTTTTGATCCCTTCCGGATGTTCTATTTACTTTTTCATTTGTTTTATCATCTTCGATAACACGAAAGGACAAAAAAACTTAAAAAAATTCTTTCTTTTGGTAATAACAATTACAATTTTAAATTCGAAGAAACTAAAATATGCCATTTTTTTACGATTTCTACAGTTTTTTAAATAAAATTATGAAAAAAAATCACAATTATAGTTTTTTCCTACAAATTTAATGGTATTTTTTTTAAATTTTTAATATTAATGTTAACCTTAAAAAAAATTAAAACGTTTTTTTGAATAATTTTAAAATCAAGAAATAATTATTCAAAATGGGAAACAGACCTTTTTAGTTTTTCTGGATCGAAATATGTTAGTAAAGTTTGTTTAAAAAACTAAAAAAAAATCAAATTTTTGTCAAAAATTCATGGCCCTTTGAATTGTTTTTTACATTTTTGGCTATAACTTTTACAAATATTATTAAAAATTATGAAAAAATTTACACACATACTACTTTTGGATTCCTTTAGGATGTACTATTTACTTTTTTCATTTGTTTTATACTTTTTGATAAAACAAAAAGACAAAAAATTTAAAAAATATTCTGTATTTTGGCTATAATAAATACAGTTCTAAATTCGAAGAAACTAAAATGCATTGTAAATTTAGAGTTTTCGAACGGTACAAATCCCGTTTTAATATCTTTAATATTTTAAAAGTTGTTCAATTTAGTTTAAAATCGTAATAACATTCTACAATTTTTTTAATAAAATTTTGAAAAAATCGCAATTATGAAGTTTTTGCAAAGAGGTGATACAAGGGTTTGCGGTCTTTTCATGTTGTTTCCTATCCTCCTATAAAACCTGTTTTTCTTCGATAACTTTTCCAATACCGAAAGTTTTTTTTTATCTGTTTTGTTTGTCTTTTTGAAAATCATCGTTGTCGTTTTTGTTTTCTAGCAATTTTTCTTTATTTGACGTTGTTCTTAATCGATATTTATTAATTCATTCATTTTATTTCTCTTAAAGATTTCTTTATAAATCTTTGGTTTTTACATGTTTGATCCTGACCACTTTTCACTTCTCTTGAGTTCTTTAGACCTGCAAATGGGTATATAGTATATATTTTTTAATTTGTCAATCTGTTACCAAAAATAACAGTGAAGGGAAACTAAAAAAATCTGGCAACATGGGTGTAATGGTACAAATCAATATATATATAAATTGTATTTTTTGTAAATAATAATCAGTCTAACAGAAATCCATTTTTTGTTAGTTTAATTAGTACTACTTCTTTCAAAATCTAATCAGTTCTTAATTATCACCCAAATGATTTTTATTTAAAATTTTGCTAAAATAAATATCGCACCTTCAACATTGAGCAGATTAATAAATTTTAAATAAACAATCAAGACATAAATCAAGTCGTCTGAAGACATTAAGACTTTTATTATGAAAAATGGTCATGTGACTAATATAAACAGAACGCGTTCCTGATATAGTATATTTACAGCTAGTGGAAGTGGATAACAATCTAATGTGTGAATATAGGGGTTTGTTGACGGACAATCAAGTCCGCTTTGTCCTTGAAAGTTGTGGGGTGATTCACTCCCATTCCAATTATTCGGAGAGTTTGATTCATTTTGTTTGCCAAATTCGCCGTAATATTAGGTTGGATTTTCGTTTTTATAGGGTGGTACGTGGGGGTAATTATGTTTAGAATGAGTCAAATTACGTAATAGGTTTTAAGTGTATTTACGTAATTTCCAAAGACAGATAAGTAACGGAAAATGTCATTTACTTAAAATAATTGTAAAATGTTAGGTAGTGAATATTTCCAATTTAAGTCTAGCAGGATGCTAATAGCTAAATCAAAAAGAACTGTAGAGATTAAGTGAAACGTGTTGCTAAAAATATTTATTTTATTAAAAGAAGTCTTGACTATTTAAATCTACCCTGTGTATTTAAAAAATATATTTATTTTATTAAAAGAAGTCTTGATTATCTAAATCTAGCCTTTGTTTAAAAAAGAAATTAAAAGGCAATGTGGGATTCGATCCCCGGGCCCACTGCACCATTAGCGGGCACTATGTCATGCTGCTACTAGAGTTCATGCTTAAATATGTTTAAACTTCTTACTGAAGTGAACGATATGGCAACAGCAGAGTGGGAACCTGCAGGCAGGCGCCTCAGAATATTCAAATGATTGGTACGTGTCAGGAATAAATAAAATCTATTTGCGTTTTAAATGCACAGTACAAACAAACCAAACAGTAAGTTTGCTCAAAGCCGGAATAGTCTTACTTACTTCGGGGTAAGAAATCGTTTTTAAGCGACTTGTAGTATCTATTACTGTATAAACATATTTTAAAAATTAAGCAAATCTATCTTTTAAACACATTATTCAAATTTTAATTTTTAAAAGGATGTTTTACTCAGGCAGATAGCAAAAAAAATCCACCTATGTAATAAACGCCAGTACAAACTGGAACCGATAGAGGGCCCATATCTTCAAAACGTGATGAAACCCCAAATAAGTAATGAAACCCCAAACAAAATACTTTTAAGTTTTGAGAATTTGTTTCATACGCACCCAGGCCATATACCGGACAGCTGTTTCGGCCCTTAAGGACTCATCAGATACATAGAAATCAAATTTCCATCTCGAAACACACCTGTGCAATATTGAGCTAAAATAATTTTGTACTCAGTCAGATAGTAAACGCCATCTACCAGTGGGACACGGTATCACTTATTACTTGGGAAAAAAATTCCACCTATGTAATAAGCGTCAGTACAAACTGGAACCGACAGAGGGCCCATATCTGTAAAGGGTAATGAACCCCAAACAAGTTTTAAAATATTTGTAAGTTGTGAGAATTTAATGCCTATACATCCAGGTTGTATACCGGACAGCTGTTTCATCCCTTAAGGACTCATCAGACGCATGGAAATCAAATTCTTATCTCGAAACCACGGTAAAATGATTATATACAGTATTTGCACTAAGCGACTTTCCCCGGTTCTAATTATTTATTGACTCGTCGACGCGGGGTGGGTCTGCGCAGAAACCGAAGAGCATTTAAAGCTTTGTTGTCGTGGTATTTGCAGTGTTGCCCAATCTCAACTATATTTTGATACAGGTTCTTTGATTTAAGGGGAAATAAATTCAATTTAATAGTCATAGGTAGAGGAAAGCATAAATATATATTATTAAATTTTATGCAATTATTCCTAAATTATCCTAGATATACGCCTGCTAACAACATAACGAAAGAATCACAACTCTCCTAACTCAGATAATTATCCCACGTTTGACAACTATGCTTTTCTGGTGTGTTGTAAAAATGAACGAATACTGAGTTAAAAGTATGTTGTACTCAACCAGATAGCAAACGCCATCTACCAGTGGGACACGGTATCACTTATTACTTGAGAAAAATATTCCACCTATGTAATAAGCGCCAGTACAAATTGGAACCAACAGAGGGTCCATATCTCTAAAGGGCAATGAAACCCCAAACAAGTTTTAAAATACTTGTAAGATTTTATCTATTTACCCAGTAAATATTCTAGACCACTCCGACCATCACTATAGGAAATTCACCGTGTTAGAGAGAGAGGTATGCACAAAACGTCAAAATTTACGACGTTTTTTAACATTTAGTATTTTGAAGCGTTAAAAAACGTTCGAAACGTCATATTTTACAACGTTTTTAACGTTTATTTTTTGATGTGAAAAAACTTTTTGTTGCATCAAATAAATATATTTCGCACAAGAAAACCTGTAAAAATAACATGTCAAAATTGATGAAATATGACATTGTTTGGCGTATTTTTTCGAATCAAAATTCCAAGGGTCAAGAAAACGTTGTAAAATGTAACGTTTCGAACGTTTTTAACCCTTCAAAATATTGAACGTTAAAAAACGTTGAAAACGTCGTAAAATGAGAAGTTTCGAAACGTTTTTTAACGCTTCAAAATACTAAATGTTAAGAAAACGTTGTAAAGGTAAAATATGACGTTTTGTGCACACCTCTCTCTCTCTAACACGTTGAATTCCCTATACCAATGGTCCGAGCCGCGTAGACTATCTACTGTGCTCACGAGTACTTTTGACGACCATTTTGGCAAAGTGTTTTAAGTACTAAGCACTGATTTTAAATAGTGCTCCCGAGCAAAGCACTAAGCACAGAGAGGTATAGAAAATTCAGCGTGACAGAAAGAGAGCGCTAACGGAGCTGAAGTACCTGAAGACCAGGGCTGACTTAGACCAGCCGGAGCTGAAGTATCTGAAGAACAGCGCTGATGGAGCTGAAGTACCTGAAGACCAGAGCCAACTCATAGCGCTGCCTTTTTCTGACACGCTGAATTTCTTATAAGTACCTCTCTCTCTAACAAGTTGAATTCCGTATAGTGATGGTCGGAGTGGTCCAGACTATCTGCTTTACCCGTTTAAAAGTCATAGGGGTGGCCCATGGTATATAAAGCGTACGCAATACTGTTCTGGTCTTAATACAGTGTTGCCAATTAATACCATTAAGAATAACATATAGAAAAGTAAATTACATTGACTTTTATCATTCCTATTTTTACTTTCCCACTACATTACACTATATAGATCTAAAATTTAAAAATTTTAATTAAATAATAGCTTTATTTACAATTAATAAACATTTTCTTATCGAATATAGTTAATAATGAAATAATGTCATAAATGTTTTAAATGCATAATCATATCATATTTTGAAGGCTGATAATTTATATCAATTTCTTAAACACATTTCACTAAGAGTACAGTTTGGTTGCATGCCAAGTACACATATGGCAACGGATATGGTGCATTTAACATCTGACATGCCCGTAAGGTGTGCCCATACACCACAACTTAACAAATATGAAAATTAATACATCGATGAAGTGTCAATGATCTTAAGCGTCTAGACTAGGTTGGTACATACCTAGTTGCTTCACTATAATTAAGTTCATAATAGCTCGTAGTTTTTCGCAAAACCAGCAGTTACTTTAATAAGAAAATGGTTAGTTTTAGATTCGTAAAAATATTTTTTACTATATTCATTATATGGAAGAGCATAAAAATTTTGCATATTTAAAGGTGTAAGTAATTAAAGTGTTACGTAGCAAAATATGAAAAATTAGCTGTAATGGATTGGGGAGCTTCTGAAGGGATGTCTAACATTTACATTTATAATTGCCGGATATGGATAACCAGTAATATTAAATCCATAGGCGGAACTCCGGGTATAATATACTTCTTGTGTTATGCCAGTTTATAGTAAATTTCACTTTCCATTGGAATTATTTTTAAACAACTGTAAGACATTAATCTTATTTCTAAAATATCAAAAGTTTCAAAAATCATAAAACTTAAAAAAATTTGAAAAACATAAATAGCTTGTAGAATACGATTTAGTACTTATTTTTATATCTAAAAGTAAAGTTTTTTTAAAATATGGAGCTTAATAATAAAGCACATGGAGCCAATCTGGCTTTAATGCTGATGCATGTATTAAGTTATAAGTACTAGTTTTAATTTAGTAATACAACTGTCCCAAAGAAAGACCCTTTTTTCGGACTGGTAAGTTCATCCCTAGTAAGTTCTTTCACAGAAAGTTCTTCCCTAGTAAGTCCTTGTATTATTACAATCGAGAAAAATTGAGAGAAATATGAAGAAGTAGGAAAAATGGGCCAAAAGAGGGAAAAATAGTGAAAAATAGGGAAAATAAGGAAAATAGGAAAAAATACAAAGCAATAGCAAAAAATTATGAAAAATTGGAAAATTACGAAATGGGGAAAAATAGGGAAATTAGGGAAATATATTGAAAAACCGAAAAAAATAGTAAAAAATATTCAAATGTAGGATAAAAAATAGGGAAAACTATAGAAAAATAGGAAAAAATATTGAAAAAAAGAAAAAAATAATGAAAAACAGGAAAACACATTGAAAAGAAGAACAAATAGACAGAAATAAGAAAAATAGGTAAATATTGGAAAAAATAGAGAAATACTGGAAAGAAATACGGAGAAATAGCGAAAAATACTGAAATATAATGAAAAATAGGAAGAGAGAATAGAGAAAAGAGAGTAGAGAAGAGTAAAAAAGAAAATAGAAAAGAGAACAGAGAAAAGAGAATAGAGGACAGAGAAAAGAGAACAGAAAAAAGAAACAAGAGAACAGGGAAAAGAGAAAAAAAACTGAGAAAAGAGAGATTTTTTATTTAGAAAGGACGAATCTAGTTGAATAAATAACTTCGACGATTACAGCGTCATTTTCACGCAAATAGAGAATTTATTAATGTAAAAGTAATTACAGGCTACGGTTTTCTCAACTACCATTATAGAAAAGTTTAATATTCAAAATTTAGCGCACTGAACGCCAAACATTTTGCTAAATCCTGGTCTATGCTCGGCACTACTGGTAATAAACATATTAAAGTAAAAAAAATCGGAATAAAATTATGTCCCATTATGTTAAATACATAATAACAGCCAACTTATGTTACAGATTACTGTTACTTCGGCCTGCACCAGCCCATTTTGTTTTTCTAAAAATTACGTTTCTTGATCTTTTAAGCCATCCACAACACGATTAAGTGGAGAGAAATTGTCTAGAACCAGTCGACCGATTTCAAATATTCTTTCGTCAATTGACTTCTCGTGTGTATGAGAGGAACATATTATTTTTGGGTCCTGTAGGTACATTCATTATTTCATAAACAAAACAAAATAATTTTCTGCAGTTTGATCATAGAAAAAGATATCAAATACTTAGAGTGCTTATTAGCAGTGCTTATGGACAGCTCTGCTATATCACAGCTTTTGTTCCAGTCTAAAATTTAAATAAAAAAGCCACATGTACAATCCCAATTCACAATGAAAAATCACCGTTAAAATTAGAGTTAATAAATTTAATAAGATTTAAATTGTTTTGATTAATATTAATGTTAAATATAAAAACGTTGTGCATAAATTTACCAACCACAAACCGCGTTATGTATTTAATTAATATTGTGCTTCTTTAGCAGTGTTGCAGCTATACTCTGTTATGAAGCCAATCTTTATAATTAGATTTTAAATATTACCACGGTTTTATGAGCATTAAAATGTATAATGGTATGTATTTTTTTCCCAGACGTTACTTCATTTAAACCAGTTTTTTCAAAATTGCTTTCATCTTAATATCTTTAGATCTTCTCCCGAGTGGATTTACGTTACTTAAAATTTACTTCTCATTTATGGTCGGACATCGTGAAATATTTTTTGCGAATTTTACATTTACGACGTCGTGGAGGTACAATTTACTTTCGAATGAATTTTATTACTCTACATATATCAGAATTTTTCTGTCAAGAAGTCGAGTTGATTACCTACGCCTTACGGTACACGTCTTGGTAATCACCATGGTTTTGGGCAACTATGCAGATTATCGTATAAATAAAATGAACAGCACTCATATTTCTTTCCAAGATGTATTTAAAGAGCGTTCAAATTTATTTTATTACATTTTTCAATAATTTTGTCTTCCCGAAAAATGACATATCCCCACCAAAATTTCATTGATAGTTATAATACAATTAATGTAATAGAATTTTGGATATTAATAATGGTAACTCATCCAAGTATTGGCCCATACTACTTAACTGTAGAAATCGATTCAACGAAAACCCCTACTTATTTTCACCCGCAAAGTATGTACTAACTAAAAGGGACATGTTATATCAAAAACTGATAAAAAATAAACCAGGTAGGTCTTTTAAAAATTAGAAGAGTAGAATAATTAACACCCAAAAAATTGGAACAAATAGAAAAGAGAAGAAAACGAATGAAAATTATTCAGCAATACTAAAATATAAAGTTGTTAATTCAGCAACAACTACGGTAAAAAAAGAAGACTGAACCTTATTTATAGAAAAAATATTCAACAAATAAGAGTAAACGATAATGTTGTAGGTTATAAGACCTTGGATTAACTCTTTATCGTATATATCCGATAAATGAATTTAAACGAAGATATAAAACAAAAAAGATAAGGAATATGGATCAAAATAAATCAAGAACCTATCCTTAAGGAAAAACAAGTAGTAAGTTAGTAGATAGTCAACGTTTGTTCTGCGGCCAGGATAGGGAATTCAATGTGTTAGAGTGAGATGATGCAGAAATTCACATTACACGATTTTAACCCGACACGATTTTTAATCGTGTTGACTGCCGTCTAGTGCCACTGGAATCTTACGTTTATTTATCGTCCGTCTCACACTCCTTTCACATTATACGATTTGGCTCGTCCGATTAAAAAACGTACGATTTTATGTCGTGTGCATTGTGGTTTAACATTATACGATTTTTTGCCGTACGATTTTTCTTGTTTAAATATTAATTTATATTAATAAATACTTTCCATATGCATTTGTCTCTGTATCACTAGTCAGGGCCCCCAAGAACTGGGTGCCAAGCTAGTGCATGTCAATGGAAAATGCAATGACATTTTAACTATACATTACGGTTTAGAGAGAGAGATTGACCGAACCCTCGTTTCATCTCTTTCTCTCCAAATAGCACAATTCTGTCCGTCCATGAGTATATGTCAATGGACAAATTAGAAATATTTTTTGTTAAAGTGGTAGAACTGTTCTGACCAGAAATAATAAACAAATTCACAAAATTATTGACAAATATAAAGTGCAATGCGTAAAAAAAAGTATGCATATATTTGGTGAACGTATTCGTTAAAATATTGAATGATCTACAACCAGCCAGCTTAAGGTGTGCTCTCTATCTGACAATAAATCTTTTGGTAGTTATTTAGTCCAGTTACATGAAACCTCTTATTAATCCGTGAGCGTCTCCATAGCCACTGGCCCATGGCCCCCGGCCCCCAAGGGGGCAAGTAACCCAACATCGGCGTGCGACCGGCCGGTGCGGCGTGATCACCGATGTGTAGCAGCCACTTTCTGATGACTCACAGGCCGCAATTCGCTGTCAGATCTCACGAATTTCACCTCGAACAGTACGCAACATTCTGTGTACAGTATATGTACGAGAATTAAACGCGGTTTGTTTTTTTTATCGGTAACTTTTTTAAATCGAAATCTACAAAATTTTTCTCGGCTTTTTGTTTCGGTGGTGATAGTTAAATTTCTTTAGTGTTGGAGTGAATTAAAAGTGGACTGTTGAATTTGGCTTTTACGGAGTTTTAAGTAGTTGGAGTATTTTTGTAAGGAATCATAAAAAGGTAAATATATTTTATCAAAAACCGGCTTAATAAAACAACGTTAAAATATTTTTTTTAAAGTTAATTTATCCAAAACTTTAACTAATAATTCAAACGGTGTTGAATGTATTCAAACTAGTTGTAAATGTTGTTTAATGTATCCAGCATTCAGATAAACAAATGCAGTAAAAAAATAATATATAAGTAATAATTACGTTTTTTTATTTCGAAAATTATGTGGCTGGAATTCGCCGGCATACAAACGTTTTAATCTTTCAAGTAAAATTAATCTGGTATGTTTAAAATTTTGTACACTTTTTACTTAAATGAAAAAAAAAATAAAAATAAATAAACGATTCATTCAGTATTAAACTGAAATTTAATACAAAAAAATAATGTAAAATATTTCAAATGTTCACTATTAAAAATATTAGAAGACAAAGACAACTGAATTTAATAAATAATGTCAGCGATGATTAATTAGAAGAGTACTTTTAATAAAAAAATATTATTGTTAAACCGACAGACAAATTTAAGCAGCAACGTAGGATATTGAATATAGAAAAAGCAACATATAATTTTAATATCATGTATGCAAAAAATTATTTAATAGGTAGTACTGCAAACTTGTGTGAAGTTAGCTCCCGGAACTAATTAGCTCCTTTCCCTCTCCAGGGAGCCAAGATGACACAGCTTAAATATTCATTGGTAAAGAAGCTTACTTCTTTTAAGTAAGGCTGAACAGTAAAAAATCACCACCCTGGTAGCTATTCCTTTTATATTTTTTTCCCTTAACAACCATTCCTGATTAAAAAAATGCCTTTAACTTTAGCAAACATATTTTTCATAAAAAAGTGATTTCGTATTGAAAAAAATAAAATATAGCTGTTAGGGGACTAAAAGGTACTTTGGTTTTAACAAAAAAAATAACTTAAACCTCACCGCTTTGAAAATGAAAAAAACATTACTGTTTACGACAAAGTAAGCTTCATGTTAGACTTCCATTACAAGGACTGAAAAGTATCTTTCCAGAAAAATCAACTTCCTAAAACCCTGGTGTCATAATTAAAAATCATCCCCATTAAAGTGAAATAATTATTTTTTTTACGTTAAAGTGACCTTTTTGACAGATTTCGATTAGAAGTACTATGAAGTACCCAATTATTTTTACGTTCAGCCAAAAAATCAACTTCCTAAAACCCTGGCCTCATAATTAAAAAACATCGCAAGAACTTTAATTTGATTAATTTTAAACATTTTAGTGACCCAGTCAAAGAAAAGTCCTCTATATAATTATTGAATTACTGTTTGAATGTCTATTATTATTGCAGCTGGTACGGAAATAAAAATATTAACATTGTACAATCTGGACTTTTTCTGACTCTGTTAAACGTCCTTTTTTTTATTTAAAAACCGGTTTAATAATTTTTATTTCCTGCAATTTTTAAAATCAAAAATGTTCTTCCTCTTAGCTAACACAATATTTTGTAATGTATGAGTTTTTTAAATTTATAAATATAATTTATTTGTTTAAAAAGTTTGATATTTTAAAGAATTTATTGGTATTAAGTAATTGTTATATAAAATATGGAAACATATTCTAAATCAACAATTCTGGAATATAAAGAATCTTATTCTTATTTTTGTTATATTATTATTATTATTGTTAAAAATTTAATTTGGGAAATTATATTCAAAGAAAATTTTAGTATTATAGACTTAATGGTACGTCTATCAACTTAGCAAGATAACTTAGGAAAATTACAACGGTATCTTATTAGTAATTTGCCGCTAATTAGTTGTGGAAAAAGAAATTATGCCGCTGTTTTTTTTATTAAAAATTAAACATTGATATCAAGTCTTGGGGACCTTCTACTGTACCAGTTTAAACCAAAAACTAATGTTATTCGAGGCACACACCAACCCAGCATACCAAATTTCAGACTGAATGGTCAAACGGTTCGGCATTTATCGTGGAATATTACACACAGACACACAGACAGACCTTACTTTGGAAATTGGATCAATCGTCTTGGGGGACCTCAAAATGGATATTTCCATCGATATCTCGAATGTGTTTGTTCGTTCAATATAGTAAATAGTGTCCCCCTTCAGAACAATCTCCCCAGAAAAGCTACTAGATTTTCCCCCAGATTGACCTTGAAACCCACCTCTGTAGGCGTCTGAAGTATGTCTTCTCTAGACGTCTGTGGTGATCTGTAGAGCTCTGTAGACAATACTTCAGACGTCTACAGAGGACTACAGAGGTGGGTCTCAAAGTCAATCTGGGGCAAAATCTAGTAATTTTTCTAGGGAGATTGTTCTGAAGAGGGACACTATCTATTCACTAGACTTTCCCTTTGATGGGACCGCGATAGCAAAAAACTAAAAAACGCAGCCTATGAGAAGCATATGTTGAAATAGGCGCGAGCAATTAACAATAGGAAGAATTTTTTTTTTTTTTTCATAACTAATTAGCAGCAAAAAAAGCGACAAATTCTCCAACTTTTAGTATTTTATTATCGTCATTATTTACGTAATTGTCTTGTTAACTTGATATTAAGTCACTTGCTTAAAATTGGAACAATCTCTAGAAAGATATTCAAATTTAGTGAAGAAACCTGCAACAAATATCATTCAGTAATCTTTTTACACAAAATCATCAATAAAAATCTTAATGATCCAAATTTTCTGCAAAACTCGATTTTATTGTTCCAAGAATAACATCCAGAAGTCTATGTAGCTGGAATTCCCCTACGGCAAAATTTAATGGGTCATGCGCAGTAATATTGTGGTATTTGTGCTCTTTTCTTTTAAAAATTACAAGTCTTTCTGCTTGCTTCAGACCAAGCTGGAATACTCCACGTCAAATATATTGGAAAATAAAAATTGGAAAGAAAACATTTTTGTTATCTCCTATTTATGTGCTAATTTCTGAAGCCAATAAAAAAATTTGTGCTCTTCTCTTTTTTAAAAAACACAAGGGTTTCTGCTGGCTTCAGACCAACCCCGAGTACCACAGGTCAAATATATTGGAAAATAAAAATTGGAAAACATTTTTGTTATCTCCTATTTATGTGCTAATTTCGGACGCCAAAAAATTTTTTTGTGCTCTCTTCTCTTTTTTAAATTTTTGTTATCTCCTATTTAAGTGTTAATTTCGGACGCCAATAAAAAAATTTGCGCTCTTCTCTTTTTTAAAAAATATAAGAGGTTCTGCTAGCTTCAGACCAAGCTAGAGTAACCCAGGCCTTTATTGAAAAATTATTTTTGTTATCTATGTGATTATTTCGAACACAGAGCAGAAATTACCATATATTACGCTGACTTTGAAGGAAGCCAGTTTGTCTCTTTTAAAAGTATAAACCAAATATACTTAAATATCTACGTATAAGCTAAGTTTACAACGAAAAAAAATAAAATCCAATAAACTGAATTACACCGGATTAAGTTATTTGTAATTTAAACTTCATTCTCAGTTATAAATTTTAATTACCTTAGAGGAAATTGCTGAACATATTAGCTGTCCAAAAACATAAAAAAATTCCACTTACTGGGGTTGTAACATATAAAGGACCACCATTGTCTAAGAGCTTGGTCTGAAGCCAGCAGAATGGTATGAAGCCAGCAGAACTCCTTGTATTTTTTAAAAAAAAAGAACACTAAATTTCTCATTGGCGTCCGAAATTAGCACATAAATAGGAGATAACAAAAATATATTTCAATTTTTATTTTAAAAAATATTTGGCCTGTGGTATTCCAGCTTGGTCTGAAGCCAGCATAATCACTTGTAATTTTTAAAAGAAAAGAGCACAAACATTTTTATTGGCGTCCGAAATTAGCACATAAATCCTGCGCATGCCCCATTAAATTCTGCCTTAGGGGGTATTCCAGCTACATAGACGTAACATCCAGAACATGTCAAACCTTTTACCTTCCCACTCCCCGAATTAATATTTTAAAATTTTCTCCCTTACATAAAATGTGCTCAAAGTCCAACTTCATATCTTTAATACTAGTATTTTGGCCATAAAGACGTACTTCTTGGGAAGCTAATTGTAATTTTTTTTTATTTATTTATTTATTTATTTTTTTTAAATTTGCTTACCATCCTTGTTTTGTTATTATTTATACTCTGATTATATGTTATAAGCTGTTATTTTTTCTTATTTTCTGTATCTATTTTATACTGTTTAAACATATGTTCTGTAGTTTGGTGTAAACCTGGTTGAACAGTAAATAAAGAATAAAGAAAATCAAAATTGTTGCCACACTTTATATACTCTCATTTGAGATATTCTATGGATCTATATTTTCAGAAAAAAACTTTTATTGAATAAAACAAGAAGTTCAGTGCTTATTTAACTAAAATTCAAGTACATGGCTTACTTACTAACATCACTAATGGTGTTTGTATTAACACAAACGCTGCTGTAAAACAGAAATGGAAAAGTATGTTTATTGAATAAAAACGTGTTTCTCATTAAACGGATTAAATCTTTCAGCTCCCGCTGGAACCGTAGAGTGCAGGCGAGACGAAACAACTTTTCTCTTCCTAAAATAATTCCGACATTCAGACATTCTTAAGTACCTTGCTCCGACAGTTGATACTCAAAAAACTACAGTTCCATTTAAGTAATTTTCCTTTAAAGGATGCAGACATTTGCAGGACCGAATGAATTAAATATATATTTTAGTTTCAAAATAAATGAAATATTTTCGTCTTGATTTATGTATTTATGTTCTATTTGGAGTAGTGTTAACTTTTTCATTCAAAATGTTTTTAAATTCAACTTAAACCTGATGTCAGAATATAAAAAAAAACAAATAGTTTTTATGTGCAATGGGTTCGTTGAAGGTTAAAAATAACTACTTATAATAAGATTGTTAATTATTAGAGTTAAAACTTCCTGTTATCTAATTTTACACATCAGAGATTTTCCATTTGTTATTTTTGCTTTATGGCTTTTCTTGCTGGCAACCAGTGGTTTCAATTTCTCAAAGTAATCTTTCACGAGCAACGGTCTTTGAATTTATACAGGGTAAGTTACTACAGACGACACAGAGTTATACAGAGTGAGTCACGAGGAACTGTACTGTAACAAAAGGTGTATACATCATGTTATACTAATGGTGTTTTCTTTCTATATAAATACCAATATTATCATGAAAAAATCTCTTGTTATGCCGAGCGAACCTAGACGCACGTGAATTACAATAAAATAATAATTATTGACATCCTGAGTGAAGTCTATAAAGTTTTACGTACCTTTTTCGTTGATAGGGGAAACATCGCATTTTTTCACTGATTATTAATTAGTAAAGATGATTATTTATTACTATTATTATGGTTATAAATAAAACTCGGAACTTTTTGTAACTAATTTATTAGCGAGAGTTAAATATTTATAAAGGTACAAATAAAACAAATAATTATTATATATCGATTGTGCGACAGAAACGCAAAGATTATTTAAACAGGTCTTTACCCAACGAAGCACAAAAATTAACTGACTATGGGGTTTCTAACCGTAACCGAACTTATAAATTATTATAAAGTCTTGGAAAAAATATTGACATTGACAAAAATGAATAAATCTACATTTTTCTATGACAGGCGACCCTTTAGAACAAGCACGACTCGGCACGTTAAGTTATATGATTTCCGGTGAAGCATACATTTTTATAACAGAAAACTTGCCGAAAAATTGTCAAGCTTCGCTGGGAACCATCTTGTACGGCAAGTAGAACTTAAAATTTCTAACATACATGTTTTCCTAACTAAACAGATTCTTGTTCTTTGTTTGGACGAGTCAATTGTATTTGCTACACATAAAAATGGTCACATTTACATAATATATTGTACTAGGTGTTTTTCCACTCTGTTCCAGTGCAGATTTCTAACATAAGCAGATGCACCTTAGGAAATTAAAAAATGTCTTTTTCTTTTTTTAATTTATGTAGAGGGTGGATTATGGATCTTGGTCAAAACATTGTTTGGTCATATCTTTACAATGATTAAGTTCATTTTTCTCATTTTTTGGTAACATTTGTTTTTGATTTGCCTCTATTTTTTTACATGGCTTTTGTTCTTGTCTTTTGATGAATATACAATGTTTTGTTAGGTGGAAAATTGTCAATAATTGGAAAAAATCGTAAAAAGACAAAATAAGTAGAAAAAAATTGGACAAACCAGAAAAAATTGGCCAAATTGCAAAAAATCGTAAAAGTGAGGAAAAAATTGAAAAAGTGGAAAAAATGGATTATATTGGAAAAAATTCTGAAAAATCGTAAAAAATCGGAAGAGATCGAAAGAAAACCGAGAAAAACTGGAAAATTAGCAAAAATTGGACAAAACCGGAAAATCGTAAAAAAGGGATAAAATTAAAAAAAACTGTTAAAAAATCAAGATATCGGAAAAAAGAAAAAATAAATCGAAAAAATTGGGAAAACCGGAAAAAAATCCGAAAGTGAGAAAAAAAATGGAAAAGTTAAAAAAGGATGATATTGGAAAAAGTCGGAAAAATCGTAAAAATTCAAAGAGATCGAAAAAAAAACCGAAAAATATCTGAAAGATTGTCAATAATTGGAAAAAATCGTAAAAAATCGAAGAGATCGAAAAAGGCTAAATAAGTAAAAAAAAATTGGAATAATCGGAAAAAATCGGCTAAAATTTAAAATAATCGGAACAGTGAGAAAAAAAAATGGAAAAAGTGGAAAGTGAAAGTGAAAAAAGTGGTGTCTAGCAACTAACTGACATATTCAGAATTCAAAAAATACAGGCCCGACTTCGCGAAAATTTGTGGGACTGCTTCATATCCAATATTTTACCCTTTATATGATTTATCTAAAATCTGATATTATTTTTCCAGAGAACATAAATAGGCAGTTAAACCTGGGTGGAAATTTGTTATACTTGCCTTACATTTTTGATTAAAGATTTATTTTAAAGTCAAATTGAAAATTGGTAAAAATGAAATATCTTACTATATAATAATTATAAAGAAATCTTTAAAACAAATAATAACGACACACACTGTGCTCCAGTATAGTAAATTCCAGAATTTGTATCAATTTACAGGGACGGATTTAAAAATCTTGCATATCTGATTAATGTCAAAAATTCACCTGTATGTAACTTTTTCTACATGCAATGGTAAAATCAGATAAAAAATCTTTGTAATTAGCCTAGTTTTCTCATTTGTGTGAAGGAAAATCATGTGTAATCCCCAGAATATAATACGCTCATTGATAGAATTATCCACTGTTGCAATATTATCAGAAATGACCTAGAAGATCTTTGTAGATAAAATATTTGCAGTCCCATCACTGGATGGTTCCCAAGACAACAACAACAACCAACATATTTACTTATTACTCTGTAAATTATTGAGTATAGATTGTAAATTAGCAATAAAAAAAATTAGGTATTTCTAGAAGTTGGTTTTCCTATACCATGTGTACAAAAGTAAATATCCTCCCGAAATGACTCATTAATGTCTTTTTGCTAATGTATGTGGTCATAAACTTTACCGATAAGTAGATATTTCAGATTCAGTCTGTTGTGTAGGCTATTAGAATTACAGAAATTTGTAATTAGATGTGCTTTGGAGTTGACGTTAAAAATGTTGCATTAGTTGTTTATGTTAAGACTGTGTTATAAGCTGAAATATTTTCAACGTTACCATGGTTTATTCACAACAAGAAAAAATTGATATGGTTGTAACCATGTGTGAATGCTACGAAAATTATTTTTTCTACAAGCGTGCGGAAAGTTGTACTTTTCCGCACGCTTGTAGAAAAAATACTTTTTGCTAATTTTTTTTTAATTCTAGGCGCTTGTAGAAAAAATATTGTTCCTAACACTTGCGTAAAGTATCTTTTCCCCACTTAATTGCATGCCCGAACTCCGCTTCGCGTCGTTCTGGCAACTGCAATTGCGTGCGGAAAAATATAACTTTCCGCACTTGTTAGAAAAATAAATATATTTGGCACAATTTCCATTAAAACACGGAAAAACAGCGTTTATTCAGTAGTACTGATCGTCAAAATCGATGGAGTGTGTATGGTGGAATTGCTGCCGATCATGATATTAGTCCTTATTTTTTCAATGGCAATTTAAACGGACCATAATTTTTTAAAGAGAAAATTTAGAAGAGTTAAAAAATTCATATTTTTCTGAAAATAATAGAGCTACAAAAAAACCAATTTATTTTCTATATTCAACAACCGTTCCACCAATTTTTGGTAAAATCTGAGTAATTATACATTTAGAAAAAAATTGAAAAACTTGCTCATCATTTTTGAAAAAAAAATTAAAAACTCATATTTTAATCAACAACCCTTAGACTATCTTTCCACCAATTTTTGGTAAAATCTGAGTTATGATACATTTTGAAAAAAATTGAAGAACTTGCGCTCTCACCATTTTTTTAATAAAAGAAAAAACCATGTTTTTCTGAAACTAATGGAGCTATAAAAAAAACAATTTATTTTCTATAATCAATGACCCTTAGACTATCTTTCCACTAATTTTTGGTAAAATCTGATTAATTATACATTTAGAAAAAAATTGAAGAACTTGCTCTCACCATTTTTGAAAAAAAAATTAAAAAAGCTCATATTTTCTAAAACTAATAGAGATACAAAAAACCCAATTTATTTTGCATAATCAAAAACCCTTAGACTATCTTTCCACCAATTTTTGGTAAAATCTGAGTAATGATACATTTTGAAAAAATTTGAAGAATTTTGCGCTCTCGCCATTTTTTTAAAATAAAAAAAAATCATATTTTTCTGAAACTAATGGAGCTACAAAAAAAACAATTTATTTTCTATAATCAACAACCCTTAGACTATCCTTCCACCAATTTTTGGTAAAATCTGAGTAATTATACAGTTTGAAAAAGTTTGAAGAACTTGCGCTCTCACCAATAAAAAAATTAAAAAATTCATATTTTTCTGTAATTAATAGACCTACAAAACTGAATTATTTCTACAGTCAACACCCCTAGATTATCTTTCTATCCTTCCATCAATTTTTACTAAAATATGAGTAATGATACGTTTTGAAAAATTTTAAGAATTTGCGCTTTCACCATTTAAAAAAAATAAAATTTTTTATATTTTTCTGAAACTAATAGAGCTACAAAAAAAACTATTTTATGTTTTATAATCAACACCGTTTAGAATATCTTTCAAAGAATTTTAGTTAAAATCTGAGTAATACGTTTTGAAAAATTTATAGAATTAGCGCTCTCACCATTAAAAAAAAAATTCATATTTTTCTGATACCAATGGAGCTGCAAACAAACCATTTTATGTCCTATAATTTTTCCACCAATTTTAGTTAAAATGTGAGTTATGATACATTTTGAAAAAATTTGAAAACTGTCGCGCTCACAATTAAAAAAAAAATGAAAAAATTCATATTTTTCTGAAAATAATAGAGCTACAAAAAAACCAATTTATTTTCAATATTCAACAACCCTTGGACTATCTTTCTACTAATTTTTGGTAAAATCTGAGTAATTATACATTTTGAAAAAATTTGAAGAACTTGCGCTCTTCCCATTTTTTAAAAAAAATAAAAAATTCATATTTTTCTGAAATTAATAAATCTACAAAACTGACTTATTTCTACAATCAACACCCCTTAGATTGTCGTTCTATCTTTCCACCAATTTTTATTAAAATCTGACTAATGATACGTTTTGAAAAATTTAAAGAATTTGCACTCTGACCATTTAAAAAAACTATAATCAATACCTTTTTTACATCATACATATTAAAAACATGCGCTCTCACCATTTTAAATAAATTCGCCAATTTTAAACGTTTTTATTTAGGTCAAGAATGATTCTTAGGAGATGATGTGGTTTCCGCGAAACAATATATCGGGAAATGGACAAAGACGTGGTTGCAATTAGATAGAGCTCATACACATTTTGCACTTGATGTTAGAGATAATCTAAATAAAAAGTTTCCTGAGAAGTGAATCGGGAGATGTGGACCCGCTAACTGACCCCTAGATATCCTGACCTAACATCTATGGACTTTTTCTTTTTGAGCTTTATCAAAAAATATACATACCTACATATATTCAATATGTGAATTCCCCATAAATTATTTATATAGATTGTATTATTTATTATATGCAGCATACTAAGTTGGAAAAAAAAATTGTTCTCCCAACTTTCATTGCTAAGCTTAAGAAATACGCAATAAACATGCCCGCAAATATTTTTAAAACTTTTCATCTATAGCGGAACGTTTTAATTACAACATGTAATAGTCGCATGCCACTCTCGTCAGTTCATCAACTGGAAATTTAGCGGTATTTCCTGCATATACATGAAAAATGGAACTAGTAAGAGATGAAGATTAGTGTAAAAAAAATACTTCAAACGAAAGAGATTCGTGCATTCGGCTGATTAACTAGATTTTCTTTGAGATCCAAGTTCTCTTTTAACCGAAATTATCTTATTTTAGTTTCAGTTTTTAATTGTGTCTTTTACCAATTTCCGCAATTTCCAAATAAATATTACCGCCCACTTCGCAGCTATATGTTGTTGCAATGCTTGTGAATTATATGTTAATGATTCATCCTCATATTTTTCTTACATTTATAATCATTACTTCAATTTTGATAATGTTTATGTCCATTTCATACTGCATTATTCATTAATCTTGTAACTGTTACACAATACCGGGTGTCCAATTATATTTTCCCCCATTTTAACTGCCTATAACTTCAAAACGGTTCAGGATAGAAATATACCGTTTTCACCGAAATGTTTTATTTTAGTACAAGTTTTGTTTGAATAGATTGAAATTTTTCTATCGCTTTTGATGACAACAAAAATGACGGATTTTTGACAATTTTTTAGTTGACTTCTTTTAATGGAACACCCATTATATTTTTGTGGTTTGATAGAACCATTCACCTAAGGCTTTTTTTGCGAGGTACCGATCTCATACCATTGAATACTCCGCGGTATATCTGCTATCCTTTTCAATTCTCCTTTTATTTCGCTTTTTGCAAGAATTCGTGAAAACGCAGCAGTTCCAGAAAATGGTATTGTTGACTGATTTATTTGTTTACATTTCAATTTTTCTTAAATAAAAACATGGAATTTTTAACACAAGCCGTGCAAACAATGTTCTACGATCTCATTATGTTAGATTTGTACTTATTTTGATGAGTTTGTAAAGTTTTTCTTTAATAATGATACACATGAAGATGAAAATATCCTGACTACTGCTGGAACATCTTTTCCTTTATAATTTATAAAAATTTCAACACATTCAGTTTCACTGATTTTTCTCACAATAAACGTAAAAATTTAAATTAATAATATCGTTTGAGGTTTAAGCTCGAACCAATGTTGAAAGATTGTCAATTTGCAATCAAACCGTCAGCGAACCGAACTTCATAACACGGTTAGAGATTTGGCGAACCGTTGAGTATGGGCTGTGACAAAAATTCAGTACCGTTTTTACGCGAAAATGGAACGGTTACGTAAAACAGCCGACCGAAGCTTCAACGGTACCTCGCAAAAAAAGCCTCTATTCAGCTATTCAAGATTTTTCAAAATCGGTTAAGAAATGACTGAGTAATTTTTCCCAATTTTTTAACTAAATATAGCCATATTTGTTGTGACGTCATCGAAATCGATAAAAAAATCAATCCATTCAAACAAAACTTGTAATAAAATAAACCAATTCAGTGAAAACCGCATATTTCTATCTAGAACCGTTTAGAAGTTATATAGACAGTTAAAATTGGGGAAAATATAAGCACCTGGTACATTGCTAAGTCAATTGATGATAGGGTGCAAACTGATATTATTTATACAGACGTCTCAAGAGCCTTTGATAGACTTGAACCATGGTATCTCACTTCAAAGCTCACCCTTCTTGGATTATTTCCCTCTCTTATTACTATGTTTCAGTCATACTTAGTCGAGAAAAGTACGTGCTGCTGAATGGCTTCAATGCCATTGAATATACAGCTTCTTCTGCTATACCCCAAGGTTCAAACTTTTGACCATTGTTATTTAATATTTTCGTCAATGACATTGGCGATGTTATTGATGACAACTACTTAGTATATGCCGATGACTTAAAATTATACAGCCGCGTTACAAATACTGAGGACTGCGAAAACCTTTCAGAAAACTTGTATCGAGTTGTTGAATGGTGCCAGAAAAATAATTTAACACTTAACCCCACTAAATGTAATGTCAAAAGTGAGATCAACATTAAAGTTTGTTATACTCCATAAAATGTAGCCTGATCTTAACTAAAATCACATCTACAAAATGGTGGTTGAATTTGACAGTACAAAGTTGCGAAAATAATCTAAATATAAATTTATGAAATTTAGTGTAAAAAATGGGGTACCTGAAGGTCAACGATAAATACATTAAAAACTGAGATAATACAAAACCTTGGGATTTAAGATCAAATAGTTACAAACAAGATTGTAGTAAGAGATTGAGTACAGTTACAGGAAACGACCATAGTGTGCGAAAAAGAAGAAGAAGAGAGGAAAGATGAACAGAAACAGTCGAAATGAGAAAGAAGTCTACGTAAAATGTAGCGAGTTAAAATAAAATGAAGGACATTTGGCATAAAAGGGGTTAGTAAACTTAAGGGAAGATAAATAAGCCAACGAAGACGAGGCGGTCAACTATTTATATTTACTTTATTAAAAGAAGTCCTGACTATCTAAATCTAGCCTGTGTATTCGTCCTAATCGGCTTTTATTGGACGTTAACTTGAAACTTTGATTATTTATCACTTTAGAGTGTAGACGTTACAAATGAAAGTTACAGGTTCAAATCCTGATATATCTTTTTTTTTACGAAATAAATGAAAGTTGTATTTTCTTTTCTTTTAATACACAGGCTAGATTTAGATAGTCAAGACTTCTTCGAAGAAGGTGGGGGAATGCTGTTATAGGCGAAAGATAGATAGTAACGGAAATAATCAAATAAGATCCTTGGAAGTTATCTAGTAAGAAAATGTGGTTGTCTTTAGGTCTCAACTGTTCATTAAGGCACGTCGCTGAGTTATGGTGTAAACAGTTTTAGGGTAAATACTAGTGTACTGAAACTTTCACATAGCCTTCTTATAAAGATGCGCTTTTTTAAATCCTGTTTAAATTGGAAATTACCTGCCACAATATTTAAATAAGATTGTTACCGTACCAATGATGCTAAAATGTTTCTGCGTATATAACTAATTGCAGCTATCAATCTCCATTAAGTCCCTCTTCTCACAAACCTTGATTTTAGGGATTTACTCTTAGGGGAATTTTAGATTTATTTAACAGTAGGGTAATTTTTATTATATAGGTATATATAAAGACCAGAGTTCAGTTGGATAAGGTGCTTAAAGTTGTAATTATAATATTGGATAAATTTCACTGAAATATTAACCAGAATTTGCAAAAGAAAACATTTTTCTTTTAAAATTAAAAATATTCACCATTCGGGCCAGTACAGTATTTTTTACTATTCCATTTGCGTAAGAGACGTGTGCAAAAAGTACAGCTTGTAAAAAATAATTCACCCCATCCTTCTGTTGATAAGGACACCTGTCTCTCTCTCTCTCTCTCTCTAAGCACTATAATATTAATAAGGGTGACAAGTACCGATGTAACCGAACAACTCGATTTTCATACTAGACAAAAAATAAAACCCCCCTTACAAATAATCTTTTGGCGCTAGAAATAGTTTTAGACCACATCATTATCTTTTATCTTATCATCTCTCGCAGGGTTCAGTTGAAATAAAATGTCTTGGCATAATAGAAAAGCACCCTAAAATTATAACACTAAATTTTTTTGAGGTTGTAAAAAATGTAAATAATTAATGATTTTGTTTAATAATAGATGGATAAATAAATAGCTCTTACAGTTCATTTAAATGAGTTATATGTGTTCCTTCGATCTGATGATGGTTGATGTCTAAACGTCGACCGCCTAGTAATTATTCCAAACTTATATCGATTTTTAATCATGTTTGTTCAAATATTAACAATATAAAATGCTATTTTAGTGTGAAATAATTTTGTAATAATTTCATAATTCGGAACTGCTTTGATTTAGTAAATTTGAGTGTGATTTAAATAAAGTTATCAAATCGCCAAATCTTTGTCCCAAGTCAAAAAGATAACTGCTTCGTAAAATAAATGTTTACAGATAGCAAATATAAAACCGGTATTCTTTACATCTACAATTTTTTTAATTACCTCCAAAGTTTCGAACTACATGGAGGATATTTTAAACTTAAAAAAAACATCTTTTATATTTGTTTGAATAAAAAGCATATAACTTTAAGATTAAACCAATACCTATAATATTGTAAACGAAACATATTTGTTTGACTTGTTTGTATCTCTGTGATTAAAATTCTCATCTGATATTTCTATTTGCAATTTTTGTAACGACTACGATACTTGTTTTTATTATGGCGGCCAGTTTGAGAACTTTAACCTCGTCCATGAAGTTGTTATCTATAAAAAAAACCTTAGCCATTAAGATAGCTCTCCGGCTATTTGGCAATTTATGGGAGAGTCGATGGGCTATTAGCTGAACATCTTTCACTCGATATGGTTGTTTCATTGTTCCACGTTTCTAAACGACCATTGTTTTCGTTCATGTTGCATACAGGATAATAGTATTGTTAAGTTTAGCGTCAAAAATCTGTGTGCCCTGTTGTTTTCATGCACGTACATCACTCGAGATAAGAAGTTACCTCATTCTTCTATTTTTGTTATAATCCAAAAAATTTGAAAAATAATTGTTTAAAATGTGTGAAAAAATTATTTCACATCAAGATATTTCAGGGGGTTATTTAATATCAAGATGTTCTTTTTTCCTTTTTTAAACCATGATTTGTTGCCCCTAAAAGTATTACATCACATTTTGCGGAAAACACAGTTTATTAAAAAAATTTTTTTTAATGTAATCTTTTGAAGTATAAACAAAAATATATGAAATACATTCATAGTGTAATAAAATCAGTTAGTACTTTTTGGCTACAAAATTTATAATTTATTTTTACCAGGTTTATTAAAAAGAAAGGTTTAGTTAAATAAATTGTAGTTTTGTGGAATTTTTCTTTATTCTTTATCTTACAGCAACATACTGACGCCTATAACAAAACAGCGAATCCACGATCTTGAAAATAAAATACATAATAAATAAATGAAATTTTTTAAAATCTAACTCATAAAAATTAACAAAAATACTTCCGGTACTTTCATACATTTTCAGTACAGTACTGTATTTAAGCGGAGTATCAAAAGACCTCAATATAACAATATGTTTGAAAATATCGAATATATGGTTAAAATAAAAGTTTTTTAATAACATTATACGAGACATCATTCTTAGAACCCCACACTGTTTTTATTAATTAGTCTAATACCAAAATAAAACGAGTGACTAAACAGTTAAAATAGTGACGAAAATATAAAACAATTTCAAAGTGATGTTAATGTTTTTACCAGAATTAAAGATGACATCATGGTGTGGAAGTGAACAACAATAGACATGAACTTATTAAGGAGTCAGACATGACTAAAATATGAACGGAATATATGTAATAGTACAGTTAAAAAGCAAAAAATGGTATGCTTTATTTTAGCAGTGTAAATATAACTTGCAGAAATTATTATTGGAAATAACAATAACAATCTTTGTCAAAGCGACTATCTATAATTATCATTTTTGTGTTATTTTAAAGTTTTAAAATAAAAATATAAAGTACATAATTACAATACTCATAGTTATTCTATATTCAATAATAAATGCATCAGTAATAAAAACGCTGACTAAAGTTCATTTTTTAGCTCCGTTGATAACATGTTTAATGAAAAATTTGATTTCTTCTAAATAATATATCAAATATTTAATATTGATATTAAGAGGTGCCAATACCATATGTTATCTTGCCTGAAATCGTTTTTGGACGAGCGCTCCGTTAATATTAAAGATAGGAAGCTGCGGTTTTCACCAATCGATTCTGTAGTTAATTCTTTAAAGCGCGTCTGTGGCACTTTTTTTAAAATAATTTTAGTAAAATTGATACGACCATCAACTTTTTTCTCTAGACAAATTTAGAAAATGTAGCACAGACGCGCTCTTCTCATAAATATTTTAAATATCATGAAAAAAACCGCATATTTTTAGTTGCTATATTAAGCGAGTTCTCGCCCAAATACGAATATTATGTTATTAAATAAAAAAAATTTTTTTACATCCAATTTAGTAGAATGCAAGCACATTTTTCTTGGATAATTCTGTAACCGGCAAATACAAAAGTCACGTGGTGTGTGGGCCTCTTAATAGTTCCCTGATATTGGGGTACTTTTTCACTAATAATTTTATAAATAAGGATGATTATTAAGAGGCATTAATACCATATGTTATCTTAAAACAGCCTACTTAGATTTTTACCAAAAATGTGTTTTTTATAAATAACTTTTAAACGGCGAAAAATGGGTAGAGAGAGTAAACGGGAAAGTTGAAGGGAATAAAATTCAGTATCCATTGATAAAAAAATTGAAAAAACCTCAGTGGAAATTTTTGGAATGTAAAATTTATTTTAGACCTCCCTGTATAAAATAAAAATGTTGAGTCTATTGTCTTTGTACATGGATAATTTTAAAGCTGTAGCGTTAAATCTGAAAATATTGCGATTTTTTTAAAAGGGATCTGAAATTCAAATATTTTTGGGAAAAAGCTAATTTACGAGGCAACTGAAATTTATATTTTTAAGTCTGTAGAAAAGTTTAATAAATTAAGTTAAAATTAGTCGAACGCTTTCGGCTATATTGCCATCTTCGAGACTCTGATAATACATACATATACCTAAGTATACATTGTTAATTAAATTGAGTAAGGAAAAGAACTTACTCGTCAAAAAAGTGAGAAAACTTGTAAAGAAAAAACACAATTCGTAAAGAAAACCGGATTTGGCGAACTTTAGTATTTTGAAAATAAAAATCATGTTAAAGTTTTTACAACATGCGGTTAGTAAAATTTGAAGTTGACAAGTTAGTACATTTAAAATAACGGTAAAAGGTCGGGAAACGCCGCACTTGACGAGACCACTTGTCCCCTACATATTTTGGGGTCGCTGATTACGAAAATGAAGGTTAAAACTAGCAGCAATGGTTGGAACACCCCTAAAATTGCAAAAAACACCTAAATAGGGATGTTTTTCAACTGCACTTGTTATTTTGCAAACTAACTCATCTCATATGTTTTTTGGGTCGCTGATTTCGAAAATCGGGGTGTCGAGACTGGAAAATTTGTGTGACACCCCCCAAGACCTTGGTACTTTTTGTTCAAAAATTAAAATTAATTTGAAGTGTGCTGGATAGCGACCCAAAAAACATATAAGATGACTTGGTTCGCGAAACACCGTGACTGGTCATTTTTCACCAAAATCCACCGGTTGGGAGGGGTGTTTCTGGTATGTGCGGGGTGTCACACAAATTTTCCAGTCTCGACACCTCGATTTTCGAAATCAGCGGCCCAAAAAACATATGAGATGAGTTAGTTTGCAAAACAACAAGTACAGTCGAAAAACACCCCTGCTGAAATGTCCTAAGTGACATTGAAGATTGATTGACATTTTTTATAAAAAAGAAGAAAAGTGAGTATCCTACCTAAGTGTTTGAAGACGCGAGAGTGACTACCTATCACGAACCTCCGAGACCTTTGAAACGGTATGAATTTATTGTTGTTTAAGTGAAGCTTATTTTCTCCGGGATGGCTGGGAGATTTACAAAAAAAAATTAGGAGTGTGTAGGCCTAGTTCACTAATGGACCACCCTGTATACATGAAAATAATTTTAAAATGTTTGCTTTTAACCACCTTTAATAGATGCCTTTCAAATAAATATGTAAGTTTTATACAATAAGAGATAGAATTACGACAGAGGTTTGCCGGACCCTGTACAATAAATGGGTTTAAAAATAGCCCTTATATACTCTCTTCAATACGTGTTTTTCTTTATATTAATTTAACAGCTTCAACGTTATTTGGTCCTTCGATAATTAGTCGACTGCCGTAGTAAATTTTCCAAATATTTATCGATTCTTAATTATATTTGTTCAATATGTGTATTATTTAAATTATGCAATTATAAATCTGGTTCTTCGATATTAAATTATTGCTATAAGTATAGTTAGCATCACCTTCCATACAATTATAGAGAGTCTTGCTTATCTAATTTGTATACTCGCATTTAATGATCAACATTGATTCAGCCGGTGTATTTACTGTAACATACATTGGCTTGATGGAAACATAATTTATATATTTGTTATTTTAAAGAAGAAATCATTAACAAGTTAAAATAATTAAAATGTGGTTTTATAATTCAATTAAAAATAATCATTTGTAACCATTGAGATACATTTTGTTGCAATTCTACTAGAACTTTACCTTTTCACCAAACAAGTATGCAAAATGAATTTACAAAATACAACAACTAGAGAACAAACATAAATAGATTTTAGTTTAAAGAATTAAAATTATTATTTTGACTATTTATTTACTTTCAATCTGTTTTTTAAATTAGGATAAACTTAATAAATTTAAGAATAGTGGATACAAACATGTTTTACATGTTACACTACGTGCGTACTATACGTGTCACATATCATTTAAAATTATATGAAATTGACGAATTTTTATTGGTTCAAAGCCTACTTTCACAAAATAATATGCGTGCTTTAATTTTATATGGAGAAACTTAATACTATATTAAATTCAGGTTGCGTCGTTCCATTACAAACATTCCATTTATTTATTGTATTATTGTTCAAAAAATTGGATAAAATCTTTGATCAAAAATAATGAAATAGATGCTGAATCTTAAAAACGAGAGATAAATAGAATAAAACGGAGTTTTTTGCAATCGTTTATCTCGATAATGGTTTGATATCGAAATATAAATAATTAAACAAAATCAATCTGAAAAGTTGAAAAATGTAAAAATTTAAAAGAACTTTTATTTTTTCATAGTAGGCATACAAAATTTGACTCTGAGAAGCTCTGTATTATTAGAGTTCGGAATAGGAAAAATAGCATTCACAAAAATAAAACAATGGGCAGGTTCGACATATTTTTTTTTAACTGAAATCAAGAGATTTTGTTATTTAAAAACGATCAAAAAAAATTTGAGCGCAAAATATTAATATTTACGTCCGCTGTAAGCATTTTAAAATGAATGAAGGATCGGCGAGAGGCTGTAAAACTTACCTGTGCGCGAGACTAGACCGTGTGACGTCAGTAGCCATGAACGCTTCGCTCCAGGCCCGCTGCTGCGCTGCATTCACGATACACACACAATTTAGTGGCGAATCCAAAAATGTAACAAAAATAATTTTAAAATGTGCCTTATTGTCGGACCTATCGTTTAAAAAAACAATCAAGTCGAAAGCTTGGATAGAAAAAAAGTTATGGAGTATGCACGCACCATTTGGACACCCTGTAACTGTTTTCTGCAATTGATAATGGATAAATTTTAATTAAAATTGATATAACATTACTACTTGCATGAAGTAACAACTGGATCATTTAAAAAACTAAGTGTTTTTATAGACTAATTTTAATCATAACCGGTTATACTATTTGATTTTTTTAATGGTGTACATTGTCAGTGCATTACAAATTTACGCGACATGATTTCGTTGAAATTAAGTTGCGGCTGGATCGTAGACAGTAGAAAATTAATGCACCGCTCCATAAGATGATTACAAAGGGGGATGGAAATTCGAAGTGAAATTATGTAAATTTTATTGCGGATTTATATTGTATCGTTTAATCGTTACTCCAGACAGCGATGATGCACGCGTACTGTTATAGAATGATTTTAATGGTTACGAAGGTTATAAAATTTTTATATAGACTTTCGAATTTATTTTACGACTTGTAAATTGATCGAATGGACGATAAAAGAAATAAAAATCTGATTAGTGATATGTTTTACTTGAAAGTAAGGTGATGGTTAAAAAAATATATTACTATTATTATTAAATAAAAATTTTTATTTTTCTTAAAAACGATTAAAAGCTTGTATTTTTATTAATAACTACATCTAAATTGTACAGTAAATAGTCAAGCAGTCAACGATTATTATATATAACTTCATAAAACCCATGAAGACTAATTCGTGATATTTGATGTTTGATAATTTTAATATTCTAAAGTGGATAAATTTCATGTAAATGTATCCAGAATAAATTCTAACCTAACCTAACATCACATTTACCAATTTTAAATTAAAAAATATATATTCTATACTGCAAACTCAAAGTCTGCCTCAGGTTGTACTTTTTTCTTGCTTAGATTTGCCTGGGTCTAAAATTTTTATAACTATGTAATAATCTTTTGTTATACTGTGCGCTCTGTCTAAACGAAAACAGAAAAACAAATTCGTTAAAAAAAAATTGTCAGAGGCATGATCCCGGAGACAGGAAGATTATTTCCCGCCAAATTGCCGTATTCATAGGTACCAAAGTTTTTTCTATAGATTTAAATCTGAATTATTTAACATTTTTATGTGACTTATCAAATTTACTATTTCTCTAGAGAAATAGTCGCTGATATTTGATTCCGATTGGTCTGAGATTTAAAAATTGTGACAATTCTTTGGTTGATATAAAACATTTGTGGAATTATATACAACGTTCTTAATATTTTTTTTATTTGTCAGTTTCTCTTTGGCTGCATTTATGTTTCGTATTATTTTTTTGACGATATCTGGAACCACACAATTACTAAAAAATATAATCAATGTAGAAAACATTTTTTCTGTCTATAACAATAGGTCTTTTTCATTTTTTTTCTATAAATATCATTTATAAAATTTATAATAAATATACCCTCGACCGGGATGGGTTATGAATATGTGGTTAGCTGTTTGGGTCGCGGCCCAGCCGGGCTATATCTACCTTTCTACCTGATCGGATTAGCAGTGACGGGTTACGCCCCCGCGGACATCCCATCTTCCTACCGAATGATTAGAGGCATTTTTTTTGAAAAACTTCTCAAAGACCGTTTCATTTCGGTAAACTGTCAAAAAGTCTTATCTCTTAACCTCATATCACTTTCAATGTGCTTTTTTTTATTTATTTTTTTATTTTAAATAGTTCAGAAAAATGGAAGAAATCTTGGCAACTAATTTTACGAAAATTTCTGCTTATTGACAATGAAAAGCAATCATAAGTAATTGATTATTATATTCTGAACGTTTCTTTAAATTATTTTGGATGATGTATTTGCGTAGCAATATCTTCAACAACTGACAGAAATTGAAGATAGTCAAAATTCAGTGGTTCAGATAAACAATTGCCAAATGGCGAATTTGTTACCACAAATAAAGTTTGGACTACCTCCAGAACCCAGACAGAGAGTGATAAAGTGGCCACAATGTATTTTTTAGCTCTACGAAAAAAACTAAATTACAAATTTTCTGATAAATGTACAGCCAAAAATTCTCTCTGGTTAGAAATTGCACAAAATATGAATGTAGCTGGTTTTTTGACAAAATTCACAACACCTATTTTAAATTGTATTTTTGGCGGTTTTAGAATGACAATTGACGTGCACGTGACGTTTTAAAATGTAACATTTTTTCGGTTCATAAAAGTAGTGACGTCACTGTTTTAAAATTGTCATTGAAACTGTTTCGTCAAAAAAAAATGCTTTAGGACATTATTGAACATAGTAAATACACGTAATTTAAAATCACGCAAATTAAAAGGTTGTACAAAACGATAAATCTAAAAATAAATACAAATTGATTAAATGTGACAAACGTCTTCTCTTCCAATCACCCAGTGGCGGGTCTCTATGAAGGGCTTAACTTCAATATTGTTTCATGGTTTTTATTTTTTTTGTTCTAGTATATTTTTAGAAATTACTTACTTAGAAGTTTTCCTGCATTTTTTTTTATTTGCAGCAAACTTTATTATAACGAATAAAAATACATCACAACAATTCTAAACGATCGGTTTATATTTCATGATAAATTAGAGTATGGAAGTTTCTTACTCAAATGTAGTCAATTTGTAATTTTTTACTCGCCTTTTTCATGAGATACACAGTCTAGAGGGTGGGAGGTTACAGTTGTTAATTATAAAAAAAGTACAGATTCCCTCTTGATTTGAAAAATATCAATAAAAATATATCAAGCGTACAATATAATATAATATTAGATATTTTCCGGAAAATCTAGAATTATGGAGAAAGACGAACAATATTGTCTTTGTTTGCTTGAGGGATGAGTACAAACAAATATTTCAATTCAGTAAAGGATTTTAGCTAGTACTCCGTTATTACTTCCCTTGTAATATTTCCAGATTATTCTTATTTGTTACAGATTTATGTTCGTTCAATTTGAAATATAAAAATATTGAGATCTATCCAAGAACTACATCAATTAACTTTTTACGCTGTAAGAGATTCCTCATACAAAATTGCATGTACTGTATAACAAAAACCGTAGTTTCTTTACTTCGTTATCAATATACCCACCACGAAACACAACATAGCGTCTACCGTACCAATAAAAAATAAATTAGCGGTTTCTAATTCAGTGAACTGAAAATTACAGCGTCCGTTTTGCTGGTTTGTCTTATTGAAATAAGGACCCATAAAAAAATTGCGCAAGAATAGGAAGCATTGTCCTCCTCGGTATTTTCTACACATCGATAGCTGCTTGTTTAGTTATTTTTATTTGCGGTTATAACAATCAAAAATATTTTAGCAAATACTGATTATATTTTCTTATAACGAATATCATTCTGATGTGTTTTCCAAAAGTGTTTTTTATGCCAAGTTATTTGTCAATGTTTATTGTTGGTGTTTGTCTGTTTTGTTTTCTTAGAAAAGTGCTAAATGAAGTTTGCCAAAAAAATTTTTTACATACTAATGTTATTAGTTTTACAGTTTCACAGAATTCTTATATTATTATTTATTATTCAGTGACTGTATTTTATAGTAAATTCTATAATATTTTATTTATACTGCTTCCTCAAAAAGCCGGAAAAATGCATAATCTCATCAGGCTTTAAATATACTACATTCCAGGGTTTCATATATTGCGGTTTGTTGATTTTTAGTAAATCCGAGCTAAAAATATATATATTGTGAATATTTGCCAAATTTCTGTGAGCTCACTGCACGAATTTCATTTCTTGTTTAAATAAACATTTCAAACTACATGATGTAAATATTTTCGTGAATATTATCATCGCGATTCGCATAATTGAACTTTGCAATCTGATTCTCATAGCTATTTGTCGGTTTTTATATTTTAACTATTTATTTTTATTCTACTGTGAGTCATATTTATAATAGGCGTGAAAAAATAATTATTATTTATAAAATTATTACACACTAACATTTCATACCTTTTAACAATCATTTTTTATTTGGTTTAAAAAAATGTGTTTGGAATTAATTAAAATATAAAGAAAATATTGAAAATGCAATGTGGCTTTTAAGCTGTTGAAAGTGTTACCGGTTGGTTAGTAGAAATCTATAAAAGTCTAATTATTCTCTGGTATAAGGTACAATGAGTATTAAGGTGCAATAAGTATTCAAATAAAATTTTAAATGAGTTTCAAATTCGGATTTTTATAAGTTTTTTTTACCAAATATGTCACACAAAGTTCCAGTAGATAAATATTCTGTAAGTAATGACAATGACGTTTAAATTGTGACAATTTGTATAAGAAATGAACTTGTAAAATTTTATTCAAAAGTCATTGGCTTTACTCACTGAATATTTAAATTTTTTAAACGTACTGAACATTCTATATAGTAACAGAAAGTCTACGTGATATAAAAGCACACAATTTGCTTCTAAATTAAAATTAGTAACAAAAATAAACCATTAAATGAGTCATATATCCTTTTATTGACCAATATCAGATATTTCGCGAATTACGAACATTAATATTGTATAGTCGTAAATTTTAGACGTTTCCCATCTGTTTTAATCAACGACTATGCAATAAATTAATATTGATTTATAATATTTTATCTAATCAGGTTATGTATGCTATTTTTTTAAACGAAAAATGCATTTGCGAATAATTGTCAATTTATAAACGGAGATAAGCACCAATCAGGAATTTTCAGGAATTTTGGAAAGATGGTAAATGATTTAAGTTTAATAACAGAAAACAAATAATGAATATTAAAATTGACCTAAAAAAGTCATACAGTGGTTTGCACCAATCAGAAATTAACTTATAATTAAGTAATCTCTAGTTAATGTTAACTAATAATTAAATCTGAAATGCTTTGCACCGAAGAGCATAATTTGTTGGTTACGTTATTAAAGATTAGCATTTAAATATGTACGTTGGTAGTCGTGAAATTTAGTGTCTTTAACCTTTTTTCTGTCTGTCAGATATTTTATGAATTTGTTTTTGTTTGGGTCGTTTTCCGTTTCTAAATATGTTGATAGCTTTTGATATGGTCTTTTATAATTTGCGTGCTGTTGCCAAGTTTTATTCCTTCAAAATGAATATTCATAAACCCTCGCCACCAGTAAAGCGTCAAAGATCCCTAAATTTTACTAATGAGGAAAAAAATAATTTACTTCATTCTATAAAAAAATACAAGCATGTTATTGAAAATAAAGACTTTGAAATCATTTTGAAAAGCCATTAGAAGTTCTTGAACTGTTTCTTTCGAAAGCTGAAACATTTTTCGAATTGTAGAATTATCCACTTGATTAAATTGGCCCTTTCATAGATTTGCCTAGGAACGCAATGTTCTATTGATTCCGATATATTTGGTTCTAACTCATTGTCATCTATTTCGATATCGTTAATAAAATTTATCATGTCTATTGTCGGCGCATTCATTTTATTAATTTTGAAGTTGACAACTTTAATAAATAGGTTATAAAACCACTAATCCTCACTTCTTCATAGGATTAACTTTAATTAATAGTTATCACTTTAATTAATACTTAATATATCCGTGCAAAGTTAATTTGTGAATAAGTGGTAATTAACTTTAACTGCCACTTTAATCTCACCGGTGCAAACCACCAATAGTTATTTAGTTTAGTATATATAGATAATATAGGAAATATTAAGCTTTACATAAGAACTTAGTAAATGGATCAAGGAGGTCTGAAGTCTGAATCTGATTTAGTGGTGTTATGAGAAAGACTAGCATAAACTAGAATGTAAGTTAAAATTAGTAACTAAATTTTTAAATTTACAAAAATGTATGTAAAAAATAAATAAATCTAAGAAGAACGCTGATTGTGAATCCGTGAATATCAGATTACTTTTCCGCAAACCCGCTTCTTTTCTTTGTTAATATCATTTTTATATATAAAGAACTGTTATAAAACTTGGTATAAATTCGTATTTTTTTGTAATTTTTAAAAACAACTTAAGGTCTCAAAAATTATTTCATGTATATGAAAATGATCATTTTTCCACCGGATGCTATGCATGAAAGCGTTATTTTTTTACTCTAGAAATGAAATGTGTTCACTTCTAGAGGTAAAAATGAAACGAATAATGAGAGTTAATAAGACCATTAAACATAGTTGAACTCATCGACATATACTAATACTAATGGAAAATGGACAGCGGTGAGAATTGATTGTGGTACTTGAGCGATAAAAATGATATTTCGGACCATCTCTATCTCTCTCAAAGTTTTTTTTCGTTATTTAAATTTTCATCCCATATGATTATTTTAATTTATGGTAGTTTTTCCTGTCACTATAGCTGGAGGGCAATGGCAAATAATTTATTTATTTGTTACAGTGCTCTACAGGATACACTCAATTACAGAGCAGAAAAATAGAAGTAAAAATAACTTTATAAATATAAATGTATAAATTTAAATAGACGTATTTAAAAAAATATATAAGAAAACAAGTTAATCACTATTGTTTCACGTAAAGAATATTTCAAAATATTGATAGTAAATGTATATAAAAAATATCAATTTATTCGATCTTTTTTCCGTCAATTTTACATTTAAGGATTTTGATTGTGATAATAGTTTTTTTCGTATATTATCGATTCGACCACCAAAATATCGGTATCGACAATTAAAATATCGGCAAAAAAATCCATATCCTCCGATCACTACTAGAAATTATGTCTTTATTTCATCTTGTCCAGTAAATCTACTTCCCCGGTACTCATTTGCGGCCGGTAAATGGAACATTACAGTATCAGGTACTGTAATGTTGTTGCCATGCAACATTGATTTGATTTTAGAAACCTTCATTTCAAACGCAAATATTTTTTAATTCACAGTGACAGGCAATTAGCAATCATATGTAACTATGAAAATCAATGGCTCAATTGCAATGTCAAATGATAATGTCAAATTTATGAACTATTTTTTTTTAAATTTTAATCAACTCGTTAAGACAGGATGAAATAAAATAGAATACGTCGCCTCGGCCGTAAAACAACTCGTACTGTACAAATGATGAATATGATATTGATTAAATGATCAATGATATTGATAAAAGAGAATTCATTAAGTAACGCGTACTTTATATACGGGGATAATTTACTGGCCCCTCTTTCCAATAACCAATCAAGTTCACTAGACAACAGTCAAAGAGGAAATCGAGTGGTTTCTTTAGTTACCAAAAATGGTAACATCTAAATCGACTTTTGCAACGTTACAGATCTAGAAATGGTAACTTCCAAATTGACTTTTGAAATGTTTTAGAATGATTGCTGAATTTCACGGTGAATTAATTTTAAAGGTCTTTCACTTATATCAGCCACTGACAATGACCAATAAAACATAGATTTCTAGTGAGGGGGTAGATATTAACGCCGGCGCAATCCGGCCATGTATTTTAGGGGCGCAATTTTACATCGAAGCAATTCGGCCAATAAAAGTGCTTAAAAATTACGAGCACCATGCACTTTTACAGGAAAGTGCTTTAAATTCACAAGCAGCAAGCACTTTTTGAAAAATTTATTTATTGAAGTGAAAGTGTCTGTTGACTCATTTATAAAAATGGAGTAAGTCAAAAAAAAATACCTTTAGAGTAGGAATATAGGAACAAAAATAAAAAATTGAAATTTATTTCTGAACTTTTTAAATGTAAAAACAAAGCTATTTTTAGTATTTTTGAATATTAAATATTTGCGCGTGGACTAAATAAATATTTTATGAAACTTTTTTAATACACTAATGAAGACAATAAGCTACAGCAAGCGGCAACTACGAAAAGATTGCGCCAACTACGAAAAGATTGCGCATATCTCAAAATTCTTCGTACTCCGTCCAATAATGCGCGGCTTTATCTGTTCTTAGTTGGCGATTACTGTACCAATATCCAATTAGCTCGCTCAGTTATGAATAGGCGGTTATAGAGTTGACTGGGGTCACTAAAAATAGGAGGTGGTCAAGCTAAGGTGACCAACTATCGATTGCCGAAATCAGAGTTCCAAAATTCGAAACCGTTCTCGAGCTATCACTAAGACAAACAGACAGACATACAAACAGATAGATAGACGGATAATTGTAAAGTCAATAAGTACCTTCCGCTTTGCTTCGTTACTTAATACAACGTTTTTTTTGAGAATTATGGAACGAGATGTATATCATATTTGATGTAATATTGTTTTTGTCATATAATCAATTTTTTTCAAAATAGTCAAAACAGTTATTTTTTTTCAAATTATACACTAATATTTACTAGTATGTGAGTTTAAAAACGTTTGGAGCCTTTTGAAATGCTCGGGAGCCTTTTCGAGTGCTGTTGAGCCTTTTGAAGTGCGCGCGAGCACTTTTAACGAGCTCCAAGCACCAAACCCTGTGGTAACGTGTTTTAAGCACTTTCATTACTTAATACGTTTTTTTAAGAATTATGGAACGAGATGTATATCATATTTGATGTAATATTGTTTTTGTCATAATATCAATTTTTATACAAAATAGTCAAAGCAGTTATTTTTTTCAAATTATACACTAATATTTACTAGTGTGAGTTTAAAATGTTCATGAAAGTGCTTAGTGTCTGGCTCGCGAGCCTTTTTGGGTGCTCGCGAGCTTTTGAAGGGCTTGGGAGCCTTTTGAAGTACTCGGGAGCCTTTTCTGATGATCTCCAAGCACCAAGCAATTTGGTAACGCGTTTTAAGCACTAAGCTCCGATTTTAAAAAGTGCTCCCGAGCACAAAATCGCTTAGAGTGCTTAGTAAAGCACTAAGCACAGTACTTAGGGACAGCTCTATATTACTTTGATCTTGACCTTGTCGCCGGCAAACGTGAACACATACGACGGCTAAACGGCAACTAGTTTCGGCTAATTAGCCATCATCAGGCCATGTAAGTAACAAGAAGTAATTGAATTCAAAATTGCACAAATTGCATAAAGATGATGCGCATCAGAAAAGGTGGTGGAGTTTATAGGGATAAAATACGGAAAGGAACAAATTTTTAGGGGTACATGAAATAACATGAAAGGTAGAGAACAGAGGGAATTAAAAAATGTTGAAAACTGATGTTTAAAACGCAGTTAATTGAGTTTGAAACTCAACATAATGTTTAAATTTATTGAGGGATGGGAGCGTGATGTATATGTATGAAATAATATATATGAGTTTTTTTTTGAAGATTTACTATAATTTTCGAAATTTGGAAGAAAATTTTAGTTAAGGAATAAGTAAATGATAAGACAAAAGTGATTAAAAAAAAGACATGAAAAGTAATAAACAAAGACAGTTGTCATTGAATTTTTTTTCAGAAAATTGTCATTATATTATAACTTGTAAAATATATATGGAATGGATTTAGAAGAGATGGAATTATATACAAAAGTAAAACATTTATAATTTACTTTATCAAAATTTTTAAACAAAAATTAAAAAATATAAAAGAAGACATTTTTCAAATAGATGCAGAGCTGTTTAGGATTATGGAGAGAATATCGATAGAATAGTATGGATTAAGAAGATAATATAAAGATTTAAAAAAGGAGAAATCATTTTGTGTGGGAGTAATTTAAGAACAGAAAGTAGACATGATATAAAAAATGTATTTGTTTTGTTTAATTTTATTTAATGTTTTATAGAACACAACCCAAATAAGAGATTCAGTAAATCACTACAACATATAAAACAGTTGACGCAACTTACCATTATTCACTAGTGAATAATGAAGTCTTTATATTCACTGTGAATAATGGATATTGTTATTATTTAGTAAATTCATGAATAATGAAAAAATAATAGATTACTCGTGGATAAATAAATTTCCTTTAGTCCTGTATTTTAATAATAAAAAATAATAAACTGCTAAAATATAATAATTTTAATTTTCTCCAAAAAAAGATACTGTATTTATTTTTAAATCCAGATCCCTGTAGTATGAATTTAATTCTATAAAATATTAGCATGTACTTGTAACATAGAATAAAAATATATAAATTAATAGTCTCCTACACGTCTTCTTGTATATACCTAAGAAAATAAATCAAAGAAAATAACAAAGTTTACGGAATACGATCTGTGGTAACGTCGTGCTCGACTTAGCAACCATAAATTCAAGCTGGTTGGTGTCCACAGTCGCGGATGCTCGGTCACCAGTCAAGTGACAGTTATGGATTAGAGTGACACTCGAGGATTTATGTACTCCCCGCATTGTAGTTGTCCATTAGATAAAAGAGTAATTGTTGGTAAGTCTCGACTCGAGTAATTTCAGTCTAAGTGATTTTTCTCTTTCAGAATTAAGGAAATGCAATCTTCTGTTCGTTGCTTTATCCAATGTTATTTTGTAGTCTTGGATTATTTACTCTAAATAAATAAACAGTCTTATTCTAACATTTTAACCATTAAATCATAAGGGTATTCTGGTATTCAATAACGGACAGTTTTTTCTATGGGGTTTTTAATTTTTAGATTACATATTTTAACTACGGCATTATCAATCAAATTATAATCGTTCATTATTTCTTTGTTTCAACTATTCACTTATATTTCATTTACGCATTGGGTCACGAATATTACCAAAATTTCAAAAAGCTACAGGGTGTATCATGAGTAAACCGGGGTGCTATTTTCATAGTACCTCTTCTAACACAAAGTATTAATATTTGTGTCTACTACATAAAAACAACTATCATTTAAGAACACAACGTGTACCTTGTATACAGGGTGAGCCAAAAAATATGAAATGACCATTATTTAGTGATAATCTGTACATTTTTATATTCGTCTGATGTGTTCGTATACTCCCTAGCTAAAATAAAAAAATAATACTTAACATATTTACAGTGTGTTTTAAAAAGTACAAATTGTACAAAATTGCATTATTTTAAAAAGTTCGTCGGTGAAATTTGACATATTTTTTTATGCCATAAATGTGAGCTGTCCAATATATCCCCTAAATATGGACATATTTTAGTGACCAATAAAGTAAAACTTTCGGTACGATTTGTGTAAAGTTGTAAAAATCATAAACATTTTTTGTATTAATTACGTAAACAAAAATACAAAAAAAAAATTCGTACCAGGAATCTTCCGGATGAGTATCATACCCACTAGACCATACTGGAGCTTTGCCTGAAGCATTAAAATCAATTTTTAATTATTGAAGAACCAGAAAAGGATTTTTTCCACTATTCGAGTCCGGAAGGAAAATTTCTCTCCTAGTGGAGTTAATTTTTCACTATCTACTAGTAGAAGAAAAATTAAATGACATAAGAAAATGTTAATAAATTATTCCACTACTGGTATTAGAGGATGTCATTATTTTTGGTGTATTCGAGTGGGGATGATAAATCTCCTCCTACTAGCAGATAACTTTTCATTATTGACTAGTAGTAGACGTCAGAGGTAGGCGATCTTAGGAAATCTTTTCAATTAATTATACCCAACTTTCATTATGTTTTAAAAAATTATTATAAAAAATTCGACAGTAATAACTAAGGAAATGTCAAATCACTGTAAAAATGATTAAATGTTCTAATAGTAGAAATAATAGTATATAAACCACGGTAGAGAAGATTTTTCTCAGCTTTTCAACTTATTCTCTCGAGATACGATGTACAGAGTGTTTCATTTTTTTTTCTAGTTCATTCTTTGATCAGCCAATTGGAATGCACATGTTAAAATCAACTATTTCCTAACTCTATCTGCTTACATACTATTCACGTTGTGTTACATTTATACTGGGTGTACAAACATAAAGAATCAAAGCCATATTAATTCTTCACTCAACTAAATATTTTAATTACATTAATTAACCAGAAAATAAATTAAATTTTGTGTCATAGAAAAATTCGTACAAAACGTTTCAAAATTCTTTAAAGAATTATTATTAAAAAAATAGTCATAAAAACTTGCAATAATACTAAAACTTAAAAAATACTTTAAAAAATGTGTTGAAATTTTTTTTTTTCAAATCCTTGCAAAAACCACAAATCTTCCTTGAAACATTCAAGAATAAAGAAATTTAAAAAATCCTTGAAAATTCCTGTTAAAAATCCTTAAATATTGAAATTAAAAAATCCCAAAAAATTAAAATTTGTTGAAAAATCTTTGTTAAATCCTTGAAAAATCCACAAAACTTCCTTGAAAAACTGAAGAATGAAAAATTTTAAAAAATTCTTGAAAATTCCTTTTAAAGATCCTGAAATATTGAAATTAAAAAATCCATAAAATACCCTTAAAGAATTCTTGAAAAAATTTTGTCAAGTCTTAAAAAACTCATAAAAAATTAAAATTTCTAGTTCATTCTCTGATCATGTAAAATCAACTATTTGCTAACTGTATATGCTTACATACTATTCACGCTGTGTTTACATTTATACTGGGTGTACAAATACAAGGAACCAAAGCCAGATTAATTATGCACTCAACTAAATATTTTAATTACATTAATTAGGCAGAAAATAAATTAAGTTTTGTGTCAAGTGCGATTGATTTTATTTGAATTATAATTAATCTTTAACAGTAAATTACTTTTTATATGAAAAATCATTGAACCATCTTAGAAAAAATCGTAAAAAACGTTTCAAAATTCTTCAAAGAATTATTATTAAAAAACTTGAAAAAAATAGTCAAAAAAACTTGCAATAACACTAAACCTTTATAAAGTCCTTGAAAATTGCTTGAAAATCGTTAAGAAATATTTGAAAAATATTTAAAAAGTTAAAATCAGTTGAAAAATGTTTTGCAAAAACCACAAATCTTCCTTGAAACATTCAAGAATAAAAAAATTTAAAAAATTATTGAAAATTCCTTTTAAAAATCCTTAAATATTGAAATTAAAAAATCGGTAAAATATCCTTAAAGAATTCTTGAAAAAATCTTGTCAAGTTTAAAAAAAATTCCTAAAAAATTAAAATTTGTTGAAAAATATTTGTTAAGTCCTTGAAAAATCCACAAAACTTCATTGAAAACCGAAGAATGAAAAATTGTAAAAACCGTTGAACATTCTGTTTAAAAATCCTTAAATATTAAAATTAACAATCCATAAAATATCCTTTGAGAATCCTTGAAAAAATCTTGTCCAGTCTTAAAAAATTCCTAAAAATTTAAAATTTGTTGAAACATCTTTGCTAAATCCTTGTAAAATACACAAAACTTCCTTGAAAAACTAAAGAATGAAAAATTTAAAAAAATATCTTGAAAACTCCTTTTAAAAATCCTTAAATATTGAAATTAAAAAATCCATAAATTATCCTTAAAGAATTCTTGAAAAAATCTTGTCAATTTTTAAAAAGAAACCTAAAAAATTAAAGTTTGTTGAAAAATCTTTGTTAAATCCTTTGAAATATCCACGAAACTTCCTTGAAAAACTGAAGAATGAAAAATTAAAAAAATTTCTTCAAAATACCTTTTAAAAATCCTTAAATATTGAAATTAAAAAATCCATAAAATATCCCTAAAGAATTTTTGAAACAATCTTGTTTTAAAAAAATTCCTAAAAAATTAAAATTTGTTGAAAAATCTTTGATAAATCCTTTTAAAATCCACAAAACTTCCTTGAAAAACTGAAGAATGAATAATTTAAAAAAATTCTTGAAAATTCCTTTTAAAAATCCTTAAATATTGAAATTAAAAAATCGGTAAAATATCCTAAAAGAATTCTTGAAAAAATCTTGTCAAGTTTTAAAAAAAATAAATTAAAATTTGTTGAAAAATCTTTGTTAAATCCTTGAAAAATTCACAAAACTTCCTTGAAAATCTAAAGAATGAAAAATTTAAGAAAACTCTTGAAAATTCCTTTTAAAAATCCTTTAATATTGAAATTAAAAAATTCACAATTTATCCTAAAGAATCCTTGAAAAAACTCCTAAAAAATTAAAATTTCATTCTCTGATCAGTCAATTGAAATGCCCATGTTAAAATCAACTATTTGTTAACAGTATATGATGTATGCTTACATATTATTCACGTTCTGGTTACATTTATACTGGGTGTACAAACATAAAGAACCAAAGCCATATTAATTCTTCACTCAACTAAATATTTTAATTACATTAATTAGGCAAAAAATAAATTAAATTTTGTGTCAAGTGCTATTGTTTTTATTTGAATTGATAATTTATCTTTAATAGTAAATTACTTTTCAAGAAGTTCGAAAAAACAATTTATTACCCCACAATATTTTTTTTTCCCTTTGTCCTTATATAAAATGTTTAATTGTCCCAATGAATGAGTAAACATTTGATTTTAAGGATAATTTTGTAATATAGAAGAAGAGCTTTTAAATAAATTTTAAGTATTATTACTTTAATGGTGTAAAATTGTGTAATTTAAGTGGATTAAAAAAAAGGTATTTTTCATTTTAAAATTAAACTATTATAATACAACAATCTCCATTAATTACTAAATTCTGTCATCGTTAAAATACTTTTTAATTAATAATATTAATAAAAAACGCCCAGTTATTCTGACACCAAGGCACTCCTTTAGGGCTTTGCCCTCGAGGTGTGGAGAATTTACAGGATTATCAGGGAGCGGACAAACCTTTATGTGAGTTTAATGAGACTGTAAGGGGTGGATTTGTTACTGCCTTTTCGAAAGATTATTTTAAATAACAAGCTTTTTTATTACGGTTGTAAACTTTGACATAAACGAGGAGGTGGCGTTCAAAAAAGATCATGCAGGTCAAAACAAGGTTGTAAGGGTGAGCTAAATACTAATTTAGTTGAAATTTTTTAACAAAAATAATGATAAATGTTTGAAGTGCTCATCTCAAATGTCTATAATGGAAGCGAAACGTATACTATTGCCAATTCAATATTTGGTATTTAGAAATTCTATAATAATTATTAATTGATTTTTTTTTATTTCAGGTAAATTTTCTGCCAGTTATTTGCGTGCAAAATTGATGTAGTAAGTATATTATTTTATTACTGATTAGTTACATTTTCTGTAAGACCATCTATAATCCCTCAGGGCTTCATTCGAAGCGCACTTTTAAGCCTTCAATCCTATTTAAATTGGAAATTACCTGCCACAGTATGTAAATTATAAGAGTTTGCTACCGATGGTGGTAAAATGTTACTTCATTATTAACTAATAAGAACCATCAATCATCATTAAGTTCCCCTTTGTTATCTAAGGTTTACTCGTAGAGCAGTGAATTAAATATTGTTTGTACGATACTTTTTATTTTGGTTTGGACTAGAATACCTGATTAAGAATCATTCATGTTTAAATATTATCAAGATTTGCTATAATCCATTTTTGGGAATGAAATATAATAATTTACATGACATGCAATCAAATGAATCTTCTCATTTAAATATTAGTCATCGTTATGATGCACGAACAAAAAACCAATTTTTATTGATCATGAATATTAAATGATATTAAAGTAGACCATGAACTACAGAAATATACGATAGAGATTTATTTTTTTAAATTTACTCACGTTATTGACTATTTCACGTTCATAGCAACTAAAAAAATTTTCCGGAAATTTTTCTCCACCTTGTAGTAAAGGAGTATGAAATTACACTGGAAATTTTTTTGACGTATATAGTAAAATTACATTTACATTTACCATCAAAAACCGTCATTCCTAGTATTTTTTTAATATATCGGTGTGAAATTTTCTTACCGAATCCCCCACGTACTTGAATTAATTGCGGGAAATTTGTCTCGTACATGAATTTTTAAAGAAAATTCATGTAATCAAAAAATTTCCGGCAATAATTCATGCCCTAGGGAGATTATAAATGACAATTATGAAAAATTGTTTTTTAATGAAATTTGGTTGAGCGCTTTCGGTTGTTACATTAACAACTCAAGTCATTAAAAAATACCCCTTGAAATGGTATATTCTAAGGGTTACAACACTTTTTTTGTACTACTGGAGACATCCTTGTAATATTCCTGTTAAAATCCAAAGAAACAACGTAATTCACTTACATTGATCTTTCCATTTTGCTAGATATAAAATTTTCTTTATCCGAGTCTATTTACTTAAATTTTACACGAATTGTCGTTTCGATTTCTTTATAATTATCAAGTGCTCACTTTTGCAAAATTTATTAAAACAAAAACTAAATCAGATGGTGAAACAACGCTGATATTTAGTTTGGCCGAGACTACACAAACGTTAACCTGTGGATAATTTCAGAAATTACCCACACGTTAAAACATTAAAATTGGTTATTTTTACATAAAAAAAACACATCCTAACTAGGACTAACCAAACCAGTCGCGGCTAAAAACAGTACGAGTTATTAGTCTTGCATGAAGTTGGTCCTGAAATCTAACCTAATTTCCTAAATTGTTTTGTATTGTATTAAAAGCAGTCTGAACTATCTAAATCTAACATGTGTATTAAAAAAAAAAATATTTTATTAAAAGAAGTCTTGACTATCTAAATCTAGCCTGTGTTAGAAGAAAATTAAAAGGCCATGTGGGATTCGATCCCACTGCACCATTATATCACGCTGTTACTAGAGCTCATGCTTAAATTTGTTCAAACTTATTATTTAAGCGAATCACGTTTCACGTATGGGTAATTTCAAAAATTATCCACAGGTTAACGTGTGAATAGTCACAGTGATTTAGTTTCCGGAACAGAATCAGGATATGTTTACAGGTGTCGACTATCAAATTTTAAAAATGCTGTCCAAGGAAAAGATATCCTGCAATCTTTTAAAACAAGAATAGGCTATATGCACGGCCCTTTTGAGCACAAGCAATTCAACACCGACGCGTGGTCTGTTTACCGAAATAAATCGCGGAAATTTAGACTATTATATTAAATAGAATAATAAAATTAATTTTGATTAACTCAGACAACTCCAAATATAATTTATGGCAAATAAATATGAAAAAGATTATTAAAAAATATTTTATAGAATAAAAATCAAATTACATCTGGAGCTGTATAAAAAAATTTATCCACGACTAATGTATTATTTGTTCATTATACACGAGTTTACTAAATAATAATAATATCCATTATTCACTAGAGAATAATGATTTGTTTATTCACTGATTTTACTGATTTCTAGATATCAATTATTCAGTAGTAAATAATGATTATTCATTGGTTTAAATAAAGTTTTATAGTAGTTTTAGTAAAAATTATTTAATAGTCGTATTCTACTCGATAAAGGCTATTATTCACACGGGTGGTTTGCGTCACTCTTTCACTCGTGACGTAAACGCCAAACTCGTGATTAATAGCCATCATTATAGGCTCGTTGAATTATTTCCAACTTCTTCGCAGGCGGTTTTAACTCTTTGAAGAAGTTCTTCTCTAATATATTGTTCTCTTGAATATACTTTGAATTTTAAATATACCCAAATGTGGTAATCGCAGGAATTAAAATTTTGTAAATTTGGAGGCCACTTGTCAGGTCCACCCCTGCTTATGAACAAATCTGCGATTAGCTATAGGTTACTTTTTATTCTTCCAATGACAAGAAAATAACAAAATATGAAAATTTTTGAGGTTTCAATAATTTAAATTAAATGAATCTTAATTTATTTAGAAAAACGTATTTTTTTCAAAATGTATTTCGTTGAAAATACTAAAAATTTTATTTTTAGTTAAAATTTTTCTAGGTAGAATTAAATGCAGAAGTAGAAAAAACATAGTTGTCGACTCAATTTCATTTTCTCTTTTTTTAAATTTTAAATTTTCAAACAGAGTTTAAATATTTTGATATACACGATGTGAAGCCGAACCTGGGTTTCTACAAAGATTAATATGTCAATCTATTTATCAATTGAAGCTCAAAGCGTGTGTCGAATATAAAAAATTATACGGGGTGGTTTGTAAGTTATAGCTCATCAAAAAAATTAGGAAAAATTTATAAAACGTCCTGTATTTTCGTTATATAAGGTGTAAGACCCATTAAATATTGGGTTATTTAGGACTACCTTGGATGACATCTATCCACCCTTAAGGTATGTAAAAATGAAACACCCTGTATAATCAGAATATACAATTGCTTGATAAATATTTAATCGTTTTTCACAAATATTTATTCCGACTCAAAAATATTTATTTGTTTTCAGATGTTTTCCAAACATTCCCTAATTCTATTTTAAAAAGAATACATTTTCTTTTTGATATTGATTTAAACAACGATCATTTTTCATTCATATTCATCTTTTGTTATTAAACAAAGAAAACTGAAATTATTTGAAGTTAATATATTTATTCGAATAATTATCATCTAGATGAAAAATCTGAGTTGAACCTTCATTTCAAACACGTTAAATCATAATTGCCGAGACTTTATCGTATGCCTCTGACACATTTAATTAAATTAACAATATTTACCGATGACACTTGTATCAACCGAGTTTCTACAGCTAACAAGATAATTAAAATAATCATATATCTTTAAATTTGGATTATTCACTAATTGACAACGAAATCACCGTTTATAGTAACGTAAAATATAATTCCTCTTATAATTTAGTCCATGATCAGCTTTAACTTTAGTATGCAAGGGAAACTCATGGCTCATTAATATTCCATTCATCATTATCTTTCCATATGAATCTGTTCAGCGGGTGTTTCGATGTACCAGAAACAATGCACTATCTCGTTACGAATTCACTGCGTAACGCCATTTGGACCTTGATTTTTAATTGCACTATTGACGGTTTTAATGGCAGACCATTCACTCGCGTTTTTTGTGGTATCCAATAAAATACGGGTGTGTTCAAACAGTCAAATAGTATATATATATACCTATAGGTTGAGAAGTGAAATATTATTTACCCAGCACTTATCCTGAGTCACATAGATATAATATGAGAGGTCTATAATGGTCTTCTCAACCGAAGTATATAGATTTAACTTTCCCGGTCCCATCAAGTATAGTGAATATAGAGAACGACATAAATGTTGTACGATCGAGGGACCCCAGTCAGGAACTAAATTCCTTATGTGATAGTTATATACTTATAGGAGCTAATCTTAAATATTCTTGAATTACACAAGAATAAAAATAAATATCTAGAATGGTAATATCGTTTACAAAGATGGTTATCGTGTCATGGATTAATTCAGGAATGAGACAGGTATAATTCTGCTTTATTTCTTTTTATTTTTTAAAAATCTATTAACTTTCTGGATATTGCTTTTTCCCCAACTCATATCTGCATTTCTGATTGGTGGATTTTGCAGAATTCAAATATAATAAAATAGAAAGTTAAATATTTACGTTTGTTAAAATATGTGTACTCTGTCTCTGGAATGACAGACCGCTGCTCACAAATCCCTTCCGAACGACGGGTTAATAATTTTTTTCCAAAGTAATATCACCAATATTATAGTCCATAGGGCTATCCAAATTTATTACTAGGTTAAGTTGATTTAACATTAAATTATTTATGGTTTGTGCAGATCAAAATCTCATATAGATATTCTAAAAAGGCAACTTCTAAATAAATGTCTGTTAAAATTATAACGGTACGTTAATTTTATGAAACGATAACATGTAGTGATACTTCTTCTGAATTGCTTTTTTAATTATCTATCAAAATATCAAGTTTTAAGTATTTTTTAATTATACTATTACCTTCTACGATTCTTTCAAAAGCTTGTTAAGAGCAAACCAATGTTATTTCCTGATTATTGAGAATTATTAATTCATTAGTTTGAAAATCGACTTATTATTTATAAATATTTTTCCAATTAAGAACGAAACCTGTTTACCTTTAATTCGCGAATAATTGAAAAATTCGAAAATCGTGAGTGAATGGTATCTCATTTATTTTTCAATGGAGCAATTAACCGCCCAATAGAGTTTACGCAGCTAAATTATAATAACAAAATTATTTTTCTCATTTTATATGGAAATGGATTACTTAATTTGAAAAAAAATTAGAATCGTTGAATAGGATGGAGCTTTACAGCATAGCAACACCTTGGATTTTGCATTAATGTGGTTTATAATGTGATTTTTTCTGTATAAATATTGAAAATTGTTTAAATTTAAAAAAAAAACAATAGTAACATTGGGTTATAAACCGTTAAATGATGCTGTTATTATAATAATCTGTATTTTAATTAAAAAAATTCTTAATTTCAAAAATCAAAGGCGAGTTCAATGTTTTACGAATTATGAACATTTACAATTTTAAACAAGGAAATTAAATTATAGATATTAAACATTGACTGTATATATTACGTTGACGCGCCTTGCATGTGTTTGAGTTGTGCTCAATATTAGTTTTGTTCAGGGTTGCCAACTAGGCTTTGGCGATTTACTCTCTCGAACTTTTTTGGATTACTTACAAATTATTCACAACTTCAAAATATCAATAACAAGGCAGTTTTTTTGGAAAACCTATCGTATAGTAAATTATTAATACTACAATTTATTTGATGGTTTTTATTTTAAAAGTCTCACTACTGTACAATATTGCCAACCATCCTACTTGGCTTGGTTGTTACCGTATTGCCATAGGAAAAAAAGAAATTCCCCAAGCCCGAAACGTTCAAAATCAAAACGGGTATGTCGGTTTCTCTGCTCTTTCGCCATCTAACGAAAACCAGGGGTTACAATACAAGTTACAAAATATTAGATACAGTACTGTAGGGATCTTTCCAACGATCTTCACAAAAAAACACAAAGAAATAATAGTTGAATTGGGAGTTTGGAACCTTTGGTTTAATGGCCTTCTGATAACTCACATTTTACTCACAATTGCTCGTCGCTCACAAAATGGCAACAATGGGTTTGTTTTTAGAATGACCCATAACCGTTTCTAACTTAACAGCGCATGCGTACTGACTATTTTGCGTTCGTAGAAGAGTTGCTGATGGTTTCCAAATTTTAGTTTGGTGTTCGTAGTAACAAATGGAATGATTGCCAACTGATTGGGAACGGTTGGAAAATCCCTGACTAATCTTGGATTTTAAATCTAAGGCACGGCCTCGTGAAATATTTTTATTAACCTGCAGTTTGACACTTGTTTGGCTTTACATTTATATCTGTTTATCATTCGTCCATGCTTGTGTTAATTTGAATAGTTTATTGCTTGTTTATTTTTCATATTTAACTGGATTTTTTATATACCTAAAAAGTATATAGGCAAGATGCACTGCAAAATGACAAAATGTCGGATTGAGGTGTGAACAACAAATATTCTAACCGCACTTGCTCATTTTGATCTGTATGTTCTAACTGCATTTTATATTGGATTGAGAGTGATTAGGTTTTTTTTTTAGTTCATCGTTACCAGTTTCGGCCACTTCTATATTTCTTACTAATTTTTGAATATTGATTATTAGACACTGGAATTCAATTGCAATTAGTTTGATAAGTTTTTTCTTTGTTGTATAATCTTCTATGTATTATAGGCCTGATGATGGCATACTGCCGAAACTATTCGCCACCCTTTCATTATCAAGCAATGTAACTAAAAGCCCCCCTTTTTTAACAAAATTTTTATTAAATTTGGTACTAGATTTAGAAGTTAACTTCCTCATATTAATAATCGCAAATAATTTAGTTTGAATGGAAAACTTATGGAAACTGTAGAACTTAACCACTAAAAAATTATCACTTATTACAAAGTGTTTGCTGCAAGCAAACATATACTTTGATATACTTCAAGATATTCTTCCATTTCTTAACTACCTTGGGATTCTTCCAATTCTGTGCATTTTCTCATGGTATTAACAACACAAAATATCGTCCAAATATATTACTTTCAATGCATAAATGGCTTAAAATAATATAAAAAGTTCACTTTTCACACTTAAAAACTAACCCAGTTAGTTTATTGTTCACACCTCGAATCGTCTAAACACTCAAATAATAGATATCGCCCACTCCGTGATTTTTCGGAATAGTAAAACTCTAAATTTGAGGTTGGTACATTTGAAGTATTTTAAAATAAATGATTTCTAAAATGTTAGGTGATGCATTCCAGCGTTTCTTATGACGCTTTCTTTGATACTGACGATGACGAATACTCTGTGATGAATCTTCAACCGAAACACCGTAATAAAATTTTTCCGGCCAGCAGACTGTTGAAACAGATAGTAGAGAAGAATCCACAACCATAAAAAATGCGTTCGCAGATCATAAAAATCATTATAGATCACAAACCGTTCTAAATTGCGCATGCGCATTATAAAAGAATCACCAACGGTTGGAAACTGTCTACGAACAAACCTATTATTTATCAGAGACGACGTGTCAATGTTGCCAGGTTGCCAGGATTTTTATAAATATTTAAATGGAATTCCTCTTACATCGTCTAGACATTTTATCACCAGTTTATCTAGAAAACTAGCTATTTAACAAAAATGTATAAATTGTGCGATAGATGTTTTATTACAGCATTTTAAATATCGTAACCCCGTAAGAACGGTACTTCTATGACTTTGTCGTCTCTACGTAGTATATATGGTCGAAGGTATTAAATAAAGTTGTGACAGAGATGGATGAACTGACAGGTTAGATGTCATTATCATTAAGTAAGTTGTCAGAACTGTTTTTGTGATAGTTTATGATAAAGTTTGTTCAGTGACCGCTGATCCCTGCGTCATGAAATAACCTAATTTCAAAAAATTCAGTCAATTTGACATTCTATTGTGAAAGGTTATGTTTTTTCTTACGCTAGGTTTTCATAATAGGAATGATTTCTTGTGAACAAAAAACCGCTCTTTTACCTACGTAGGTACCTAAACAGAAACTTATTTCTCCACGCCCATGGTATTTAGATGTGCATGAAATCAATTTTGAAATTAACATATACACTGTATCCCGTTTGTCTTAATTCTCTTAACCGTTGAACAAGAAACTCCTAGAGCATCAGAAATTCTCTAAAACAGATAGTAGATATATACTATTTTCATATACTATTTACAATTTTATTGATACTTATTTTTCTACTTACCTCATAAACTGCACTCAAGGGCAAAAGAGTCGTTCCAGTATTTTTTTCCCGTTGGAAATAATCAATTAATTTCAATATTAACTGTTGTTCTTTTTCAACATATCGCGACAGTTTTTTAAAATGCGTAAATGTCAAATTATGTCAAAATCAAAACTGGCATAAAATTTAACTGATTGTTGAAGTTATTTAAGACATTCACTTTAGATGCAGATTGTCTGTCTCATCTGGTTTACATGAACAAACTTTAATATGATAATGGTTATTATATTTTACGATGTATGTTTCTTCTTAGATTTAAAAACATCAGGATAACATAAAATATGCGACAGTTATAGGTTTTCCATTCTCTAAGTGTACACAAACTAAAAAAAGATACTGAAACATACTATGGATACAATTTAAAATAATGTCGACACAACTATAATTTGTACTTAATATTTCTTTTGGATTTGATCCGGCTCCGTAAACACTGACATTGGTTTGTATGGTTGAACGAACAATATGAATCGAGCTTCATTTAATCTTGAGATTACTAGACATAGTAACAATATTATTTTGGGGCAATGGCCCAATAGTGTTTGTTGGTTGTGTCATCTGAGGCGGGCCCAACCGCCGTAAAATACAATTAGTTCGATGAACCCCCCTAGGCAGTCACTCTTGACTGCAGACGGTCTGCAGGTGGCACAGTCTTATTGCCAAATCTACGAGGGTACTATTGAAATTAATTGTTATTTAGGAAACGTACTTTTCTTATTTTTTATTTCATAAGGAAAACTGCTTGAAAAACAGTAATTTATAGTGTATAACAATGTAAACTAGTGTCATTTACCAATTTTATTAATTAATCGAAGACTTTAGTAAGGTTGTTTTTAAACTATACAAAGATATTCTGATTTTCTTTTTGTTGTGTAATCACAAATGCTTTTTTGGCCCATTTCTATTACGTACTGCATCTTCTTTCCTGACGGGTTTGGCCCTTTCCGGTTTCGCAACCTCTACCATAAAGCAACAGCGTATATAGGGTCTTTATGACCAAACGTCGCTTGCTTCATTTTTTCCTTGGAAGGGCCGAAAAAAATTCAAATGATATAATCCCCCACTTCCGTGCCACTTGAGTATAGGCATGTCAGATTCTATTAGATTTTTGATAAGTTTTCTTAAAATACACCTTTTTACTGTAGAATTTTTTGTCGACATTTTGTTTAGAAGTCTAAAATGTTCGTTTAACTATAAATTTAAATTTAAATTTAATATTATAAATAGAATACCGGCGTCATTTGTATTGGTTTCATATTGGATTTTTGCTGAAATTTCGTAAATCAACTGAAATTAATATGACCAGAAACAATTATTATTAAATAAAGTTACTTACTACAGTAAATGTAGACATGCAAATCCCATTTACTTAAAAAAAAAATTACGGGCTAAAATTTTGAGGGGGTGTTTGGGTGCACGTCCTTGGGCTAAAACCGAGTTTTCGTATCCGAGGATGTGCGGGAAGATACAGCCCGTCAATATAGGGGTAAGTTTCTTTTTATTTTTTATCTTCGTTGATATTGCCCGTCCAAGAGGTCAATTTAGTTGGAAATAAAATCAGCTATTTAAATAAAATAAAATTAAAGCCGTAGGTCAATTACAATGACCGGTCAAAGGTTAAAAGTGAGGCTGATTTTTGTTTTCTGTAAATACGTGAAATTGGAAAGTTTTTTCGCATACTGCATCGATACCGTGGACAATTCTTCTTCTACAAGCTGTATGGAGGAAACAAGGACAACGAGACTTTAAACTTTTATCGTTACAAGCATTTACTTCAATCTGGGAAAAAATGCATTCAATTTGGCTTCCTTACCATCTACTGAACATGCAGCTATCGAGTATATCATCAGGTTCAAGAGTGAATGGGAAGTTACAAAGATCCGAAAGACTGGGGTCGGAAAAAACAAAGAATATTTATATGCCCGTCGCCTGCCAAGTTCGCTAAAACTTGTCTGCAAAACTGGCTGTGGAAAAGCATGTGGATGTCGAAAGGCTGGATTGAAATGTTCTACAATTTGTGGAACTTGTAGCGGCAACGCGTGCAAGAACATCGCACAATATTCTGGCGACGCATTCGAAAGCAATGACGAATTAGAAAGAGCATAAAAAAGTCCTTTCAAAAAGGCCAAGTTCGAAAATTAAAAAAAGAATGAAATTATTAATTTATTTAAATCAACTAATTAATTTAAATTCATTAAAAAATTAATTGAAAAAAACATAAATAAAAAAACAGTGAAAACTTTAAAGGAGGCTTATTTTTTACTTTTCATCTTTGACCCGGAATAGTAATTGACCTAATTAACCTACGGCCTTAATTTCATAATCATTAGATAGCTTATTTTATTTCAAACCAAATTGGTCTCTTGGACATAAATATACGGCTGATAGCAACGAAGATAAAAAATAAAAAGCAACCGATATTGACAGGGGATTGTATCTTCCCGCATCCTCTCAGATACGAAAATTCGGTTTTGACCTGAGGTCATGCCCTCCAACACCCCTTTAAATTTTTAGCCCGTAAGTATTTTGTTTAAGTAAAATATCCTCATTTACTGTACTAACTGTGGTAACTTTGCATCTATCATAGAGCCCTCGTTTTTTCTTTTTTATTATTAAAATACTAAAAGATAAAAGAAATTACCTGTTTTTACGAATTCACAGATGAAACCTACTAATTACTAATAAATGATGTGTTGTATTCAAAATCACACAACAAAAGTACATTCATTCGTTTGGTTTAAATAACGAGGCTGATACCATGCATATCATTTTGTTGGCGTTAAATCAACATTATTAAACTATTTTTTTTTGTACGCTTTGTGAATAAAAACTACTTGGGGAACCCTCAAATAATTATTTATTAAATTAAAACTTTTTATTACATTTTTTATATCCATTTACATTCATTACAAATGGGCATTGATAATAAAATGTAATTAAAATTTTAAAGCATATCAAATCGAAGTGCTCCGGTATAACGGCCACCGGTATAACTGATTCGTTCTGTTAACTTCTCAGTTAATCGGTCGCATTGAAAATCAACGCGAAATACCATTAAATCTAATCCCAATTAAAACAGCAAATGGATTTTTCGCCATTCGACCAAATTTTAGCATTTTAGCATTTCAATGAGGTTATTTAATAAATTTAATTGAAAATCCGGCAATAAAGTTAATTCGTCGGGAAATTTTACCTAACAACGAATTAGGGGGGACTAATTCAGCTTCGTGGTCTTGATTCAGCGAATTTAATACTGAATAATTTGCAAATTACATAACCAGTACAAAAAAAAATATATTTGTTTAAAGAAAAAAATTAATAAAAGGAAGTTTTGGCTTGATTTAACTCTCATTATTTTTCTGGAACATTTATACATAAAAATTATTGTAAACAAGCAAATTTATTACTGTAACCAACCAACCAACCCCCGGTATATCATATTATTATTTTTTCAGAAATTTAATGGTATTTTGCTTCGTCTTATTGAATTATTATTTTAAGCAATTTTAGCAATTATATTTAATGTGTTTTGATTCCCTTAGACTTTGTTGATTTTTTAAGCCATTCGATATTTTCTCAAACCACTTGATCTGTCTGAGTGTAGATTGTCAAAACTCGTTATTTTTTATTATATTTTTTTTCGTCTTCGGTTGCATTTTTCCCAAGATACTTTAGATGTCTGTATTTACAGAAAAACAAATAGTACACGGTACCAGAGAACATTATGACGAGGAATGTTTAGTCAAACTCGGCATAAAAACGTGGGTGAAAGCGGGAGGAGAGGCTGGTCAAAAATAAAATTTCAAACTACCAACATCGTCACCGAAAATCTTGTATCTGGCGTCGCGACGCCGACGCCTATAGTTTATCGACAACCAGTTGGGTTTTACTTCTTCAAGGCCCAGTATATTTTCACAAATTAACTACGAACACCATCAATTGAAGCGACGCCATTCCACGACGCTATACTCTACGTCCTGACGCTAAAGGAGGCGTACTGTATCAATCGCATTATATATTTCCACATTATGGTTCAACGAGTATTCAGCCTGAAATATGGGTTACATCGCTGGTACTGATCTGACCTTAACTCAATAGGGTTGTCAATATAAACAATATAATAATAAAAAGAGGAATTTCTTATACCCCAAAAGAGCAATAATTGCCAATAATGCAGAGAGAACAGTGCACATCTGATGACATTTACGGTATTTAAAGTTATTAAGAACTTTTTGTACATAAATGTCCCAAATTATTAATTTTCGACACAATTGGTTAATTTATAATTAATACATTCATTATGATGGTGGTTAATTTTTCCGGTTGTCCGGTTTTCCCTATACCTTTTATGCCAAATGGCGCCATCATTCTTCAGTAAATTTTTTTATTGAATAAATAATTTCTTGATATTTTTGTGCTTTGATTTATGTTCACTTGTCGCCAAACTTTAAAAGAATTTCTGGGGTTATTACAATTATTAATAATAATGTTATTATTATTAACTACGATTAATAAACACAACGTGGGTCCTAACTTAACAATACTAGACGATCAGGTATGTTTTGTGATAAATTTGAGTACCGAAGTTTCTTACCGAAATGGCCATCGGTTTGTTACTTTGTACTCGCCTTTTTCATGAGATAAACAGGCCTGGGGGTGTGAGGTTACATTACATAATAATAATATACAGGGTGTTTCAAAAGTCTGGAAACGGTCCTGCGTGTTTCAAGAGTGGAAGCGGTCTTGAATTTCAAAAACTACTAAAGATAAATGGTTCAAATTCGGGAATTAGTAAGGATATGTCTTTTTTCACATTTTTATGCGCTTAAAATTCAAAAACATTCATTTTTTTCCACAGAAGGCATTTTGAATTATTTTAAAAGCAAATATGATGGTAAGACCGTTTCCAGACTTTTGAAACAGCTTATAGATGAAAAAGTCTAAATCTTCCCGAGATTGTTAAATTTTAATTTCCCCGAAAGTAATGTTTATCGTCCCAATATAATATTGAAGTACGAATTGTATTTTATGCGATTGCTTTTCAAATAAAATTTGTATGTGAAATGTATACCTACTATTCGACTATTAATCTTGTATTATCGAAATTTTACTAGGTAATAACTAAATTTAGTCAAAAATCATATGAATCAGTAAGATATTTTCTAATTTTCTATTTGGTGCCACTGACATAACTGCTTATATCATTAAATTTGCCTGTTTTTGCTATAATTTTAAAAAAAACTAAACTTATAATAAATTAATATTCTCTTTCCTTGTACATCACTCTTAATAATTGATTGAACATCTGTCGAAACTGAAGAATATTATATGTATAAAGTCAGATGTAATCAGGTATATCCGTCTTTATTATCATTAATATTCTCATTTCCTTCAACAAATGACTTCGCTGAATACATATTAATGCTATTGACGTTGACGATATCTTAATTTATGGTTAGAGATGCTAAGAGTGCGGCTACTTTTTGCAAACATATTTCAAAATAAAATCTTGAATCCTGTTACACACAGGTTCACATATACGGTAAAAGAATGTTTTATTTCACAGCTTTATTTTATGTTAGGTTTCTTCTTGTGTTTCCAAAAACAACATATTTATCATTGGCATTTGTTTTTTATCATCGTCCGGACTCGTGACAAAAAGTGTTTATGAGTTATTATTGTTTAGCAGGGGCGGACTTGGTTTTTATCTAAATATAAAGCTACTTTTATTTACAAATAGAATTTATTTGATCTGTTTTTAAGAATTGAAATTAAATATTAAAAACTATTATTTAAAATATATTTTTTTATAATCCATGTTCTACAGTACGAAAACTGTAAACTTTCATATATTATATGTACCGTTTCATTAGTCACCTAGTCAATAAAGTACTTTTTTATTGCATAATGCATTATTTTCCTGGCCTTCTCCACGGATATATTAACAGTAAAATATAAAGCAGCCAATTGTTCCGTTGAAATACCATTGGAATTTTAATGTATTTTTTCTCATTTTTAATGTAACGAGGAGTAATTTTTATTTCATTTTACGTCGTAGTTTTAATGCATTTATAACTAGTACGATTTATTAAATATATAGTTAAATTAGAATTATTGCTAAAAAAAATAAATATCATTTCAAATTGTTTTTTAATTTGCCAACAATTTGGCCAATTTATACCAATGAGTAATTCATACCTGATATAAAATACTAAATAACTTAAACTAAGATGTAATAATTGATATATTGTTGTAATTCTTAGTCAAAAATTATAGCCTGTTACTTTTAAAGTGGACTTGGAAGAACCACTCAGTTGTTTACAGAACTGAGACTGCACGAATAAATGAATAAACTTTATTTTGATTTTGAAGAGCGTTTTTTATCCTCGTTTATTCATATCAAAACTTTTGTTATTACATTTAACTAAAAATACTATATTAACATAAACTTTATTCGAATTTTCACCATGTGTGCCCATTGATACTGATTCTATCTGAATGTCTATATTTCCTTTTTGCAAAAATATAAGTGTGAAATGTTTAAACGAATTAAGTTTAACCAGCAGAAGCATTAGGCTCAAGTATGGGATCTCGTTCCAACCTGAGCACATTATCGCAAAATTTTTGCTTACAGTTGTTCTCTCAGTGCACACGTTTTATCTACTACAATTTCTCCCATGATTAAACATTTAATTCAGCAAAAAAACGTATTAATAATATTTGGTTATTATTATTAATTGGTCTTAGAGATGTTTTAGATTATGTACAAGTTTTTTATTTGACACTATAGAAATATTTAAGTTTAATTATCATTATTTTTAAAATATTTCTATTACTGGAAACAGTTGTTGATTAAATAATAGTTTAGTAAATAAAAAATAATGAATTTTTGTTCCAATTACACTGAACCAAAAAAGTGATAATTCAAACTAATATTTTTGATATAAAAACAAGTTCATAAAACATTCTGGTATGACTTAAAAGAGATTGATAATTTCCAGACAAAAATATTTACATTGAAATTTCTTTAACGATATTATCCAACTCGACACAGTTAATCTTGGTGTCAACTTTATTTTCTTAAAAAAAAAAAACGGTTTAAATAAGAATGTTTAAAAACAACATTAAAGTGTGTACACCAAGCGGATTATTTATAGATTAAGTATTCTCAGCTGGATTTTCTCAAAAACGAATAGAAGACAAATATCAGTAGAAACCAAACTCCGCATGTATATTTTATATAATTAACCAAAATAAATGTTAAATAATAGAATTGAGGGGAAATATTACACAAAATCTATCAGCTTTTTATAGAAAATATTTCATGAAAAACTTGACAGTTTTGCCCGAACTGCACTGTGACGATCCCGAGTCTCGTACGAGTAAAGAAAACAAAAGTGACAATTTTTTGACCCCTTCTCTCAAATAAATCCGACTGTTAAGTCGTTAAAGACAGTTTCATATTAACTTTGCCAAAATATTAAATTGTACAATACTTGGCGCTTATTTTTTCTTACATTTATTAAATTCACATTCACGTTATTATTTAGTGGATTTGAAACAGAGAGTTAGCCTTACTATAAAAATGTTCTCGTTATTCCAGTAAAATTTTAGTTAGTGACGCTGTTAGACAGATAGTGTATTTTTTTTGGAAAAAATATATAAATATAAGTGTATTAAGTGTTATATTATAATTAATTAGTTCCACCAATGATAAAATTCACGTTAAATATAAAAATTCGCCTTATGCATGAAACTTTTGGTAACTTGGCAACAGCCGGTCTTTGCGGATAAATACAATGGGTTATAAATCTTTTTTCTACAAGCGTGCGGAAAAGTATACTTTTCCGCACGCATTTGAGTGCGGAAAGTTGTACTTTTCCGCACTGATTTTATAAATGCTAAAATGATTAAAAAATTAATTCTTGCTTGGTTACTATGATTACTTTCAGCCTAATGTTTTATTTATTAAGAAGCACTAAGAAAATTTTTGTTTAATGACAAAAAAATATTTTTTCTAAAAACTTTTTTTAATTCTAGGCGCTTGTAGAAAAAATATGGTTCCCAACACTTGCGTAAAGTATAGGAAAATAACTATTAAACAGTAGTTTCTAAGGGTTTGTTGCTATCGTAAAACCACTTCTTGGAAAAATTGACCATAACTTTTCTACGAACAGTGTCACCCTCAAGTCGGGTATTATAGGGGTAGTGTGTGTTAATACTAGTTTATTAAGGTTTGTATAATCAGAATGGCGTTTTGTGCAAATTGTTGGAGTTTTTTTCGTTTGTTGAATTCTAATGCTTCTAAATAATTTAATTTCTGCCCCTTTTTTTCTGTATGTAAAATTTCAAAGATTGGATCAAACGAGTGATTTTCTTCTATTAAATGATTGGAATAACTAGAATCTGTTTTATTGTGAAATACGAGTCTTGAAATTTCCATACGTTCTCCCGATGAATGTTTTAGGACAATCTGCACAGTTTATATAAACACCTGAATTTTGAATTGTTTTGAGTTTGTTTTATTATTTTTAATGTATTTACCTAAATTATTATTTGTCTTATAAGAAACTGTACAATTTTTTTGTATAAGGAATGATTTTATTTTATTACTTCATTTTTCTCCCAATACAAATTTTATATGCACGCCCGTTCTCGGCATGCCGCCCACAATCATTTGTGACTTTTATAGTGGCACTTGTCCTCAAACTGAGAATGGAAGAACTATACTATTAATTAAAAATATTATAGTCCATCCATTATTTCTTTTAATGATAAAATAAATGTAAAATACCGACATTTGCGTAAAAAAATAATTCTAAGAACGCGATAGTAGAGTGGCAACTGATATTAAACTACGTTTATATTGAAACAAAACTTTCGCATTACGCGGCGTCTGCAAATGTGAAAATTTCACATTTTTCTCGAACCAAAGCTCATAAATTTAAGCATCCATATCTTCTCAACGATGATACTTGCACGATTAATGCACATTCCTTGGCTCGAATCCACGTATTTTATTTATAAACGTCCCAAGTTCTTTGTCGTGTGTCACCGACTTGACACAGCCGGCCGGCTTAAGCATGACGAGATGGTGAGGAAAAACGGCTATTCAATATTTTCTAAGATTTTATTATCCAAAAAAATTCAGAACACATCATACGATAAACGATACACATGGGTGATCTTGTGAAGAAGCGCACGTTTGATAAAACAAATGTATTCATTTAAAAAAATTACAGAATTGAGAATTTTATTTATTATAGAAAAACATGTTTAAAATTTAAATTGATACACGATGGATCAATTTCGATACGATCCAAAATATTGAGGTGTCACTGAGATGCTTTAAACGCAACTATCAGGAATATAAGATCTAGTACTGCGCAGGGTTAGATGGAATTGGCTCAAGAATGTTTGAACTCTGTTTACCGGCTATTAATATCAATTTGTTGCTCACAATTAATCATTGACTAGAAGTAGGGTATCTCATAATTAATCATTGATTAGAAGTAGGCATTTTCCGTTTTAATGAAAATCAGCTTGTGTGAGGCGTTTACTAAAATTAGACAATCATTAATCTTACAATTACTATATAAAGGAGCTATAAATAGTATTCCTGGATTTTTTTAAATTATTATTATATTTGCTTATTTACAATATGATTGGGTGAGGTTGTGACAAGAGTTCACTGCCACATATAAAAACCATTATAGCCTTATTCATCCGTCTGTACCATCAGAAATACCCCATCTCACAAGGCACTGATTCATGTAAAATTCCCCTCCCACCTACATAAAATTGGAATATCTGCATCACATTTATTGCACTTATGACAATGTACCAATTTGTAACTTAAACCACATCTTCTTGTAGTAATCACTCTTCACATAGTGATAATTTAAGTAAGTTCTTGAGTTCTAACTCTATCCTATTCCCCATCAACGTCACCTCATTACTTAGCACCTATAATAAAAGATAGTTGATGCTTTAGTTAGATTTCTGAATGAAATTCAACTGGATATTTAAAATAAAATAATATTTTAATAAAAATCTGTGGCAAATGGATTTATCCCATGCCAACACTCCCTTTCTACACATACACGCGCATTTACAATATGTTTCCAAGAAGTAAATTACTTTGTTCACTTGCACACTTGTATACTTATTAATTTGAAAAAACTGTTGGCCACTGTCTCTTGAGTCGTCTTCTGATTTGAAGGGATGTGTTTAAGTGGTAAGGTTCTTGGTTTAGGTGATGCTGCAGCCGATCAAAGTAGTTTCTGGTCATTCTTTTGATTTCTTCTTCTACAAGTGGGGTAGAGATTGTCCAACTACTAAAACGACCGCTACGTTAAAAATTAGAGAAGTGGGGAACGAGGCCCGAGGATCTCCGAAATCGGTTGCGCATGGGCAAACGCAAAGTACATGGCAAACTGGCCGATACCAGTGTCGTGCTTAAAGTTGTTATTAATATAGACTAAGTAGGTTATTTCTTATTATCAAAATGGTAAGTTTTCTGACCAAATAATATCCAAAGTTATTAAGTTTATGAAAAATCAGGCAAAAAAATGACATCCGAATTTCTTTACAACGTCACAGGATAAGAGTATAGCAGCAAGAGGATTTAAAAAGAACACTTTTTGAAAAAAAATTTTAAGAGACAGAAGAAATTAAAATAGGTAATCGTCCCTCATTTTCTCCTCCTAGGATAACTGGAGGATGAACAATTTAAAAACATTTGCTAAAATGAGCAAAAAACCTTAGATTATAATTATCCTCTATTTAAAATAACTCCTATATTTAAACGTATTCATCAATTTAAATCAACTTCTTTGTTTAATGTTGGATATATTCATTTTAACGCTTATATACCTTTAAAAGATCAGATATTTTAAATTTGCCGCCAAAGCAAACAATACAGGAAGCAGTTCAAAGTTGACGACGCCACTGTTCACTGTTCGGCGATAAACGACTGTAGGAAACCGGAAGAGAGAAATTTGAGGTGGGGACTCTGTAGGTGTCGGTTTAGTAGTTGGACAATCTCTACCTGCATCTGTATGAAGGGTCTTGTTGCTTACATACTATGGTGCTTTAAAGATTGATCTTAATATTTTTGATTGTATATTTGAATTTGAGGATTTGGCTCAGCCCCAAAGTTGAACACTAGGTCCAGATTAGTTTAACCATTCCATTTGACGAAGTTTTGGATTGATTCGTATTTTTTTTGTTTTGAATATACTGTTTCAATTATAGTAGGGTTTGTGAAGGTTACCTGTACGGACTTAGTTTAGTTTACTTTAACTCTCCAGTTATTTACCCAGATTTGCAACAGATCAAGATGGTTTTGTTTCCTGATGCTACTTGAGGGTTGTCATTATATTTCTGGTTAAATTGTTACGTTTTTTATGTATTTTCATTATTCCTCTACTCATTATATATTATAGTTTCATACTCCCCCTTCTTATTTCCTCGCGTCATGTCCCTCTCTTTTCTTGGTATTCCTATAAAATGCCTTTTCCATGTTAATAACGCTCTTTTTCTTTATCTACTGAGTCCAATCAATTAACTTTATATCGCCTGTGTTGCTTACCGAAGGTTTCTTTTTTCTCCCCTTCATTCTATACGGTTTTTTTTGGGTTCTCGCATCTGAGACGGTTGTTTTTCTCTGGTCCAAGAAGTTTCCTCTGGACAGTCAAGTTTGCCAGTCCCAAGAAGTTTTTTTTCTGGACAGCTGACAACAGGAAGTTTTTTTTGTCTATAACCTCAAGAGCCTCAAGCTTCGTGAAGCTAAGTCTTTTTAATACGAAAAAAGAAATAATTTCTGAATATTACTATCGTAAAATAAACATATATAACGTTTTATTTGGGTTTAATTTACTTAACCCAAAATAAAAATGAAAGGACGGATTTTGAAATATATCATAGTTTTTTTGTCAATTGTTTCTAATCACATCAAAATCAACTGACTGGCGTTCAAATTTTTTTTTCATTTACAATTTTACTACTGATATATTTCAAATTCTATTCGTGGAACGAACCCATAATATAATTTGAGCTTAATCACATTAATTATTTTTTTTAACAACTTAAAGTATCGTTTCAAAATTGAATCAAAACCACCTTTTAAAATATGTTTCACATGTTGCAACAGGATAATTTAAATATATGATCTGAAACATCCTTACTATATATTTTTGTTCAGTTTTCTTTTTTGTTGTTTGCTTGTTATGGTTGTAGCGATTTGTACTGTTCTTGAAAAAATTTGTGTTAAAGAAAAGTTTAATTCGTTATGGTGTTTAGATGTGCAGATTATATATTTTTGTGGAGTTCGCTTATTTATTTGTTTGCTTATTTGATTGTTATGATTGTAGCAATTTGTATTGTCAAAAAAATTTATTGTAAAGATGTGTTTGTTTGTTGTGGTGTCTAGATGTATTTAACGTCTATGTAGCTGGAATACCCCCTACGGCAGAATTTAATGGGACATGCGCAGGATTTATGTGCTATTTATGTGCTAATTTCGGACGCCAATAAAAAATTTTGTGCTCTTCTTTTTTAAAAAATACAAGTGGTTCTGCTGGCTTCAGACCAAGCTGGAATACCCCAGGTCAAATATATTGGAAAAAAAAAATTTAAAAACATTTTTGTTACCTCCTATTTATGTGCTAATTTCGGACGCCAATAAAAAATTTTGTGCTCTTCTTTTTTAAAAAATACAAGTGGTTCTGCTGGCTTCAGACCAAGCTGGAATACCCCAGGTCAAATATATTGGAAAAAAAAAATTTTAAAACATTTTTGTTACCTCCTATTTATGTGCTAATTTCGGACGCCAATAAAAAATTTTGTGCTCTTCTTTTTTAAAAAAATACAAGTGGTTCTGCTGGCTTCAGACCAAGCTGGAATACACCAGGTCAAATATATTGGAAAAAAAAAATTAAAAACTTTTTTGTTACCTCCTATTTATGTGCTAATTTCGGACGTCAATAAAAAAATTTGTGCTCTTCTTTTTTAAAAAATACAAGTGGTTCTTCTGGCTTCAGACCAAACTGGAATACCCCAGGTCCAATACATTGGATAAAAAAAATTTAAAAACATTTTTGTTACCTCCTATTTATGTGCTAATTTCGGACGCCAATAAAAAATTTTGTGCTCTTCTTTTTTAAAAAATACAAGGGGTTCTGCTGGCTTCAGACCAAGCTGAAATACCCCAGGTCAAATATATTGGAAAAAAAATTTAAAAACATTTTTATTACCTCCTATTTATGTGCTAATTTCGGACGCCAATAAAAAATTTTGTGCTCTTCTTTTTTAAAAAATACAAGTGGTTCTGCTGGCTACAGACCAAGCTGGAATACCCCAGATCAAATATATTTGAAAACGAAAATTGAAAAACATTTTTGGTATCTCCTATTTATGTGCTAATTTACATTTCTGTCCCTAATTTAACAATTTTAAGTTATTTGTAATTTAAAATTCATTTTCAGTTATAAATTTTCAGTTTACTTTTTACAGGTACTTTCATTATATTTGACGTGGTCACAATGACCACTAATATTCAATTCCTTTAGAGGAAATTCCTGAACATATTAGCTAGAGCACAAAATTTTTTATTGGCGTCCGAAATTAGCACATAAATAGGAGGTAATAAAAATGTTTTTAAATTTTTTTTCCAATATATTTGACCTGGTGTATTCCAGCTTGGTCTGAAGCCAGCAGAACCACTTGTATTTTTTAAAAAAGAAGAGCACAAAATTTTTTATTGGCGTCCGAAATTAGCACATAAATAGGAGGTAATAAAAATGTTTTTAAATTTTTTTTTCCAATATATTTGACCTGGTGTATTCCAGCTTGGTCTGAAGCCAGAAGAACCACTTGTATTTTTTAAAAAAGAAGAGCACAAAATTTTTTATTGGCGTCCGAAATTAGCACATAAATAGGAGGTAACAAAAATGTTTTTAAATTTTTTTTATCCAATATATTGGACCTGGGGTATTCCAGTTTGGTCTGAAGCCAGAAGAACCACTTGTATTTTTTAAAAAAGAAGAGCACAAAATTTTTTATTGGCGTCCGAAATTAGCACATAAATAGGAGGTAACAAAAATGTTTTTAAATTTTTTTTATCCAATATATTTGACCTGGGGTATTCCAGCTTGGTCTGAAGCCAGCAGAACCACTTGTATTTTTTAAAAAAGAAGAGCACAAAATTTTTTTTGGCGTCCGAAATTAGCACATAAATAGGAGGTAATAAAAATGTTTTTAAATTTTTTTTTCCAATATATTTGACCTGGGGTATTCCAGCTTGGTCTGAAGCCAGCAGAACCACTTGTATTTTTTAAAAAAGAAGAGCACAAAATTTTTTATTGGCGTCCGAAATTAGCACATAAATAGGAGGTAATAAAAATGTTTTTAAATTTTTTTTTCCAATATATTTGACCTGGTGTATTCCAGCTTGGTCTGAAGCCAGCAGAACCACTTGTATTTTTAAAAAAGAAGAGCACAAAATTTTTTATTGGCGTCCGAAATTAGCACATAAATAGAAGGTAACAAAAATGTTTTTAAATTTTTTTTATCCAATATATTGGACCTGGGGTATTCCAGCTTGGTCTGAAGCTAGCAGAACCACTTGTATTTTTTAAAAAAGAAGAGCACAAAATTTTTTATTGGCGTCCGAAATTAGCACATAAATAGCACATAAATCCTGCGCATGTCCCATTAAATTCTGCCGTAGGGGGTATTCCAGCTACATAGACGTATGTATTTACAGGAAACCAGTTTTAATTTTTTTAACCATATGATGTAATAAACAAACAAAAAAATAAACTCAACAAAAATATATAATACAATATCGGGTAAAAAAACATCATTCCTTATATATCTATTTTTGTTGAGTTTGTTTTTTGTTTGTTTGTTACGTTTGTAGCGATTTGTATTGTTATTGAAAATTATTTGTTGTGAAAGAGAAGTTTTTTCGTTATGGTGCGGAATCCAATTTTGATTTTTTTTACCATAAGATGTAACCTTTAGATACCGAGTTCGTCTGTGATTTATTGTGGATGGTTTAGTGGTTTGTGTTGTTTTTGTAAAAAAAGTTCGTTAATTTGGTCCGTTTTTTCTGGGAGTTTTAGTTTTTGATTTATTTGGAGCAGTTGTTTTGTATTTTTTTTTCGTTGTTGTTAGATTTATATTTTTCATTTTGTTTTTGAAAGTTTTAATATAAAATTCGTAGATGCTAGTTCTAAATATTTTAAATTAATTGTGAGTACCTGAAACCTCATATCTCAAATTTTCATATTTTAAATCTGCTTACCGCGCCTAAAACGTCTAATTAGCCGTTTAAAAAAAAATCGCTCTGTATATAGAAACTCTGCATACATATATCCTATGGAGCTATTTAATTTTTAATAAAAGTGGATTTAGCAATTAACAATATCTTATAAATATGACGAATGTCTAGAAAGTAAGTTGAACAGGACTATTACAGCAGTAACAGCATATATTTAGCAGTGACTAAGAAAACATCGGATATAACTTCTCTTTGTCTGATGACATGAAAACCAACAGCTTCTCGACACTCCTCTTTTTTCTTCTGTCCGTGTCGCAAGTATTTATATATAAATACACATCTTTAATAGCGCACCACCCAAGTGTCCAAAACGAGATAAAAAAGAAAATAAAACCTATATAAAGATTATGCCAGGATCGGTCTGAACAAATATAAAATATCACATTATACCGTATCAAAAAGGATTACAATAAATATCTTTGAAGTAGTTTTAAGTTGCAGCTAAGCAATTTTATATAAGGCTACTTTTGTAAATTAATATAAACATTTTCAACTTTGTTTTGAAAAAGTTTTCAGATTTAAAAAATAATATTTAAAAAAACATTTTTACTTAATCATTTTTATTCATTTGTTTTTTTTATGGACAACCCTACTGAGTTACGGTCAGCGATGCAATCCTTATGTTCAGGCTGAATACTCGTAGAACCATAATGCGATTGGCACAGTACGTCTCCGCGTAACACTGACAATATATTTTAGAAAAATATATGATAATTAGCGTAGGGACGCTGAATGGACGTCGAATATTGTAGTTTCTGTTGATGGTGTTCGTAGTTTAATTTGTGAGACTAGACTGGGTTTAGAAGAAATAAAACCCAACTGTTTGTCGAAATTATTGGCGTCGTGGTCTCGGCGCTGAAGATTTTCGGTGATAGTGTTTGTAGTTTGAAATTTGATTTTTGACTGCCTTTTCTGAGCGCTGCGAACCCCCTTTTTATGCCGAGTTTTGAGTAAACATTTTACGTTATATTCTTTTTGGTTCTCATGGACGTTATCTAGTCTTTAATTATTTAGGCGTGAAAAGAATTAGTTTCTAATATTTCAACATTCTAACTTTTAGAATTTAAATTGACACATTAATATTTTTTGAACTGGTTCAAGTGTGTCTTATCGTTTTGTAGAAACATGTACGGACAGACGAATGTCTTTTGGGAAAATTAACTTGACTTGGATAACTAGTTAAAAATATAATATAATATGTTTTGGCTATCTCTCTAAAATTCGTTGAAAAAAAATCAATAAGACGAAACAAAATACCATTAAAAATTGCTGAAAAAATAATAATAATAATATACCAGGGATTGGTTCGTCACAAACGAAATTCAGTATAGGATCAAACTACCCTAACCCATCTCAAAAATTAGTAACGGAATTCCGTCCAAAAGTGCAAGTAGAAATCTTACCGTAACGGAATTCGACTGCATCCTTTATTGGTACTTAAGAAATAAAACAATTACTTCAATGCCCCTATATAATTTGTACTAAACTAATTTTAATTGCACCTGAAAAAATTACACGTTTTATATAAATTCCAAATTGTTTAAAATGCATTTACATCAACAATAAAAATTATTAAATTTAAACAAATTTTTTAACAACAAACAAAACATTTGTGTAACAGCGGGAATTTGTTTTAGATTTTAGCTTACGACAATTATTATTGGTTTTGTCTTTGATTCCCAAAAATATTGTTATATTATTTGGTTTCAACCGAATTTGAACTTCAATATACCAAAACTGCAAATTAACGGCATTTCGCAAATTCTCGTTTTCTTCCGGAAATGACAAATAATTGCAAAATATTTAGTCGAATTCGTCACGTTTTTTCACAGTTAATTAGAATCACCTGATCGATGTCAAGTGTTAGTCGGAATTAGAAACGGTGCATTGCATTAGCACAATGGTTAGTCGACCACATCGGGCACGTAATTTGAAAGACATCAGGCTTGAAAATGCACATGCAAAAAATTAACAAGGTACCCAATATTAGTGCAACAACAAACAACCTTCAAGTTAGCTTTCAGGATATTTATTATTCAAGTTAAAATCGCCGTAAATAAATTTATCATATCCCTTACTTCCAATTTGTAACCAACAAAAGTAGTGTTTCACCTTTAAAATAAAAACAGACGATTAAACGTTATACTGTTATTGAAAAGAATGCGCTATGTCGTAGAAAATACAGATTGTGTCAGATGATAAAGAGAAAGGAAATTATTTAGCCGGATTTTATTCTATGAATGGAGAACAATCAGAGCAGATAAATGGACTTTTTTGATCTTGATTCTTCCTTCGTAACGTTACATTTTACAATTTGATTTGTGAATGTTTGAAAAATGATGAGTACTTTCATAATCTACGGTTCGTAGATTTCGAACAATTTAATAGTATACAAATATTTACACTATCGAAATCGCGTTTTACATCAAAGAATTAATTGTCTTATTTTTGTGTTTTTTTACTACACAAATAGTGCAATGAGAACTTAAAAAGGAACTAAATCTGACTTTTAGTAATTTTTGTGTACTAATTTACTAGGTTCATTTAGTTCTAAATAATATATTAAATTTGTGATGATAGTAATAATAATAATGTTTATTTATCATAAAAATCCAAATAAATAAAATTGACAAAACAAACAAAAATACATTAATGATAAATAAATAAATAAACATAAATAATCACAAAAGTAGTATTAAACTACCTTATGTGATATTGAATTTTTTAATATCGAAATTAGTTGTTAGTTCTTGTACTGCAAAAAGTTAACTACGTCATGTCATGTAAAATGTCAAAGTCAATTGTCATATCGTAATAAAACCAAGTTGAGTACCACAAGAAATTTATTTTGATGAAGGACTGGCAACTAGTTTCGGAAAACTACCATCATCAGGTCTTTAATACATACTTTAAGAAAGAACATTATAGTAACTTACCAAAATTGTGTTAAGAGTGATATGACTTTTTAAAATTTAAAAGCATGGCTCAATGATAAAAGGTAAAAAGGGGTGTTGGGAGAGAATGTTGTGGTACTGGAAAAAGGGGTAATAAAATAGTTAAAATAGGTAAGACATTACATCAGCAGAAAGTGCTGTATAGAAGGTTATTTAAGAATGTAATGGGAAAGTCATCCACATTTGGCTAGCGGTAGTTATGCCGCCGAGAACCATAATATCCCATACACGGACTTAATCGCCGTAATAAAGAAGCAAGCAACAGCTCCGTAAGTGGTGATTGGCCTTACAATAGCTGTATACATCCACTGCAGATTTTTTGGGTTGAATCCCCAGTTTTTCCCCAAAAATTTTTTGCATACCATTAAGGCTTGCGTAGCCTTGGTCGTTACTTCTTTTCGTGCTTATTCAAGAGCAGTTTGTTGTCTAGGGTGAGTCCCAGATATTTCGCTTCTGGTTTACACTCAATAACGTGCCCATCTAATTTGATGATTTAGAGATTGGGGCTTCTTTTCCTCGTGAAGGCTACACTAGTGATTCTTTTATCAGGTTAAGTCTTCTTTGAATTATGTCGCAAAGATTGTTTGCAAACCTGCCTCTGGCCATTATGACTATGTTATCAGCATATCCTTGGCGGGATATATCGAAGTCAGTCAAAATGTGGATTAGTTTGTCTACTATTAGGTTCCACATAATCGGGTATGACATTCCCCCTTGCAGACATCCTTTAGTAATGCAGATGAAGCTGGTGTCTTGCCATATCTTTGTCTCTGCTATTCTACTGGAAAGCAGTTGCGACATCCATTTGGAAGTCTACACCTCTGTTATCGAATACTCCATGTGGAACACCTTCTATGTCTAGAAAGACTCCTACCATAGTTTCTTATTAGTCAGTGCATCCTAGATATCATCAGTCAGTTGCATAAGTGCGGTGTCCGTGGATCTACCTGCTCGATATGCATGCTGGCTGGGATGCAGCTGCACCCGCTCCAGGATCTCTGTTCTGATATAGTTATCTACAGATTTTTCCATCGTTTTAAGGACGAACCATCTAAGGCTGATTGGTCTTCGGGATTTAGGCTGTGTGGTACCCCTTTTCCTGCTTTTGTTGCACTTAGTAAATATTAGAGGAATTTACTAAATGCGGTTGTATGAATGCACAGCTGAATATTGGTGGTCATCTATAATACTAAAGAGGCGTAAATTGGTAGAATATAATATACTTAGAATCTCGACGTGTTTTGTTTCTTTGGTGATAGAGTCTATGCAATTATAAAAATAGAGCTGATAGCCTATCTCCTTGTCGTATTTGATTATTCTTCTGTTGAAGCTTGTAAATCTATTTTTCTTCAAATCTTTCATATCTTTTCTACTTTTTCAATAAAAAGAAATAATAAGTATATTCTATTATAACGAGTTGGTTTTGTTTATACGTTTCATACCTCTGAGACCTTTTTAATTGCATTAGTTATAATTAATGTTATATTGCCTATCTAAGTACTTCCTCAGATACAATATCGTCCTTGTTCTAAATGAAATATACTAGTTGGCTTGGAAGTGAGACGTATAGTATACTCGTCTTTCATTCTTAATCATGTTCTGTCACAAAAGTCACAACCAATAGTCAGACATTGTGCTGTGCTAAATTTTTCGTACTTTTCTTCATTTCATTATCTAAATTTCCAGCAGTTTCATGTAAAAATGACAATAAAAAAGATTTTCATCTTCTGAAGACGTCTATCATCAGTGTGTTTGTGATCGTATCTTGCTTAGTGGTGTAACCGCTTCGAAACCAATATTTTTTAGGTAAATATACTTTATTTATACCATGTACTATACTTAACAGAAAAGACATATATAATAAAACAATAAATAAAAATGTAGAGATATATTTTTGTATACAGTGTGCTCCAAATGTCTATATACCCTTAAAATTGTTTTAGTAATTTTGCGACTTTGGTGTAGTTTTGCGAACCGTTTAAAAATATTTTTAATTATAAATGCTTTAAACAGTGTTCAACTAAAATTTTATAAACATAATATACTGGGTTGACAACATTTTATATAGCTCAGTAATTAAATTAATGAATTTTGGGAAGCCCATAGGAAGGGAAGAACACACAGAATACAGAGAGTTTATAACAGGTTTAAGAACAAATCATATCTAGAGTAAATGCTCAAATGGATAAGATTCACAGGTGCAAATTATACTATATTTCTACATATTATTCAATAACAATTCAAAACACGAACTGTTTACTTTGGCTCTTAAATTCCAATTGTCATCAGTCAATCAAAAATTGATTTCTGTTTTGACTACCACCACCAGTGCATTCGGCATAATTATTTAAAAACCTTTTTATACCAACCAGCATCTTAGAGATGCACTTTGATACGGATATTATAGTCAAATCACCAATCATGATTTTATTTGTGATTGTTTTAGTTTAATTTTCATTACCATGTTGTCATGAACATTTATACCGAATTCCATTGGTAAAACTAGTTTTGCACTGGTTTTGCACCAGTGTTGCATTGAAATCTAAAGCAGTTCATGAATAATGTGCACTGGTTCATTTCCAATGGAATACAAAATCTTAGGTTAGGTTGATTTATTTTCGTACGAGAAGGATATAAGGTTGATGTTATTTTTATTTACATTTTAGAAATGAATGACTCTATTCCAGGAATATATGAGATTTCATTTCAACAGAATAATGAAATCATTAACTTGACATTACCACTTGAAAATAGTGATGAAATATTTAAATTCACAAGTATGTAAATTTTTCAAATTATTGAAAACATTTTGATATCTGATTATCCTCTACTTCATTACTTCGTATATCATTTCCTCATCTTTACTTGAAGATAAAGGATAATGCCACTAGCAATTTTGAACCTTTTGATAATCCCGCCATATTCACAATTGCACTAACTTCGCACGAGCTCATCGAGCTCATGCTGAAAATGTTGCACTGAGTTAGAATTCGAAATTCGAATGCACCAGTTCCCCAATGGAATACAAAACCCCCCACCAGTTTTCCCAATAGAATACAAATTATGCACTCAGTGCGCACCAGTTTTACCAATTGAATTCGCTATTAGTTTTATTATTTTGAAGGTAACAGAATGTTCTGTCACTAAACTTTTAATTAAAAATTATGAAAACAGCATGGTTATCGTATCTTTGAAGTTTATAAAAAAAAATTCTACCTAATGTTTCCAACATCGATGTTGTCTTTCTCGAAGAAAACCATAAGGCCTTGGCCGTCCTTAAACACTTCGTTTAACTTTGTTGCTGATCCTTCTTGTTTTTGGATCTTTTATCTGCAAACCAAAATGTAACAAACATCATTAACTTCCAAATTTTCTTACTCTCAAGTCGGTTTTCTTATTTTGTAAGTACCATGCTATAATTTTTCGCTATTTTGTTATCCCTAATTTTTTTAATTTTTTTATAATTGTCCTGAAGATGGCACAGTGTTACCGTAAGGGCTCTACTAAAAATTAATATGACAAAGAAAAATATATATTTTTCTACTCTTTTATCATACTTAGAAGTACGTACTGCTTTTTCTTTCTTTATTTCTTTTTTACTGTTTTTGTTGCTGTTCATTTGTTATATTGGTTCCATTTATTGCAATCTTGTTTTTAGGCCTGATGATGACCTGATGAGGCCGAAACATCTCGCTTAGCCCATTTTGGTTTTAACATCTTATTTTTGTTATACGTTGTGGTATGACTTTGTGTCTTATTCTAATCTGATTATGAAATAATGTTTTTTAAATGGAAAAATAATCATCATTATTACCTTTATGATACAGATTATGCTAACTCCATTTCAAATACACTAACAATTACTAAAACTTCGTGGTTGCTGTCACAGGCCAAAAAAATCGTTTTTAATAACAAAGTTAAAATTATATATTTACTCCCAATTGGTAGGAATCAGAACAAATTTAATGCAGTAGAGGTCTATGCCATAATACTTGAAGTTAGGCCCTTTACAAATAGATTTCGCGACAAATACAAGTAGTCAAAACATTGAAAATTTATTTTGCAATGTTTAAATTTTATTTTAAAATATTACAAACATGTATGTTTTTTCTGAAATACCCTATGTGTATAGATTTGTTTTTTAAAAAATGTGTCAAATCTAATTGTAAGTGTATTTATGACAAAAAATCGTATAAAATACAATGTTTTACTACATAAAACTAGTTTTCCGTAATATGTGATTTTGTAAAATGGATATTTTTTAATTTATCTGTTTTTTACTTTCAGACGACACCGACCGAATCAGCCAGCATCTGGTCCATTTAGCAAAAGAACAGGGCTCTAGCGATAACATCTCTGTGATAGTTGTATTCCTTCGTGAACCATCAAAGATAGCAGCGGAAGCCCATTGGGCAAACCGCAACTTGAACTTAGCGACCATGGAGGAGGGCCTTAATAATGCCAATAACCCCTTCGGAGTAGCCAACGGCACCACCGCTGATAATATTATAACGCAAAAAAACGACGGTCTATTGTTGAATCTTTCTGATAAATTTAAACAAAATGGTAAGTTTCTAAATTTTAATTTAAACAATTTTATACAAAGAATATGTTTATACAAAATATGAATGTGATAACATTCAACTTTTAAACTATTCTTTTAACTGTAAACTTAAAAGTCGGAAAGGTCACTTTTTACACAAATTACATTTACTAAAAATAATTTAAAAAAAGTGCTACATACGCGCTCTTAATAATTAAATACAGAATCGATTGTTGAAAACCGCAAGTTCCTATCTGTAATATTAACGGAGCGCTCGTCCAAAAAAATCTTAAGATATTTTGAGTAGATTTTCTTGAAAATAATTATGATGCTGTACTCAGATAGTAGCTATCTATTCTAATTTGTGCTATTTTTTAGGTACAGATCTTTCACCGGTAGACTTTTTCGAAAAATCTAATGGTAAACGATCGGCTTCCGAATTCGAAGACGATGATTTTGGTCCAGAAACGGATGTAGATACAGTGGATGATCTCCTATCACCAGGTAATTATTTTTAAAATGAAGCATTAAATAATAAAATTAATTTATCTAATAAACGTATTGTTAGATTAAGAACAGAAATGACAATATTAATATGCTCTCCTTATTTTTGAAATATGATTTGGAACAATCCTGTGAATTTAGTAATAATTCTTTTGATTCAACATAAAATATGCTCGTCGGGACAGTTTTGGGGCGACGCAACCGATTTTTTCGGCTAATTTCAGTTTTTTCGATTTTTTGAATTTTTCTCGATTTTTTTTTGTTTTTTTCCTGATTTTTCTATTTTTTTCCTGATTTTTCTATTTTTTTCTAAATTTACAATTTTTTTCTAAATCTCCCATTTTTTCCTGATTTTTCTGTTTTTCTCGATTTTTTCTGATTTATTTCCAATTTTTTTCCGATTTCTTACAACATTAAATTATAAACAATCCGGACCTGTTTTACTATATTACATAATTTACTATAACGTACGCAACATTCCACAACTACCAAATTAAAAATGGTGTCTTCATTCATAAATTTTGACAATCAATGAAATACACACATTAGTATTGACACAGTTATAGGAATTTAAATTTTAAGAAGTTGGTGACACCGGAGCTGAACTTTATGACAGTTGGATTGTCAACTTTCTGACAGTTGACTTGTCAAGTGTCTTTTAAATTTAGTTACTATTCAACAATTTGTATCCGTCATTTATTGTGTGAATGTTTTTGTAAAGCGTAAAAACTATTTTATATTAAATTAGTGATCCACAAGAGTGTAATTTTATTATAATCATCTAAAAATTATGATTAACTCTTATAAAAAACGTGTTGGAACTTTGGACGAAATTATTTGTAATGTGTGAAGTTTAATTAGTTGCAGGTGTTTATTTTTTTAAATTATGTGTTTTTTTAAAGTGAAATCATTTATTTAAATTATTAAAATCACCAGAAGGTAGTAAATTTTTATCCTTATTGGTGTAAATTTATAATAACTTTCTTGCCACTTGTATCATGAAAACTAATTTATAACGTATATACAGTGTGTTTTTACATTTTTGTCATTATCACAATTGCAAATAAAGTTAAATAATTCGAATTTTTGAAAAATATGCGAGAAAGCTGCAACGATTTAACTTTAATTGTTATCGGGAATGGTAGAACCCAAAAAAAGTGGCTTCGATGTTTGATACTTTCCATAGAAAAATAAAATGATATAAGCGATCAATTAAATCAGAAATGATAGCAAAACGTACCATACTATACAAAATCAAATTTAAAAATATAACGAACAAATAATTTACTAGATGATCCCCAAAAACAGTGGTTTTGATGTTTGATAGTTTCCATAGAAAAATTAAAGGATTTAAGTGATTAATTAAATCAGAAATTAGTGCAAAATATATAATAATATACAGACTGTTTTGTATAAATCTAGATTTAAGAAATTTAACCAACAAACAATTTACTCGACGATTCCCAAAAAAAGAGGCTTCGATATTTGATAGTTTCCATTGAAAAATAAAATAATTCAAGTGATTAATTAAATCAGAAATTAGTGTTTTATAGAGTGTTTTGTATAAAACCAGATTTAAGAAATTAAATATTCTTTAACAATTTCGTTAACTCTACCTAAAATATCGATATTATTTAAAAAAAATATATAATTTTGGTTGCACATGATGAAATTATTGAAAAAAGCAATTTTCGTAGACTTTTCCTAATTTTTTTAGATTTTTTTTGAAAGTTTATAATAATTTTTAGTAATAATTGACAATTTATATAAGTACTTTTATTAAAATTTAAAAAATTGCCTTTCATTTTTCATTAATTTTTGACAGATTTTAAAAGTTGTCTCATTTGTTCTTGTATTTTCAATTTGTGATAATTTTTAATAAACTTTAGAAATATTTTTAATTTTTTCATTATTTTTTAGATTTTTTTGAAAATTTCTAATAATTTTTAGTCATAACTGACAATTTCTAGAGCAATTTTTGATGCTTTCATTTTTCAATAATTTTCGACAGATTTTAAAAGTTTTTGTCTCATTTTTGTTTGGTTTTGCTTTTGGTGATGATTTTTAATAAATTTCAGTAATTTTTAAAGACTTTCTTATTTTTTATTATTTAGTTTTGCATTTTGTGATAATTTTTACTTTCCCGACCCACCGAGAAAGGAAAGTATTGTGAATGAACAAAAAAAAAATTTCGAGATAAAGATGGAAATATCCATTTTGAGGTCCTCTGAGACGATTAAGACCATTTTCAAATTAAATTCTGTGTCCGTATGTGTGTCTATCTTTGTGTATTCTTTTATGATAGAAGCCACACGCTTAATCCGATTAAGCTGAAATTTGGTATATAGGTTTCGGTTATCGATTATAAAAGTCCATACAGAACAGTCAAAATTATTTCTCCAACTGTCACCTGTCAAAAGTAAAAAAAATGTCCAAGTTTGAAACTTTAAAAAGTATTCATCTCTGGATACTCGTCGGGAAAGTTTTGGGGCGACACAACCGATTTTTTGTATATATGAAGAAAATTTTAGACAATAATAGTGACCAAAACTGAATTTTCTATATAAATATCATAGATATTGTTTAAAATAATATAAATATCCGCTACAAAAAGTTTCTGATAAATAATATAAAAAAAGGCAAAATTAAAAAAAAATCGGAGCTGTTCTTAAGGACTTTCGAGGAAAAGGCTTCATTGACCTAAGACATTATCTAATAAATAATTTGTTTTAAATAGGTGTTAAAGACGGAATTCCTAAATCGTTCACAGATGGTTTTCCATCTCCCAATAACAACCCGTTACTCGAAGAAGGAGTTTTCAATCCATTTATGGAACTCCAGGAGAAAGCAGCGTTAGAAATGGAAAAGAACATGAGAAAAAGGGAAACCAAGGATGATTTTGAGGACGAGGAAAGGATGACTCGAGAAGAAACTCCTACACCACCTGCAGGCGCCGGTAAGTCTTTTAATAATAGTAACGATATTTATACCAAATCATACCGAGGTTATTTATTTGGAAGATAAGAATTAAACAAAGAACTGAAATTATTTCTATTATTGGTTACTTTATGGTTGATAATCACTGTGACCAAAAGACCCATGTACTTTTTAAACTTGAGACCAAGTGATTGGTGGGATTACGGAACACCCTAGACAAAAATTTTTAAAACTAGATTGTTATTAAAAAAACTAATAACTACTTTACAAAGGGGAATATTTTAATACAAAAAATTGTTTTCAATTATTTTTGTTACATTTATTATTATTTCGTTTTTGTAAAAGGAAAAGGGTTGATGCATTTAAATTTCCATCGTTTGCAATATTCATGAAGCTGTTTAATCCCAAAAATTGAATTGGTCCTCGATCATGGCTTTCAATTGCTCATCGTGATTATTAACTTGTTGTGTACAATGCCCGTTTGTTATTTCTACTAAAACCTATTCATGTTTAATGTAAATGAGCGTATAATTCATGGATTCGGTTAACAGGATTTAAAAGGTCTTAAAAATATTTACTCGATTATTATTTGACAATACAAAATACATATTTTATCCGTGTCCAACAACATTTTATTGATACGTTGTATCTAGAATGAAAAAACTAGGATATTTAAATTATTTGCTGAAATTAAAACATAAAAAGTTCTAAATTGTTACTTAACACTCATTTTTAATAACTGAACATTATCGTGATTAACAGATGATCTTATAGGTATTTGTGAATGAATATTGTTAATAATATTATTCAAAATTATTAAGATTTTCATTTGATAATTTATTAGATACGGAATTTAAACTGTTTTTGCTGAATAAATCATTTTTATTTCCAATTTATTGGCGAGAGAAAAACTATTTACAGTAATGAATACTTATAGTGATTAATATAAATACATAAAAAAATGGTTGATGGTATTAATGTTACCACATATCTTATTTCCATAAAAACAACTTAATTATTCCTCTTAGCAAGGACAATATCTAACCGAGTTGAGGAACTCAACTTGACTCTTCTAGGTTCTTTTCATTTTATTTCCGTTTATTAGCCCGAGGCAAAGCCCAAAGGGGTTGGGTTATAATCTTTGTACAAAAAGAGGGTAGTGGTCCGATTTTAAAAATTCTAACTGGAATCGGTAAAACACGTGTTATTATAACAAAAGTATATTCAAACAATAGTCCGCAAGTTTTTCGGAGCCGTGGTGTAAAATACTGATAGGCGCCTTTACCTTATGTATGTATTTTTTTATTTCAACTAACTACACATACAAAAATTTTTTATTCCACAATGAAACAACAGTAACAAAACAAAAAATAGCGTTAAAGTTATAAAACATTATTCCAAATTAATATATGTAAGGAATTATGGTGACTAGTCATAGACCACTTTAATGGCGTAATAAATCAATGGATGTTGATTGTTTAGAAATCTGAGACGCCATTGAGAGGCAAGAGGGAAATACAAACATTCAGGCTGAATCATTGTGACTGGGCACACATGTCGAATATTATTGATATAAAGTTTATAAATCCATTTTTTTAAGTAAGCGACCCTTACATAATCCCACCGCTGCTATGTAAGGGTTGCTTACTAAAAATAGTCGATTCATTAACTTTATTTCAATAATATTAGGCACTTGTGCCCAGTCACACTATGATTCTATCTGAACGTTTATATTTCCCTCTTACCACTCAGTGGCGTCTCAAAGTTGTAATACAATCGACATCCATTGTCATTAAAGTGGTCTGGTCCAAAGCCCTTGACTCGTCACCACAATTCCTTACATAGAAAATAATAGCTTTACTTTTGGCAAATTCATTAATAAGATTTTCAATATCCAGCTGCTTTCAAAAGTGATAGCAAGTTTTCTAACTGTTCCTGGCCCATTCTAGATCGTAAATAATTATTTATTAATTTTAATTTAGAAAATGATCTCTTGGCTCTACACAGAAATGTCAGAAATTGATATATAGTTAACAATATACTTAATGCAATCGTAATGTTTGGGAATGAGTGGATTAAGTTATTGATTTAATGTAAATGAGTGTAGCTACTACATACGTCATATTTTGGTCGCGTTATAGTAGAAATTTATAATTCATGTAAAAGTTCTGTTCCATCTAGGTTATGCGTTTTTTACTTGAAAAATACAAAAAAAAATAAAAACAGCTTCAAATGCCAGGGGCGTAAAAACTGGAAGATAAAGGGAATATATTCTTCCAAATTTACAACACAACTCGATCAAGAATGTCGTTTTTTAAATTTAAAACAAACCTGCCAAATTTCAAATCAAAGTATTCATTCATTTTAAAGTTATCAAATAAAATCATTTAATTTTTTATAACTTTAAGGAAGTAAATATGTAGGACCCCTAATTCCATATATATCATTTTGTCTAATTTTACGAGAAGTATTTACGTTGTAAGCGTAATTTGGAAACACCCTGTATAAAGCTGTATTCACTTAATAATCACTTACCTTATTTTTTAATTATTTGTCACAAAATGGTAAAAAATAAATCATGACCATAAGCAATACAATAGTTTCTCTTGTATGGAGGAAAATAAAGCTAATAGAACTTTTCTATTTTTCAAGATGTTTTAAAATACGGGTTTCATGATATCGTTCCTAATTTTTACATAATAAAATTTTTTGGTTTTATGTAAATGCGCCTTTAAGGCTTGTGCGCCGCACGATCTTGCCCATATGGACGGCGCGTCCCTGTCCGCAAGCTTAATAAAAAAGTTTTTTCTACCGCGCCCGGGGTTTTATCGTTCACACTGCGTCCGTGCAGTGTGGTGTTCGAAATTTTTATTTATTATTATGTCTTGAATTAGAAATTTGTAACCTTTGGTTTTCAATAATATTGAAGAATATCGTCACCACTAACCAAAACTACCCTTTTTTAACACTACGTACGTTTCGCTAACTACCTTGGCATCAGCAGTTGATGATAAACTATTTGATCACCAATTCCTGATAATGCTAACATATTTAGCGAAACGTATGTAGAGTGTTAAAAAAGTGTAGTTTTGGTTAGTCGTGACGATATTCATCAACATTTATTATTTAGTTTTTCTATAATAAAAAAGTTGTTTTTGTTTCGTCTTAAAATCACCTGAAGTGTTTCGTTCCATTCCATGACAAATTCTAATTAAGATTAACATCTAATTAGAAAATTAATGAAGCGAAAATAATTAACACTAAACAGTTAAAAATAAGTACCGGTGGCGTTGGCGTTATCACTGCAAGTACTAACCATGAACTTCTCACAATTACAGACACGTAAGACAAGGTGATAAACACTCATGAGAAACCTTGACAGTTCATGAGATTTAATGTCCATCGAAAAAGTGTTACTGAATCATGACAATTTTAGAGTAAACGGACATGTTTTAAATTTAAAAATCATTATGTAATGATAGTATAAAAACTACTTTTGGAAACTAAAACAAAAGGAAATTCAGTAATTTTCGACGTATATTATTTGGTTTTATGTGATTCAAAAAGCTATTTTGATCAATGTTTGATTAGAGATCACTAATCTGATCAGATGAATTCCCTTAATTAAACATAACTTTGATTTATTCAGTATTAATAATTTTAATAAAAAGACTGTGTCAAGATATTAATTAAGTAAAAGTGGAGTACATCAATGTGTATAATTTTAAGAAAATTGTTTTTAACAAAATTCGGCTGAGCGCTTTCGGTCAACAACCATCATCAAAGGTACTTCCCATAAAAAACACAATGGTAAAGACATCAGTGCATCATAACATTAACACTTTAAAATAATCCTTGAAATTGTTACAATTTCAAAGGAAGCACAAAACATTTAGAACAATAATAATTATTGTTAAAAGAAAATCATGTTCTTAAAAGGTTAGAAATCAGAGCGTTGACCGAAAGCACTCAGCCGAATTTTATTAAAAACAATTTTCTTAAAAATTATTTTAATTATACACAATGATGTACTCTTCTCTCTACTTTTAATTAATAAATTTGCCACTAATGAATTGTTATATCAAATCAAAGAGTTAATCAATATCTCAAATGTGGTCCAAATGTTTTAAGGGAAATAAAACGCCAAATCAGTACCATAACATACAATAAGTAGAAGGTAACTAGTTTCGGCTAAATAGACATCATCAGGCCAAAAATTTTTTTTGTTTTGAAACGTGTGATGAAAATAAGATTATAAACACAACCGCGCGGTTGTTGGAATCATATTAAATATTATTTAAAAAAAAGATGTGGTACGTTATTATACTTAAGAATAATTTAAAAATGAACATTAAGTGAACCGCATTAATTTTTTAAATAATACTTTACATAGAAATAAGAAAAAATCTTGGATGACCATTAATATGATGCATCTAATAAAAACGATCGATATAAATCAGGTCACGCTCAAAATTTAGAAAAACATTGCCTCGATCTTGGCACAATTTCTTAATGTTCGGTAAGTATTTAGACTTTACTGAAAGAGCTGTTCGCAAAATGAATATTGGTTAAAATATTAATATACTCAACTGCTAACTAAAATTAAATGTAATAAAACTAAGCTATAGGTATGGATTTTGTAGAACTCGCAAATATATAATAATTGTTAATTTTAATGTTACTCATATATAAAAATGAATTATTTATGATTATTTCGTTCATCTACAAAACTATGCATTTCCGAGAATCTGATTGGACCATCACGTCCAATCAGATTTAATATAATCGACTATTGCCCTGCTGGGAAATATTCACATAAAACAGTCACTGTGCGTAGTTTCAGGGAAGTATCTACTGTCAAAGAAATTAAACTTCAAGTTTGACATATAAATTAAAAATAAATCGGTTTAGGAATATCTCACTAGATTTAATTAACGAAGGATAAAATATAGATGGTTCATGAAATAATCTTAGAAATACCACTCGAACTGAATAAATTAGCGGCTATTTAGTTTAAATTTTTCTCGTCTGCTTAACAATTTGACTCGACCAAATTTTGCAATTAATAATCGGAGGTAGAATCCGTCGTGTTACCGCACTCGGGATTCAACCAGATTATTAATTGCAAATTTGGTCTCGTCAAATTGACAAACCGCACACTCGAAAAATTGATAACAAAGTAATGGCTTTTACATGTTCTATGAATAATATAGTATACCGTGGTATAATTGGTCAATAAATTTCTTTCGAACTCAACTTAGTTTTCAAAGATTCTCTATTTTGTAAATAGTTAACTAAAAATAGTATAGTATTTTACGTAACTTCGTGTGTAATGGACTTAAACTCGAGTTACGTACCGTACTTTTTCTACGCCGTTAAATAAAACTAGGAACTGAGTATCTACTTACATTTTATTATTCATTCACGTATAGAGTATTGCCTACATTTAGGGACAACATGCTTTCAATTCAAACTCTTTTTATTAAAAATAAATTGTTTTCTGTTTTTTACTGAATTACAATTATTAGTAAATAACTTCAATTTGAATAAAGCATGAAATTTAAGTTGTCTTATCAAAACGCATATGTGCGTTATGAGATTTCATAACGTGGATGTTATTGTTAAATGTCACGTACAAGGAATGTCGACAGTGTAATTTTTGACGTTTAGGCATAGAAAAAATATATTATTTTTACCGGTATCGTGTAGGTATAGATTCCGATATCGATTTGTAGGATGGTAATTATTATCTAAGTAAAAGACCATTGTTAATATTTTTTACGTTTCAGCCCACATATTAGTAATTTAAGTGTAGCATATGCACTTATTTTTTTATTGAATATTAATTTTTAATATTGATTTATTTATTCTACTAAAACAGAAATATTATACTTATTTCACCTATAAGTCGTGTTGAATAAACCAAATACTAAATTGAAATTGAAGCTTAATTTTATTTTATATTTTATCCTCATACTTGCGCTGTAATAAATAGACAAGATGAAGTAACTAAAAGGAATAAATCGAATTCGGAGACATTTATTTTAGTTTCGCTTTGTGTTAACGAACTTTAGGTTCCTTCTACAAGCGTTCCAAAAATAGTACACTTATGTTAGTTCTAAGTCTCGATTTAGCTTTTAGCTGCATGCCTAATTTGTGTGCTAACTAGTTACTTATACTTTGTGCCCGATGAGATTTGTCACCCTAGCGACTGTGCGAAATGTGATGTATGTATTTTTTTTAACAAAAATGCCGGAAGTACGTAACTATGCGTTTTGTCGATACTACTGTTTTTGTTTGTATACACTTAATTAGAATTATTTTTTGTAAATTTATTTATAAAATGATTGAAGAAGGAAAATGATAATTTAGAAGTAGACTTGTAGATTTATTATAAATACAGTGGCGTAACAAGGACCCGTGCGAAACGAAGCTGAACTGAGATGAAGTCATCCAAGCAGAGAAAAAAATTTTCAGAACGTTTAATGAAAAATATATACATAATAAAATAAATAATTTAACAAAATTAATACGGCACAATTATTGAATTTTATAATAATTTAAAAGTGTAAAAAAAATTGTTAATATTTCATTATTCAGCGACATAGAAAATTAAAATTAACATAATTGTATCTCTCCTAATTAAAAAACTTCCATTAAATTAGACATTGTCATACATCTTTAAAAATATTAGCTACATATTTCACTTTTTCATGAAATTTTAGCAAACACGCAAAATTTTGCGTGTGACCATTAGCAAAAATTGGATTGTTAATTAAATTTAAAAAATTCCATACATAATTAATACATTTTACCTTGCCTAAAAACAAAAATATAGTTCCCACTTGGATCAAATGTTTATTATACATTTGAGGAATTATTTTTAGCAAATAATGGTTTTATCTACTAGTAAAAACAGGCATGAAGAGTAGTCTGTTAAGGTGGGTTCTCAGAACCGCCGAAAGGGGAATTTTTTTGCCGAACTTCTGTGATTGGCCCAAATAAATTTGAAATTCAGTTGGCGCTATTTTTCTACGATTATTTTAACTTCCTGCGATTCTGCAAAAAGTTGAAAATATTTTAAGTTTTCTTTCGTTCGATAACGCGTTTTTTGTTTAATGGACCTGAAAATTAAATTAGGTTATTATTTTGATACATATTTCACACTTGTTAAGATATTTAGTATTAAAAAATTGAATTCCAAGAGTAGGTATGATCACTATCAGGTAGGGAATAACTCAGTAATTGCAACTTACATTTAATATATATTTTTAGCCCCTTACCTATGTTTTTGTCTAATGGCTATATAAAGTTCCCACCATTCAAGAGAGATAAATCTATATTATATTTTTAGGGTACAATGTGCGATATATGTGCGGATTCCTAGACAACTCCTAAAGTTAAAAGTCACTAAATTAAACAACGGTCTAAAAATTCTTGCGGTATTTTTGTCACGTGCTAAATTCCGTCTTCCGCGGTTCTGAGGACCCACCTTTAGATAGGGGACAAATCCACTAGATTTAATAGATCCAAAGTTTAATTGGCTTGAATAATTTATTTTAAAACAAAAAATTATTTAATATAAAAAATGAATTTTTGTTGTGTGGTGCTAGTTACGTCATCTTTGCAAACTAAGCGACAGTCGGAGCGTTTTTACACACATCGGTGCTACCGTTTTGAGGGTTTTTAGTCCAAATGGGGGTATTTTGAGGCTCGTGGGGAATTTTTTTGGGGATATAAATATTTGGGAGAGCATAGACTTTTTAATCCCGTCTCCGGTTTTGCCGGTGTGTGTGTGTGAAAGCGCTATTAATTGTGCATAATTTAAACTACGAAATTTTATCGATCCACGTGCTCAGACCTGCCCTGGCTCTCAACGATTATATATCGTAATTATTTGAAATCTCAATTTGGGATGGGTTCTAGTGAAAAATAATAAACATTACAATTTTAAATAAAAAAAAAAATTATAAATTTAGTTATTTTTTCTTCAATCTCTTCTGTTCTTTGCTATTCCTATGATTACTTGACTTTTATCTTAAAACTTATCTTCGTTAATTTGCTATTGTAGTCTCATCCTTCTATAAATTGATTATTTTGTTTGTTCACATTATTCGTAATTTGTCCTTAGTTCTTTTTTTCCAATAGAATAAAATGTTTATTAACAAACCTTTTTTTTTAATTGGTATATACATTTTATTTTTTTAATACATTCCATCTTTATAATCTTCCCAACATTCAATAAACCTTTTTTACATTTTTATATAATATTCTATTCTGACATTTTTTTTATGTTTATTTTTTTTCCCAAAATAAAAGATAAAAAAAATTTAAATCTTGCCCTTTACCTAATTACTTAAATTTTCTTTTAATATCATTTCTGAAAGTTTTTTTTTATTTTCATACTAATAATAATAATGATGCCAAAAAATAAAAATAAGATTCTTCATATTTCACAATTGTTGAATTCGAACATCCTATATACCAATTACCATTAATAAATTCTTTACAATCAAACTTTTTTAAATATAAATTGTGTTTATAAAATTCAGACAACATAAAATTAATTATGCTATCAAACCTTTTAACAATTAAATAAGAATTAACTTCTATAAAAAAAATTATACAGAGTATTTCATTACAATATGTTATTGTGTTACAATTTGTACATATGTTATTAAAAATTTTCTCAAACATAAATATACCCTTATAATCCTTAATGCATTTATAAAAAGTCAATATTTAACTATAGGAAATACTCGACAGGAGTGGAAGTAGATACTTACGATTTTTTTATTTATTTAGGGTTCTATCCCACTACGTGTGGCTTCTTTCGGAAGTTCCATTAATAGCTAATAATAAACTTAAATGCAGTGTAATATTAAAAAAATAAGAAATTTAGCGTATTAGGAAAAATATATAGAATAAAAAGCCAAAAAAAATCTTACTCTATGATACATTACACATTTGTGCTTTAGTATATTCATATTCCTTTACTTATTTTTCTACCATATAAGGGTTTATGGGTTGGAAACGCTTATTTATGGCCTTCAGACGCCTGAAATGAGTTCTTGTTGTCAGCAACGACAGAGAGCACGCGAAACGTCTCCATTTACGAGCGCTCGTCTAGGGCATAAGCGCCTTATTTGGATAATGGAGAAATCATGAACGTAAACAAATGCCGCCGTTTGCCGTCTTCATGCAAATTGTATCGCGATTGACTTAGTTACTTGTTACTTGGCGTTATAGAAAAGGAATACGAATAAAGAGGTACGAATGTATGAAATGTTGTCATTAATTAACTGAATATGGGGATAAGGCGGTTGTTTTATGAAAAATGTTACTTAGTTTAATTAAAGAATACAGTCAAAGAGCTATATTGTAATTGATATATGAAACCCATAAACTTTTTACGAATCCCGAATCTGGCTTCCTAAAAATAAATTTGTTTAAACCTTAGATTATCTAGGTAATAATTTACAAAATTTTGTAGGGACTCTTTAAGTTGGTCAAACATTTTCATTTACACACCCTTAATTCTCACTATTGGCTGTAGGAGGCGCTCCGCAGTTCAACGGCATATATATTGAATAGGGTTCATATTCTAATGTGCTTAAAGCTGGCCCACCACTTTTGGCCCACCATAATACTGACCATTGGAGAATTTATTACACATTAATTACAATTTATTACAATCGAAAAAAAATTATTACACCTCCCGTGTTCGCAATATGAGGTTGTGGGCCAACTTTAGACTCAAGCCAACCCACATCGTACCAAAATGGATAAATCCGATGGAAATATATGGGGGAATTTATTACAAATTTATTACAGCTAATATATATACGATATATCACATAATGCACCTGTAAAACTCTGTCCAAAATTTATTACACTGGCCCATTATTGAAATATATCCCGTTTGAGCAATTCAGTGCCAAGACTCTGTTTAAAATTTATTACACCGGCCCATTATCGAAATATGTACAGATTGAGCAATTCAGAGGTGAAGGCATTATTATTTCACCCGAAAAAAGTAATTGGGCTACTGTAATAAATAATTTTAATCATTTCGATTGATGATGCTCAACCTGTATATATTTCGACACTGGGCCGGTGTAATAATTTTTTTACAGGGTTTTACAGCTGCATTATGTGATATATCGTATATATTAGCTGTAATAAATTCACCCATGCATTTCCATCGGATTTATCCATTTTAGTACGAGGTGGGCTAGCTTGAGCCTAAAGCTGACCCACAACCTCATATTTCGATCACGGGAGGTGTAATAAATTTTTTTCCGATTGTAATAAACTGTAGGTAATGAATGTGTAATAAATTCTCCATGGGACAGTATTATGGTGGAACAAAAGTAGTGGGCCAGCTTTAAGTACATCATATTCTAAGAACCAAAGTGTTACTTGTTAACCCCGAAATTTTAAAACGGCTGCTCTTTTAAATTTCTAATAAAAATATATGAATAATTGGAGAAGAGAACATTTCACTTATGATGAATAAAAACAACTGACAATTGTAATAGGGTATTACACCCTATTTTGAAAAGTGCGTTAAATAAATCCTATAGTGATAATGAACCACTATAATTTTTATATAAATTTTTTAAAACCGAATAGTGTCATGAAAACGACTTTTAATTTATTATTTTACATTTTCGCGCGGAAGCTCTAACCGCCATGCTGACTCGGTTCGTGTCGTCACTCCGTTAGTAAATAGAACGTCTTTGCAAAAGAATAAAAATATTTTTTTTAAGTTATAATCCTTATCATTGGTGTATTGTGCCCGAATGCCAGAATCCTAGCGCAAAAACGGCGGGAAAGTCGTAGATTCAAGTGCCAATTGATATAAACATGCATTATTAAGTGAATAAAAGAACGCAATGGAAGTTTTAGTTCTAGATAAATAAATAATAGAGCTGCATAATTTTTAATGAAAATTTTATAATGATATTTCTCCACGACCATTACTGAATGTATGAATTCTGAAATCATTTTTAATAATAGAATGTAAACATTCACCCTCTAGAGTCTGAATATTTATTCTGTAATACTTGCCTCTTATGCATTTTGCATGTATTTTCATTCTTTATCAAGGTAAAGAATGGATTTTCTGTAATCGAATTAAACAATATCGATTGCCGTGGACTTCAAAAGTGTCAGTGTCAGATATAAAATGGCGACGGTAATAATTATTTTCAAACAAGTTTTAATTTAAACAAAATAATGAGTGAAAAATCAAGTGAAGTAGATATAGAATTTAATAATATCTGAAATTGTAAATTATGAAAAAACACCAATGCACCAGATTTTAATATCGGTAAGTGTACCACAGCACTATAAATATTAATACAATGTAATACAAATATGTCAACAAAAAACTTGTGTTCAGATTTAATTTAATTTTGATTTATACTTTTTGATCGTGGAGAAAATATAGTCTGTTACTCGGTCAGAATGAAAAAATTCGACACTCGTGGTTCCTCACACTCGCATTCGCTCGCGTTCGGAATTTTCCACTCGTTTCGAATTTTTCATTCTAACCTTGTTACAGAATCTACTATTACGTCTTTATAAAATCCGTTATCCTTTTTGTAATTTAATTTTCTAACATGTATTTAATTTAAGGAATTTAATAAATATTTGATTATTTCCTCAATTTAATTTCCATTATACATTAGCGTATGTGCCGTTTTGAAATTGGAGACTGCCCCAAAGCAAAACGTGATGTCTTTACATAGACGGTACCGCAATTAAAAATTGTTTCATTATATTTGATTTTATAGTCGGGTCAATTTAAAAACTCATAAAATATGAAACTATACATTTTTAAATAGTTTTATTGATTTTATATGTATTTATACTAGTTTCATTCCTGTCCTGGATATATTACAGTTAAATTGAAAATTTGTATCTGCCGGTTTACCTAGTTATTTTATGTTCTATTCCCGATAAGTTAATTTAGACGCAGTTTTTCCTGCGCTGCATCGCCTGAGTCTAAATTTGCGCTCGGCCTTATATTACAAAATTTTAAACCAAGATAGTTTAATAATACATGGTTATCTAATAAAGTTTAAAATCACCAGATAATAATGCACAAAAAAAAACATATTTCACATCTTACTCTTGCCGATTTTTTTAAAATTTTGAATTGTTTAAACAAAATTTTTACTTAAAAAACCGAACAACCGTCAAGACATTCCAATTTGGGAATTTTTGTCTCGTTTCACAGATTAAAAATTTGTTTTATCTGAGAAATACTCCTTTTGCATAGTGTAGGTATATTTTCACCAATTTTGACTAGTCTATTTTACCTGAAATTAAATATCAACATCCCTATTACTATAAAACGTTATTTTCGTAATGGCATACCAACGCATAGTAAACTAGCTGTTGCAAGGTAACTTAACTGTTTTTATCATCGCTTGACGATTAACAATTAAATTGTTCTCATTTACCAGTCAGCGCAGCGCGGTCAACGCTAACAACTAAACACGAAATGCCTCTTGTTGCTTGCTCTAAGTACTTGCCGTGGAACCACGAATCATGTCTTTTTTATACAGTGGAATTCCTGACATAAATACAAAAACATCGTAGTTTTATAATTATTTAAAAGTAATTTATCTTTTGTATTCAGAGTTATTCCAAAATACTCCGACAATGCTTTCATAAAAGGATTTAAAAAAAAGTTTTTTTTTTAACAGTGCACCTAAAAGAGAAAAATTGAGAAAATAGGGGAAAATAGGGACAAATAGTGATAAATAATGCAAAGTTGAAATTAGGGAAAATAGGAAAACATATGCAAAAATAGAGGAAATAGGGAAAAATGGGAAAACAGTAAAAAATAGAGAATACTAGAACAATGAGGAAAAAATAATTAAAACACTAAAAATATGAAGAAATGGGAAAAAATAGGGAAAATGAGGAGAAATGAGGAAAATAGAAGAACAAATTAGGAAAAAAATAAGTAGAAATAGGGACAAATATAGAAAAATAAGGATAAATAAAGAAAACAGGAAAAGACATTGTAAAACAGGAAAAAATAGAAATACAAAAACCAGGAAAAAATAGGAAAAATAGTGAAATGTTCCTGTTCATTTTTTATAGCATGTTTAATTTCTATTGATATGGACCACCCTGTAGATCATATCCTATCTACGGTTCCCCCTATAATAAATTTATAAAAAATATTAGAAAAATAAAATTTACTTACATTTAAGGTTTCCTGTTTCCTCTTCGATGCTGATTGTTACTGATAGGTACTTTTTTCTGTCTGGCTATTTCAATTTTTCTCCTTCTCGCTTATTTGTTTTCTTTGATGCTGCTTTCTTTTCTTTCTCTTCTTTCTTGTGTCTCTTTAGTTTCTATTTATTCCTAACTTTTTTCCTCAACTAGATCTTGTCCTGTCTAGTCTTCTAAATCTTTTCTTGGTTACCTTTTGGTCTTACCTCTTTTCTGCCCTCTTATATTTGGAAAAATAAAATATCTTCACCTTTTTTTGTTGAATTATTTTTGTTTGTTTTTTTTTATGAATATATTCTTTAAATTAAACTTATTTTTATTCCATTAATTATTTTAAAACATCTTACAAAATCCTTTTTTTAACAATCAATAAATCATTCATTAATTACCCATTACATTAAAATAAATTTTATTCAACATTAAAATTGACAAAAAAAAATCTCAATTTTTTATTAGGAAAAAACAAGTTGAAATTGTGGCAAATATGGAAAAATTAGGAAAAATAAAGAAAATAGGAAAAAACGAAAAAATAGAAAAATAGGAAAAATAAAAAAAATTGGAAAAATAGAAAAAATAGGAAACATAAAAAATAGGAAAAAATCAAAAATAAGGAGAGAGGGAAAACAGGAAAAAATACAAAATAATAGAGAGAAATAGGAAAGAATAATGAAAAACATTAAAAATATGAAAAATCCTGAAAATAAGAAAAAATGGTAAGAACAGGCAAAAATAGATACTAATAATAAATACGGACAAATAGGGTAGTAAAGCAGGAAAAAATTGGAAAAAAATAGGAAAAAATGGAAAAAAAGAGGAAAAAATAGGTAACAATAGGTAAAAACTTGATATAAATAGCTGAAGTAATATTTTTTATACGTAAAAATATACATTTGAATTTTTAATTTTCATATAATATGATTTTTATTTAAAGAAATCCAAAAATGTACTCATTAAATGTGATGATGGTACCAGTAGCGGGAAAGTAAAAATAATGGTTATATTAAATAATAATATTAGTTAATTCCAACAAGCTAATAGATAACACTTTTCCTATTTTTTTAATTTTTTTTAATTTCATTTTTTCTAATTTACTTATAAATTATAAACAATCCGGACCTGGTGTACAAGGTCGCAATTACGTACTATGTAACGTACGCTACTTAGGAATCCATTATGGCGTTCCATTCATAACTTTTGGACCAATCAAATATTTTTCTAGGAAATTTAATACAAAGTTGGTAGAGCCGTGTGTATTAAGTTGGTAGAATTGTACTCGTCGCTTTATGATTAGTTCGGATTATTTGTGAAACGGAAATGTGCAGAAAATAATAAAGGTTTATTTTTTAAAATTATGTATTATTTCAAATTTAATTTTTTATTATTTATAACCTCCTGGAGGTAGTGAAATAAGTATAAAACGTATTAATTGTAAGCTAACTTATCTATAAAATATTTGTCGAAACCCAAACAAACCTAACCTAAAAAAAATAAATCCCTGTAAAATGATTTAAAAAAGTACATTTAGTATAATATTAAAAATTCACAATTACAGTCAATATATTTGATTATTCTAATTTATTTTTTGTCAAAAATACGAAATCAGTAATAAATGTTTTATACTCTGTATGTAAAAACTAATTTTGTTCTATTCAATTCAATTTTTAGAATTTTTTCCAATATTGAAAATATTTGTCCAATATCGATGTTATATGAAAATTCAATATAATATAAATGCTGAATATCAATATCTGACCAATATTCTTTAATTATTTAGGTATATTTTTATAGAATATCATTAGTATATTGAAAACATTTTCCCAATATCAAATCTATATACCTTTTTAATATACGATAAATATGTTCAAATAACATTTTACTTTTATTGGGTGCAGATGGAAAATATTTGCCCTATATTAAAATTTTGATTTTTTGATTCATTGATACCTGGGTAATAATGACTACCTTGTAGTGTGAAAAGTTTATTCACGTGGAGTTTTTGAGATATCTATAAATTAAGTATGTCCGTTTTTTGACTTGGACCACACACGTACATTCAAAAATTTACAGCACTCCATAATAGGTAGGTAAAGAAACATGATTGAAATACGTGTTGTTATTTGTTAAATTAAAAACTTATAGGACCATTAAAAAAGCTGGGTTAAAAAACGAACGTTTATTTGAAATACTAAATTGTGTTGTGGGGAAATAGTTTGAACTATTTATTACTTTGACGGTATTTAATCCTCTAAATATGTAAAATTTCGTTTTCTAACCTCTAACAAAAAACTTAGGTGAATTTGTATTATTCGCAGATAAGATTTCTAATGCATGAAATAGTGCAGTCCAGTCAGACTAATCTTCACAAAAGAATTTTCTTGAATTCGTTTGGACTCTCCCTTTTTTAACGAATCAATGACTTGGTTATGTTTTTTATAAGGGCACCATCAATCGGATTTTCTAGGCGGTAGGGATGTTCGATCTAAATCGATTATTCACAAGATCGATCTTATTACCTGCGATTCTCGATCTTTTACATCGATCTTTTCATAAGCGATTAATCCGTGTATCGATTCTTTTATTACAAAATCGCTTACCCAAATTATATTCTTACTGCGACATCTAGTATATTTAAATTTAGACTAAAACAGGAAATTGCCATTGACAGCCAATTGTTTAATTTCATAAATATATTAAATTATAAATAAATAAATGATTCCCTTAAAGGACAGACAGAAGGAATAAAAAACTACCAAGTGTTAAGTATTTTTATTTCGTTAACTATAATTATAAGATCGATTTTTAAGAAAATCGATTTTTTCGATTAGATCTTTAAGTGCATCGATCAAATTCCAAATGATCTGAATCGATTCGGAAAGGAAAATCGATCTTTTGAAAAGAATCTCACATCCCTAGCCGAAAGCCAATTTTCGCATACAACTGCCACGTTAGTACCTTCTTCTTCTTCTTCGTCGAATTGAACCCCTCTATCAGTGTTGCCAATGACAAATCAACAAAATACCCGCAACTTTGACCCAAAATACCCGATTTTACCCACGTGGAATTCCAAAATACCCGCATTTTACCCACTTCCAATTTGAACTGTTTGTCAGAGGTGTTCTCACCAGCGCCTCCGGCGGGTAGTCTTTTCGTTCGGCGCCAATTACTAAATAAATGTTCTGCGTGAAGACTAAAATTAGAAACTGGGTTATGCAACACGAACAAGAGTTTAAATCTTTAATGGAGAATAAACATAATTCTTCTTCTTTTTCCTTTATGAGGCCCAAGCTGTCAAGGCTATTTTATATTTTCTTCTTTCTTCTCCTTTTAGGCCTCAGCTGCCTGGGCTATTCGGCCTATATTTTATATTTTACTATTTGACTTTGACATCTGACGTGAATTATCTGGAAGTGTCACCAAGTGTCTTCAATGCAAATCAATTAGTTATGGAGCGTCTTCCATCCATACAATTAGTATTGAATTGAAATACCCACAAGAATATCACAAAGCAGGAAAATACCCGAAAATCGGATAATTACCCGCAGATTGGCAACACAGCCCTCTATAATTACCCGCAGATTGGCAATACAGCCCTCTATAATTACCCGCAGATTGGCAACACAGCCCTCTATAGTGTTATAGATATGCAGTACTACCACTATAAATGGCATAAAGACTGTTGGCAATAACTATTAAAAAATATTTAATTGACTCACAAATCTCTTTTTGTCAAATAAAATCAATTTTCCCTGATACACTTAACAAATCAAATCCTTTAGAATTATTCCTCCGATCTGGCACCACTGTTTGTAAACACCCCATTATGTATTTGCCTAAACTTTTAAAATTTTTCCATCCCATTCGAAATAAAATAGGTTATGCTTATTGAAAACGTTACGGGTAACTACCTAACGTTTTCAATTTCAAACATTACTCTGCTGGGTAATTATAAATTAACACGTTTTAAAATTCCGATGGTAAACATAAGAAATTAATTAACAAATATATTTAATCATGTTGATTGCTGCAGATGAATAAAATTATAATTCCATATCCATTTGGAAGTAATATAATCAAGACTATCGGCACGCAACCGATCACGTAGCCACTATGTTTTGCTTGGTGATCGCTGTTACGGTGTTGCCAAAGTATAAAATAAAATAATAATGGGTTTTGAAATTAAAATGTTTTTACTATGAAAATTGCGGTTTATGTAATATTAGAATAATTCATTTTTTCTTACTTATTTATAAATGTCTAAAGAAGGTCAAAAAGTTAAATTCGTGTCACTACTACCCGGTCTATATATATAGTTATTTGGTTTTTAACGGTTATTATTTTAAAGTCGTATATTAGATAGGTACTAATAACAGGAAATTTAAGACTTTCTCGAAAACAATTTAATGTCAAACTTCACACTAGCTAGCGACATCGATAGAAAAATGTGGTTTATCTAGTACATCTATTTACATATTAAAATTATTATGATCGATTTACAATTTTTTTGTAAATATATTCAGTTTAAAATAGAAATAACTAACTACAAAGTTTTATTTTGGGAAGCAAGTTGTATACCTACAAGTAGATAAATATTATATAGTTGAAAAATTCGGAGAAACGCGAAATAATAGTAGGTTTGTCAACACCGTCATAGACTTCTGTTGATTCGATGGTTGGCGCACGCGCAAGCCCTTGCCCAACCCGATTTCTCAGTCTTGCACCGGCTTTGAGATAGATTTTAACTTTTTGCTGTACTTCTTATGCTTTAGTGCCTCTATTTTTTAACACTTTATATGGTTATTTATTCGTGTGTCCTGTGATAACGTTTTACAATTGTTCTGGATTATTTAAGCTGGTAGTGAAAGGTGAGTTACAATTTATAGAATTATTTGTTTTTTAGTGTTAATCGGAACTAGTTCCTTAGTTTAGATGAAACGAGCATGGCTCATCTTACAATATAAATTCGAATTGATTAAAATGGATTATATAGAGTCACCTGCGTAACTTCAAGGTTTTTACTTTCTGGCCGGTTTTATTCGGGTAATCATTTCTTTGTTTACGTACGTATACCTAAATATTTTGCTGGTTAAACGAGAGCAAACGAAAATTTGGGTTGCTAAACTTTTTTTGGCCGTTACATTGTTGCCTTGCCTATGATTGATTTATAAATATGGACATTTTACGGGTAGGTTACCCCACTGTTATTGGTCGGTTATACCCGGGTATGACTCATTTGAACACCTAAAATTGCGCAATCTTGAACTTGAATTGACTTTTTACAAATTTTATCGTTTTGAAAGAAAGACCGTTAATCGAAAGGACATAACCACAAATTATTTTTTTTAGTAAATAACAATTTTTTTATAAGTAGGTACGTTATTTCTTAAAAAAAAATTGGTTAAAAACGGTTACAGGATATTTTGTCTGTGTCAGGATATTTGCCATAGAATCTATTTAATGTAACGAATTCGCTTATGCACTTATCACTATTAGAGAGACATTTGCCATGTGTTATCTGGGTGAAACAAATCATTATTTAGGCAAATGTCCGTGTTCGTTAATTTAATCCTTTGTTCATTTTTGGTAATGTGTTGTACCTATTTGTCCTGTGTCGCTAAAATCCCAGAATTATTATCTTGTTCTTTGAGAAGAGATTTAACTAAATGAGCAACTGAAATATGTTGGTGTACTTATATTTTTTTACAAACTTTTAAGTTTTAATTCCTATTTGATATCCCACTATAAGGTAAATATTTTTTACTTAACGGCTACCTAGTAACTTTAAGTTAAATTACTATAAAATTGGATTAAATCTGGCTATCATTGAGTTGTGATTATTATTTATGTTTTTAAACCTGTATGAAACAATGACACCGATCTTTATCGTCGCCGAAAAATATTGTAATCTATTTTAATCCAATAAATGATCTCATTTTAAAAATCATAACAAATACCTAGTCTCCTACCTTTTTAAAAATTTATTTTGTGTTTTTGACAACATAAATTTATGAATAAATGAAATGAAACTCCCAAGTCATGTACCATATAAATATATCTCATAAAAATTTTTTGGGGGAAAGCAGCGACTAGTTTCGTCTAAACAGCCATCTTCAGACCTAGAAATACATAATGGGGGAGGGGTTTTTTCAAATTTGAAACAAACTTCCAATATATAAATAATAATAATAATAATATATAACATGGAGATCCTCCAGAATCCAACAAGTTTCTTACTTTACAAAGTATCCCACATCACTGATTTAATACCCATTATTATCAAATCCTTTGATTTTTTATTTTTTTCATATTACATAAATTTTAAATCCTTGTAAGTATCCTTCCTTTCACCATCCATTTAATTACTTTGTCCACATATATTGTACTAAATATTATTATTATTGTTTAACTGTGTCGGCTTTTACTTGATGAAAATCCATTATTAAATTTAAATAAATGAAACGTTTTACGATTTTCACAAAAATAAAAACAAAAGTTATTAATTTAATAGTGACTAGTTTCGTTAGGAAGTAACTTCATCAGACTAATAGTATTTACAAGAATATCAAGAAATTTATACTAAAAACAACTAAGAATTTAATCACCTCTCTAATATTATGAGGGCTTAACCAATAGCTATTAACAATGTTTCAAGCAATAGTAAGGAAACTAATGACTGTTGTTATTATTTTTCTGAAAATCGTAAAACGTTTTATTTATTTAAATTTAATTATTATTATTACTTATATACGGTACGTTCAAATTTGAAAAAACTCCTCCCCTGTTATCGATTAATGTATTTCTAGGCCTGAAGGTGGCTGTTTAGCTGAAACTAGTCGCCGCTTTTCCCATAAAAAATGTTTTTTAATATATTTGTGTTGGACCACGTTTGAGATATGGATAACCTTTTGGATATAAATTTATGAGTTATAAACACACAGCTTTAAAAATCAGTCATTCATATTGCCTCTCAGTATAAAATCCTATGCGCTTTTACTAATCCCCTTTAAAATCTGAAGATTATTTTGTTTTAATCCTGTGTACATTTTGCGCCTCAGCCCTAATTTCCATGTAACACTGAATTCATTAATATCATTTTAGTTCCCAAGTATATAATTACTGATTTGGTTACTGATTTCATCTCGGTCAAGCCTTTTATTGCAAAATTCAAAAATTGGAGCTATCTGGTGTATTTCAAAATTAGGATTCTGATATCGGAAAATGGCTTCAGACTACATTAGGATTAATATATTTAGATCCCAATAAGTTTGAAAGAATTACAAAAATATTGTGATTATTTAGTAGAAAAATATATTAGTGATGAATGAGGCTTTTTTCCACCTTCCCTGTGGGCTGAAGCAAGTGAATCGGTCGTTTGTTCCTTGGTTATATTTCTAAATGGATAAGGTTTTAAAATATGATCAGTTAAGGGAAATGCTACAATGTCAAATGGTACTTTTTATCTCTAGAGGGAAGCTTTCTGTCTTCAGGAAAGTTGTAGATGGCTTGAACTTAAATCACTGTCCCTCAAAATTCCATCATCCGATGTCTGACCATTAACGCCAACATGAGTATACAAAAAATTGTACTGAGCATCAACTAGGGCCAGTAACACAATATTATGTCCACCCTTATAATTGTATAACGTTTAGGCGCATATTGTATATTCAAATATTTACCTGATTTGTACATACATAGGGTCATTAAGAAGTACAAAATGTAGTCGCCCATAAAATCAATAATATATGAATTATTTTTGTTAAATATCTGATATTGATCCAAATCCAATTTTTTCATATTATATTGAATACAATATTTTTTTTATTATTTATTGTGGGTTGTGATTTCCAAGTAATCTCGCCTTATCAATGAATAGCGTTTTTAATCAACAATAAACTTATTAACTAGCCAACGTCATCATTTATTTTATGAAATTTTGACATGTTAAATAGTTAATCAAGATACAACTGATTATGTAATTACTAAAATTTATAATTTATGAAAATAAAACAAAAATTATTATTCTCAAAAAATTACAATAATATGACTAGACTTCACCACCCTATCCTATAGAATGTTGAATGCCATATTTGCGATTTTTTCTTGTCATAGGTGGGTTTATAAATTTGCATCACAACCTACCTTGTGCGCCAGGTTAGTAACGGTTGTGGAGGATGTAGTTAATATTTATTACCTAGTTTGTGGGCTTCAATGATCTTTCTCAGTTTTATCATACAGAGAAAAGTTAATAACTTATTTTAACTAAAAGAAATAACTCTTTAACTTTTTGTTTTGTGTTTGGATATGGTTGATTCTTCAATAGTTTGGTTTCATTTAGATATTTTTTTACAAATCGGAAGATAATAAATTAAGTATTGATTTTTATTTAGTGAAAATATTGCCAGGATTTAATGGTCAGTGAATTCTTTTCAATGTTTCATGAATGCCAGAGGAAAAAAGTAACATGGCGAGTGACATTAAAACAGAATCGTCGCATCTAAAATATATATTTTTTATTTTATAGTCCAGTTGAAAAGGGCAGACTGCAATTGCGCGCAAAGACGGAAACTATAGTAAATGGAAGTTTTATTTACTTATATGTTTTTGAACGGAAAATTTTTAATTCATTCATTCAACTCAGGAGGAAATCTCGCAGATTCAGAAATGTAATTCTCCGTTAAATAATCGAAGGTATCGTTGTTGGGCTTCAGCAATCAATTGTTCAACGAAGCATTCCGAAGCATCAGCACTGTCTGAATATATGAGGCAGAAATACCAGCGTATTCATTTCCCCAACTCACTGTCCTTGTCTGAATGCTCTCTTTTGAGTCCAATATTCTGTATTATCCTCAGCCAAGCTTGGCTGATGTGGAATCTTCACCAAGTTATCTTTAGCTGAGGGCAAACGTTTGGACTTGATTTTTGTTAGCGACGTTAGGGAGTTGCATATTACGACCCATATGAAATCGCTATCTTCGTAACTAATATCTACAGTATCTTAGGGAGAAATGATCCCCGTCGAATTCTGAACAACTTAATTTTTTTCTGTAGTCTGTATGTCTGTCTGTCGATCTGTATGTCTGGTTGTCGTCCGCAATGCTTAAAAATGCCATAACTTTTGAATGCTTCAATGTATCGACGTGAAATTTTCACCATTTTTGAAAACCCACGAGTATTACATTTTGGTATAAAATGAACGGAATCGAAAAATGAATAAAGGGGGTTTCCGGATTTTTCTCACTTTTTTTCTAGTTTCACAGAAAACACGCTGCAGGTCTTAATTTTTGAGCAAACCGCTTCAAATTTGGGAAAAAGATTCCTTGAAGTACCCTTCCGACGCCTGTTGAAAATAGAAATTGTCGGAAAATTTCTTGTAGGTTTTCTCGGGATGTTTTTCCGAAAATGTCATCATTTAAAAAAATCGATATCACTGAAACGGTAAAAGATATTCAAAAATTAAAAATACGTAAATGTAGGATTGAAATAGCTCAACAAGTATTATTTGAAGTATTTTTCCGAAATTTGTTGAGAAAGTTGGGAAAAAAATTGTTCGAAATTAAATTCCGAAAATCTCGAAAACGAAGGGAATATGGAAAAATGTCAAGAGTACTTTTTTGCTGTACTTGAAAAATAGGGAAATAAATATATGAAAATAGGAAAAAAATAATGAAAAATACGAAAAACAATATGAAAAATATGGAGAAAAAAAATAATGAAAAATATGGAAAAAATAATGAAAAATATGGAAAAAAAATGAAAAATACGGAAATAAATTAAGAAAAATAGGAAAAAATCATGAGAAATAGGGACAAAAATAATGAAAAATAGTGAAAAAATAATGAAAAAACAATGAAAAATAAGGAAAAAGCTAATGAAAAATAGGGAAAAAATAATGAAAAATAGATTAAAAAATAAAACTGAAAAAATAGTGAAAAAATTCTGAAAAATAGGGAAGGAAATAATGAAAAATGGGGGAAAAAATATGTAATGAAAAATAAGTGGTGAAAAAAATAATAAAAAATAGGGGAAATAGAGAGAGAGAGGAGAGAAAGAGAGATTAGAACTTGGTTCCTGTCGGGGGCCCCTCGACCGCACATACTTCTGTTGTGGGCAATCACAACAGCCGTCTTAAGGGAAAATCTCAGTTACTATTTGTATAGGCCTGATGATGGCATTTGTATGCTGAAACTAGTTGCCAGTTCACATTTCAACTTATTTGTGTAATATATTTCGATATTAAACATTGATCAAGGTTTCTATTTGTTAATTAAATTTCTCTGTCTACGGAAGATGTTACAAAATACATACAACATTTAATTTAACTTTCTTGAATAACAATATCAAGTAATAATTATCTAGTCCATTTGTTTTAATTAATAGAAAAATAAAAGTATGTTCAATAATAAAAATGATTGTGCTAAAAAAACAGCAATTACATATACCTATATTATCATGTATAATGCGGTTTTTATACTTTTGAAATATTTATAAAATGACGTTCATTTGTGATTTAACGTTTAATAAATGCAAAAAATGTTTATGATATGACACATAAAAAATGAAAAACATACCTAATAAATGAGTAGACATACTTGCCATATTTAGATTAAGATAAAGTCTTTGGCTTGCGTGTCTCTTCCGAGTCCCCAATAAAAATGTTCATGTGTCACTGATTTAATGTTTATCTTTATAAAAAAAAACTAAAATATTTTTTATATAATAAGTTTTGATAAGTATATGAAAATTTTAATTTCAAATGGTATAGCAGTTGTATGTATTAGAATTTTATAAAAAAGCATGGTAGTATATAGTATCTCTATCCAAATATTCATTAGTCGGTCATCTTCTCCCTCGCTTGGCCCGTATTAAATCCGGTTTATTCTATTTTATATCTATTTCGGGAACTACTACAAAAATTATCCTTATTTAGTTTTAGTTAGAGGTAGAAATTAGCGGTTTTTATCAAATATATGATAAAATATAATGTTACCAAGCTTAACTGCGCTGGTTATATTTATATGTATAATTAACTTTATCATTCATTCACAAATAGTCGTGCAAAGTTCGTGAAACTTTCGTCGACCTTCATACTTCAGATAGAAGCTACCTATAAGATTCTATATATAGAGATACCTTTACATAAAACAGGAACGGTTTTAAATAATTTCAAGCGTAGAATAATATGCATAAAATCGTTTTTCTTCCGACCAAATCAGTTTAATGACGTACTAGGAATATGACACACTTGTACTTTTTTGAAAGATGCTAATTTAGTATTACGCATATTTTGTTCTTCATTAAATTTGGTGGATAACTGATATTTTTACGAACTGCTAATCGTTGTTTTCGTTTTAAAATTACATCGGAAATCTCTGAAATCATCAGATCGCAATTTTTAAGCACATAAAAAGTTGTATGATAGACGTGTATTTATAGGACAAATGAATAGTTTCAGCAAGTCAAAATAATTTATTAAATGATCGTTTCGGAAAGAAGATTTTTTGAAGTGTTACTGATTTTTACTTGAGTTCTAATCAAAGTTTTTTTTGTTCAAAGTAAGTTGGAGAAACCCGGTTTTGTAAACAAGCCTGTTTATTATTTAAATATTCGTTGGATCATTTTGTTATATAATTTATTTTATAATTTCTTCTGTTTTGTATATATACATTAATTATTATGAACCAGTGACGAATATTTGTTATATAATTATAGTTTTGCTTCTTACATTTTTCATGGTTTGTCTCTTATCCCCTTTTTTGTACCTAGGTACACTGTTATTGATAAATATTCAAAAACCAATAGTTCTATATTAAACAAATCCAAAATATTTTCTCTAGAAAATCGAAAAACTAAAAAAAAATCTACTTATTTTAGACGTGATATTTTAATATTTTCACTTTCAAATTAAGTCACATTAGCGAAAGTAGACTGTAAACACCTTGATCTAAAATATTCTTTACTAAACTTGTATAATGCGTTTTTAAAGACATAACTGGAGGTGTGGTATGTAAATAACTCCTTCGCTTTTAATAGAATATCTGGATTAAATCCTACATGACAAAAATCTCATTAAATTAATTTTAGTTACTTTTACTATTAGGTATTTAGTAGCTTTTTATAATTTATTAAATGTGATTATTTTACGTTTGGTTAGAAAATTTTGACATAACGTGATCGTTAATTTAACGGGGGCCCAATAATCTTAAAACAGACTGTATCAATTGCAAAAACTCCAAAATCGGGAAATTTCAGTGACAAAATTTACCGATTTAATTTTTTTCATTTTTTAACATTGAACTTTGAGTTTGCACAGAATAAACATATAATTTTTAATTAGTGATATTTTATTATTCAAATATGAAAAAATATTTGACTGGGGGATTTCATGAGACCGCCGATTTTTTCATTTTTCTGTTTGGAACGCTTGCCAAAATTTTATTTCAATTTTCGAAATCTAAAGCAAATACCAAAAACCGTTTATATACTACATTTTAAGGGGTTTTAATTAACGTCAACTATAGATTTGTGATGTAAATGAAATTAACATAGGAGAGATTTTCTAGTCAAGAAACCGGTATTAATTTACATGAAAAGGATGGGAACATACTGTGAATCACTTTAGTTATGTAAATTTTACAATTGTTTTCTTTGCAATTAGTTCTGAAATAAAAAAAAAATAATTGAAAATTTAAACCGCAGAGCTATGCCGATTTAATATTATAATAGAGTAATACCATTTTTGTGGCATAATTATATCTACTAAATTTATTAATTTAAATAGATCAACGTTTAATATAAATCAACAATCTTATATGACTGTTTTAAAATAATAAACTAAACGTGTAATTTTAACATAAAACACAGTTTTATTTGATTTCTCACAAAAATGGATTACATATAAATTGAATTACAAAATAAGGTCATATAAATCAGGTTTTATAAGAAAAATATTTGCTTATAACTTTTAGAGAATAAATTTTTGTTTCAATTAATAAATATTTTAAAATAACCATAATTCCGATAATTTATATAAATTAAAAAATAAAAACATCAAATTAAAATATAAAACTGCGAAAACATCCTATCAGTAAGAGACATTCATCGGGTATCTACTCTGCGTAAATCAGTGTCATCTTGCAGACTTATTTTCTAAGTTTCATTTGCTTCCATCAATAAGAATTTGAATTTAATTTTATACATCCTGATTAGCTAGGAAAAAAATTTCATAGGTAGGTAAAAGTTTATCTAGTATCAATTGCAAAACACAGTCATGTGAGAAGTATTCAATGTTTAATCATGTCAAAATAAGGAAAAAAATAAGGTTTACTACCCATATACAATTCGGTAAATATCAAAAAACGCATCTGTCCATATGGACTTGATTGACTTGCGTCAAAATGCACAATCTACACAACCAATTAAAACGGCGAATCGTAAGTTTAAACGCATTGTTTTGGCCCAGGGGCGTATCGAGGTTAAGAAAATATAAACAGTCTTTTTAATGTTTGAAAATCAACGAACAAAAGGTTTGCAAATATGAGTGGAGTAGCGTTGTTTTTGTTGTAGGTGTGTTGAGTTTAGAGATTTTATTAAATACATACAAATATGGCGTTTTGGAGACCATGGACTAATGAAAATAATGAAATTGAACAGTGTAGTGAGAATACAGAAAAGTGATTTTATAAAAAAGGAAAATATTCCCAATCTGATAATGCAATCATGAGAATTGCTGAATTAACTAAAATAAATAAATGATTCTACTTCAGACGATGTGAGGATTATTTATAAACATACATTGGAATCAAATCGTTTTTTGTTTTGTTTTTATTTTATTTTTTAAAATGATAAATTAATAAAATCAGGTATCTCCGCCTATGGCAGATCAAACAAAATTATCGATAAGGGTATGGAACGAGTTTTTATGTTTTGCAAATGATAATGGATAAACTTTCCTCAGTGTAGAACATTTTTTATGAAATTCCCTTTGATAGTAACTTTTTGTATGTAACCAAACTGACAAAATATTTTTTTTTTGGTCCTTATTAACTGCTTGAAATCATATTTGTGGAGTAAATACAATGAAATTTTATTTTACTTCACATTCTAAATAAACGATATATTTTTTAATACAAACCTGTTTGAACCACTTGTTCCATTTAAAGTATTGCTCATAGTGGTTATGAAGTCACTTAGAGGCTATTTATCTTAAACTAATTTAAGGTGTCGATTTTAATTGTTTGTAAATAACAAATAACTGACAAGAACAAGTGGATCTTAAGAATGATCAAACTCTCGGTTAACTCATTACATTGAATGGGTTTGTGTAGTCATTAAAACATTTCAATAGACAGAGAAAAGTAAATAAATCATACAATATATACACTACATCTGAAAATTATTATTGTTTTAATATCCCACGCAAAAGTTACATACGGTCAGATCAACATTGATTGTATGCCAATTACAAAAATATCTAGACTTGTTCAAAAATGTTACAGGTTATTAGTCTTATATTATCTGGGTTTGTTTTTCAGCATACATAAAAAATATTTTAAATAGGGAAATCCTACAAATTAATTTCAATTTTTAACATCCTGCTCACTGAGTTTTTTAATAATTAATTTTTGACAACACGTTTCGTGCATTATTCGATATCCGATAACACTCTTACTATATATTATAAAAGTACAAAATTGTTGTTGCTTTCGGAAAGATTTTTGTACTTTCTTGAGACGATTTTTACTATCTACATAGGAGACTAGGATATACTGTAAAATATCGCTCCGAAAACATATCTCTGCAAACACATAATTATCCTGGATATAGCGATAGAGATATTTTTATAATATCTAATGATATGATATATATTATATTATCGCGTGTAGTACGTTGGCGGCTTAAAATTATGACACAACTACTTTTATTGTAAGATAATGTAATTATTTGTAAATAATATATTTGATTTTGAATTGATGTTTCTCTTAGAAACAGTTCTCGTTCGGAATGTTTTTGCAAGTTATAATTTCAATTATGCAAGGGCGTGAAATATCTGCTATAAAATTAGTCGTCTGCCACACCCTGGGGCAACAATATGACTCCATTGTAGGGCAGTTTCCGCAGATGAGAACATTTCAGCGGTATCGATCGTGATAAGGAAGGGTGCACGAGTGCAAGAGCCACAGAAGTTCATAATCAAATCAACAGGTGTCTAATTTAGATTGAACTCCGGGTCGCAATTGTGAAACTTTGGACTGGAGTTTTGCAGCAGGACTGTATTCGGGGGTCATTCATATAAATAATAATATAATTGGATACATTTCACTGAAAAAGTATCCAGAATTTACAATCCTATCTATATGTCATCTCCAACATCGTTATTAATTAGCAACTACGTTTTTATAGACTGCAAATATTTTTATTCGAGTCACAGCTTGCATAGCTACGTCACTCCAATTCCTAGAAAGCTATTAGCTGCCCTCGCTTCGCTACACTCGCTCGTGCATCTAATAGCCGCGGGCTGCTAAAGCTCATGTTCTGTCCTTGTGACACAATATACTACATCAAATACTTCAGTAAAGAACAATGTTTCCGTTATCGTTGAATATTTTCCATAATAAATCCGTCCAACCATGTCATTTTAGGCCTTTCTTTGTTTTTTTTTAAATGAATCATTTTTTGTGATAATACTGTAAGACCTAGAGCAGTCGCTGGCCCACTTGCAGATCGACGCAAACGCGTGCTCGTGTTAAGGCCGCTTGGCTTCATCGAGCGTTAAAGTGTCGCTTGTATCAATTTTCGTGGTTTCTTATGTAGCGTTTCTCACTTACACGACGCTCCGCTGAACTTTAAGCAGCTTGACGCGTCGAATTGTCGTCAGGCTTTATTACTAGTGAATTAAGTGTAGCGTCTCTCGATAAAGTACAAATAACAGACAAATTGAAAGGTTAATTTTGTTAATTCGAGAAAATGAAGGACTCGTTGACATGAGTCAGTTGAGAAGGGATAACATATGGAACGGTATTAGAAAGAAAACTGAAGAAAGTGCTTCATCATTTTATTTAGTTTTTTCTCCGTCCAGCTGAATATTTTCAATTTTACCAGTGATTTTCAGACTTTTTAAAATACTACAGCACATTTTCATTTTCTAATTATTTAATTTCAAACTCATATTTAGTTTTAAAAGTCACATCAATTAGCCCTACCACCTATAATTATAATTTATCTTCTTATGGAAGTCGAAAAAATGTAGACTAGTTTTTGTTCAGCTAGATAAACTCCATGGTTCTATTGTATTCTTTTCAACAATCCATTGTGAATGTGACATTGCTCAAATCCGGTTCTGGAAAAGAGAAAAGTGATGCATTAGAGGAGTCGCGGTTAATTTTGTGCGGTGGGGAAATTGACTTGTCAGGATTGGCTTTTGTCTTGGAGGATAGCAATAAAACGGCAATTGGGAACGCGGTATGCAGATTGTCTGCGAGTATTGTTCTTTGAATAGTAGGAGGGAACTTTATTGTACATCGTAAATGTTGTGATCTGTTTTTTAGGTACGTGATGAGTGTCACGGGGAGGAATTAATTGTCCCAGTAATTTATCGGTGATGTTTTTTTTTCATTTGTCGGAATTAAATACTAACAGTAAATTAGACTAATATGTTTCTGAATTATAAAGAAATGACTATATGTTTTAAGTTTTCTACTTTCCTACCAGGTATGTGTGGAAAAAATCAGACAGAAAAGAACACTGTAAAAATCACATAAGACACATCCGCCTTGTCTTGTTTTGCAATTTAGTCTCAGGAATTGAGATATCATACCATAACTATTATTTTCAGTTATCCTATTTATATAGGTTTGATAACTAGTATTCATCCTTTCACTGCAAGTACATTTTTGTCCACCTTTAGTTTGTACCTTTTCTGATACCTTTGTAAACCTATAAATATATAAGAAGATCCTAAAAGTGGAAAATAATAAACCTTAGTTTAAATTGTGGAAAACAACTCAAAAGGCAAACACCCAAGTTGTAGGAAACACGTATGCGCGAAAAACGTGGATTAACTCACCCAGTAATAGCGCTGCTACTATATGTTCAGGAATTTGCAATTGTTTTTAAGCCATAATTATGTATCTGTGATAAAAAAAATTAATCATTACAAATACATTCTTGCAACATTAATATACGAGAGAAGTATGCAGCAGAATGAAAAAAATCATCAATCAAACAAATATATAAAGAACAAAAAATACAACTTGAGGAAATAAAGTAATTGCGAAAAAGTAAAAAAAATATTTTCTGGAAATTAACATGTAAATGTCGAGAAACAACCAGCATGTACAAAATATATTCAAAATCAATAATTTGTATCAAATATTGAACAATAATCACAGGTTATACTAGATAGTTTTTGGGTTTGTCCTGTTTATATTTCGGCTTCAAAAAAACAATCTATTTAATAATAAAATATGTTGTAAATTGATGCGTTACATATGTTTTAGACTATCTATATTACATTGCAATTACATAGTTGCTACTTGTAAAACATGGTAATTACTTACTTTGTTTATCATCATGTGCGCTTGTGTGATATGAAAATTAACCATGAATAACAATGACAAATTCTACGATTATATTTTAAGATTTGTAGTTTCTGTCGTTTAATTCATAACAGAAATAAGTAAAATTCATGAAGAGGGTTAGATATCACTTTTTGATTACGCTAGAACTTTATAAAATTTGTTGTTCATTTTAGTAAATCCCACAGAAAGGAACTTAGATCATGTCTATGTAACTGTTTTGATCTGAGGTATTGATACTTTGATACCTTGTAAAACATTAAAAAAAGTTTAATGAAGATTATTAATATTGAATATTTAGCTGTTTTACCTATCGCACTTTTAATCGCTTCTTCTGTGCCCATATAGCACGAATTTTTAAAAATTAAAAAAAAATATTTTTGAGCTACATTAGGCAGTTATGTTTCTTCCACTATATAAATCTGTAAATAGAACATTACGATATGGTACTTCTCGCAAGAAGGTTTAAACAAGTTTGTAATTCCTAATAATATAATAAATATTAATGGATAAGTCATATAAGACCTTCGGCGTTATTTTGTTTTTATTGTCATAATATAGAACCAATTTTAGTGTTTCATTACTATGACGACGGTGATTTCACGCATACTTTAATTATTTAAGTACCTTTATTTTATCCTATCATTAAGTAATAAAATACATAAGGTGTTTTCAAAATTTTATGACAATGCAAAATAAATTAAGCTGTATGTATACCTATTTTTTAAAAATGTATTTCGGGGCATGTAGTCATTAATGTAAGTCAAAATAGATACCCCACCCCTTTTGCATTCCAGAATTTTACATATTCAAATCAGAAGAAAGTTTTCAGTACCATCTCCTCTACAGTGATAAGTTATATGAATTACTTATAATATTTTAAGCAAAAAAAATTTGTTTTCCCATCTCAATTACGAAGAAAATAAAGGTGCACTTTCTATTTTGATCATTCTGTGTAACAAATTTGGAATGTCCTTTTTTTAAACAGCATCAATTTATTTCATGTTTCGAGGGCTCTAAATAACGAACATAGCAAGTACAATTTTTTTGAATTTAGTTCTCTTAAAAACGGCTGTGATTTCTGTCTACAGTGAGATTAATGATAGTCATTTATTGTGCTGCACTGCATTTTTTCAGGAAAGATTTTATTTATTTGAAACTAAATTGCGTTTTTAACAACACTTGACACAGCTCTGCAATGCAGTAAATGTTTTAGAATAATTTAAAAATTAATCAGTATTTTGGAACTTTTTTTTTCTAATAGTTTCTTATCTTAGTTCCAATGCAATACTTGAGTTATGATATTTTTGTAGATTATTTAATCTGTAATAAGTGTTTTTTTTTAAATTACAGTTCATGATGTTAGTGGGCTAGTAGAAAATCCAGCTGATAGTGAGTCGGAAGACGAGTGGAACTACATCAAAGGAGAAGAAGCTGATAAGGAAAATATATCGCCGCAACCAGAAAAAGAGGTAGGTTTGTAGTATAATTGTTAACCATTTATTAAAATTACTCAATACAATCAGTATTATTAATTAATGCTTGATTTACTTGCATGTTAGGTCAGGAAAAATATTAATTACTTATAAATATACATTAATTATACAAAAAAATCCTGCTAATTAATCAGTGACTAAATGAAATTATTATATGTATGGTGTCTCCGGTTTCATTACCCTTTTTTATCTTACTTTTTTTTTCATTTCATATATTTGTTTGTCTGTAATCCTTCACTCTCCTGCCATTAAATAAATTATTATATTTTACCTTCATATATTTAAATAATTTTTTTCATGTCCGTTTCAATTTTGTTTATTTATTTGTTTTTATGAAAACTTTCACTTCCTTCTGCTATTAAAAAAAATATCTGCAAAGGTAAATTCTGTTATTTATAAGTTTTAAATAGTCTACTATATTCTAAATTTAATTTTCTTATTAAATATTAATAAATGCAAAATATTCCTTCATTTCAAATCAATAATAATTGCTCCAATAAAATAACGAAGAACCTTATTGTTCAATATATACGAGTTTGTTTCTAAATTAATCTTACAAAATCATAAAACAAAGTTAAATAATGTTCAAATCGAAAAGTTAAATGTTTATATGTAAAAAATGGGCGAAAAATGTATTTTATTGGTAGAATTGCGAGATTATTTTCTCAATAGTCAAAAATCTAGGATATAATTTAATGATTCTGAATCATTTTAATTACTGTCCTTCAGTATTGGCATTTGCATATTCCAAGAAGCAATTAAACTATCTGCAAATATTACAAAATAAATATATGCATTTAGTGCTAAACTGTGGTAGATACATTCTAATTCCAAGTATGCTTACACAGTTAAATTGGTTTTTAGTACAACATAATGTCATGGAACTTATTTACAAATAAATTAATAAAAAAACTGACAGAGTAGTTTTTTTAACTTCATGGCCTTTGTTATGAATGAAAGAACATGATAATATATAATTTACTAATTAATAAATCTTACAAGCGTCTAGATAGAGGTTGCAATATTTTCGAGTTTATTTGGCATTTCGAAGACTTGGAAATATTTGGAGTTTTTACTGATCATTCTATTAAATGTTTTCATTGTGATAAAACTTTAATAACAAATGTCAGATGATAAATGAAACTAATGTTATATGTAAGAATTATCGAAAATAAACTTCTTTATTTTATAAAACTTTTAAAACTAAAAATTGTATTATAATATTATAAGACAATTTTTAGTTTTAAATGTTTTATATAATAAAGTACTTTATTTTCGATAATTTTTACAAATCAGGAATGGGATATACAGTCTTAAAACTCGAGTCAGTTTTATTGACAAAATGGGAAAAAGTAAATTGAATAAAAAGTATGAAAATTTGAAACAGTTTTGCCAACGTCGAATAAAAAACAATTTGAATTATTACAAAGAAATTCTGGACTGGTAAAATATTCTTTATAAGGAGTGAAGTTGAATTTCCATTTCAGATCAGATGTTCATAACAATTTTGTGTTTTACTTTTTTTATCATCACAAATAGTGAATGTTAAAACGAAAAGTTTTCATGTGCATTTGCTTGGCGTAACTTACCTTATGTTAGAATTTTCAGTTTACTTTCTAAACTTCTTTCAATATTCATTTTTGTTGGTTTTGTTGAAATTACTTGTTTATCATAATTTAAATCTGATAAAATTCATCATTGTTTTCTGCATTTGATATACGATCGATGTAAATTTTTTACTCATGTGCTTTTGGCGTTTTTCTTTTAAACTAAATAAACTTGTAGAAACTGTATTAGATTTTAATCATCAATTCAGGTAGTGAATGCAAAAATGATATGAGAAAAAGTTTGTTTACAGTAGCAATATTTTTAAAGATTTAATTTTCTCTGTTAATAATTACAAAAATTTTAAAACTGTGCAATGAGATTATTTTAAGGTCCAATAGGCTGACTCGGACAGGTTTATTACATTAGAGTAAATATCACTTGAAAAGGGGCTTAATTATTTGACAATTATTTATATTTACAAAATGATACATGAGTTAGCATCACTTTGGTAAATTTATAATATTCAATAACTGATAAGGCATTTAAATTATATAACTGTAATATGTTAGACAGACTGCAGATCTGAACTCTGGAGAGAATCACGGATTTCATCTAAAATGTTATCTAGTATTTTTTCAGCCAAATGTTGTCTTTATGACACAATGAAATAAATTGTTGTCACTAAATATCTGCCACCATTGTTAACAACTTCAATCTTTGCAAGACAGAAACCATCAATTTTTTTTAAGTTGAATTTTCAAGCATCTGAATCCTTTGCTTTTGCTAATATTTGTACCAGATCGATGACAATTTTACGCACAGACTTAATAAAATTAGTTTTTTTTTAATAAATTTGGAAGTACTCGATTTGACAAAAAAACAATTTGTATTTTTAATCAAATGTTAAATTCCTTAAGTGAGAAAAAATAAAAATATTTTTGTTTAGGTCAGATAACCTTGTTTAATGTTTTAAATATACCTATCATCTAAAAATATAATCAAATTTAAGGCTATATTATAAATAAATTATTATAAATGTACTGTATCTTGTTCTGATGGTAAGTATTTAATGTAATGTTAAATTCCTTAAGTGAGCAAAATTTTTATGACACATATCACACCTTATAGTTTTTTTTGAATTAGTAGAAAAATCACCTAACAAAAAGGTGGTTAATATTAATGCCATGTAATTATTTTATGAATTATTACCAGCATTGCTTACCAGAATGAAATTGTTTTACATGTTTTTTTAGGTTAAAAGGGCATTGAGTCACTTGCATTTCATTTTATTTTTAATAATTCTTCGGAATGTCGAATACGCTCGTTAATAACCGAGAATATTTTTGCAACCTCTACCTAAACGGTTGTATCAATCTTTTCCTCCTGATAAAAAATTATTTCTGATGGCCTTAGGCTTCTTAATCTGACAAATGTAAATTTAAAGGCAAAAATGTTTATACTTTTACTAAAATTCATTTTTTAGACAAGACATTTATGTATGTTTAAGATGTTACTTGTAAATATGCATTTGTGTTTTGTAGCTAGTTAGAATCTAAAATGCAACAATATTCATAAAATGTACGTTTCTTATGTTTTTGTATCTGTTTTTAATTTCAATTTTGTTTTTGCATCTTACTATTCCTAAATATATTTCAATCTACTTGAATCGTTATTCTTATCATACATATGTTTTATTTTAAGTCTATTTGCTTTTTCTAACTTTTTTTGCTTTATAAAATGTTTTTCCTAGTTTTTTAATTTTAAAAATAGATTTGTTTTTTAATACTAAATCATGCGCAAATTTTAGACATCTCTAGTTACTTTTTTATGTATTTAATTTTTCTAGGTTGCTGACATTCCGGAAGAGGACGACACCATGTCACAGCTGAATCCAAATGCTGCTGAATTTGTTCCTGTGTCTCCTACAAGAAGTATACCGTCCCCGGCTTGCCGGACGTTAATTAACGATCCAATTGTGTCGCAATCGCCGAAAAAAGCCAACGAAATGGATATTAGTGTACCAAATCCTAGGGAATTTGAAAATGAAGTCAAATCAAGGCCCAGCGAATTCGATTCTTGTAATAATGGTCATAATGAAGACGATGTAAGTTGTTATGATTTAATAAATTTGAATCATGAAAAGTTATTTATTAGATAAATTGCCAAAGTTTAAAAAATATATCCAAATATTTTATCCAATTTTATCACCAAACCTCCACATATCTGGATAATTAAGAAACTGATTTATTGATATAAACCAAATTTAAATTTAAAAAAAATATAAATATTTCCATTCATTCAAAGAAATTTCTTTAAAATTGTCATTTTATTTATAACCTAAATAGCCTGTTGTTTTAAAGATATGAAATTGGGAAAATAACATGAAAACAGTTCGACCATAAAATTTTTTTATGAATTTTTCAGTTGTGTTGTGTCAACATGATCATAAAGTTCACCAAATATAGTTGATGATTAGATATTCTCTGGTGCGAAATAATTTTTTCTCAGAAAATTCATTATATTAGTTGGTTATTTATTTTTAATTCGGCCCCATTTTTCTGTAATGGTAATGTATTTTTTATGCAGTGCATGTTTTGCCCTTTTTTAGCATTACTACGTCTTTTGTTTTTTTACATTAATTAACCAAATTCCTTTTTTGAAAATTTTTCAGTAATGTGATATAATGATCAAATAAGAAGTTTGACCTCGACGTAAATATTTCCCATAACAAAATGCGAAGGCAGTTTTTCTTTGTTAAATATATAAAGTTTTTGGTATAAAACAAATCATTTGAATAATAAAACATGGCTTTATTTTCTAAAAAGCTTTAGGTTAAAAATGACTCGATTAATGAAAATTAAAAATTCGTTACTGGGGCAGTGACGCAGCCAGAGGCGGGTTTAGAGGTTAAAACCCCCCTCCCACACACGCATGTTTTGTTTTCTAAAGTTTTCTCTAATATATTCTCGTGATACTTCGGAGTCGTCCATAAAATACGTCACACAGAATTTTACCTTATTGGACCCTCTCACCCCAGCGTCATGCTAAGTCACACTCTCAGCGACCCACCCCCTAACAAACATTACGTCACAAAAGCTACCCACCCCCCCATAAACCATTTCTTTACAACATTTTTTATTTCGAAAATAAAAATTTAAATAAATATATAAAGTAATAAATGGAACAAAGAGTGTCTGCATATACTAAATTCTAAGTAAGGAATAAAATAAATTTATAGAGGGCATGGGGACCTCATGCATTTAAAAATATTAGTATAAAAAAATGTGACTTGCTTTTTTTACTATGGTGGGAAGTGTCTTAAGTTAGTTTATATTTAGTTGTTATTGTATTGACAATGAAGAGTAGGTAGAAGCTATTTTCTTTGATATTTTATCTATAGAGTCTTTATTGTGACAACATAAGCAGACTCTCCATATATTTGTTTACAGGTTTTTAATTACTTTAGAATGACTTATAATGAAAAAATTTTAAGCAAGTTAAGAAAAATTTAAAATAAACTTGTTTAACTGCGAACGTCACAGTTCTTTAGACCCCCAATTGTCACATATCGTCACGCTAAGTAATACCCCTCCCTCCCCCTTATTGGCGAACGTATTTTATGAACGGCCACTTCTACAACTTTTTTGAAAACTCTCTAATAGGTAATTCTGGCTGCGCCACTGTACTAGGGTAAAATGTTGTAAAAGTGATGATGATCCTGAGACCATGTGTTTTTAATTATATTTCCTATTGCTTATTTTTAATTTAGGTCAGTAAAGTATTATGAGCCTGTCATGGCAAGTTGTTTCATATTTAAAGCAAAATCTTAGTTTGAGAAATAATTCACCTTTCATCATAAATTGTATATTTATGATCTGCTTTATTTTTTGAATATTCCAAGTAGAATCAAATGATAAATCACAACAATGTTTTTAAACAAAGGCAATAGCACACTATTTGATTTTGGTTTTTTTTTCTTGGATTTTGACAAATTCTTATGTAGATGACTGGCACATTTGTTTTCTTATTTGTTCATTCTAAGTCTTACAGACAAATACCACTGAATGTAATTTATAAGTTATTACTTGCAGTTTTATAACTGAAAATAAAAATATCATATTCCTTAGTTCATATTTTGTCTCATAGAAATAACAATCTTCCCATTTAACATTACAGATGTTCTTCCGCTTTCTTAAATTTAAATATCTGATTGACCCACATATTTTTTATTCCAGGGTGTAGATTGTAATTTAAGGTGCTCTGTTTTTCAAATGATGCTAAGTCAGAAACAATTTTATCACCCTATGGAAGGTCAAAAACTAAAAATACTCTCTCCCATAAAAGTGAGCACCAATTAATTTTATGATTTTTATCTTACATATGTCTTTTGCTCTAGGACCCCAATTCATCAAAAGATTTGATAGAAAACATCTTGAACGGCAAAAACATAGATGAAATTCCAGAATTCCAACCTGGTAGCACGCCTAAAAAAGTCTTCCAAAACGAAGAGTTTCACTTTGGACCCAATGCGGCCCCCTTCACACCCAAACGATTAGATCAGTCTGAAGCTTTATCTACAAGAGCTGTATATGGAGATGAATCAGAAGCAACAGTAGATACCTCATTCAATGAATCAATTAATCAAGACTTGAATATTCTAAACAAAGAGTCTGACCCCATGTCTATGTCATTTTATGCAGATCAAGGAGAATCTAATCCGTTTGATTTGAACAAAGTCCGAGAATTACCAGATAACCTTGACGAGTTTTTAACACAAACCAATAATGATAGTTTTAATGAAACTTTCTCGGACTTACCAGAACACCGCCCACTAGGAACGCCTAACAAGAGCAATATTTTAAATAATGATGATGCTATACAAATTACCGATTTAGACAAACATACTTATGATGATGAAAAAGAACTTGCTTCACCTTTGGAAGCTGATAAAGAGTTGTTAAACACGGAAGAAACAGATTTTTCAAAAACGCCTGAACCTACACATGAAAATCTTTTTGAAGATTTTTGTCGTCTTCCTGAGAAACCGAAAGAATTTTTAATTAATTTTGCGCCACAAGATTCTTCCGAAGTTAATGACTTGTTGGGTTCTGGTACAGAAAATTTACCTCCAGATGTAGAACTTTTACCAAATATAGATTTACTACCATCTGCAATTTCTAAATTAACAGAAGACTCTCCCATTGAATTTTCAAATTTGCCACCAGAACCTAAACCAGCATTTGATACCGAATCTCCTGTAAGTGAAAAATCTGCGAGTCCAGATTTCTATCGACCTACGCCTATTTGTAAACTACCAACCGAACTATATGAAGGCCTACAAGATGCTGTATCTCCAGTATGTGATAATTCAGAAAAACCTGATCAAATTTCGATCCCTCAACCAATAACTGAACAGCTTCAAGCTGAGTTTCTCGTATGTGATAGACCTGAATCAAAATCTTCTGTTTGTGATTTATCAGAATCTAAATCACCAATGCCAGAAGAGCCAATGTCTGCAGGTTCAGAAGACTTCACTCGTCCAGAGTTCATACAACAGGCTGAAGACAGGTTCGAAGAGCTTTGTCAACCTTTGGAATCTCCTCAAGAAGAGGAAACCTCTTCTGTGAAGGATGATGTATCAGAGGAACATCCAGTCAATGATAGTTTTGTTGCCAAATCTCCCAGCCAAAATCAAATCATAGAGGTTAGCTTTACTCAAGAGGAAGTTGCTGCTATTAGTGCTGCCAAAATTGAAGAACCAAGCGTTTTAGAGGAAATGCCCGTCGACAATCAACTCATTGAGGTTTGTACTTATTTGTTTTGTAAAACTAGCATTTTTGACAGTTGAATTTTGGCATAATTAATTTAATTTTACAGAATGTTTCCACAAGTGATTTGACAAATGAAGAACCATTGTTAGATATCGATATGCCAAAACCAGTAATATGCATTTGCCCTTGTCCACAACAAGTACCAATACCATGGAAGACAAAAGAAGAGTATGACAAATATTGTCAATTAAACGTTAGGACTGAAACAATCTCGGCCGAGTTTGCAGAACAGGCAGTTGTCACCCCATCCGAGGATAGCAAAGCTGATGATTTCATTATTGGTAAGTTGAACAATTTGATGCTAAAAAATATAGTTGATGTATAACAGACCCTTTAAGTATACTTCCTAGCTTCCTTTTTTATAATTATTTCCCAACATTTATCCCTTACAATCGGAGGGTTGCACAAATTTTCTTGGATCAACTAATAATGTTTTAAAAAACTTTTAATCGATTGCACAATCGTGGCAAATAAAGCCTGGAGACAATTAATAGTCTAGAAATGGTTTCTGGGTAATATAATACCAAATTGTTATACAATATTTAAGGTAAAAGGAAAATAATCGCCCATAAATAAACTATACCGCGAGCACTGAAAAATACAAGCAAGAAATTCTCCGATCATATGGAATTCATAATTTTGTCAACTAAGAATCGAAGTCAGGTCAATTAACTGTTCAATAAATAGATGTATGGAGGCATGCCTTTGTTTTTTAAGATGTTCCCCTTTTTTGGGGTAGACTAAATTTTAGAAAATGAAGACTTCATTTTCTAAAATTTAGTTCTTAAGTTAATTTAACTTCAAAATCTTTTCTCACTAGTTTAAGTAACCAAAATTTTGTCCTGATGATGGCAAATGTTGCCGAAAGCGCTTGACAAAAACTTTAACAAAAGAAAATATATATATTTTCTGCTGAAAATTAACTTTCTAATTACACACTTTAAAATACATTCGTCTCTTCTTTATCAATTATCAAGTGTGTACGCACCAACCCGTAACCTTCAGTTACTTCTTCGAAATAGATATAGTTGAAACAAAGCACAAACTGGATGAAGAGAGGTAAATAAATAAAATAGGGAAGGTGGAAAAAGTTAAGTCAATATAATAATATAAATAATGGTTACTGAAGATTAGCCACATTATTTAAGGCGGCGTTAGCAAATGGAATAAGCATGGGGAATTTTTTGAACATTAAGACGGACTATCCAGGCAATAAATATATACGGATTTGCTTTTATAATGTTCTAATGGTATTAAATTAGTTCCTGAATATATTGAAAAGAAAAAAAATTAAGAAAATAGAGAAAACAATGGAGTTGTGAAAATTTAACCTCAAAAAATGTATCAAAAATCGTTATAAAAACTATAACAGAAACTAGATTATATTCCCATTAGAAACGGTACATAAGAGATATTTCTTTTTTTGCTTTCATTTACAAGTCTTATATGTTCAAAAATTTATAATTTAAACCATAGAACATCACCAAAAATACATCAGGGACCAATTATTCTGGAAATTTTACAGTTCACGTACTTTTTTTATAGATGGCGCCACCTACAAAATAATTATTTTTGGGTATATAATTCATGTCTACATAACGCAATGTTGGCGTCGGTATTTTTAAGTAACAGAAAAAATGAAATTCGACTAGCTTTTAAATGAAAAATAAAATTGTAAAATAGGAAAAAAATGATGAAATCAAAAAACCAAAAAAACCACTTGAAATTCGTAAAAATTGCAAAAAAAACGAAAAAAATTCAAGAAATCGAAAAATATCACCAAAAATCGTAAAACAATCGCAAAAAATCGTAAAACAATCGCAAAAAACCGCAACAAAATCACAAAAAAATGATGAAAAAGTCACAAATTATCACAATCAATGAAATAATAAAAATGAGAAAAAAAAATTTAAAAGAATCGAAAAAATCGGAAAAAATAAATAAAAAAAAAACGGAAAAAATTGAGAGAAAAATTGGGAAAAATGAAAAATAAAATTGTAAAATTTGAAAAAAAAACCCAAGAAATCGAAAAATATCGCAAAAAATCGTATAACAACGCAAAAAACTGCAACAAAATCACAAAAAAAAATGATGAAAAAGTCGCAAATTATCACAATCAATGAAATAATAAAAATGAGAAAAGAAATTAAAAGAATCGAAAAAATGGGAAAAAATAATAAATAAAACAAAAAACTTTGAAACAAACGGAAAAAACTGAGAGAAAAATTGGAAAATATTGGGAAAAATGAAAAATAAAATTGTAAAATTCGAAAAAAACCCAAGAAAACGAAAAACAACGCAAAAAACAAACAAAATTACAAAAAAATGAGTTAAAAATTGCAAATTATCACAAATTATCGTGAAATTAAAAAAAAAAAAAAACGAGAAAAAATTTAAAAGAAATGAAAAAAAGGAAAAAAACGAGACAAAAATTTAAAAGAATTGAAAAAAATGAAAAATAAAATTGTAAAATACGGAAAACACGCAAGAAATCGAAGAATATCGCAAAAAATCGTAAGTAAAACAATCGCAAGAAACCGCAACAAAATCACAAAAAAAAATTAAATAATCTCAAATTATCACAAAAAATCTTTGAAATAAAAAAAATGAGAAACAATGAGGAATGATTAGAAAACGAGAAAAATTAAAAGATTCGAAAAAATCTGAAAAAAATCAGCAAAGTGGCAAATAATTGCAAAAAATCAGAATAAGAAAAAATGAAAAAACGAAAGAAAAAACAGAAAAAGAGAACAATGATGAAAAATTTGAAAAAAACACAAAAAAAAACAGAAAAGAAGGTAGAAAAAACCACAAAACAGAAAGAAACAAAAAATCAGAAAAATGAGAAAACTAGAAAAAATAAACTAAAAAAAATAATTACAAATGATATATAAAAAAAATTCTAAATAAGAAAAAATTAAACTGTAGAAAAAGACACAGAGTAAGAGAAAGAGAGCGAAAGGAAAATACAGAGTGTTCCATTTAAAATAATATAACTATGGTGCAGATCTTTTTATTGAGGCAACCTGTAATAATTTAAAATTGTAAATATTTTTTACACAATCTTACCGTTTTTGGCCTGGCGAGTTTAATGGGATCATAAAAATCTTCTATTTAGGTACTTGATGTCACTAAAATCCCAATTTCACTGAAAATTAAAACCCGGCGATCGTAACATCTGGAAACTAAGCAAGTATTATTGGAAGATAATAAATATTTTAATCTAATCGCCATCTGTAGAACGTTTAGTAAATTAATAGTTTTTGTTAGGAAAATCACGGGTGCTAATTCCGCCTTAAGGAAACATGAACCAGAACCTGGTTAAAGGAAACCCTATCAGATTGCCAATAATCGACATATAGTTTATGAGGTATGCTGTAATGTTGTAAATACATGTAACTCTTCTGAAAATACCGTGTTGTGAAATTTAACTGTCACAACACCACAGAAAGTTTTCCACACTGAGTGCTGTTTTTGAATCTTTGTTGTAAACCTATTCTTTTCTGTCATTACAGAAATTCGTTTTTTCCCATCTTTCTCTGATCTTGACTTATTTTGTTATAATCTTCACTCATTTTCTTTTGATCTTCATTAATCTTCTTTTGCCGTTTTTTACTTATTTCGTCCATTTTTATATTCTTCATTGTTCCTTGTGTATAATTTTTCTTCTTTGTTCCACGATTCCTCACATTTTCTATATTTTATTCTATTACTATTATTTCTTCCTCCGTCTTTTCTAGCTCATTTTCCTGGTTTTTTGTTCGTTTTATTTTATTTAAGTTTTAAATTATTTGTTCAATAGTCGCTACTAATTATTTTTGACTTGTTTTATTCTAATCTTCACATATTTTCTTTTAATCCTCACTTCTTTTACCAGTCTACTTATTTCGTCCATTTTTCACATCATTTTAAATAATATATTGTGCATTGTTCCTTGTGTATCAATATTCTTTGTCTCCTTCAATATTTTCTTCCACTTCATCTTCGTTTCCTATTATCATTTGATTAATTTTCCCTTCTATTGTATTTAATTTTTAAATTATTTATTCATTACTAATTATTTTTTGTGTTTTATATTTGCCCCACATATGGCGCCAATTTTGTTGTATTTAATTATTACTGGTGGCCGTAATTCATTAAATTTTAAAGTTAGTCTATACTTATTTTTTCCTGTTTTTTCTGTTTCTCCCATTTTTTTTCTCTTTTTAAATTTTTTTTTCCTTTTTTTTCTTTTAATTTTTTTTCCTTTTTTTTAATTTTTTCATATTTTCCTCTTTTCCTATATTTTCATATTTTTTTTCCTCTTCATGTATTTTCCTTTTTTTCTTCTATTTTTCCTGTTTTTCTTTTTTTTTCTATTTTCTTACTTCAAACTCCTTATCATTTTGATCAGCTTCCAAATTATACATCTATGATGGATTAACTTTCTTTCTCTCGAAAAATGGACCTAACCATCTTCCTAGTAAAATTTGACCAATGCCCGATTAAGAAAACGTTGATAAGTACTTTTTTTACTAAGGAAAGTTAAAAAAAAATTTATAATTCATCATTTTAAGCAGTGGCAGGAAATTCGGGGTTGTAAAAATAGTTCTTGACCCCTACTGTATTCCTCTGGAAAAATCTTTAAAAATTATCTGCATCAAAAAACAAGTAATTTACCAACCTGATAATCCTACAGTTTGAAATTTAATGCTAATAAACTATTTTTTTTCTAAACTTAACACCGTGTATTTTTGAAAGGGTGTATTTACGGATATAAGTTGCATAATTTGGTTTAAAAAATTTGCCCTAGAGCGTTGGCAGTGGAATTTAGGGATACTCTGTATCTTTCCGTCAGTTATGTGAACTTACTGTTTTATATTTTCTAAATTTTCATTTTCTACCTTTCCTTTATATTTTTTTTCTTCTGAAGTATTTGACTAAAAATGTTTTGTAGCAAATAATCATTCTGAAGATAACAAAACTACAGTACAAAACTTAAAAAGTAACAATCCCATATGTGAAAGAAATGAATTAGAATTTTGTGATTGCAATAAAAGTGAAACAAAATGTCCAAACCTAAAATCTGCGCTTGTTATTTCACCTAAAAATTGTAAGTTTTTCGATCTTAAAATTAAATAATATTCACATATTTCAAAAAAAAAAAAATCAATTTATCCCTAGCTGACTACAACCGCAAAAAATATAAAACTTTCTTTGATGAAGACATCACTAAAACGAATTCACTAAAAATTTTGGAAGGCTCTTCATTTGAGGAAAATAAATCTGAGATAATTGCTCCGTTTACAGGTAATTGAATATATAACTAAATTATAAATCTTTACCAATATTTCTCATTGATTTTGATATTTTGATTTTAAACTAAATCGAGTTGTATTAATAAAACTATAAATAAGGAGAAGATTTCAAAAAAGAAAATATTTCTCTAACTACAGCATTTTTTATTTTGTTAGATCTAGTTCCTCGCCTATTCCCTGCGAATTTTAAACAGGAAACTCCTCTCTGTCAATTAGGATATGACAATTCGAATATTAGAAATGTGTGCCCTATATCTGATCCTATTATATGCAATCCTGTACAAACGGCCACTGAGTCGACCCCTCAGCCAGTAACAGACAAGTATAATTTATTAAATTCCAAAACACCACCCTCCAAATCTTCCATTGGGAAGGAAAATAAAATGCAAGAACTCATAGCTTTTACCCTGGGTAAGTTTCAGTAATAAGTTATTTCTTGTTTTCTTCAAATTACGACCATAATATAATCTTCACTTGGATCAAAAAGAATCATTTTAAATAAAACACAGTTTATGAGTGTACGTATAAATTTATTTAACATTGGTTAATTTAATAATAGTCCAGTCTGTAGGGAGAAATATGGGTCTTTTACGACGTAAATTTGCTACAGGATGAAAAGTATACTAAATTGTAGACAGAGATAAAACTAGCATGCCTATATACTTTTACACACGAAAAAAACTTGCATAAACAAATTAGGAAGGTCCAAAGTTAGTGAAAACATGTTTTTCGCTTCTACAAGCAACAATACTGATTTTAGCGAAATAAGTATTCAATACTTTTTTTTCGGCACTAACAATACCATTAATTTGATCCATTCCGCGATTTATTTCGTCAATTAGTTTATTAAAAAATAGCGAAAAACCGTCAAAAATGTCGTTTTTTTGCAATGATAATAATTATTACAAAAAAAGTTTTTTTCATATTATTATTGCTTTAAAAGCAAGGTTTTTTGATTCTGAATCAAACAAGCCATTGCAAGACTGAATTGGTTAATTTGTTGCTGAGATATTTGATATTGTTTATCCCAACACCGTAAATGTTTATTGCTCTAACTTTTTTTTCTATGAAGATTTTAACTTCTATAAGGGCTCATTCTCTTCACTGAGACTTATATTTTTATGAACTTTTTGAACCAAATAAAAAAAGTAACATTTAACCCTTTCTTTATTGCCTTAAAAAGAGGGTACTTTTTTTGTTATAAACAATTAGAGCTGGTGCGCGCCCTGTACATCGTATCATTTTTTAACTTACAAATACCAAAAGCTGATTTCAAAACGAAAAATTTGAAAATAAAAAGAATACCCCACGACCAATAGGGACCGAGTTAACAATTTTTTTAAAAAAACTCATAGTTACATTGTTTATAACTATTAAGAAATAAATTTTACGGCATTCGATAGTCAAGTACTTATATTTTTGGAAGTGTATATTTAAAATTTAAAAAAATTGTTTTTAATTACTTAAAACATTGTGTAAATTCGTCGATATTTTCTCTCGCGGAAGTCAAAAACTGACCTCGAGAATTTAAATCGGCGAAGTGCGGAGAAAATAGCTATATCTCGGAACTTTTATATCGGATTTAGGCCTTTTTTTAATTTGGGGTAACACGGAAAGTTATGAACAATGGTATTATGTTTGTAAATGATAATAAAAAGTCATAAGAATTATAAAAAAAATATTAAGTGCGAATTTTACAATTTTTTATCTCAGTAAATAAGAATTTTAAGGGAAATTCGCAGGAGTACAAAAAGTTCTATTTTTTATCGAAAAATAACTGATTTTTTCAAATCGATCGAAAGAAATTTTTTTCGTTTTTTTTTATAAAATACTATTTTATAATTTTATATGCATTTTGAAATTGCAGGTCATCCAATATTCTCCGTTGCGATTTTTTTCCTGTCGAATTAGTGCGCTTGCAGGTTGACCAAAAATAACTCAATTTTTTCAAATCCATCGGAGAAAATTTTTTTCATTTTTTGGCCAGTTTTTGTCTCTCTGCAGTTTTACTTAATGAAAAATAACAAAATAAATCTTCAACGTTCGTTTGAAGAGCGGTAAAAGGGCAGAAAAAGATTTTAGGCAAGCGCACTAATCAGATAGTGAAAAAAATCGCAACGGAGAATATTGGATGACCTGCAATTTCAAAATGCATATAAAATTAAAAGATATTATTTTATTAAAAAAAATCGGTTCTGTCGCCCCAAAACTTTTCCGACGAGTATCCAGAGACGAATACTTTTTCATATATTTAATGTTAAAGTTTTAAATTTTGCTATTTTTTTATTTTTGGCAGGTGACAGTTGAAGAAAAAATTTTGACTGTTCTGAATAGAGTTTTTCAAAGGCTTTCGAATGACATATTGCAAGTTAAATTCCGTGACATATAGCTTCTGTCATTTTTTGCCAGTGACACTTCCGTTTGACAGATGTCGTACAAAAACTAATGGGTTCTTCCGATGGATAAAGGAAACCCATATTTTAGCTGAATTAAATTAAGCGTGTGGCTTCTATCGTGGAAGAATACACACAGACAGGCAGACAGACAGGCAGATAGACAGGCAGACCTGAAAATGGATATTTCCATTTTCATCTCGAAATTTTTTTTGCACGTTCACTTTTCCCTACTCGGAGGTGGGTCGGGAAAGTAAAACGAAAAAAATTTCTTCCGATCGATTTGAAAAAATTCACAGTTATTTTTCGACCAAAAGCAGGACTTTTTGTACTCTTGTCAATTTCCATTAAAATGCTTATTTACTGAGATAAAAAATAGTAAATTTCAAACTCAATAATTTTTTATATTTTTATTATCATTAATAAAAATAATGCCATTGTCGACAACTTTCCGTCTTACCCCAGATTAAAAAAAAAGATCAAAATCCGATATAAAGGTTCCGAGATATAGCTATTTTCTCAGCACTTCGCCGATTTAAATTCTCGAGATCAGTTTTTGACTACCGCGCGAGAAAATCGACGAATTTACACAATGTTTTGAGTAATTAAAAACAATTTTTTTAAATTTTAAATATACACTTCCAAAAATATAAGTACTTGACTATCGAATGCCGTAAAATTTATTTCTTAATAGTTATAAACAATGTAACTGTGAGTTTTTTTAAAAAAATTGTTAACTCGGTCCCTATTGGTCGTAGGGTATTCTTTTTATTTTCAAATTTTTCGTTTTGAAATCAGCTTTTGGTATTTGTAAGTTAAAAAATGATACGATGTACAGGGCGCGCACCAGCTCTAATTGTTTATAACAAAAAAAGTATCCTCTTTTTAAAGCAATTAAGAAAGGGTTAAATGTTACTTTTTTTATTAGGTTCAAAAAAATCTTAAAAATATAAGTGTCAGTGAGGAGAATGAGCCCTTATAGAAGTTAAAATGTTCATAGAAAAAAAAGTTAGAGCAATAAACATTTACGGTGTTGGGATAAACAATATCAAATATCTCAGCAATAAATTAACCAATTCAGTCTTGCAATGGTTTGTTTGATTCAGAATCAAAAAACCTTGCTTTTAAAGCAATAATAATATGAAAAAAACTTTTTTTGTAATAATTATTATTATTGCAAAAAACGACATTTTTGACGGTTTTTCGCTATTTTTTAATAAACTAATTGACGAAATAAATCGCGGAATGGATCAAATTAAAGGTATTGTTAATGCCGAAAAAAAAGTATTGAAGACTTATTTCGCTAAAATTAGTATTGTTGCTTGTAGAAGCGAAAAACATGTTTTCACTAACTTTGGACCTTCCTAATTTGTTTATGCAAGTTTTTTTCGTGTGTAAAAGTATATAGGCATGCTAGTTTTATCTCTGTCTACAATTTAGTATACTTTTCATCCTGTAGCAAATTTACGTCATGAAATTTCCCTACATCCTGGACTATAACTACATATTGCTGCCATCTGTACCTAATATTGAGAATTATTTAGGAAATTTTTTAATCTTAGATTTCTGTTATTGTGGGAAAAATAATTATAGTAGACAAATTGTTCATGGATTTAAAATAATCAAAGTACTTTCTAAAACATTTAAAACAAATTGTTTTTTAGGAAAGCTGATGCAAAACTAAATTTTAATTAAGCTCATAATAAATAATATTAATGTTTCAAAAAATAATCTGTAATAGAGCAAATTTAACGGTTCAATTAATACTTTGAATAATAAGAATATTTTTTTCTTAAAATTTTAATATTTAGCTAAGTTGACATTCAATTAATGCGCACTCATAAACTGTGTATTCAACTTCCTCCTACTCCTTTCTCATCATTCTCTATTTTCAATAAAATATATTTGGGTTCTCTAGCTGAACTCTACGAAGACTTGCGAAATAACCGTGTAAGTGACATATCAGAAACGTATTGCACAGAAAAAACTGAATTTCTATGCGATCAATTAAAATATCCTCTACCAGAACAAGAAATTAAAACTGAATATAAAGTAAAGGATAAAGGTAAAAATATGAAGATCGCATAGAAGTATCATCGATTGACTTTCCCACTAAATATATATTATATACTTACTTTATATGCGTTAGAGTATACGAATTTGTAATGGTAAGGTAATTCCGCAAATGAGAAATATGTCGGGACAAAAATACGATTTGCTGCATCACAATGGTGCACGGACTAAGGTAGGATGCAAAAAAGGGGCGCCGAAAATGAAGGTCATTTTTATACCTCTTGTTAATTGGGTTATAAACTAAAAAAAATCTCTGTGACGTATTTTTCGTCAAGATCATTCAGTATTCGATCAAAATTTGTGGAAAATTACTATAAAACGCGTTCTCCCCTATATCGGGTTTGCTACATCTTTCGCTTAGTGGACTCTCGATATATATACTTTTTTGTATTATAGATATCCACACATAGGTAGATTGTAAATATACAGCGTGTCTACTTAAGTCGGAACCATATGGAAATCTTTTTTATTATTAATTTTATGCAAAAAAGTTATTCTTCATAAAAAGTTGTGCATGGTTTAAAACTACAATCATCAGAGGTCGAAGTCTCTCACTTGTCTAAAGACAGTAATCTAACACATTTTCATCCCTTTTTTAAGCATGTTTCTGTTCTTTTTTTCATATTTTTTTCAGTAGCTATTTTAATGCATCCCCTTTTTTCTCAATTGGTTGTTTCTTTTTTGCTTTTTTTCCAGTAACTAGAATAAACATATATTTTTCCACTTTTCACACTTGTACCCCCAACTTTTTACATAATTTTTTCACTTTTTCCAAAGAAAAATTCCCCCACAAATTTTCTTCATGTTTTTCCTTTTTTAAATCAAAACATCAATTTTTTTCTCAATTTTGCATTTTTCTTAAAACCTCCTCTTATAACAATTTTCCTCTTATTTCAAGAAATTACCCCCTTTTTTCCTAAATTTTGCATTTTTTTCCAAAATTTTGCATTTTTTCTAAATTTGTATCAAAAACAAAATTAACCCTTTTTTTCCAAATTTTGCATTTTTTGAAAAATACCCATTTTTTTTCTAAATTTTTCACTTTTTTCAAAAAAATACCGTTTTCTTAATTGTGCACTCTATTTAAAAAATTTTTTTCTTGGATTTGTACTTTTTTACTTCTGTTACCGTCGAAAAAAAATTGCCCTTTTTATATATTGCACATTTTTTTATTTTCTTAGTAATTACCGGAAGTTCGGCAAAATCTCAAATCTCTTTATCTCCTGGCAATCTCCTTTATGTTCAGTCAGTACTTTTTCCAGACACTTTTTACTTTTAATGGCAAAAAGTGAAAAACTACAATATTTTCGCCGTAATTTCGAGTTTTTGAAAACTAACAAATAAATAACTCGTTAACGAAAAAATTCGGTACCCTTTACAGACTTCCACCTCTGATGTGGTGTACCCAATACTTTATTTGCGACTTTTTCTTTTTAATTTTGAATACTTGTGACATAATTAACACAAATACATCATCATCAGTACTCAATGAACTAATCATTTTTAAAGAAAACAGTCACTTTACGACACACCTGGTATACGACTAAAAAAATTTGATATCTGATGATTGAATTTTAGTTTTTAGACCGTGCAAAACTTTTTACGAAGAATAATTTTTTTTCGTAAAATTAATAATAAAAAAGTTTCCCATATGGTACCGACTTAAGTAGGTAGACATAATGTATACTAACGCATATCAAGTATCTCTGAACGCATAAATAAAAAAAAATTAATTAAAGATTTGTTGCGTAATTTAAAAATAAAGTAGAAAATTAAATTATTGCTACTTACTGTTATCAATATTTATGAAAATGAATATGTATAATAATTCCAGGTTAAACCTTTTTATCCTAAAATGTATTAAACTAGTCAACCTATTAAGTTTTGATTTTGTTTATTCATAAATAGCGGGAAAGTATGTTGGCCACAACTCATTTTTTGTATCCTAAATTCAAAATACTTAATTTTTGTAATTATCTTGAAAAAACAAGTGCATTCCTTTTACATCCAAACATATTTTGGTAAATGTTTAAAAAAAGTCCTAATACATTTTATCAAAAAATGCCAATCATGTACTACTGGTATATTTGTTTCCAGAAAATGTAGACAGCTTTGCTCATTCAATTGCCTGTATGATTAAAATGATTTTAAAGCCCAAGTATGACACTTATGAAAATTAAAAATTCTGTTTCGTGTAAAAAAATAATTCGTGCATGTATATTACCTTTGAAATAAAATAGAGGATTTCTGGCATAAGCTTCTAGCGTCTCAATTAGCATTTTTGGATAATTTGTATTTACCATAAACATTATATAACATACAGTTAGATTCTTTAGTAACGGAATCATTTATATTACTCTTAAAGATCTTAAATGAGGCGCTATATATCTTTAGCCAAAAGTAACAGAACTATTGAGACTATAACTACTTAAATAACCGTGTCTCAACACTTTTAATGATATAATGTATTTTTATATAGGTTACAGTTACCTTTATAAACTTTGCTTATTATAGTGTTATTCTGTTATCAAAATGTCATTACTTCTTTCTGTCATCTTGTCAGTTATTATGAAAAAAGTAGGGATCAAACACATTTTATTTATTTATATGGCCTTTTTCTTTTCTACAATATTGGCGTCCTTACAATTAAGAAACAAATGTGGATATCAAATTAGACAACACATTTGATAGCACCAGTGAATGCATGTAATTTTAGGCCGCTTCCTGACGGATTGGTACGGCAACGGTAAAACATACTGCTTATCGGATTTTTTTTTTTTTGTATTACAACTATTGTCCTGAGTTGTGGAGGCGGGAATCTTTTAAAGACACCTCACGCTTGGTTCTATGTGTAAGGTAGTGCAGGACTCTCCCCTGATCACTCTGCACGCAGAGTCAGGGGCATACCTGCTAAACCCTCCTCGGTAATCTGTCCTTTTTTGTTTTTATTTCCTTGTACCCTGCTGTAGGAGAAAGATTCTCCCTTTTCAGGGATACAGTGGAAGTTGTTGTTCTGAAAATGAAAGTGATTAGTATATTAGTGTATTTTATGGTTTGATACTTGCGTGCCTCCCGGACTGGGAGGCTCAGAGCGGCGAGCGGTTTTTCGGTTTTGGTAGTGGTCGGTCGAACCCATCTGATGCTAAGAGAGCTCGTCCGGGAGATCTATATCTTCGCTCTAAGGATCCTGAGGTTGGGCTGGATAAATTTCTTCTTTGGTTTTCTGTTAAGTATTCGTTTGTTCCTGTCAGCTGTCCATTTCGTCCTTAGAGTTTCTTAGGCGTGTGTGTTGGTGCTGTCTAGTCTTCTCCCTACGTATCCTCTTTGGAGCTTCTTGAACCTGGAAATTATAGCGGGTATATTAGTGTGTTCATATATTTCGTTGGATGGTGAGCGCCAGGGAAGGTAGGACATTTTTCTTAGGATCCTTTTCTCAGTTGGCGAGCAGGAGACGAGGGGTGAGTGTTGAAAAGTTTAGAGCTCTGTAATTCATGTAGGTTTTGTAAGTGTGTGGCAATGTCCTTGGGTTACACTTGCCAAATCGTCCACCAAGGGATCCGAGGAGGGAGGCCCCTCTCAAAACTCCATCTAGAGTTCTTTGGACTTCGGTCGCCCAAGTGAGAGTACGCGTGAAGCATACTCCCAAGTAGGTAACCTCATCCGCGGGGATTAGTCTCTCTCTCCTCAGACCCTAAGATTGATTTCATTGAGGTTTTGGTTGGATTTTCGTGAATAGATGGGGTGTTTGAATATGATGAGTTGGGTCTTTTGAGAATTCAGGGTAACCCTCCATCGGGAGAAACGATCAAGGAGTTGTTGTTTAACGGAACTTCATGTTTTCGGTATTTGCAGTTTTCGGCACTAGCAGTGAGTCTTAGGCCCTTGTCCCATCAAAGCAGCGCATCAACACAATTTGGACATGATTAAGCAGTTGTCCCACCAAAGCGACGTGTCGTGTTCATTTTTCTGAGGTGCTATGAAATTCATTCACACATAGCTTAATATTGCTTCACAGCTGACATATTATTATACATAACACATTCTACCTAACTCTTAAAGGAATGCACCGTTTTGCTTAAGTTCGTGTATCCTGTTTAATTTTTTGAATTTAGCGACAAATAAAAAGATACCTGGCGAGATGATGCCTCTATGTGAACCTTTCTCAATTAAGATTTTTTACTTCAATTATACATCTGCACCAACAGAACCGATTGGTACACCACCTGAACTATACGATTATGAAAAATGTTATAAACCTATATTTGATTGTGATATCCTATTTCAAACTGAAGAAGAGGCCGTACTTGATACGAATAAAAGCAGTGACGGCTTTGATTATCAACTTCCAACTTTTAAAGAGCAGAAAGAAGATGATAAATTTGAACTTGTTTTCACAGACAAATCTAATATCGAAATCTTAAATTCAGATGTTGTATGTGATCACCCTAAGCTTGATTCAAAATTAGAAATAGTCTCGGAAGAAACAAAATCAGAGTCATTTAATCTTACTCTTACCCTTGAATTTATTTCAAAATTACCAACAGGTGATAAAATTGAAACCATAATCTCGAAATCTCAAGTTGTTTCCCCTAAAACTCTTACGCCTATTTCTTTAGAAAGTGATAAGACTGAAACTACAAATAAAAATAGTGAATTAACTGTAATAAATAATGACAAAATTCCAAAACCAGAAGTTTTTTGTGAACCAGATGTTTTGGAAAATATTTTGTATAAGGCAGAACCTACGATTGAACCAGTATTAGAAAAATCTACTGCTGAAGATAAAAATCCAGTAATTATTTCTGAACTTGGTCAATTTACTGAAGATGTTAAAAATGTTGAGTTGGTTGTGTGTTACAATCCTGCTGATCCTCCTTCATCCAGTGTAGACAATAAAATTGCACAAGACAAAGTAAATCAAGAAAAGGTGGTTCAATCGTCTATAATAATTTCAACACTCGGTGAACTATATCCAGAACTGCAAAATACTGATCATGTTGTATCTCGGCCCAGTTTAATTAATGTGAATTATCTCGATAAATCACGAGCAGAAGTATACGAGGGTCTAGAAAATTATCAGCCTGTATGTGATTATTCATTTCTGCTTCCAACAAAAGACGAAAATGTTGAGTGTTATCAACCAACCTTTGATTATTGGTACCTCCTTTCAAGTTCTGAAAATCAAGATGAGCATAAACAAAGGTATAAACATGTCCATGATTATTTTATTATTCCAACTAAAGAAAATTCTTTGAATAATATCGAAATCATATTACCAAAACCTGATATTACTGAATTATATGACGACGAAGATTATTATCAATCAATTTGTGATTTTTATAATCCAACTTTCAAAAAAGAAGAAAGTAAAATAGAATTTGATAGAAGTAAACATGAAACTGAAATGTTGAAGACGAATTTAAGTAAATTATATGACGATGAAGATGATATTCGACCACTTTCGGAACGAATAGATGTAGAAGAAGATATAACTAAATCTGAAATCCTCTTACCAGTTTTTGCTTGCATACCTCCCAAAGCAGTCGATTCAGAAAATAAAAATAAAATTTCTAATCCACCATCAGTTCAGATACTTCAATTATCAAACGACGTTTATCAGCCAGTCTGTGATTATTCTTATATCCTTTCGACTACTGAAAAGGAAAATAAAACAGAATCGATTGATAATCAAACGAAATCTGTAACCATATTAATACCTGAATCGTGTATGCAGACTCAACTTACTGAAACCACTGAGGAAATTTCAAAATCTGTCACTGTCGGAAAAAATAAAATTCAATTTTCAGATCGCGATGTTGTTTATGAAATCGATAAGGTATCTAATCACCTGGAAAATATTGAAATATCTGATAACACTACAAAAAATATACTTCTGAGTATAAAGGATGATCAAATTACAATTTTTCAACCAAAAATTGCCAAGGACGACAAAACTAATAGTACTATTTCAAATCCTAGTTCGTGTTCTAATTTAGGAAATACTGATTCATTTATCTATAAAAATTCTAATCCAATTACTGAACAAGCATTAGAAAAACCATGCAACTTGAGCGATACTAATGTAAAATTGAAAATAGAACATATTTGTACTTCATCTAGATGGCCTGAGGATCAACTTAAAAAAATCCCAGATTCTTTCATGGTTGATCAAATGACCGAAATAAAACAACAAGATATTATTTATACAGTAGCTGCCTTATCGGGTTGCGTTAATCCCGACATCATACCAATGTCCCTATTAATCCCTGACGAATTAAAAACTGAATTGTCTAACGTTCTTAAAACAGAAAAACAGTTTCCAAAACCGATTGTATCAAATGAAAATGTAGCAAACGAGCAACCACCCGTTTCGCCTACATTTTCTGTAATCTCGGAATCTTTTGACGAACCTCGTATGAACCTGATGTGTACCAAGAGTAAAGTAAAATCAGTGGATTCAGCTGAATTGTACGAAGGACTTTTAGTTGTAGAAGTGTCACAACGTATGTTAGAATGTGAAACTGACTATACGGATAATGATTTACCTAGGGTAAAATCTTCAACATCACCATTTATTTGTACACCTCCTGAACTTTACCAAAAAGAATTATTAGTTAATCAAGTCGAAAATATATCGTTAATTGGTAATGAAGCTGAACCTTCGAAAGTTGAATTGTCGGAGAACAATAAATCCTCTGAAGGTGATAATGTTGCTCAATCAATACCATATCAAAATCCGAATAAACCTCCTGTACATACAGATCTGACAGAATCTGTGTTTTTATTACCAAATGAAGGCGATAAAATCCATTCCAATCCTTTACCAGGTAAGTTATCCTACTTTTCCTAATTTTCATCTGACTTGGTTAAATTTAAATTTTCTATATTGTGATGTCACTGGAGGAATGCAAAAAGGTTATCTAGAATATGGGTTGTGATCAACGTAATACTTTTCCGTTGTATTTGATTTAACGAACTTAATTAGACATTGAAAAGCAGCATTTAGATAGGTAATATTCAGAGCTGGAACTGCAATAAAAAAATAATCGTGTCGTGTTTTAAATACTTATTATTTAATAGCCACTTTTAAATAAAAAAGTTGAATTCAGAATGCATATTTTCGTTAAATTTTTTTTACTCTTGAACTTGTTTGCGTAATGTCTTCGATGTATCTTAATGGCTTATTATGTTCATTATTTGGGTTATTTACAAGTTAATATTGCATATTATTTCTCTTGTACACAGTGATAAAATATTTCGACCATCAAACTGTTTTTTTTTTTTTCGAAGTTATATATTTTATTAATTTTTATGTCCTTTATGATTATTAGTGTCAAAAAGATTTGGTTTGTCCAAGAAAGCATTACACCCCAGTGACATCACATCTTTTGTTTAAAATAAAAGAAAAATAATGCAAAAATGGGTGTAGCATGCAATTTTATTTGTATTCAAAAATTTACTCTCAACTTTTAAACAAAATTATAAATTCTTGTTAAGAATTAGGAAGTGTCTAGAGTCCCAAACGGGGGATTGTTCAAAAATATTAAATTCCGACAGAACGTGGTTTATCAAAACACGAAAGGCGAGACTGTTGTGAAAAATAGATTACCAACTAATTTGTAGCAAATTAAAAATACTTCACGCATAGAAGTATTTTTTTAAATTTATTTTTGAACTGTTACAAGACGATACCACAATGCCTACCAATACAGAATTTTAAGGACAGCAAAACTTTATCAGTGGTTTTTTCCCTTCTTGCTGGCTAGCATATTGCTGTGATATTCGTGCTTTTTGATCATCCTGAGTATTTGATGGGTTTTTACAAATTTTTAATATTCTTAACATGCTATCTACCTGTATTAGGAATAAAATATTCTAATGATTTATTATTGATTAAAAAAGATTGTTGTGTACTTAAAAATAGCTCAATTAAGATTAATCTAGTATGATAGAGCACAATGTGCTCAAGCCATCTCTGGATAAAACCAAATTTATACAATTAAAATATCTACATTTTTCAACGAAGGTCATTCCACAATAAATTTAATGAAGAACATTATGTTAATAAGGGGCGGCGACATGTTTCGGATAATCATTGGCCATCCGCAGGCCTATAATACAAATTGACAATTGTTAAAATACAATGAAAAAGTTCTATCAAATATGATTACTTACAAATAGATGTGTTACTACAAAGTATGAACTGGATGAAAAATTATTACATTGGTATGAAGTTGAACGCATATAAATTACTTAACAAGTTAGGAACCCATAAAACTTTTTACACAATACTTTCAAAAATTAAAATTATATTAAATACAACAAAAACCCCAAAATTTTTCTCCAATTTTGGGTATTGTGTAAAAAGTTTTATGTTTTCCTAACTTGTTAACTAATTTATATACGTTCACATTCATACCAATGTAATAATTTTTCATCCAGTTCATACTTTGTAGTAACACATCTATTTGTAAATAAACATATTTGATAAACTTTTTCATTGTATTCTAACAATTGTCAATTTGTATTATAGGTCTGAGGATGGCCAATGATTGGCCGAAACATGTCGCCGCCCCTTATGTTAACATTATGTTCTTCATTAAATTTATTGTGGTATGACCTAGTCTTTCATTATTCGTTGAATAATTTTTACCACATTTGAGTGATAATCTCCTGTTTATCTACATTTTTGATTCCAATGGTTGTCCCACTTTTTATGAAACACAGTGTACTTATCAAACTTGAGAGTATGTAGCAGCTTCAAACTTATTTTGTTCTTTCAATCAAATCAATGCCATTACACTTTGTACTAACTGAAGATATATATTTAACGTCAACACAACTTGCTATTAATTTTTAATCTTGAAAGTAATCTAATATATGCATTTTTTAATAAACCATGCCTCTGTCTGTATTTGGGACTCTAAGCTAGGATTGATACTTCTAAATCATTCCAAAAAATTTATTTCAGAATATAATTACAGTATGTTTAAATGTAATTTTTTTTAACAACTCTTAATAGATGGAAAAGACGTCCCCACGACTTTACCCTCAGATAAACCTTCATTGAATCCCGAATGTAATCCCAATTTCCAGTCAAACCTAGAACAGCCTAAAAATGATTCTACTATAGATGATAAAGATAAAAAAACCGTTTGTGTTGTATTTGAGCCTAAAGCGTCTGATATAATTCCTATTGAAGAAATTGACAGGAAAGATCTGGATAATCTGAGTTCAGGTAAAATTACCTTTTTCTTCCAAATTCCGTTATTTCTTTGATTATTTAGAACTACAAATTAGACATGACAAAAAGGGCCAAAAATGGAATGCAGTCCTAAACAGGGTTGCGATGATTTAAATCAAATGTTTTATATCGCGATTTAAGTAAGCTTTGTTTTTTTTTTATTTAATTCAAGGTTATTTAAAGACCAATAACGTAAGCAAATCAAATTCAAATAATTAAAAAAAACAGGTTGTTTATTAAAGTTTAAATGAATACATGTAAAAAAAATGAGGGGGTAATCCCACCCAACTTTCCGAACACTCCTAGTAAAGTAATTGTTTTAGTTTTTCTGCATTAAAATACATTAATTATATTACCTATCGAATGGTATAAATCCCATTTTAATATCTTTAATATTTTTAAAGTTATTCAATTTTTTTTTAAACTTATATTAAATTTCAAAAAAAATGAGGAATTCTACAATTTTTTGAATAAAATTTTGAAAAAAATCACAATTATAGAGTTTTTTACTACAAATTTAAGGGTAATTTTTTAAAATTTTTAATATTAATTTTAACCTTAAAACAAATCAAACCTATTTTTGAATAATTTTAAAATCATTAAATAATTAATATCTCATTCAATTTTATTCAAAATGGGAAACAAACCTTTTTTAGGTTTTTTGGATCAAAATGTATTAATAAAGAAAGTTTAAAAAACTAAAAAAAAAAAAATTTTTTTTGTTAAAAATTCATGGGTAATTGAATTGTTTTAACTTTTTTCATTTTTTTCTATAACTTTTACAAATACTATGTTAAAATTATGAAATAATTTACACATATAGTACTTTTGGATCCTTTTCGGATATGCTATTTAATTTTTTCATTTATTTTATACTTATTGATAAAACGAAATTACAAAAAATTTTAAAAAATTTCTTAATTTTGTGTATAATAATTACAATTCTAAATTTTAAGAAACTAAAATACATTTTAAATTTAGAGTTTTATTTTATCTTTAGATTAGTGCAAATCCCAGTTCAATAACTTTAATATTGTAGAAGTTATTCAATTTAGTTTAAAATCATAATATAATTTTAAATGTTTCTTAGCCAATTTTTAAAAAAAATCACAATTTTTGTAATAAAATTTTGAAAAAAATTATAATAATAAAATTAATTATTACAAATTTAAAGATATTTTTTTAAAATTTTTAATATTAAAATTTAAGTAAAAAATAATAATTTAATAAGGATAAAAATTGCTTAAAAATTAAAATAAAAACTAGCGGCGAAACTATGCGGAACTCGAAAAAAAATTAAAGACAAAATTTGTAGAAAATTTTATATTCTACAATTTTGATTTTTTGTAAATTTTCATAAAAATCCATAATTTTGTCTCAAAATCTAAAAAAAGTCGCAAATGTCTATATACATTATTTTTCACGCCCTCTAGCGACGAAACTATGAGGAAATCAAAAAAACGGTAAAAACAAAATGTGTAGAAAATTTTATGTTCTACAACTTTCATATCCTGTAATTTTTCATAAAAATGCATTATTTTGGTTTTTTAAGAAAAATATGAAAAAAAATTACTTTTTGATAAATCTGGCAACAATGGCAAAAGTTTTTGAAAATTTTAATCAGTCGAAATTAAACTATAACGTATAAAAAATATATGTGTAAAACTTTATTGTCATCTTGTTAGGTAATGACGTCATCACTTATAGCAACTGTCACTTCCGGTTGTCCGATTAACTCCAAAATCTATACAGGTCGTCTCCTTGTTACCCTAAATATGTATATAAAATTTCATCTAAATCGGTTCAGCCGTTTAGACGCTATCGTGTTCACACACACACAGACACACACACAGACAGACATCATGCTAAAAATGGTATAAATGAATTCAGGTGACCTCAAAACATAAAGATCCGTTAAAATCTGGGTATGGTCAAAATATCATGATCGCAATACTTTCCTTCTATACAACTCTGTTGTTCGGAAAGTAACAAAGTATAATATTTTTATATTTGGATTTAGATACATTTTAACCATACGAGATTATTTTAACGACAGTTGTCCATATTTAGTTATTCATCGCGTTTAATGGATATTTAATATTTTTCTAACCCCGCATAATTTTTTGTGTAGTCTGCCTAAAATGATATTGTCGCATCACTTTGACGCCTACAAGGTTGATAAATTAGAATGAAACAGAAAATCGAGTTACAACCTTCAAATATCTAAATATTTTTTTTACTAGTTTACAAAAAGTTCAAATTTGGATTATACAGGATATTATGTGGACTTGATATTACTTAATGAACGTCTTATTTAAGAAAAATAAATTATTGATTTTTTGCTTCCATGTCGGTGAACTATTTTTTTGAAATATTTTAATAGAATTTTCAATTTATATTCAAATTTTAATCATCTAAAATAGTTAAAACACGTCACCTTGTATTTAACATTATCTTCAACTTCGGTTGGACCAAGTTTTTTTATATCTCTTGATTAGTTTTTTGTGACTTTAATTCCGGTACGCGGCATTTTGTATACATTATTTATTTATCGTTTTATTCTTGAAAATTTGATTAAACGTAAATAACTATTTCCAAAAAATAATTCGTGTGTGTGTGAGTTGTTAAAAAATGATGTTCTGGTGTAATGGGCGTGGACCGCCAATTACTGATGTTTTAATACATAGAAGTAAGAATTATCATACAGATTAACATATCTCGAATGTGTTAACGTAACGTTGAACAACACTACAAAATCTTAACCCATTTTTGCCCAGATCTATTTTTACTTTCCGAACAACAAAGTTGTATAGAAGGAAAGTATTGCGATCCCAGATTTTAACGAGTCTTTACCTTTTGAGGTCACCTGAATCCATTTTTAGCATGATGTCTGTCTGTGTGTGTGTGAACACGATAGCGTCTAAACGGCTGAACTGATTTAGATGAAATTTTATATACATATTTAGGGTAGCATGGAGACGACCTGTATAGATTGTGGACTTCATCAGACAACCGGAAGTAACGGTTGCTATAAGTTATGACATCATTAATAAACAAAATGGCAATAAAGTTTTACACATATATTTTTTATACGTTATAGTTTAATTTCGAATGATTAAAATTTTCAAAAACTTTTGCCATTTTTGCCAGATTTGTCAAAAAGTAATTTTTTTCATATTTTTCTTAAATAACCAAAATATTGCATTTTTATGAAAAATTACAGGATATGAAAGTTGTAGAACATAAAATTTTCTACACATTTGAATTCCTCATAGTTTCGCCGCTAGAGGGCGTGAACAAAATTTAAATAGACATTTGCGACTTTTTTAGATTTTGAGACAAAATTATGGATTTTTATAAAAAACCAAACAAAATAAAAATTGTAGAACATAAAATTTTCTACAAATTTTGTCTTTTTTTTCGAGTTCGGCATAGTGTCGCCGTTAGTATTTATTTTAATATTTAAGCAATTTTTGTCTGTATTAAATTATTATTTTTTAGTTAAATTTTAAAATAAAGAATTTTTTTAAATTTTTTTTGTAATTTCGTTTTATTAATAAATAAAAAATAATGAAAAAAGTAAATAGCATATCCGAAAAGGATCCAAAAGTACCATGTCTGTAAATTATTTCATAATTTGATTTTTTTTTTAGTTTTTTAAACTAACTTTATTAATGCATTTTAATCCAGAAACCCCAAAAAAAGATCTGTTTCCCATTTTGAAAATAATTGATATTAATTACTTATTGATTTTAAAATTATTCAAAAATAGGTTTAATTTTTGTTTAAGGTTAATATTAATATTAAAAATAAAAAAAAACCTTAAATTTGTAGTAAAAAACTATAATCGTTATTTTTTTCAAAATTTTATACAGAAAAATGTAGAATTCATAATTTTTGTTTTGAAATTTAATATAAGTTTAAAAAAAAATGAATAACTTCAAGAATATTAAAGATATTAAAATGGGATTTATACCATTCAATAGGTTATATAAAACTATAAATTTAGAAAATATTTTAGTCTCTTCGAATTTAACATTGTAATTCTTATAACCAAAATAAAATAAAATATTTTTTTTTCCTTTTGTTTTATCGAAAATGATAAAACAAATGAACAAAGTAAATAGTACATCTGGAAGGGATCAAAAAGTACATTATGTGTGAAATATTTCATAATTTTAAAATAATACTTGTAGAAATTTTACAAAATTATTAAAAAGTTAAAAAAAAATTGTTTTTTTTTTAATTTCTGTAAACTAATTTTATTAATGTATCTTGATGCAGAAAAACTAAAATAATCGATTAAACAATTATTGTACTAGGAGTGTTCGGAAAGTTGGGTGGGATTACCTCCTCATTTTTTACTGGAAAATTTATATGATTTTTATGTTTAAAAAATATATAAATCTAATCGAAATTGTAGTTACGTATGGTGGTGATTTGATCAGCATATATGGATGGTTCTCATAAAACTACCTTTTGCAAAATGTGTGATAAGCCATTCGTGTAAAATTCTTTATTTTCATAAATGTTTTGTCATCCCTATGACCACTTAGATCCAGCCTGAAAGATTCTTGAGTAACATGAATTAATATATCCAATATGGTGTGCATCTAACTAATTAACTTTTGCCATAAATATGCTTGATGATATTAGGTTGAAATTGTTGTAGCTGCTTTTCCCATCAGTCATTTATATTTTGTTTTTTATTTCGTCATCTTCCATTGGTAGTCTTTAATTAATATCTTCTATTCTGCTTTTAATTTACATCAACTTTTTTGGTAAGGCTCATTTTATTCTTCTTCACCTGAGTCGTTTTCATCTTATCGATTACATCGTTGTTCGAAGTTATTCTATAAAATCATATATTTAATTTCGATTAGTAACTCTTGTCAGAAGCTATTTTTAGGTGACTTATTTATGACATTTGCTCAAATATACAATTTATTTTAAAAAACCACAGTTTATTTTGTTTGGTTCTTGTATACTAATAAAGCACTGTTTATTTCTTTCGTTTGCTATTTTACCAATAGAGGTTAGGATTGATTGAGTAAAAACAAATGAAAAAGGAAGGATATTACGATTATATGAGTTGTTAATTGATTGGTTATTCTTTTAGATGCTATATTAAATACTCAAGTTCTTGAATGCGATCCAGTAAAGAAATTGCGTTTGATTTATGTCATAGATTGGATCTTAACCGAAGGTACGAAATTTTTTCCAAAGTATTGTAAATACATACATTGCTGACATTATTGTGTAATAATACTAATTTATAAATAAATATGTTTTCTCGCCAGTAAAAGCAAATACTTCTTTTAAACTATTTATGTATGTCAATAGGTTTAAGATCCAATATTTCATTGGTATTTTAGATATATTTCTATTTTCCCATATTCTATTTCAACAATATTTTAATTCCATAATTCTTTTCCAGAAAACATAGAAGCTGTTAAAGAAGCACTTAATGAATCCCAACAGCTTGAGTCTGAGATGACTGCAATAGGAGTATCATCAACTGTAGCTGCAGGAGCAGCCATCGCTGCAGTTTTAGCAATGCCAGAAGAAGAGAAAAAACTTGAGAAGCCTCAAGTTGCTTCAGCTAAAAAGACACCTTTAAAACCAGCATCAACCGCCAAACATCTAACGGCTACTCCTAGGAGCGCGGCAAAAAGTCCAGCTAAATCGTCACCTAAACTTACATCACTTAGTGCGCCCAAACCATCTCCAAGGACGGCTCTTACAAAAACTGGGTAAGATATTTTTGTTTCTTATATTATGAAACTTGATACCCGCTAACTTCGCTGGGCTCACGATAATATTGACAAACTCCAATTACACAAATCTGTGGATGTATGTAACATCAAGATCCAAGTGGGCGTCTACGTTGGGGAGAGAAACTATGCCAAATTTCAAGTCAATCGGGCGGAACTGCGGCTAGCTTTTTTTTTTAATTTTGCAAAGAAAATGAGACTGAATAATCCACCGCCATTTTTAGGTGGATTATTCAGTCGAAAACATTTGCTTCAAAGATAAATTTTGAAAAAAATTGACTAGCCGCAGTTTATGTGATTAAATTTACAGATCGAGGGGTATAAAAAAATATATCTCTGCCATTTTTAAAAATATTGAAAAAGGTCATTTGACTTTTTCATGTTCTAATTTTTTTTAAATTAATTCGCTAAAAAAAACTGAAAAAAATCTATAACAAATGGAAAAAGGGATAATATCGGTTTGAAAAACGCAAGTAAATTAGAAAAAATATAAATAAAAAAAATTAAATAAAAAATTGTAAAAAAATCGTAAAAAAGTGGGAAAAAAAGTCGTAAAAAATCCTAAAACGTTATAAAAAAGTCGTAAAACTTTATAAAAAAAATCGTAAAAAAAACCGTAAAAAAACAAACAAAAATGGAAAAATCTTACGCGAGTAAATTAGAAAAAACAAAAAAATAAAAATAAAATAAAATCGGAAGAAAACCATAGAAAATCGTAAAAACTCGTAAAAAACTGATAAAAGTCGTAAAATATCGTAAAAAATAGTAAATAATCATAAAAAACCGAAGAAAACTGAAAAAAATCTGGAACAAATGGAAAACGCGAGTAAATTAGAAAAAATCGAAAAAATAAGAATAAAATGAAATCGTAAAAAACTGAAAAAAATCGTAAAAAACCGTAAATAGTCGAAAAAACTGGAAAACTCTGGAACAAATAGAAAAAGAAGGGGTAATAGCGGGTCTAATAACCTAAATAAAAATGTATAATAAAATGAATTTTTTTCTTAAAATTTGAATCTCGACTGACAGAAACGAAACTTTTTGTCATAAACAGATCCTGGCAGCCCTAGGACTGTTTAAAGCATTACGGTTACTTATCTTATTTGAAGGATTCAAGCACCACAATTAGATGATATGTGATATTTCTTTTTTTAATTTTTTTTGCCAGTCACTTTTGTTATACTTCACAATACTTCTTCAGTAGCTGTCATTCTGATTACATCTGTTTAAAATTTCGTATTGCGTATAGTTCTTGTGCTTATTGTTAAAGTGAATTTTTCGGGCCGAAGTACTAAAAACATCATATGCTTTTACCCCGTTTAATATTTTTACGTTTAAATTGATGTTTATGTAGCAAAATTACTGCATTTTTAATCGTTTTCTAAATAGAAAAGGAAAGATATTATAAAATTAGTTATTATATTAACATTTTGTCTTATTTTCTAGTTTATTAATTAGTAAATTAATTCTAGAATAAGCTATTTTGAACACATATTTAACGTCTGTCTTAAGGGTTAATTTGAGTAAATAAATAATGTCTTCTTATGATCTAATTTCCTCCGAGTCAACATTTTTAATTATCTGACGTAAATTGAATCTTTTCCTTTCAATTGCATTGTATATTGAATAAATAAAATTTTTAATCGCTGGTTATATCCTAGAACTGCAAATTTAACCGGATAAACTGCGGCTAGCTTTTTTTTGAACAATTTTGCTTAGAAAATGTTTGAGACTGAATAATCCACCATTAAAAGCCCGAGACCGAAGATCGAAGGCTTTTTAGGTGGATTATTCAGTCGAAAACATTTGCTTCAAAGCAAAATTTTGAAAAAAATTGACTAGCCGCAGTTGATATGGTTACATTTACAGATCGAGGGGTATATGTTAAGATTATTTCCCAAATTCGGAATGTAGTATTTCCATTTTGTCTTTATATTAACATGCATATTTGTCGAATGTAAAATCACAAGAAATTATTGTGAAAATAAGAACATTAGAAATTATTTACAATAACATAACCTCAAAAAAAGTGTTGACGTTTCTCATAGATTATTTCTCAAATAAAGGTTTGACATTTCTCGGAATTTCAGTAAACATGCATAATATCATCTTGAAAGAACAATTCATTGGGAAAATAAGAGTTTTGGAGTCTAGGAGAACAAATGATACCTGAAATGGACTATCTGAGTGGTTTTGTATTAATTTGTATCAGTTGGTAATCGCGATTAAACGACCTGTAGCAATAATCACTTATCTATGCAAGTCACGTGGTGCAATTTGGAGGTCTCTCCTTGGTTGTATTTGTTACGAGGGAAATAATCATCACAAATACTGTTAAAGTAGAAAATTCTATGTGAAGTCGATTTTATCTATCGATTAATACATTAAAGAGTAATTTGACATAAAAGTAGTGGTATATTTATACATACCAGCGACCGCAACATCCCATTTTTGAATGGCACGTGTCACATAACAGACGACCTGATTATATAAATTGGTACGTGTTACAAGTAGATGATCGCAAAGAGTTAAGATCTATATAAAATCGAAAGATTCAAGCTTGATGACACTAGATTGTGCTGTTATTGTATAATATTCCCCAACGTATCATAAACATAACAAAATTTGACTATAATATTTTTAGAAAACGTAGTACTCCCCCCCCCACACATATTTTGGCATGTCGGGTGTACCACTATTGAGATTACACATCTGAAAACAACTTAAAAAAACGAACAAAACTTGTGATTTGTCTACTATTTTTTTATTTTAGAACTAAATCAACAACTGCTGCATCACCAAAACTAACTGCTACTAGTACACCAAAACCAATTGCTGCTAGTTCACCAAAACCAATGGCTGCTGGTTCACCAAAACCAGCAACTGATGCTGCAGCACCGAAACCATTGCCTAGAGCTCCCTTATCAAGGACATCACAAGTTACAAAAACACAACCAGCAGCAAAGCCGACTTCGAAGTTGACCAATGGCGAGACTAGAACAACTGCCAAGCCTCTAGGCGCAGGAAGGGTTATATCAGATCCCACGTCTAAATTTACTACTAAACCCACTCACAGTGCTACAGCTACTTCTAAAGTATGAATATATTTTTTGTTTTAATCAATTGTTTTGTTATTTAATGTCAATTTTTAATTTTTAGTTAAACCAAAGCAAGCCTCTTGCAAAACCGCCAAAGGCTACAGTTCCTCCTCGTACTACTGCTTCTCCTACAGCTCGACCTGCTCCAGCTACAGCCAGATCTGTTCCACTTAGTGCTAGGCCTCTTTCGGCTCCCAAGAGACCTACAACTTTAAGCAAAACTAATATTGGAAATGCAGAAAAAAAGGCACCAGTTAGTGCAACAGGGGTCAGTATATTTAAAAAAGATACGTATGGATTTTTGAATAAAAAATTGTGTTTTTCTTTACAGATATCTGCAACAAAACCACCAACAAAATCGGCAACAACCGTTCCGCCAAAGCCAAGAACCCTTACAGGTGCCCCACCATTTAAACCAAAAGTACCACAAACGAAGACTGTGAGTGCGACAAAAGTTCTGCCAGATAACGAAAAACAAATCAAAGAAAGTGCCAATAAAATTACGGCCTCTCGAAATTTAACCCAAAGAACTACCAAGGTAATTTAATAGTGTTAAAAATAGTTAAATGAGCAAACTTATTTTTTCTCCTGTCCAATCCTAAAATTGTATTTTATATCGCTTTGAGTAATATTGGCTGTTAGTCTGACCGGGCTGACTTAAAGATGTTGGTAAAATGGAATAAATTTGTAACTGCTAAATTTTTGTAGGGGAAGGCAATGGAAAAGACCTCTCGTCTCGTGTCAGTTAAAAGCACTGTCAGTTGGTTTTTTATTTTAAATAATTTGGATGAAAAATTGGTTTTTTTGACTTTTCGGAAAAACTGTGCATCTCAGAGAAAAGTGATGCACAGGCAAAATATGCGCAATCAAAAGACCAATAAAATATCTTTGAATGATCAAAATCAGACAATCCGTTCAAGAGTTATTGCAAAAAAATGTGGTTTTTTAGCTTTTTTCCATTGTTTATAGGATTGTTACTAATAATTAAAATGCAATAAGTATGCCCAAAACTTATGAGTCTTAACGTATCAAACAGGTATGCGCAAGATGAGCGCTGTGCAATAAATAGTTTTTGCAAAATCCTATTTATTTATCCCGTTTTACTAATTATGCAACAACTTTAAACCCTTATTTTGAGAAAAGTTATTATTGAAAAAGGTTCTACAGTACGTCATTTTAAAGTTGAAGAACTGAATTAGACTTGTACTTTAACAAAATATTTATTTTTTGTCGAAAACCATTTTGAATTATGTAAATAAACATGTTGGGGAAAAGAGCTGTTTTTTTTATAAACATTTAGAATAAGTTGGAAACTATTCATGCCAGTGAAATAAAATTTGCGGGATTCGAATACCAATTAAAAAACACTCATTTTGAAAAAAAAACAGCCCCCAATCCCTTTTAGAACCAAGTAAGCCCTTTATTTTCAAAAAATCGTAGCGCCCTTAATAACAAACATTAGGAGCTGAAATTTTAATATGTTATACACTAATAATTCAACTTTATGGTTCAATATTTTTTGATCATATGAGTCATAAATTGTTTATAAAGGAGCCCGTTAAAATGAAGGTAATCCAAACTTGCTAGTCGGAAGACCGGTGGTGGGGATAGCTTTTGATGGGTTTCGCTCTAGATAAATTTAACCTCCGAAAGTCGAAATTGTGCGCGCAGCTAAAATTTACAATATCTCAGCTTCTGAAAAACGTAAAACCTTCATTTTTTTTTAATCTGAGGTAGCTTGAAAAAATAATAACGACTGACTTGTTTTCGTACTGGTAAATAATACTCGAAACTCATGAAATTGGCGTTTTGGAAACTAATATTAATTTTGTTTATTTTGACAACTTTTCAGAAATAAATTTTGAAAATTGTTTAAACGATTAAAGAGTGTAAAACTTTGTCAACCAAATTGATAAATACAATTTTTTTATTTGCATGGAAAATAAATAATTATAAACAAAAACGATACAAAATTAAAAAAATACAACAAAATTAATTTTTTTCAAGCTAATTGGGCAAATAGGAATACTTTTTCGGTCTTGTAATTTTTTCGAAAAACCGGCTCTTTTGGAGATACAATTTGTTTTAAGTAAAAAAAAATGATTTTATGTTCCTCTGTTGCATATACAGATTTATTAAACATGTCATTATTATGTATATCCAAGAGAGTGTTTTTCGGAAAAATGACAAGATAGAAAAAGTTTTTTTTTTGCCCAATTACCTTTAAAAATTTAATTTTGTTGTGTTTTTTAATTTTGTATCGTTTTTGTTTATACCTATTTACTTTCCATGCAAATAAAAAAATTGTATTTATCAATTTGGTTGACAAAGTTTTACACTCTTTAATCATTTAAACAATTTACAAAATTTATTTTTGAAAAAATAATCAAAATTAATATTAATTTCCAAAACGTCGATTTCATGAGTTTCGAGTATTATTTACAAGTACGAAAACTATTCAGTAGTTATTATTTTTTCAAGCTACCTCAGATTAAAAAAAAATGAAAGTTCTACGTTTTTCAGAAGTTGAGATATTGTAATTTTTCACTGCACGCACAATTTCGACTTTCGGAGGTTCAATTTATCTCCAGCGAAACTCATCGAAAGCTATCTCCACCACTGGTCTTCCGACTAGCAAGTTTGGATTACCTTCATTTTAACGGGCTCCTGTATAAATAATTTATGACTCATATGATCAAAAAATATTGAACCATAAAGTTGAATTATTAGTGTATAACATATTAAAATTTCAGCTCCTAATGTTTGTTATTAAGGGCGCTACGATTTTTTGAAAATAAAGGGCTAACTTGGTTCCAAAAGGGCTTGGGGACTGTTTTTTTCAAAATGAGTGTTTTTAATTGGTATTCGAATCCCGCAAATTTTATTTCACTGACATGAATAGTTTCCAACTTATTCTAAATGTTTATAAAAAAAAACAGCTCTTTTCCACAGCATGTTTATTTACATAATTCAAAAGGGTTTTAGACAAAAAATCAATATTTTGTTAAACGTACAAGTTCTTCAACTTTAAAATGACGTACTGTAGAACCTTTTTCAATAATAACTTTTCTCACAATAATGGTTTAAAGTTGTTGCATAATTAGTAAAACGGGATAAATAAATGGGATTTTGCAAAAAATATTTATTGCACAGCGCTCATCTTGCGCATACCTGTTGGATACGTTAAGACTCGTGAGTTTTGGGCATACTTATTGCATTTTAATTATTAATAACAATCCTATAAACAATTGAAAAAAAAAGCCAAAAACCCACATTTTTTGCGTTTTTTTTGCAATAACTTTTGAACGGATTGTTTGATTTTGATCTTTCAAAGATCATTTTATTGGTCTTTTGATTGCGCATATTTTGCCTGCGCATCACTTTTCTCAGATTCAAAGTTTTTCCGAAAAGTCGAAAAAACCAATTTTCCATCCAAATTGTTTAAAATAAAAAACCAACTGACAGTGCTTTTAACTGACACGAGACGAGAGGTCTTTTCTATTGCCTTCCCCTACATCATTGCACGAAAATTTAGCGGTTACAAATTTAATAACTTCAAAAAGCCCGATCCGACTGTATGTAATATTACCCCTTATTGTTTTTTTAAGGAATTCTGTTTGATTTGTATCCTTACTTGTGACATTTTATATTAACAAAACTTAAAATTAATATTAAAATACAATGAAATTTCTTTCATCTTCGCTAGTCGCATATTTTTTTCTTCATTTTCTTCCAGATTCAGTTTTTTTTGTCATTTATTGTTTTTCCAGTAAATTCTTCTTAGCACTTGCATATCTATTTTCAAATAGTTTTTATTTATCGTCCGTCTCTTTTCTTATATCGATCGTAGATTTTCGATTTTTTTTTTCAATGACTGCTTATTTTCTCATAGTATTTCTTAAATAACCTGCTACTGTTAAATCTTTTTCTGTCCCATTTGTCTCAGCATCTGGGTTGGGTGTAATAAACCATAATGTAAAAAATTAAATTTATTTTTTGTGGTTTTTGCCCTCCTGGACTTTTATGACTTATTGTCAGCCCTGGATATTTCAACTCCTATTCAATTCCATTTCTCGGTGGAAAATGTTTCTGTCTTCTACTAGTTTACATCTAATTGGTGTTTTCCGATGTTGTCATGCATTTTGTTTTAGAAGCCGATATAACCATCTTAAATGATTTTGGTCTGCAGTTGAACCGATATAAGTAGCCTTTGAAGATCATCCTCATTTTCTGCTAAAAACATGGTATCGTCGGCATAACATATAATGGTAACATTGCGTTCACCCACCTTGTATCCTTTTAGGTTATGAATTTTTGTGACTAGACAAATTAATAGTTACTATTATGGAGGTTAACAAAATTATTCTGGAAAATTAAGAAAAAAATTATCTGAAAACTGTTAGAAGAATACAATAGGTTAATTACAAATTCATTGGTACTAAATCGATTCCAATTATTTTGTCACGTTTGTCAATGGTTTTATTATTATCACATCACAACCATCAGATTATTTTAAAGAAATAATACTGGCAAGACTTCATATCGTCTTAGTAAGTGTTTGACATAACACAACTAACTTTTTTTCAAGTCTTTATTTAAATTTTTTATTGTATTATTATTTAAACATTAATTTTAAACGTGTTACGATTTTGTCTTTTGCGATAATCAATCCCAAATTTAAAATCGCAACTTAAAATAGGAAATTTTCTTGAATTTTGGATATTTATTATTCCAGATTAACTCAAGTATTTATTTTTTTATAGGTAAGCTCTACTCGAACGACTGTAACGAAATCGACCACATCCACTACAAAAACTGCGGCTTTAAACAAGAAAAAACCGGTAGAAATTGTAAAGACCAACAGAGTTAGTAAAACAGAGACTACCAAAATAGAGAAACCTAAAGAAAATGGCATTTCGACGGTAGTCACCGAAGAAATAACAGTTGTTAATAATGCCATCTTAGATCAACAACCAGATTTAATTAAGAATTCACAACAAGGATTGGTTAATATCGAAAATGAAGAACCAGGCTTAATAAAAGATAATTCACCAGTGGACAACAAAATCATTGAAACTCAACAACTTGTTCATGCTAACGCAGACTGAAAGAGTAATAATCAACATAAATCGGTTTATTAATTACTTAGCTTATATTTAATATTACGAATTAACTGTTATATTTAAAATTTTTATATATCTTTTATGCCCCCTTACTATGAATTTTTTTTTCTTTTTTGGTATTGTATTTAATGAGACATTTTTGAAACCATTTAACAAGCCTAAAATTTATACTTTTTTATATCAATAATTTTGTTTCGAAAATGTTTCATTCTCAATGTTCTACCCCTTACTACGTGTGTATAGAGCTGTGGTAATAATTAGTAACGGATATTTAAGTGGTGTGGATATATGAAGGACTTAACTTTAACGAGACATATTTTTTAAGTTTAATATATACAAAAATATTAATATTAAACCAGTTGACCATATATAATGTCAATAAAAATATCTACATATATATCCTAAGTTGAGCTTTTTAATGCTTAGGTGTGCTGATGTGATTGCTATGCACTCTTCTGTATATAATTAAAGTATTTAAAGTTTATTCGTAAATTTTATAATTGGGTGCTAAATTATACTGGCCTTTTAAAAATGCGTTGCAAAATTATTGAAGATACTTAAATCGTTTTATACATTTTAATATTTACTCTCTTTTTTTAATACGAGTTCTATAACTTTTTTAAGTATAAAAAAATAGGTGTAACTAATAAAACAAAAATCTTAAATTGAAAAAATTTCCTCGTTCTTACTACGGTTAAAAATTCTTAAAAACGTAAGAATTTTTAACTGTAGTAAGAACGAGGAAATTTTTTCCATTTAAGATTTTTGTTTTATTAGTTACACCTATTTTTTTATACTTAAGATTTTTTTTTTATTAGTTACACCTATTTTTTTATACTTAAGATTTTGTTTTAATGTTGAAATTTTATTATCGTGTTTGTCCTTTAGTTTGCTAATATTATTTATTATTTGTGAATTCATAATACTTTTCAGCACAAAATAAAAGCCGTAAAAGGACAAGTTGTTATTTTCCTTTCTCTAATCCTATTATATATTCAATTAAAGTCATGTAACACACCAATATATTTCTTAAAAAATGGGAAAGTGGCGACTAGTTTCGGCTAAACAGCCATCTTCAGGCCATATATAAGTAATTTTAATTAACTGGTAAGCAGGAAAAAAACTTGTGGTTCTAAGAACCTTATTGGAATCTTGAGGATCTACATGTTCATCAAATTGGACTATTTTCAGATAAATAAATTAAAACGTTTGAATGATAGAAACAGATGGCATCCCTAAATTCCAATTATCTTTATACACCAATTTTCATTCAAATCTGGGAGAAATAAAAATTTTAATAAAAACCCTATCACGTTTCTGCTTTCCTGATAGGGAGAAAAATTCAATACTGAAATTTTAGCATCGTTTGGAAAAATTGTAAGAAAATACCCCATCACGTTTCTGCTCTCCTGGTAAGAAGAAAAATTCCAATATTGAAATTTTAGAATCATTCATAAAAATAATAAAATACCCTATCACGTTTCTGCTCTCCTGATACGAAGAGAAATTTAAAAAAGTTTTAGAATCATTCATAAATATAATAAAAAACCCCATCACGTTTCTGCTCTCCTGGTAAGAATAAAAATTTCAATACTGAAATTTTAGCATCATTCATAAAAATAATAAAATACCCTATCACGTTTCTGCTCTCCTGATATGAAGAAAAATTTCAAAACTGAAATTTTAGCATCATTTAGAAAAATTATAAGAAAATACCCTATCACGTTTCTGCTCTCCTGATACGAAGAGAAATTTCAAAAACTGAAGTTTTAGAATCATTCATAGAAATAATAAAATACCCCATCACGTTTCTGCTCTCCTGGTAAGCAGAAAAATTTCAATACTAAAATTTTAGAATCGTTTATAAAAATAATAATAAAATACCCTATAACGTTTCTGCTTTCCTGATGGGAAGAAAAATTTCAAAAACTGAAATTTAAGCGATCATTTAGAAAAATTATAAAAAAATACCCTATCACGTTTCTGCTCTCTTGGTAGAAAAAAGGTGTGAGCGCAACTAAAATATCTGACCCGAAAATAAATAAATAGGGTTATAGCCTTCAAAAATCTTCGAAAATGTTCAAAATTTGGATTTTAAAAATTAATGACAGCGGTGGTTTACGAGGCGTAGATTCCAAAAAAATGATCTATTCTGCTCTAGCTCTCTTAGTTTCTGAGAAAATTGCGTTTTTTGAGAAAAATTGGTGTAAACGCGACTTCTACATAATTTGATGGCAAAATTATTAAAAAACGAATTATTAGGAAACCAACACTAATTCCCTCTTCGAATTATCATTCTATATCTATATTTAAAATTTCAATTTAATCAGAGTGAAAAAATTTCGGACCCGAAAAAAAGTTGAAGGTTATAGCCTTCAAAAATCATCAAAATTTTTCAAAATTTAGATTTCAAAAATTAATGGAGGAGGGGCATTTTAAGACTCGTAGATTCCAAAAAAAGGATCTATTCTGCTCTAGCTCTCTTAGTTTCTGAGAAAATTGCGGTTTTTTGAGAAAAATTGGTGTAAACGCGACTTCTACATTATTTGATAGCAAAATTATTAAAAAACGAATTATTAGGAAACCAACACTAATTCCCCATTCGAATTATCATTCTATATCTATATTTAAAATTTCAATTTAATCAGAGTGAAAAAATTTCGGACCCGAAAAAAAGTTGAAGGTTATAGCCTTCAAAAATCATCAAAATTTTTCAAAATTTAGATTTCAAAAATTAATGGTGGAGGGGCATTTTAAGACTCGTAGATTCCAAAAAAAGGATCTATTCTGCTCTAGCTCTCTTAGTTTCTGAGAAAATTGCGTTTTTTTGAGAAAAATTGGTGTAAACGCGACTTCTACATAATTTGATAGCAAAATTATTAAAAAACGAATTATTAGGAAACCAACACTAATTCCCCATTCGAATTATCATTCTATATCTATATTTAAAATTTCAATTTAATCAGAGTGAAAAAATTTCGGACCCGAAAAAAAGTTGAAGGTTATAGCCTTCAAAAATCATCAAAATTTTTCAAAATTTAGATTTCAAAAATTAATGGTGGAGGGGCATTTTAAGACTCGTAGATTCCAAAAAAATGATCCATTCTGCTCTAGCTCTCTTAGTTTCTGAGAAAATTGCGTTTTTTTGAGAAAAATTGGTGTAAACGCGACTTCTACATAATTTGACAGCAAAATTATTAAAAAACGAATTATTAGGATACCAACACTAATTCCCTCTTCGAATTATCATTCTATATCTATATTTAAAATTTCAATTTAATCAGAGTGAAAAAATTTCGGACCCGAAAAAAAGTTGAAGGTTATAGCCTTCAAAAATCATCAAAATTTTTCAAAATTTAGATTTCAAAAATTAATGGTGGAGGGGCATTTTAAGACTCGTAGATTCCAAAAAAATGATCCATTCTGCTCTAGCTCTCTTAGTTTCTGAGAAAATTGCGTTTTTTTTGAGAAAAATTGGTGTAAACGCGACTTCTACATAATTTGACAGCAAAATTATTAAAAAACGAATTATTAGGAAACCAACACTAATTCCCCATTCGAATTATCATTCTATATCTATATTTAAAATTTCAATTTAATCAGAGTGAAAAAATTTCGGACCCGAAAAAAAGTTGAAGGTTATAGCCTTCAAAAATCATCAAAATTTTTCAAAATTTAGATTTCAAAAATTAATGGTGGAGGGGCATTTTAAGACTCGTAGATTCCAAAAAAAGGATCTATTCTGCTCTAGCTCTCTTAGTTTCTGAGAAAATTGCGTTTTTTTGAGAAAAATTGGTGTAAACGCGACTTCTACATAATTTGATAGCAAAATTATTAAAAAACGAATTATTAGGAAACCAACACTAATTCCCCATTCGAATTATCATTCTATATCTATATTTAAAATTTCAATTTAATCAGAGTGAAAAAATTTCGGACCCGAAAAAAAGTTGAAGGTTATAGCCTTCAAAAATCATCAAAATTTTTCAAAATTTAGATTTCAAAAATTAATGGTGGAGGGGCATTTTAAGACTCGTAGATTCCAAAAAAAGGATCTATTCTGCTCTAGCTCTCTTAGTTTCTGAGAAAATTGCGTTTTTTTGAGAAAAATTGGTGTAAACGCGACTTCTACATAATTTGATAGCAAAATTATTAAAAAACGAATTATTAGGAAACCAACACTAATTCCCTCTTCGAATTATCATTCTATATCTATATTTAAAATTTCAATTTAATCAGAGTGAAAAAATTTCGGACCCGAAAAAAAGTTGAAGGTTATAGCCTTCAAAAATCATCAAAATTTTTCAAAATTTAGATTTCAAAAATTAATGGTGGAGGGGCATTTTAAGACTCGTAGATTCCAAAAAAAGGATCTATTCTGCTCTAGCTCTCTTAGTTTCTGAGAAAATTGCGTTTTTTTGAGAAAAATTGGTGTAAACGCGACTTCTACATAATTTGATAGCAAAATTATTAAAAAACGAATTATTAGGAAACCAACACTAATTCCCCATTCGAATTATCATTCTATATCTATATTTAAAATTTCAATTTAATCAGAGTGAAAAAATTTCGGACCCGAAAAAAAGTTGAAGGTTATAGCCTTCAAAAATCATCAAAATTTTTCAAAATTTAGATTTCAAAAATTAATGGTGGAGGGGCATTTTAAGACTCGTAGATTCCAAAAAAATGATCCATTCTGCTCTAGCTCTCTTAGTTTCTGAGAAAATTGCGTTTTTTGAGAAAAATTGGTGTAAACGCGACTTCTACATAATTTGACAGCAAAATTATTAAAAAACGAATTATTAGGAAACCAACACTAATTCCCTCTTCGAATTATCATTCTATATCTATATTTAAAATTTCAATTTAATCAGAGTGAAACAATTTCGGACCCGAAAAAAAGTTGAAGGTTATAGCCTTCAAAAATCATCAAAATTTTTCAAAATTTAGATTTCAAAAATTAATGGTGGAGGGGCATTTTAAGACTCGTAGATTCCAAAAAAAGGATCTATTCTGCTCTAGCTCTCTTAGTTTCTGAGAAAATTGCGTTTTTTTGAGAAAAATTGGTGTAAACGCGACTTCTACATAATTTGACAGCAAAATTATTAAAAAACGAATTATTAGGAAACCAACACTAATTCCCTCTTCGAATTATCATTCTATATCTATATTTAAAATTTCAATTTAATCAGAGTGAAAAAATTTCGGACCCGAAAAAAAGTTGAAGGTTATAGCCTTCAAAAATCATCAAAATTTTTCAAAATTTAGATTTCAAAAATTAATGGTGGAGGGGCATTTTAAGACTCGTAGATTCCAAAAAAAGGATCTATTCTGCTCTAGCTCTCTTAGTTTCTGAGAAAATTGCGTTTTTTTGAGAAAAATTGGTGTAAACGCGACTTCTACATAATTTGACAGCAAAATTATTAAAAAACGAATTATTAGGAAACCAACACTAATTCCCTCTTCGAATTATCATTCTATATCTATATTTAAAATTTCAATTTAATCAGAGTGAAAAAATTTCGGACCCGAAAAAAAGTTGAAGGTTATAGCCTTCAAAAATCATCAAAATTTTTCAAAATTTAGATTTCAAAAATTAATGGTGGAGGGGCATTTTAAGACTCGTAGATTCCAAAAAAAGGATCTATTCTGCTCTAGCTCTCTTAGTTTCTGAGAAAATTGCGTTTTTTTGAGAAAAATTGGTGTAAACGCGACTTCTACATAATTTGATAGCAAAATTATTAAAAAACGAATTATTAGGAAACCAACACTAATTCCCCATTCGAATTATCATTCTATATCTATATTTAAAATTTCAATTTAATCAGAGTGAAAAAATTTCGGACCCGAAAAAAAGTTGAAGGTTATAGCCTTCAAAAATCATCAAAATTTTTCAAAATTTAGATTTCAAAAATTAATGGTGGAGGGGCATTTTAAGACTCGTAGATTCCAAAAAAAGGATCTATTCTGCTCTAGCTCTCTTAGTTTCTGAGAAAATTGCGTTTTTTTGAGAAAAATTGGTGTAAACGCGACTTCTACATAATTTGATAGCAAAATTATTAAAAAACGAATTATTAGGAAACCAACACTAATTCCCCATTCGAATTATCATTCTATATCTATATTTAAAATTTCAATTTAATCAGAGTGAAAAAATTTCGGACCCGAAAAAAAGTTGAAGGTTATAGCCTTCAAAAATCATCAAAATTTTTCAAAATTTAGATTTCAAAAATTAATGGTGGAGGGGCATTTTAAGACTCGTAGATTCCAAAAAAATGATCCATTCTGCTCTAGCTCTCTTAGTTTCTGAGAAAATTGCGTTTTTTTGAGAAAAATTGGTGTAAACGCGACTTCTACATAATTTGACAGCAAAATTATTAAAAAACGAATTATTAGGAAACCAACACTAATTCCCTCTTCGAATTATCATTCTATATCTATATTTAAAATTTCAATTTAATCAGAGTGAAAAAATTTCGGACCCGAAAAAAAGTTGAAGGTTATAGCCTTCAAAAATCATCAAAATTTTTCAAAATTTAGATTTCAAAAATTAATGGTGGAGGGGCATTTTAAGACTCGTAGTTTCCAAAAAGAGGATCTATTCTGCTCTAGCTCTCTTAGTTTCTGAGAAAATTGCGTTTTTTTGAGAAAAATTGGTGTAAACGCGACTTCTACATAATTTGATAGCAAAATTATTAAAAAACGAATTATTAGGAAACCAACACTAATTCCCTCTTCGAATTATCATTCTATATCTATATTTAAAATTTCAATTTAATCAGAGTGAAAAAATTTCGGACCCGAAAAAAAGTTGAAGGTTATAGCCTTCAAAAATCATCAAAATTTTTCAAAATTTAGATTTCAAAAATTAATGGTGGAGGGGCATTTTAAGACTCGTAGATTCCAAAAAAAGGATCTATTCTGCTCTAGCTCTCTTAGTTTCTGAGAAAATTGCGTTTTTTTGAGAAAAATTGGTGTAAACGCGACTTCTACATAATTTGATAGCAAAATTATTAAAAAACGAATTATTAGGAAACCAACACTAATTCCCTCTTCGAATTATCATTCTATATCTATATTTAAAATTTCAATTTAATCAGAGTGAAAAAATTTCGGACCCGAAAAAAAGTTGAAGGTTATAGCCTTCAAAAATCATCAAAATTTTTCAAAATTTAGATTTCAAAAATTAATGGTGGAGGGGCATTTTAAGACTCGTAGATTCCAAAAAAAGGATCTATTCTGCTCTAGCTCTCTTAGTTTCTGAGAAAATTGCGTTTTTTGAGAAAAATTGGTGTAAACGCGACTTCTACATAATTTGATAGCAAAATTATTAAAAAACGAATTATTAGGAAACCAACACTAATTCCCTCTTCGAATTATCATTCTATATCTATATTTAAAATTTCAATTTAATTAGAGTGAAAAAATTTCGGACCCGAAAAAAAGTTGAAGGTTATAGCCTTCAAAAATCATCAAAATTTTTCAAAATTTAGATTTCAAAAATTAATGGTGGAGGGGCATTTTAAGACTCGTAGATTCCAAAAAAATGATCCATTCTGCTCTAGCTCTCTTAGTTTCTGAGAAAATTGCGTTTTTGAGAAAAATTGGTGTAAACGCGACTTCTACATAATTTGATAGCAAAATTATTAAAAAACGAATTATTAGGAAACCAACACTAATTCCCCATTCGAATTATCATTCTATATCTATATTTAAAATTTCAATTTAATCAGAGTGAAAAAATTTCGGACCCGAAAAAAAGTTGAAGGTTATAGCCTTCAAAAATCATCAAAATTTTTCAAAATTTAGATTTCAAAAATTAATGGTGGAGGGGCATTTTAAGACTCGTAGATTCCAAAAAAATGATCCATTCTGCTCTAGCTCTCTTAGTTTCTGAGAAAATTGCGTTTTTTTGAGAAAAATTGGTGTAAACGCGACTTCTACATAATTTGATAGCAAAATTATTAAAAAACGAATTATTAGGAAACCAACACTAATTCCCCATTCGAATTATCATTCTATATCTATATTTAAAATTTCAATTTAATCAGAGTGAAAAAATTTCGGACCCGAAAAAAAGTTGAAGGTTATAGCCTTCAAAAATCATCAAAATTTTTCAAAATTTAGATTTCAAAAATTAATGGTGGAGGGGCATTTTAAGACTCGTAGATTCCAAAAAAAGGATCTATTCTGCTCTAGCTCTCTTAGTTTCTGAGAAAATTGCGTTTTTTTGAGAAAAATTGGTGTAAACGCGACTTCTACATAATTTGATAGCAAAATTATTAAAAAACGAATTAGTAGGAAACCAACACTAATTCCCTCTTCGAATTATCATTCTATATCTATATTTAAAATTTCAATTTAATCAAAGTGAAAAAATTTCGGACCCGAAAAAAAGTTGAAGGTATAGCCTTCAAAAATCATCAAAATTTTTCAAAATTTAGATTTCAAAAATTAATGGTGGAGGGGCATTTTAAGACTCGTAGATTCCAAAAAAATGATCCATTCTGCTCTAGCTCTCTTAGTTTCTGAGAAAATTGCGTTTTTTGAGAAAAATTGGTGTAAACGCGACTTCTACATAATTTGATAGCAAAATTATTAAAAAACGAATTATTAGGAAACCAACACTAATTCCCCATTCGAATTATCATTCTATATCTATATTTAAAATTTCAATTTAATCAGAGTGAAAAAATTTCGGACCCGAAAAAAAGTTGAAGGTTATAGCCTTCAAAAATCATCAAAATTTTTCAAAATTTAGATTTCAAAAATTAATGGTGGAGGGGCATTTTAAGACTCGTAGTTTCCAAAAAGAGGATCTATTCTGCTCTAGCTCTCTTAGTTTCTGAGAAAATTGCGTTTTTTTGAGAAAAATTGGTGTAAACGCGACTTCTACATAATTTGATAGCAAAATTATTAAAAAACGAATTATTAGGAAACCAACACTAATTCCCCATTCGAATTATCATTCTATATCTATATTTAAAATTTCAATTTAATCAGAGTGAAAAAATTTCGGACCCGAAAAAAAGTTGAAGGTTATAGCCTTCAAAAATCATCAAAATTTTTCAAAATTTAGATTTCAAAAATTAATGGTGGAGGGGCATTTTAAGACTCGTAGATTCCAAAAAAATGATCCATTCTGCTCTAGCTCTCTTAGTTTCTGAGAAAATTGCGTTTTTGAGAAAAATTGGTGTAAACGCGACTTCTACATAATTTGATAGCAAAATTATTAAAAAACGAATTATTAGGAAACCAACACTAATTCCCCATTCGAATTATCATTCTATATCTATATTTAAAATTTCAATTTAATCAGAGTGAAAAAATTTCGGACCCGAAAAAAAGTTGAAGGTTATAGCCTTCAAAAATCATCAAAATTTTTCAAAATTTAGATTTCAAAAATTAATGGTGGAGGGGCATTTTAAGACTCGTAGATTCCAAGAAAATGATCCATTCTGCTCTAGCTCTCTTAGTTTCTGAGAAAATTGCGTTTTTTTGAGAAAAATTGGTGTAAACGCGACTTCTACATAATTTGATAGCAAAATTATTAAAAAACGAATTATTAGGAAACCAACACTAATTCCCCATTCGAATTATCATTCTATATCTATATTTAAAATTTCAATTTAATCAGAGTGAAAAAATTTCGGACCCGAAAAAAAGTTGAAGGTTATAGCCTTCAAAAATCATCAAAATTTTTCAAAATTTAGATTTCAAAAATTAATGGTGGAGGGGCATTTTAAGACTCGTAGATTCCAAAAAAAGGATCTATTCTGCTCTAGCTCTCTTAGTTTCTGAGAAAATTGCGTTTTTTTGAGAAAAATTGGTGTAAACGCGACTTCTACATAATTTGATAGCAAAATTATTAAAAAACGAATTATTAGGAAACCAACACTAATTCCCTCTTCGAATTATCATTCTATATCTATATTTAAAATTTCAATTTAATCAAAGTGAAAAAATTTCGGACCCGAAAAAAAGTTGAAGGTATAGCCTTCAAAAATCATCAAAATTTTTCAAAATTTAGATTTCAAAAATTAATGGTGGAGGGGCATTTTAAGACTCGTAGATTCCAAAAAAATGATCCATTCTGCTCTAGCTCTCTTAGTTTCTGAGAAAATTGCGTTTTTTGAGAAAAATTGGTGTAAACGCGACTTCTACATAATTTGATAGCAAAATTATTAAAAAACGAATTATTAGGAAACCAACACTAATTCCCCATTCGAATTATCATTCTATATCTATATTTAAAATTTCAATTTAATCAGAGTGAAAAAATTTCGGACCCGAAAAAAAGTATAAGCCTTCAAAAATCATCAAAATTTTTCAAAATTTAGATTTCAAAAATTAATGGTGGAGGGGCATTTTAAGACTCGTAGATTCCAAAAAAAGGATCTATTCTGCTCTAGCTCTCTTAGTTTCTGAGAAAATTGCGTTTTTTTGAGAAAAATTGGTGTAAACGCGACTTCTACATAATTTGATAGCAAAATTATTAAAAAACGAATTATTAGGAAACCAACACTAATTCCCCATTCGAATTATCATTCTATATCTATATTTAAAATTTCAATTTAATCAGAGTGAAAAAATTTCGGACCCGAAAAAAAGTTGAAGGTTATAGCCTTCAAAAATCATCAAAATTTTTCAAAATTTAGATTTCAAAAATTAATGGTGGAGGGGCATTTTAAGACTCGTAGATTCCAAAAAAATGATCCATTCTGCTCTAGCTCTCTTAGTTTCTGAGAAAATTGCGTTTTTTTGAGAAAAATTGGTGTAAACGCGACTTCTACATAATTTGATAGCAAAATTATTAAAAAACGAATTATTAGGAAACCAACACTAATTCCCCATTCGAATTATCATTCTATATCTATATTTAAAATTTCAATTTAATCAGAGTGAAAAAATTTCGGACCCGAAAAAAAGTTGAAGGTTATAGCCTTCAAAAATCATCAAAATTTTTCAAAATTTAGATTTCAAAAATTAATGGTGGAGGGGCATTTTAAGACTCGTAGATTCCAAGAAAATGATCCATTCTGCTCTAGCTCTCTTAGTTTCTGAGAAAATTGCGTTTTTTTGAGAAAAATTGGTGTAAACGCGACTTCTACATAATTTGATAGCAAAATTATTAAAAAACGAATTATTAGGAAACCAACACTAATTCCCCATTCGAATTATCATTCTATATCTATATTTAAAATTTCAATTTAATCAGAGTGAAAAAATTTCGGACCCGAAAAAAAGTTGAAGGTTATAGCCTTCAAAAATCATCAAAATTTTTCAAAATTTAGATTTCAAAAATTAATGGTGGAGGGGCATTTTAAGACTCGTAGATTCCAAAAAAAGGATCTATTCTGCTCTAGCTCTCTTAGTTTCTGAGAAAATTGCGTTTTTTTGAGAAAAATTGGTGTAAACGCGACTTCTACATAATTTGATAGCAAAATTATTAAAAAACGAATTATTAGGAAACCAACACTAATTCCCCATTCGAATTATCATTCTATATCTATATTTAAAATTTCAATTTAATCAGAGTGAAAAAATTTCGGACCCGAAAAAAAGTTGAAGGTTATAAGCCTTCAAAAATCATCAAAATTTTTCAAAATTTAGATTTCAAAAATTAATGGTGGAGGGGCATTTTAAGACTCGTAGATTCCAAAAAAAGGATCTATTCTGCTCTAGCTCTCTTAGTTTCTGAGAAAATTGCGTTTTTTTGAGAAAAATTGGTGTAAACGCGACTTCTACATAATTTGATAGCAAAATTATTAAAAAACGAATTATTAGGAAACCAACACTAATTCCCCATTCGAATTATCATTCTATATCTATATTTAAAATTTCAATTTAATCAGAGTGAAAAAATTTCGGACCCGAAAAAAAGTTGAAGGTTATAGCCTTCAAAAATCATCAAAATTTTTCAAAATTTAGATTTCAAAAATTAATGGTGGAGGGGCATTTTAAGACTCGTAGATTCCAAAAAGAGGATCTATTCTGCTCTAGCTCTCTTAGTTTCTGAGAAAATTGCGTTTTTTTGAGAAAAATTGGTGTAAACGCGACTTCTACATAATTTGATAGCAAAATTATTAAAAAACGAATTATTAGGAAACCAACACTAATTCCCCATTCGAATTATCATTCTATATCTATATTTAAAATTTCAATTTAATCAGAGTGAAAAAATTTCGGACCCGAAAAAAAGTTGAAGGTTATAGCCTTCAAAAATCATCAAAATTTTTCAAAATTTAGATTTCAAAAATTAATGGTGGAGGGGCATTTTAAGACTCGTAGATTCCAAAAAAAGGATCTATTCTGCTCTAGCTCTCTTAGTTTCTGAGAAAATTGCGTTTTTTTGAGAAAAATTGGTGTAAACGCGACTTCTACATAATTTGACAGCAAAATTATTAAAAAACGAATTATTAGGAAACCAACACTAATTCCCTCTTCGAATTATCATTCTATATCTATATTTAAAATTTCAATTTAATCAGAGTGAAAAAATTTCGGACCCGAAAAAAAGTTGAAGGTTATAGCCTTCAAAAATCATCAAAATTTTTCAAAATTTAGATTTCAAAAATTAATGGTGGAGGGGCATTTTAAGACTCGTAGTTTCCAAAAAGAGGATCTATTCTGCTCTAGCTCTCTTAGTTTCTGAGAAAATTGCGTTTTTTTGAGAAAAATTGGTGTAAACGCGACTTCTACATAATTTGATAGCAAAATTATTAAAAAACGAATTATTAGGAAACCAACACTAATTCCCCATTCGAATTATCATTCTATACCTATATTTAAAATTTCAATTTAATCAGAGTGAAAAAATTTCGGACCCGAAAAAAAGTTGAAGGTTATAGCCTTCAAAAATCATCAAAATTTTTCAAAATTTAGATTTCAAAAATTAATGGTGGAGGGGCATTTTAAGACTCGTAGATTCCAAAAAAAGGATCTATTCTGCTCTAGCTCTCTTAGTTTCTGAGAAAATTGCGTTTTTTTGAGAAAAATTGGTGTAAACGCGACTTCTACATAATTTGATAGCAAAATAATTAAAAAACGAATTATTAGGAAACCAACACTAATTCCCCATTCGAATTATCATTCTATATCTATATTTAAAATTTCAATTTAATCAGAGTGAAAAAATTTCGGACCCGAAAAAAAGTTGAAGGTTATAAGCCTTCAAAAATCATCAAAATTTTTCAAAATTTAGATTTCAAAAATTAATGGTGGAGGGGCATTTTAAGACTCGTAGTTTCCAAAAAGAGGATCTATTCTGCTCTAGCTCTCTTAGTTTCTGAGAAAATTGCGTTTTTTTGAGAAAAATTGGTGTAAACGCGACTTCTACATAATTTGATAGCAAAATTATTAAAAAACGAATTATTAGGAAACCAACACTAATTCCCCATTCGAATTATCATTCTATATCTATATTTAAAATTTCAATTTAATCAGAGTGAAAAAATTTCGGACCCGAAAAAAAGTTGAAGGTTATAGCCTTCAAAAATCATCAAAATTTTTCAAAATTTAGATTTCAAAAATTAATGGTGGAGGGGCATTTTAAGACTCGTAGATTCCAAAAAAAGGATCTATTCTGCTCTAGCTCTCTTAGTTTCTGAGAAAATTGCGTTTTTTTGAGAAAAATTGGTGTAAACGCGACTTCTACATAATTTGATAGCAAAATTATTAAAAAACGAATTATTAGGAAACCAACACTAATTCCCCATTCGAATTATCATTCTATATCTATATTTAAAATTTCAATTTAATCAGAGTGAAAAAATTTCGGACCCGAAAAAAAGTTGAAGGTTATAGCCTTCAAAAATCATCAAAATTTTTCAAAATTTAGATTTCAAAAATTAATGGTGGAGGGGCATTTTAAGACTCGTAGATTCCAAAAAAAGGATCTATTCTGCTCTAGCTCTCTTAGTTTCTGAGAAAATTGCGTTTTTTTGAGAAAAATTGGTGTAAACGCGACTTCTACATAATTTGATAGCAAAATTATTAAAAAACGAATTATTAGGAAACCAACACTAATTCCCCATTCGAATTATCATTCTATATCTATATTTAAAATTTCAATTTAATCAGAGTGAAAAAATTTCGGACCCGAAAAAAAGTTGAAGGTTATAGCCTTCAAAAATCATCAAAATTTTTCAAAATTTAGATTTCAAAAATTAATGGTGGAGGGGCATTTTAAGACTCGTAGATTCCAAAAAAAGGATCTATTCTGCTCTAGCTCTCTTAGTTTCTGAGAAAATTGCGTTTTTTTGAGAAAAATTGGTGTAAACGCGACTTCTACATAATTTGACAGCAAAATTATTAAAAAACGAATTATTAGGAAACCAACACTAATTCCCTCTTCGAATTATCATTCTATATCTATATTTAAAATTTCAATTTAATCAGAGTGAAAAAATTTCGGACCCGAAAAAAAGTTGAAGGTTATAGCCTTCAAAAATCATCAAAATTTTTCAAAATTTAGATTTCAAAAATTAATGGTGGAGGGGCATTTTAAGACTCGTAGATTCCAAAAAGAGGATCTATTCTGCTCTAGCTCTCTTAGTTTCTGAGAAAATTGCGTTTTTTTGAGAAAAATTGGTGTAAACGCGACTTCTACATAATTTGATAGCAAAATTATTAAAAAACGAATTATTAGGAAACCAACACTAATTCCCCATTCGAATTATCATTCTATATCTATATTTAAAATTTCAATTTAATCAGAGTGAAAAAATTTCGGACCCGAAAAAAAGTTGAAGGTTATAGCCTTCAAAAATCATCAAAATTTTTCAAAATTTAGATTTCAAAAATTAATGGTGGAGGGGCATTTTAAGACTCGTAGATTCCAAAAAAAGGATCTATTCTGCTCTAGCTCTCTTAGTTTCTGAGAAAATTGCGTTTTTTTGAGAAAAATTGGTGTAAACGCGACTTCTACATAATTTGACAGCAAAATTATTAAAAAACGAATTATTAGGAAACCAACACTAATTCCCTCTTCGAATTATCATTCTATATCTATATTTAAAATTTCAATTTAATCAGAGTGAAAAAATTTCGGACCCGAAAAAAAGTTGAAGGTTATAGCCTTCAAAAATCATCAAAATTTTTCAAAATTTAGATTTCAAAAATTAATGGTGGAGGGGCATTTTAAGACTCGTAGATTCCAAAAAAAGGATCTATTCTGCTCTAGCTCTCTTAGTTTCTGAGAAAATTGCGTTTTTTTGAGAAAAATTGGTGTAAACGCGACTTCTACATAATTTGACAGCAAAATTATTAAAAAACGAATTATTAGGAAACCAACACTAATTCCCTCTTCGAATTATCATTCTATATCTATTTTTAAAATTTCAATTTAATCAGAGTGAAAAAATTTCGGACCCGAAAAAAAGTTGAAGGTTATAGCCTTCAAAAATCATCAAAATTTTTCAAAATTTAGATTTCAAAAATTAATGGTGGAGGGGCATTTTAAGACTCGTAGTTTCCAAAAAGAGGATCTATTCTGCTCTAGCTCTCTTAGTTTCTGAGAAAATTGCGTTTTTTTGAGAAAAATTGGTGTAAACGCGACTTCTACATAATTTGATAGCAAAATTATTAAAAAACGAATTATTAGGAAACCAACACTAATTCCCCATTCGAATTATCATTCTATATCTATATTTAAAATTTCAATTTAATCAGAGTGAAAAAATTTCGGACCCGAAAAAAAGTTGAAGGTTATAGCCTTCAAAAATCATCAAAATTTTTCAAAATTTAGATTTCAAAAATTAATGGTGGAGGGGCATTTTAAGACTCGTAGATTCCAAAAAAAGGATCTATTCTGCTCTAGCTCTCTTAGTTTCTGAGAAAATTGCGTTTTTTTGAGAAAAATTGGTGTAAACGCGACTTCTACATAATTTGATAGCAAAATTATTAAAAAACGAATTATTAGGAAACCAACACTAATTCCCTCTTCGAATTATCATTCTATATCTATATTTAAAATTTCAATTTAATCAGAGTGAAAAAATTTCGGACCCTAAAAAAAGTTGAAGGTATAGCCTTCAAAAATCATCAAAATTTTTCAAAATTTAGATTTCAAAAATTAATGGTGGAGGGGCATTTTAAGACTCGTAGATTCCAAAAAGAGGATCTATTCTGCTCTAGCTCTCTTAGTTTCTGAGAAAATTGCGTTTTTTTGAGAAAAATTGGTGTAAACGCGACTTCTACATAATTTGATAGCAAAATTATTAAAAAACGAATTATTAGGAAACCAACACTAATTCCCCATTCGAATTATCATTCTATATCTATATTTAAAATTTCAATTTAATCAGAGTGAAAAAATTTCGGACCCGAAAAAAAGTTGAAGGTTATAGCCTTCAAAAATCATCAAAATTTTTCAAAATTTAGATTTCAAAAATTAATGGTGGAGGGGCATTTTAAGACTCGTAGATTCCAAAAAGAGGATCTATTCTGCTCTAGCTCTCTTAGTTTCTGAGAAAATTGCGTTTTTTTGAGAAAAATTGGTGTAAACGCGACTTCTACATAATTTGATAGCAAAATTATTAAAAAACGAATTATTAGGAAACCAACACTAATTCCCCATTCGAATTATCATTCTATATCTATATTTAAAATTTCAATTTAATCAGAGTGAAAAAATTTCGGACCCGAAAAAAAGTTGAAGGTTATAGCCTTCAAAAATCATCAAAATTTTTCAAAATTTAGATTTCAAAAATTAATGGTGGAGGGGCATTTTAAGACTCGTAGATTCCAAAAAGAGGATCTATTCTGCTCTAGCTCTCTTAGTTTCTGAGAAAATTGCGTTTTTTTGAGAAAAATTGGTGTAAACGCGACTTCTACATAATTTGATAGCAAAATTATTAAAAAACGAATTATTAGGAAACCAACACTAATTCCCCATTCGAATTATCATTCTATATCTATATTTAAAATTTCAATTTAATCAGAGTGAAAAAATTTCGGACCCGAAAAAAAGTTGAAGGTTATAGCCTTCAAAAATCATCAAAATTTTTCAAAATTTAGATTTCAAAAATTAATGGTGGAGGGGCATTTTAAGACTCGTAGATTCCAAAAAAATGATCCATTCTGCTCTAGCTCTCTTAGTTTCTGAGAAAATTGCGTTTTTTTGAGAAAAATTGGTGTAAACGCGACTTCTACATAATTTGATAGCAAAATTATTAAAAAACGAATTATTAGGAAACCAACACTAATTCCCCATTCGAATTATCATTCTATATCTATATTTAAAATTTCAATTTAATCAGAGTGAAAAAATTTCGGACCCGAAAAAAAGTTGAAGGTTATAGCCTTCAAAAATCATCAAAATTTTTCAAAATTTGGATTTCAAAAATCAATGGTGGAGGGGTATTTTAAGACTCGTAGATTCCAAAAAAATGATCCATTCTGCTCTAGCTCTCTTAGTTTCTGAGAAAATTGCGTTTTTTGAGAAAAATTGGTGTAAACGCGACTTCTACATAATTTGATAGCAAAATTATTAAAAAACGAATTATTAGGAAACCAACACTAATTCCCTCTTCGAATTATCATTCTATATCTATATTTAAAATTTCAATTTAATCAGAGTGAAAAAATTTCGGACCCGAAAAAAAGTTGAAGGTTATTATAGCCTTCAAAAATCATCAAAATTTTTCAAAATTTAGATTTCAAAAATTAATGGTGGAGGGGCATTTTAAGACTCGTAGATTCCAAAAAAATGATCCATTCTGCTCTAGCTCTCTTAGTTTCTGAGAAAATTGCGTTTTTTGAGAAAAATTGGTGTAAACGCGACTTCTACATAATTTGATAGCAAAATTATTAAAAAACGAATTATTAGGAAACCAACACTAATTCCCTCTTCGAATTATCATTCTATATCTATATTTAAAATTTCAATTTAATCAGAGTGAAAAAATTTCGGACCCGAAAAAAAGTTGAAGGTTATTATAGCCTTCAAAAATCATCAAAATTTTTCAAAATTTAGATTTCAAAAATTAATGGTGGAGGGGCATTTTAAGACTCGTAGATTCCAAAAAAATGATCCATTCTGCTCTAGCTCTCTTAGTTTCTGAGAAAATTGCGTTTTTTGAGAAAAATTGGTGTAAACGCGACTTCTACATAATTTGATAGCAAAATTATTAAAAAACGAATTATTAGGAAACCAACACTAATTCCCTCTTCGAATTATCATTCTATATCTATATTTAAAATTTCAATTTAATCAGAGTGAAAAAATTTCGGACCCGAAAAAAAGTTGAAGGTTATTATAGCCTTCAAAAATCATCAAAATTTTTCAAAATTTAGATTTCAAAAATTAATGGTGGAGGGGCATTTTAAGACTCTTAGATTCCAAAAAAATGATCCATTCTGCTCTAGCTCTCTTAGTTTCTGAGAAAATTGCGGTTTTTTGAGAAAAATTGGTGTAAACGCGACTTCTACATAATTTGATAGCAAAATTATTAAAAAACGAATTATTAGGAAACCAACACTAATTCCCTCTTCGAATTATCATTCTATATCTAAACTTAAAATTTCAATTTAATAAGAGTGAAAAAATTTCGGACCCGAAAAAAAGTTGAAGCCTTCAAAAATCATCAAAATTTTTCAAAATTTAGATTTCAAAAATTAATGGTGGAGGGGCATTTTAAGACTCGTAGATTCCAAAAAAATGATCCATTCTGCTCTAGCTCTCTTAGTTTCTGAGAAAATTGCGTTTTTTTGAGAAAAATTTTTGTAAACGCGACTTCTACATAATTTGACAGCAAAATTATTAAAAAACGAATTATTAGGAAACCAACACTAATTCCCCATTCGAATTATCATTCTATATCTATATTTAAAATTTCAATTTAATCAGAGTGAAAAAATTTCGGACCCGAAAAAAAGTTGAAGAGCCTTCAAAAATCATCAAAATTTTTCAAAATTTAGATTTCAAAAATTAATGGTGGAGGGATATTTTAAGACTCGTAGATTCCAAAAAAATGATCCATTCTGCTCTAGCTCTCTTAGTTTCTGAGAAAATTGCGTTTTTTGAGAAAAATTGGTGTAAACGCGACTTCTACATAATTTGACAGCAAAATTATTAAAAAACGAAATATTAGGAAACCAACACTAATTCCCTCTTCGAATTATCATTCTATATCTATATTTAAAATTTCAATTTAATCAGAGTGAAAAAATTTCGGACCCGAAAAAAAGTTGAAGGTTATAGCCTTCAAAAATCATCAAAATTTTTCAAAATTTAGATTTCAAAAATTAATGGTGGAGGGGCATTTTAAGACTCGTAGATTCCAAAAAGAGGATCTATTCTGCTCTAGCTCTCTTAGTTTCTGAGAAAATTGCGTTTTTTTGAGAAAAATTGGTGTAAACGCGACTTCTACATAATTTGATAGCAAAATTATTAAAAAACGAATTATTAGGAAACCAACACTAATTCCCCATTCGAATTATCATTCTATATCTATATTTAAAATTTCAATTTAATCAGAGTGAAAAAATTTCGGACCCGAAAAAAAGTTGAAGGTTAGGTTAGGTTAGCCTTCAAAAATCATCAAAATTTTTCAAAATTTAGATTTCAAAAATTAATGGTGGAGGGGAATTTTAAGACTCGAAGATTCCAAAAAAAGGATCTATTCTGCTCTAGCTCTCTTAGTTTCTGAGAAAATTGCGTTTTTTTGAGAAAAATTGGTGTAAACGCGACTTCTACATAATTTGACAGCAAAATTATTAAAAAACGAATTATTAGGAAACCAACACTAATTCCCTCTTCGAATTATCATTCTATATCTATATTTAAAATTTCAATTTAATCAGAGTGAAAAAATTTCGGACCCGAAAAAAAGTTGAAGGTTCAAAAATCATCAAAATTTTTCAAAATTTAGATTTCAAAAATTAATGGTGGAGGGGCATTTTAAGACTCGTAGATTCCAAAAAAAGGATCTATTCTGCTCTAGCTCTCTTAGTTTCTGAGAAAATTGCGTTTTTTTGAGAAAAATTGGTGTAAACGCGACTTCTACATAATTTGACAGCAAAATTATTAAAAAACGAATTATTAGGAAACCAACACTAATTCCCTCTTCGAATTATCATTCTATATCTATATTTAAAATTTCAATTTAATAAGAGTGAAAAAATTTCGGACCCGAAAAAAAGTTGAAGGTTATAGCCTTCAAAAATCATCAAAATTTTTCAAAATTTAGATTTCAAAAATTAATGGTGGAAGGGCATTTTAAGACTCGTAGATTCCAAAAAAAGGATCTATTCTGCTCTAGCTCTCTTAGTTTCTGAGAAAATTGCGTTTTTTTGAGAAGTAAATTGGTGTAAACGCGACTTCTACATAATTTGACAGCAAAATTATTAAAAAACGAATTATTAGGAAACCAACACTAATTCCCCATTCGAATTATCATTCTATATCTATATTTAAAATTTCAATTTAATAAGAGTGAAAAAATTTCGGACCCGAAAAAAAGTTGAAGGTTATAGCCTTCAAAAATCATCAAAATTTTTCAAAATTTATATTTCAAAAATTAATGGTGGAGGGGCATTTTAAGACTCGTAGATTCCAAAAAAATGATCCATTCTGCTCTAGCTCTCTTAGTTTCTGAGAAAATTGCGTTTTTTGAGAAAAATTGGTGTAAACGCGACTTCTACATAATTTGATAGCAAAATTATTAAAAAACGAATTATTAGGAAACCAACACTAATTCCCTCTTCGAATTATCATTCTATATCTATATTTAAAATTTCAATTTAATCAGAGTGAAAAAATTTCGGACCCGAAAAAAAGTTGAAGGTATAGCCTTCAAAAATCATCAAAATTTTTCAAAATTTAGATTTCAAAAATTAATGGTGGAGGGGCATTTTAAGACTCGTAGATTCCAAAAAAATGATCCATTCTGCTCTAGCTCTCTTAGGTTCTGAGAAAATTGCGTTTTTTGAGAAAAATTGGTGTAAACGCGACTTCTACATAATTTGATAGCAAAATTATTAAAAAACGAATTATTAGGAAACCAACACTAATTCCCTCTTCGAATTATCATTTTATATCTATATTTAAAATTTCAATTTAATCAGAGTGAAAAAATTTCGGACCCGAAAAAAAGTTGAAGGTTATAGCCTTCAAAAATCATCAAAATTTTTCAAAATTTAGATTTCAAAAATTAATGTTGGAGGGGTATTTAAAGACTCGTAGATTCCAAATAAATGATCCATTCTGCTCTAGCTCTCTTAGTTTCTGAGAAAATTGAGATTTTTGTTGAAAAAAGGTGTGAGAGCAACTTCTACATATATTCGTAACAAAAATGTTAAAAAACGAATTAGAAGGAAACCAACAGCCATTCTATATTCGACTTATCTTTCTCTATGTATAATTAAAATTTCACTTAAATCTGAGTGCAACAATATTTGACCGGAAAAAAAGTTGAAGGTTGGTCCTTTAAGTAAACGATTTTCATATTTTCGTATTGATGTCTCTGTGTGTGTATGTGTGTGTTAGGATGGATGTTGTAGTAAACTTTGTCCAACAACTAAACCGACCGCTTGGTTAAAAATTAGAGAAGTGGGGAACGAAAGAACAAAGGGAAAATTAGAGAAGTGGGGACGCTGAAGGTGTCGTTTTAGTTGTTGGACAATCTATAACGATAACTCAAAAACTACTGAATTAAAAAAACTTTGCATCTTTGCATACACTATTCTTATACCCTAGATTTAGATCTGATTAAATTTTGGTGTTAATCGGTCAATCGAAACTGGCAGTTACTATGAGTGATGACGTAATTACCAAACAAGATGATAATAAAGATTTACACTATTTCGTATACCCTATGGTTTATTTTCGTATCATTAAAATTTTCAAAACTTTTGCCTTTGTTGCCAGATTTCCTAAAAAGCTAATTCTTTTCTTACTTTTTTTGTGTTAACGTGTTAATTTTTGATTCAAATATGACGAGGGGTCATGTGCTGGCTACATCAGATTTTTTTTCTATAATATCCCAAATTTTATTTTTTGTAATTGAACTAATAAGTTATTTTCATAATTATAAAAAGTAACGTTGTCGATATCAGACTAAAGAATTAAGATTTAGTCCTTCGAAAGTTCAGTGAATGTTTCACTTGGATTGTTTTTTCTTTATCTAAACCTTTCTGCATCGGTAATCAAATTATAGATGCGAGTGTAGTTGTTAATAAACATTCATATATTTCGCATTTTTCTCGGCACACTTGGATCTGTTATCTGTAATAATTATCTTTACCCTTCATGATTTTCTAACACTCTAGAGGATGGGTAGGAACCTAATAGTACTTCTTTTTTATGTTAAAGTATTAAATTAAATGGTTAAATGTAAGATTAGTTAAAATAACATAAAAAATATCTGTTAATAAACATATTTTTTGTTTATAATTTTATCGATATTTTATATGTTCGATACTTTTTTTACTATCTGACCCGACAGACGTTGTAATGTCTAAATTTCAATCAATTTGGTTGTGGTGGTTTTGTAAATTTGTGATAAAACTATTGGAATTAGGTATCGTTGTTATGGTCTTGAGTTGATAAAAGAATACCATAGAAAAAGCACTTTTAGTTTTTCTGTCCGGGAAACTTTTACAATTTTTCTTTTCCTAAAACCAGCACTATTACAAACAGTTAAAAAAATTAACCAAACCACAGATCCAATAGAATAACTACATGATGATATCAAGAATACGTGAATGTTGATTAAAATAACGACTTTAATTTGCACAAGATATTTTTTCCACACTCGCTTGACGGATCGTGTTCGCAAACTTCAACGCTTGTGGGAAAAGGGAAAATTACCACTTTTGCGCAATTATTGTCAAGAATTGACTCCATAATCTAAAACCACAAAAAATGTTAATTTTATAACCCATAATTATACTTTAATTCAGACGACGGTACCGGGCATCGTGTTGGTTTATATAATAATACTATTAATAATGCCCTACATTTCACCCCCTTACGAGTGAACCCCAGAAAACCAATGGCTTGTGCGGGGAAGGGACGGCTATTATTATTATTTGCCGTGGCGCTCCGGGGCGACTTACTGAGGATTGATGGCACCATTTGGCTGTAGGTGTAGGAAAACCCGGAAAACCTCACCATATCAGTAAATGTGAAAATGAATAATATTTATCAATTGGATACCTCTGAATTGGCTAAAACGATATATTGTGTTCTATAATTTAAATTATACATCTTACACAGCGGCAAAATCATACAAGAATTAATTTCTGATATTTTATTGCTCCTATCTTTATGTATTGTTCATAATTTGCGAAAATATAGAGGGACATTCATCGTTATCAAATTGAAAGTATTTAAGATCGTCGTTGTAATAAAGTGATACACTAGGTACATAATAATTCTGAGACAAAGCTAGCTCCGTAAATCTATCTCGTTCATCAGGAATCCCGTTTTCATCCATGGTCTTATTCATGTCGAGATTTTTTCCAAGATATCTAAAAAATTAAATTTATGTCCAGATCCAGTCACAGTCTTGTGATTTTATTACCTCCATGTATAGGACTCTGCATCGCTGTTAAAAGCCATGTATCTCTCCTCAATTCTCCAGAAAGTATCCTCAGAGCACACATTAATTAAAACTTCTCTAAAAAATGGACATATCATGTTGATTATGCGTAGTGGTCGAACTCTTTTAGTTAATAAACCTATTTGATATCTATAAATCAAACATTAGTAAAAGCGCTTAGTTTATAATACTGCTACTTACTGTTCATCCATCCACCATGGAGGTCTGTCTAAAGGTCTCCAATCAGTAGCAGGCACTGGTAAACGTACGTCAGGAATCAACCCATGCGGACAATAAGGCACCCAACAACCTGTTTCAGGATGTATGTAATGTTGAATATCTCCAGTCTTCTCATCAAACCAGTGTGAAACATCTTTTCCAGCCATCGCAAGTAACGGAGCTAGACATTTTTCACCTGCATGGAGTTCTATTACTGGAGTTACATCGAAAACCTTACCCAGTAAGGACACCCAGCAGTCGTTCTTGGTATTATGGATAACTACCTCAAAGGGAGCAAAGTAAGGCCAATTTACCACACATTTTTCTTCTTCGACGATGGTTCTGTTTTTGAGTTCGGCCATTATTTCTTTATAATGATTTAAATAAATATAGATGTACTCAGATAACTGACTTTATGACAGTCGGTAAGTACTTGAATGTGAATAATACCGAGTTGGAGTTCAATTTCTAATAAAGTATTCTACTTTAAATGACGTATTAGTGAAGTAATTTGCTAATAAGAGACTTTAAACACAATTTTTGTATTCATCTGTCAAGAACACTGACTTAATTAGGTCATTGCCAAAATTGTGGAAACATTAATTAGAATCAGAATCTATGAAAAATTTAACTTGACAAGAAATTGAATAATTTTAACATTAAGTTAATTCAAGAATTAAGGTAAGACGATCCTGGACATGTAAATCTAACAGTGAATAAAATCGCATGTTCTATTGAAATTTTTCAAATATTTACAACTAATTACAAACGTGATTTACATGCAGCAATGCCAAATATGAATTCATAAATATATAACTCGTTATCTTGACATATGGTGTATACGTTTAAAACTAATTAATGAATATATTCCGACCGTACAGCTTGCCCGGTGATCATATATCGGTAACTCACAGGTGAAGTTACCCAAGTGTAGAACCTCTTTTCTGCCTTTGTAAAACAATGCTGGTTATAGTTTATTACTGGAACGAGAATAACGAGATACTGATCTATTCTGTCTTTTGTTTAAAAAAAAAACATTTTTTTATTGGTCAAATGTCTACAACAATGCCTTCTACAAGGTGTCTTGTATCGTTATATTGAAAAAACATAGCAGATTAAATTCTATCTTTTTAATTTATGAGCAGTGTAGGTTATCATATTTGATCAATCATTACTTTATTCCTAATCAATTCATCCTAAGCTTAATTCTAATGAGTAAAACACTATATACAAGATCAGTTTTATCCTAGTTTTAATGCAAAATCATTGCACAATTTCAAGGGGCTTGGTTCTCTTCAGTTTTAGTTTTTGTTTTTGATTCTGGTTGTCACGTTGACATGCTTGTCAGCGAAGCTCTTTATTTCATCTTTGATATATGGGATACCAGAATCCATTATTGACGTACGTACCATGTATCTTCAAAATTGGTTGTTGTGCTAAACCAGATTAGAGTGGCTTCTATAACACGGATAGACATGTCACCAATTCAAAGCCTATAACGAGACTATATGTCCCCCGCCATTTTTCCTCATCCTCCCATCTGACATAAACCATCCCCCAAATCGGTTGTCGCGGATACGCCATCTCATACCAACAAAACCTGCATCACCCCCTATTTTTGAGGATGCTGAACATGATGGCGGTGGTTTAAACAATTTTCGGTGGTGGTTTTTGGCCATTTGGGGGGTGGAGTTAACTCTAAAAGAGTGTAAACCAGCACCACCGTAATCCAGAATAATCGGAAACTTGGGGGGGGGGGAGAAAATGGTCATCTTAGGCTCTGATTAGTGACACTTTGGTTGTAGGTAAGCATTTCGTTTTCAATTTTCTTGACACGTTTTTTGTTCACAATTTGATATCTAATTCCAGATAATTGGTTGTATTGGGACTATAGAAACATTGGTTGATGCTCTGCAAGTCCGGATTTTAGTCCAGTAAATTATTTGTCACAGGCTGTTTGCAGATTGTAGATATGTCTGAGGTCCGGTCAACAGTCAACAGAGTAGTATCATCAGTAAAATTATATAAAGTAAGTAGAGTAAATATCCTAAAACGTTACCCTGTGGAATATCTGCATGAATTTATTTGATATCAGATTATTCATCTTCTTGATTCTGTCAAAAATATATGAAAATAAAATATTAATTTTCTTGACAAAACCTTAATGCACTCTGTCAAAATCCTGATCAACGTTAAAAAACAGCAGATCGCACTTTTTTTGTCTGAAATCAAATTGATAATTTAGTATTTAAGAAACAATTTTTCACAGAGTTTGGAAATTATTTGACCCAGTGTAATCGGTCTGTATGATTTAATATCATGGGGTATTTATTGTAATTCGGAATTTTGTATAATTTCGAGTTGCAACTCGGAATTTTATATAATTCCGAATTACAACTCGGAATTATATAAAGTTCCGAATGGACTCATCCAGTGATTTTTTTTATATTTTTATTTTATAATTCTGGCCTACCATAAGACATTGCACCGGGTCCAGCCCTTCTGAGACCGATCCTGTGGCTGTAATTAATTTTTAAAATTTGAATATCGGGGCTATAGTAGCTTGTGACGTGGCCCAATTGAAACAGATTATATTTGGCTATGTTTTCATATCGATAAAACTGGCAACTCTCGTTCTCATTTGTGATGATTAAAAGAAGGAAAGAAATATGTCAAATTTGTCTACAAACGAACACAGCTAGAATCTTGGCAATGCTGTAGAAAGTAAAACTTTAATTATTGGTCAAGAAACAGCGCCACTTTCAAAATGTATTAATTATTTTTTATTGATTTTTATTAAGTAATGAATATTATAAGAACAATGAAAATCAACATAAGCAACCAGGTTCTTTAAGCTATTCGCTATTCATTCATTATAGAAAATTCCGAGTTGCAACTTGGAATTATACAAAATTCCGAATTGTAACACTCTACATTATATATTAAATTAATGATTGAAGATTATATTTTACTGTAAAAGTTATGATTAGTTCGGATTAGTTGTGAATACGGAAATAATTTTTAATCAAAAAGCAACATTAAAAAGGTGAGGTAGCATGATTATTTCTTTTCTGGGCAATCGCCTTAGAATTTGCCAATATGTTCAAAGACCGGTACTTTTCTAGGATTACTAACATAAGTAACACGAAAAAATAGGGAAAGAGAGGAAAAAAATAGGAAAAATAGGAAAAAATAAAGAAAAATATGAAAAAATAGGTATAGACATAAACTTGATATTTTAATGAAATACAGTAGAATTTCGACCATTGGGCGACCACTAGTATATTATAAAATCTTATTACTCGAGTCTAAATTATCTTCTCAGGATATATTTAAATATATACAGGGAGTTATAGAACGTAAAATTGCTAAATGAACTTTATTACGAACATGCCAATTAAAAATTCCTAATTAAATTATAGAGAAGACGATAATAACGAACATCTTAAAATAACTTTACATATTGAAAAAGCAATAATAGTCGTAATAAACAAATAATAATACAAGATATTTACTAACACATTTTTTTATAATTCAGATAATAAGAAATTGGTTGAAAAAATTGTTACGATAACCTCTTATCTAATGTACAAGAAACATAATAGTTTGTAATAAGTGTCGCTTACTAGTGTAAAACTTATTGTGTTGTTTTTTGTGCTTATTTTTAGGACTTATTAATTGTTGTAGCTTCTAGCAAGGTAAGAAACAATATTTTTATATTAAGATATAGAAAATCCCACAAAGGATGGTAAATATTTAAACTAGACGCGGCTCAAATAATTTATTGAATTAGAAGCGGATCAAATAATTTATTGCTAAATAATATACGATTAAATGAAAATTGAAAATTAACGGAAACGGAATACAATTAATCTAATTAAAGAGATAAAATCTTTATTTTAATTTCTTATTTGAATTTTATGAAGTATTTTTTACAACATCCTTAATAATATTTTGAATATAATTTATACTCGTTTGAAAATTGATTTTCGCTTATTTTGAAATTAATTTGTGAGACTTTGTAAAATAAGCGAAAATAATTTGTCAAAAAAATTAAAATTAAAGCCAAAATAGATGGGGCTATTTTAGGCGGACGGTTTGAGTTCTCGTCCCAATTTACAATTATCGGATTAGCTGAAGCTGTAGCTGAAAATGTCAAAAGGAGTTGCTGACGTCGGACTAGATCTAAAAGCGCCAAGGCAGATTCGTATGTACTACGTTAAGAGATGGTAGACATTTTTTGAAGCAGGCATAAAGATAAAGCTTGTATAGTCCAATTTTGATCTAATAAGTGCTCTGTATACTTTAAACAAAACTTCTTCTCAAAACTTACAAGTATTTTAAAACTTCGTCAGCGGTGATGTGCTAATGTTTTAATTATGTTGAGTCTACTCAGACAGTTACCTTTTATTTCATTGATGTGAGTTTTCCAGCTTAATTTATTATCGAAAGTCATTTCCAGAATTTTCAGATTATCAACTATAGCTAGTAATTCATCGTTGAGCTTCTAGAGATATTTTGGAGTCTACTACTAAAATGAATAATGTAGGACTTTTTGTGGGAGAAATTAAGACCTACGTTGATAGCCCATCTATTTAGGTGAGTTATATTGCATTCTGGACTAATCTGGAAGTGATGACATATTTAATACGGCGGTTGATTGCTTTATATATGTCATTCACAAGGATATTGAATAATGTGGAGCTCAGAACCGAGCCTTGCGGGACTCCATTAGTTTGATTGAAGGTGATGAATGTAAACTCTTTCAATTTATGAAGGATGGTATTTGGGCAAGCGCTTTCAATGTCGAAGGATGATGCAGCAACAACAGATTGTTTTTTGGAAAAGGTCTCGGAGATATATGTCTGAAGTTTATTACACATGGTACAGGTTAATGAGATTGGCATCATTTCTGGAAAACGCTGATATTTTTCAAACCATACCTACTCCTGTTTCTCTTATCCCTCCATGGATTAAAACCATGCCTCAAATCAATACATTTCTTAATATCCACTCAAAACAACAGGCTCCGGTTTAACTCATAATACAAAGTTTCTTAAAGATAATCTACGCAACTATAGCAAAGTCCTTTATATACAGATGCTTCTGAGTGATGTTTGCGTAGGCTGTGCAGTTACCACATTAAATGAAACACTTAATTTAATAACTGTGACCTCCTACCCCTTGGCCTGTTTATCTCATGAAAAATGCGAGTACAAAGTAACAAACCGATGGCCATTTCGGTAAGAAACTTTCGTACTCAAATGTGTATCTTTTATCACCTTTAAAATTAATTGTTTTCCCGGGGTGAAACATGGGTACAAAATTTACATAAAAACTTCATAAATGAATTGGCCAGTGTCGCAGAATTTTGAGTGGAAAATATCTGCCATATGTCTCTGGAAGTAATGTGTAAATCTGATTAATAAAAAATAAAAACATTTTCTTGCATATTTCTTGTGTTTAGATTCATGTGCCACGTTTTAAAATCAAAGTTAACGCACAACTCTAATTTAGACAAATTTAATTGTAGCAGCTGTAGTTTATTCGATATGCTATAAAATATAATGTATCTTAAAAAGATCTTAAAATCGTAAAAAGAAAGATTACCCCTTTCTAACCCCCTCATCAGAATCCAGTGATAGGGGGATAGGGCGGTACTCTAGACCGGATGGAGAACCAACAACAACCCAAATCTAACAGGCCGGCGAATGTCCATCGAACAGCTGCTTCGACATGTGCATATTGAATTCCTTTTCGCCAGGTGCTTATTTCCTTCGGCCTTTGCGCCTTTCGGCCTTTGGTGGTGTACCCTCAGTGGCATAGCAAATGCAGGGTGATCGGATTTTAATCCCATCTTATTTGACAAAACTTTAAAGAATGTTTTAATAAGAGACTCCATTTTGCATTTAAAATTTAAACCATACATTTGCACTTAGTGAATAGAAAAATATTTCTGGCTTTGTTTTATAATATTTATTATAAACTTTCTGATACTAGGATTTTTAGTTTTACAAAAAAATTGTATTTGTGATATAGTGCGTAATTCTTATGGTTATAAAAAATATTTAGGCACGCTACTGTTCTACTTTTCTTCTACTCTGTTTACTATATTATTATATTTCTTTTCATGTATATACTTGATCGATTTTTTGAACAGGCCATAATTGAACATTTTTCTTTGACCACAAACTTATAAAAAATATAATTTTTTGCGAATACCGTTACCTATTCATTGTAATTTAACTCAAATACTTTGTAAATTGTATACAGGCATAACTGTAAATGATTAAAAAGAACCTTTGTAGATATTTATGAATAATTTTGTTTATTTAGTTTGTTTGGTGAAATACAGCAAAATACCCTATGAAATAAAAAAAAAACATTACTATTTTTTTTTGTTTTTTCGTATGCACATAAATGAAAGTAACTTTTTTACATCAAAAAATATATTGTAGGAACAATTATTTAATCTCAAATTTATAAAAAATAGCCTTCTTTAACCCTTTAACTATCGTATATAAATGATTCGTAAAAACTATGATGTGATGTGGCCATCGTAAATAAACAATTTTGAATATTTTGTTATTTCTCTACAAATTTTTATAAATCTTACAAATTTTAACATTCTTTTACATATTTTTACAAATTTTTTACATATATTACAAATTTTTACAAATTCTACATTATTTTACAATTTTTGAAATTTTTGAAATTCTTGACATTAGAAATGCTTAAAATGCTTGAATTTTTTTTAAAATTTCTAACAAGTTTTTAACTTTTTATGAAATTTTTTATGTTTTTAAAATGCTCGATATGTTTTTGAAAATTCGATATATTTTTGGTATTTTCAATTTTTGTTTCATTTTTTGAAATTTTTGATATGCTTCTGAATTTTTTTAATTTACTAAAATTCTGTTTTTTTTAAACTTTTAATTTTTTTTCAAATGTTTTTGAAATTCTCAAAATTTATGAAGTTTTGAAATTTTTATTTTGTAAATTTCAAAAATTTTTGATATATTTGAAAATTTTCGATATATTTTAGGAGTAATCAAAATTTTTGAATTTCTGGACATTTTTATTTTTTTAAATTTTCGATTTTTTTGATATAATTTTGAAATTTTCGAAATTTTAAATTTCTCAAAGTTTAATACTAAGCTGGTAGAACTGTGTAAAGTTGGTAGAATTGTACCCATCGCTTTAATTTTTTTTTGACAGCTTAGTAACATTTTTTTAAATTTTTGCTATTTATTAATCAGACGTGTTAAATTAAAGATTGAAAAATAGGAAGAAAATAAAAAAAAAAGGGAAAAATAAAGAAAAGTAGAGAAAAGTAAAGAAAAAAAGAACTATAGTGATAAATTGAAAAAACTAGAAAAAAACAACGAAAAATAGGAAAAAATCAGAAAAAAATGGGAAAATCAGAAAAAAATGGGAAAAATACAGAAAATATATAGAATACAAAAAAATACATACAAATAGGAAAAAATAGCGTAAAATAGAGGAAAATAGGAAAAAACAATAAAAAACAGGTGAAAATAGAAAAAAACAGCAGAAATAGAGAAAATAGGTAAAAATAAGGAAACATGGAGAAAAATAGGGAAAAGAGATATAAAATAGAGAGAAATGGGGAAATATAAGAGAGATTTTTAAAGCACGTTTACGGTTGAAAAAATAACTTAAGAAATTTCGTGCCTTACGGGGTTTCTCCGACCTTACAAACTTTTTGTTTTATTGATTTTTTTTTTAAATAAAATTCAATTGGCGCTCAACAAAATTCATTTATTAAAGGTTATTAAGTAAAATTAGAAAAAATATATAAATACTTTTCATAATAATAAATATATATTTATATTAAAACACTATAAATAATTCCTATTCATCACAATCTTCAACAGCTAACATGGCCTGCATTTCTTTTGGATTAAGTTTTTTTGTAGAATTTTGTGAAACTCATTCATAACATCCGGCCAGTTTACCTTCAAAAAGCGACCCATTGATTTTAAACAAAAAAATGTCTGTATGAAATTAAAGCAAATTTCCGTTAAAACGCATCATCTTCCGGCGGTCACCACGGTTGACTTAAGGTTAAACAAAGAGTTCGCATTCCTTACATTCCTTCCCACAGTTTATCCACTTTTAATACGACTAATTGTTAAAAGTTTTGCCGTTCGCACATTGTCTCTTATGTGAACGCTTCTAAGACAGTTGTAATCAAGGTGGAATTAGTAACCGAGTATGTTTTAATAATTATTGCAAACTGTAATTTTATTATAGAACGTTCTCTGAACGTAATCTTATAAATTTACCAAGTTATTTTTTTTTTGCTTGTAAACTACAGATAATTCGAATGTTCTTTATTTTATTTTTAAATTTCTTAATTTTAAAGGTAATATTAATAATAATAATAACAAATTTTATTTAATTAAAAATAATAATGTCCTAACCAATTTGAATATACAAAATCAAAATCTAATTTCCTACAATTACATTCTAGCGTTTGTTTGATTAAAGTAATATTTTCCACGAGTTCGTTAAATGATAAATAACTATTTTCTTCTAAATACTTGAATAAACTGAAATCATCAAAACCACTAACAAATTTTCTCTTCAACATAATGTCAAACTCATCTCCAAATTTACAATCCTCTGCTAAATTTTTAACACGTTCCGCCCAAACGTTAACGGCTTCTTCTTCATCTTTTTTCAAGTAATAAAACTTCAGCCGCTTACCAACTATAGATTCAGTAGGTGTGAACACTTGATCAAATAAACTCAATAAAGTTGTAAACGGTGTAGATTCAGAACATGCAGGAAAACACAAAGTAGATATTAACTTATAACTTTCAGTGTCTAAAATGTTTAGGAACAAGGCCCGTTTTTTAGTTTCATCACTGAGATTATTCACTACGAAAAAATTTTCCAGTTGTCTTTTAAACACTATCCAATCTGTAGTGTAAAAATTAAACTCTCTTAAAAAACCCATATACATGTTTATCAAATGATTTGTGTGATCTGAGAAGTAGAAAACGATATTAAAGAAATATAAAATTGACCTATATCGAAATAACTTTAACTGTCATGAGAATTTTCTCACCGTATATATTGATTGATATTATTAAAAATAATAAAATTTTATTGTTTTGGTACTGAGTAATTCATTCATAGTATAAAAAAAATTAAATAACTTTACAGGGTTTTTTAAAATGTTTAAGAATAAAATATGTTGGGAAAATGATCATAAGCTCCCTATTTAGCTTCTAGTATCGTAAATGTACCTGACACTCTAAGGGTCACATATATTTGGTTTATCCAATATGAAAATGAAACATTTATAATGTTATCTTATGGGGTAACTCTACTACAGATAGCAAAAGAAAATTAAGAAATATATTTGGCTTACGCTCTGGAAGCTCTTGTAGACCACTATTTGTTTCTCAAGAAAATTAAGAATTTTTCCATGTATTTATATTTATCAAAGCTTATTGTATATTAAAGAAAATATAGAAAAATTTCTTGTTATTTCCGCCTTACATAATTATGAAACTCGACATTTTAATTTATTAGTTTTACCAAAGCATAGAACGATCAATTTCGAAAATTGTATATCGTATACAGGTTTAAAATTGTATAATCACTTTTCAGTGTCTCTTAAATTCAATTTCAGTCTAAACTGAAGGAGCTTTTATTATAAAGTTGCTACTACAGCATTAAATACCTTTATTTCGATAAGTTCTTTTATACTGACTAGCAATAATTTTATTAATTTCTATAATTTGTGTTTTATAATATTTTTGTTTAACTAGACACTGTTATTTTTTTTGACTTGTTTTATATTTATTATATTATTATTAGCAAAATGTATTTTTTCTACACTCACATGGATTTCATTAGCGTGAGATATGAAATCAACCAATCAAAGTTCACAGTATCACTTCATTAGCGTGAGATATAAAATTCACCAATCAGAGTTCACATTTAGTAACCCACCACCTAATTTTTTTTTAATTTTAAATAACATGTCAAAACAACTGTCAGGATTTTTTGTACTAATACAGAAACATATTTGCAAAAATGAGTAATTCCAGTGATGACTTAATAAATGGTAATATTATTACCCCAAAAATTATATGAAAAATAGAAAGTGCCTATTAGTTTTATATGCTTTTATTATAAATCAGTGAAGGTGCGTGATAACGCAGTGCTAACGCTTTCGCTTTTAAATACGAAGGTCCTCGGTTTAAACCCTCTGATTGTACTCATTTTTTTAATTTTTTTTTTATAATATTTTTTAATTTTTTCTTTAGCGGATTGTAGAAAAAATGTACTGTTCGTGTGGATTGCTCATATCGCACTTTGTCCGCGTGCGATATGGCCATCATATCCACACTGGTTGCACAAACTACTACATTAAATTATTTAAACATAAATTTTAAGTTGATATTTTTCAAATTGTAGGTTTTTATATATTATTAAAATTTTATTTGAAAATTACAAATTTAGACGTGTAACTTTTATAAATAGAATAAAAGCGAAATTGTACAGATTTGTATTTTCAATGAATTAATTTTACATTGTTTTGTTTTAGTTTATAATTAAAAGGCATTAGATTTTTATGAAAACAATAATTTATTTAATAAAAAATAGCACAATGGATTACTATGTCAAACATTTTAACAAACTTTTTCGAGATGAGTAGCTACAGTACTTTTGTAGGTAACCTTATTGAGGTACCTATTAGTTAACATATTTTCCTTGTCTTTGTTGTCTTAGTTGTTGCCAAAACTTTTGTTGTGGGTATACTTTTTGGTGGACCAATTCTTGTGGGATTTGTTGGTATACTTGTTCGAGTCCTTGTTGGGACCATCTTTGGTTACCATATTGACCTTGTTTTAATAACTGTTCCAAAACTTGTTGTTTTGGGTATACTTGTTGATTAACTAATTCTTGAGAAATTTGTTGGTATACTTCTTCGAGTCCTTGTTGAGACCATCTTTGGTTACCATATTGTTCTTTAATTTGTTCAACTTGTTGCAATAATTGTTCCAAAACTTGTTGTCTTGGGTATTCTTGTTGGTGAACTAATTCTTGAGAAATTTTTTGGTATACTTCTTCGAGTCCTTGTTGAGACCATCTTTGGTTACCATATTGTTCTTTAATTTGTTCAACTTGTTGTAATAATTGTTCCAAAACTTGTTGTTTTGGGTATACTCGTTGGTGAACTAATTCTTGAGAAATATGTTGGTATACTTCTTCGAGTCCTTGTTGAGACCATCTTTGGTTACCATATTGTTCTTTAATTTGTTCAACTTGTTGCAATAATTGTTCCAAAACTTGTTGTTTTGGGTATACTTGTTGGTTAACTAATTCTTGAGAAATTTGTTGGTAGTCTTGTTTAAGCCCTTGTTGAGACCATCTTTGGTTACCATATTGTTCTTTAATTTGTTCAACTTTTTTCAATAACTGTTCCAAAACTTGTTGTTTTGGGTATACTTGTTGGTGAACTAAATCTTGAGGAATTTGTTCGTATTCTTGTTCTAGTCCTTGTTGAGACCATCTTTGGTTACCATATTGTTCCTTAATTTGTTCAACTTGTTTCAATAACTGTTCCAAAACTTGTTGTTTTGGGTATACTTGTTGGTTAACTAATTTTTGAGAAATTTGTTGGTATACTTCTTCGAGTCCTTGTTGAGACCATTTTTGGTTACCATATTGCTCTTTAATTTGTTCAACTTGTTCCAATAACTGTTCCAAAACTTGTTGTTTTGGGTATACTTGTTGATGAACCAAATCTTGAGGAATTTGTTCGTATACTTGTTCTAGTCCTTGTTGAGCCAACCTTTGGTATACTTGTTGCTTTCCTAAAACTCCCGTGTTGACCAAGAAACGGTTCAAGGGAGTCATTTGGTATTGTCCACGTTGTTGTTGGTAAACTTGTTCGCGTTGGTGTTGGTACAATTCTTGCATGATTTGTTGGAGGTTCAGTTCTTGTTCTCTCAATTGTTCGGAAGATAATATTTCTTCGTCTAAACCTTGTTGGTATTGGGGTTGTTGTTTGATATGTTGGAGAATCATTTGGATACGTTGAATGGGGCTTAAAAATTTGTTGTTCCTATAAGGAAATTAAAAATCAATTAGTAAGTTTCACATAACACATTATAACACTTACAATAATTCTTTGATACCAGCGATCCCTTGGATTGGCAATACATTTCTGTATCTGTTTAATTCCAATAATTCTTTCTCGACTTCACTAAAATCGATAATGTAAAATAAGAAATAGAGCATATACTAACAAAAAGGATTAAATAGATATGGTATATTAAAAGACAATAATTTAAAAACAAAATAAAACTGAAAACATATCAAACAATTTTCTGCATGAAGGTAGTTGATGTCGAAAAAAAGTTATAAACTGTAAGTAGTAATAATAGTTTGAATTAGTTACGATCTTTTATGCTTAACACGACAGATTGATGAACACTTAAAATACTGATGACGATTGAAAAAACTGAAAGAAAATCAAATTAAAGAAGAAAAAAATAATGTCCTAACAGAGACATGCAAAAATAGTTGAAGATTTAGCAGATAATTAAAAAGAATATTTTTAATCAAAGAGTATATTAGTTTACAAAAATATATTTTGTGCTTAAACTTTTTTTACTAAATAAATACTGAACAAAAATATAAAATTCGTAATTCAAGAATAAATATTATCTATTCTTACCTAACTTGTTGCACTTTGTTAACTCTTTCTACAGAGTTGACCAGGTTTTGTCTGGCGATATTTTCCAAAACAGTCTGGGTTTGATCTACTTGGTTAAGTTCTTCAACTACTTGCTGATCTAAGTATCTCAATCCTTCCAAAACAGGTTTGTGCAAGATTCCAGTGTTAACCAAAGTTTGAATCTTTTCCAGCAAAGTCCTGTAAGTGAGTTCAGGAACAACTCCTTGGTGCTCACGGAACATGCTGGTTAGAATATCAGATTGGGTTATCTGATCCCTTGGAATTTTGCTGAAGAATCTTGCGTCCAAGATATTGAAGTTGACGTTTTTGATATCGTCGGTTTCATCAACTTGGATTTTCCTGTTTGGTCCATATTGGCTCTTGAGGATGATGTTGATTTTCCTGGGGTCAATCATGGATCTGTAGATGTCGATTTCCCTACCTTGGGTGCCAATGATGGTAATAGTACCATCTTCTCTAACTGTCACACGCTTTCCTACTGAGATAGGAGTAGATAAGGCAAGAGCCACGAGAGAAAGAAGAACTAGTACCTTCATCTTTGTGCAGTGTTAGTGAATGTGCCTGCTGAGTATTATTCGCAGGATTTTATACCATTTTTTTGTTTAATGATAAGGCAATTTGTATTAAATATGTCTATCGCTGATAACACTTTCAATACTTCATGGGTGATCACAATAAAAAACGGTGGAGATTAAAAATAAATTTGTTTTTTAATATTAACAACCTAATGATATCGGTATCTATTTATTGATACAATGAACTCCTTAATTTACTAATTAATATCTAATACTAAGAAAAATAATTAATATATTGTTCAACAAAATAGGCTCAACTTTTTATGCTGAACAATCAAGTAATGCCACAGTTTTACTTTCCCGTTACATATGCCTCTTTAATTTAATTTTGATTGGTTTAATAATATTTATTAGAATGTAAGCTTTGGGAGCAGTCATTAAATAGTTGTAGCATCATTTTTATATTAAAATAGAATTGTTAAAATCTAGCAGTAGCGTGCTCTTTTTGGGCATCAATGAAGAAAGTACAAAAAAAATTTTTTTAACCCTTCAATGAATTTTACATAAAAACTGTATAACTTGGTTATGCTGCAATCTCTTTCAATGTTTTAACTATTATTGATTTATTTAAATAATCTTATTTTAAATATACTAAAATAGTGATTTCTCTCCATGTAGTGCATTTATTCTTTATTACTATAAATATAAATAATATTAAGTAATGAGTGAATTGATTATAATTTCGACGTTTAATTTGTATTACAGAATTCTTTTTTTAACAGATAGTGCTAAACAGAAAGAAATAGATTATTCAGAATAGGAAAAAAAACTTAATGTCAAGTTATTTACATCATAAAGATAGAAATCCGTAACTACTATTTTGTATAACTCGCTGGGTTCTGAAGTGGACGTATTCAAATGCAATTCTAATAAAAAATCAATGACATAAATGGCGTGAACTCTATATTTAAACAAGGGAAAGATGACAATATTTTTGCCGTAATTTCGAGTTTTCGATAATTTAAAGTTACGAAAATAAATTTCTATATAGGGATATACCTTATATATACTACAGTATATATGTTATAAGTAGCGGGAATGAAAAAATAGGTAAATGATTAATATCATTTTTGGGGTTTTTAACGATGCTGAATCGATTGCCGTTGTCCGTTTGTCCCTGTCTCTCTCCGTTTTCGAGTTGAATCAGGCTAACTCTAAAAATCCCTGTACCGCCTAAAATTAAAAAGATACTGATCAAACGTCCTTGTCATTTCTTACAGAATCTTTAAGTTCTATTTACTGATATTTAGTTCAAAAAGGAATATTTGCTAACTTTCCCCTTTACGATTTTTTTATCTTATAAAGGGAATCTTTTGTAAAAGTTTCATTTATTTGCCCACTAATGATCCCTGCACCCATTAATAATGTGTGCTTATATAATGAGCAGATGTTGATTCTCACGCCACGCGTCTATGGAATACGAACCAATTTGGGATGAAAAAAATAACGTGTTGTATCTTACTACCTATATGTAAGATTTAAATCATTCTCTTCTATATAATCGAATCCGATCACCTGCTCATTCAATAAGTCAGCTGCTGTACCAGATTTTTTGTTACAACTCGTTCACACAAAATAAGCTCATGTATGGAAAAATAAGATATAGTATAGTGAAAATGATTCGAAATCTGCACAGGATGTTTTTTATTTTTTCTTACTAAATTTTAAAGGTTTAATTTTTTGTGATATTATTCTACTATCAAATTGTATAAAAATAAAGGTTAAATTTAGTTTAAAATAATAAATTTCAGAAAAAATTCTATATTATGTTTTATACGTTTTGAAACAAAGTTTCCTTTATTCAATAAACAATATAACAATTGCTGACTTGCGAATTGAAATATTTTGTAATTTTAATCTGGGAAGCCCACTAATTTTTTAAGTATGAATAATTTTTTGGTATTTAATAACAATTTCAATGAAAATTTTGCTTAACAATTTAAATATGATCCATCCTCTATTATGGAGGCATCAAATTTATTTTTATAAAAAAAAAATTATATTTTCAATTTAAGAATTGTTCTCTTAATTTTTAACGTTTAGTTCATTCCATTTCAAAAATGTTTTAATGTTTTAATATTAACCATAACATTTTATTACTCGATTGTACGAGTTTATTCTTCTGTCTGATGATGGCCATTGTTTGTCCGAAACATGTCGCCCTTACTCGCTTAATCTTTTGATTACTAAATTATATTTTATGTGGTATGACTTTGAATTTGTTTCTATTATTCTTTGAATTTAAACATTTTACTTTTCACTCCAAATTATCACTTTTTATTTTCCCTTCAGTCCAGCTCAGAGGCGTCATGCGAAATATTGATTTGGAGGGCTCCACCGGAGGTCTGGGGGTATTCCAATATACCCAGGTAAAAGTGGGACTAGGGAAAATTTTTGATCTTATAGCATTCAGATTTGTGTTTTTGAGACCATTTTTCTATATACAAAATTTAATTTTACTGCACAAAAGAAATTTATATTTTGTAGAAATCTAATTTTAGTTTTGATCTTTTACTTTTACATTTTTTTTTTGATACAATGCAATAAAATTTGCACTGAAACTGGTTAGAATTGAGGCGGTTTTGGTTTATTTTTGAATTCGTTTATATCTATAAATTCTATTATGTAAATAACGACTGAAAAACGAAGAAAAAATGTAGAAATTGGATCCTTAACCTTAAGATAATTAATTTTTTACTATTAACACACATCTTATTTTATTATTATTTTTTTATTGTTAAAATTTAAATTATTTTAACCACTATAATCGAACCGAATTTGTATAAATCTGAAAATATCTTAAAATTGTTATGACAATATTAGGAATTCGTATTTTAACTGGATTATTAAATTAACTTGAACGAATGTAGAAAATTATGGAAACTAACTGACTTTTTACTCTTAAATTATTTTATGGATAAAATTAATTTAAATCTTATTAAAATAAAAAAATAATTTCCGCACAATTAAATTATTTAAGACCTTAATTTTTTTTGGTCTCAGTTGGAAATACTTATTAGTTCGAGCGAGACCCACCGACCAGGTGATGGTACCACCTATAATCTAAATTAAAGGTGATTTTGGTGGCTACATCGTGCATCGGACAGAAAAACATCTGCTAGTCGCGTGTCCAGATGGGCATCGATTAGGCATTCATAAGAGATGATTTATCTCTGATCTAATCATTCGCTTTTGTTTTGTATATTCACATTTAAAAAAATATTTTTTTGTGTAATTAAATCTAATATAAATTTATTGCAAGAAACCGTAGTACAATAAAAAAATAAGCAGTCATGGGGGACATAAGTGAAAACTTAAAACTATAAAATAACTATATAGTAGGTATTAAAAATTAAAATTTCATAAATTGTAAATTAAAATTATTAACATTAGTTTGGTTTTCACATCTATCGGCACTTTTTTCAAAATAAAGGTTGGAGGCCACTAGTTTCGGCTAAAAAGCCATCTTCAGGCTTATATTGGAATACATACTTTGATAGATCTCGCACTCATTTTTGGATAAAAGACTGGACATTTAAAGACAATTAAATATTGTTTTAAAATTTACTTCTAAATAACAACTCAGATATCAAGTTTCCTTATAAGTTTTTCTTAATAGCATAACAATTTTAAAACACTTTTTAATAATTATAAAGATAAAAATTCCTTTAGTTACGATCAATTATATCAGTCGCATTAACTAACGATTAACATATAAGGTAACATCCCACTCAAGTATTACCTTTAAAATAACGAATTTTTATAATTTCAAAATAATTATTTGCGAGTTTCTCAACATCTTTCATATCCAATTATGGTGGTTTGAATTGTGCAAGAATTTGCTACTAATAATCATATCCTTTTATGTGAAATAATTAGATGCAAAAATCAACTAAACGATAAATTATGAAATTTTATTTTTTTAAGGAAAAAAATATGCAAATAACTTTTGGCAGATCATAACAAACATATTTAAGATATTTTTTGGGTTTCCTTTTTAGAAGAAACGATCAAGGCAAAAAATCTTTTATGTCTTATTAGTTTTTTATAGTGTATTAATTGATTTGGTACTAAATATGTATTTAATGATCGCGTGGGCCTGGTGTGGCCATGTCCTCGAATTTTCTCACATTGTCTTAATTCTAGATTTTTGCTTTAAATAAATATTTTTGTGGAAAAACAACAAACTTTATTATGTTGTAATGGTATTATATTGCATAATATTAATTTTGGGGTGGGTTCTTATAAACCCTGAATATTAAAGAGATGCTGAAAAAGCTTAAATAAGTATCATGTTATCCTGATTACTTTAATTTAAAGTTTATGTTTAAAAAAAATATGTTAATATATGAAAATTATTATTATTAGTGTTAATAATGTTAAATAAATAATCTTTTTGAAGATTATATGTTAAAGTTAATGATTAATAAATAATTTTAAATTAATTGGTATCTAAGGTTTGAAATTTTATAAAAGGCAGCTTTTTGTGATGTGATATATATGGGAATCGTAAAATTATATTAAAATTATATAGAGAATATAAATTGGGAGGAAAATTTATATAAACATTTTAGAGTAAATTTAAATCATGAAAATTTATAAATCGTTAAAAAAATTTGAAAGGGGAAAAATAATAAAGAAGTAATTATTTTTTCGCATTTGTCAAAAAAAGGTTTATTTAAGAAATTAATTATTAACTGTAATTTAAAAAATAACAAATATACCAATTATAAAAATAAATAAGAAAGGTATTTGATTTGATGGAAACAAATTAAAACAACTTAAATTTAATAATAACCTTATGGAAGTCAGTACAAGATAAGCAGATGGAAGAAATAAAATATTAAAGGAGCTAGGAAAATATTTTGCAAAATAAATGACAAAGGTAAGAAGACAGTAGGAAGACTAGAATAGAAGAAGAATAGAAGATGTCGTACTGATCAGGAGAATACATAATTTTTAATTTTATAATATTTATTATTTATAATGTTTATTATTTTTTTTATAAGAACCCACACCAAAATTGAGATTTTTCAATATAATATTTTTTGGGAGTGATATTTCTGGACTTGATCGAGTACAAGTAAAAGAGTCTCTCCTGAAAAACGTTGGTCCTCAGTTGTAGAATATGTAAGATAGTGTAAATCATTTTGTATAATTGTTTTTGAAAATTTAGTATTTTTACACATTGTTTTATTTAATAAAGTTACGTTTATCAATGGACTAGTTGTTCGTGATTTTTGATAAATCTTTGTTACTGACACCCTAGATTAAATTTAAGTATTAATATTTCAGTTTTTTAGTCCTTTTTTGAGTTATCCCAAATACCTCGTAACAATATCTTCAGAATCCTTTCAAATTTAATAAAATGTTGAATTTTTCTTACATTTATACATGTTAAAGAAACCGTTAATTTATGAATAACTGCCCTTGAATAACTTTCTAGTAAGTACCTGACAATAGGTAATAAATTTGCAACTGAAAGTCGTTTATTATTAGGGTATATTGCTTACTTACGGTATTAAACAATTTCAGTTGCACAATTTTTAGATTACAACCTTGGACAAAAACATGCAATTAGTCATAATTGTTTTCACGCTTATTTAACACGGCTTATATTTATCTATACTATAGCGGATATAGAAATGATTGAAGAGAAGAGTTATTGTTGTATAGAGAGTTCCAGAAAATTATTGCCTTTCAAAAGAAGTTAAATTTCTGAATTCTACGATACATTTCAAACTGCATTGTACTGGTAAAAAGTCAGCGACATCCGAGTTGCATCCAAAAAATTTAATTTTTACCTGACCAACAATATGTACCATCCGAATTGTGCTAAAATTCTTGACTGTTTAATAACTTTAACGTATAGCACAATAAAATGTAAACATTTTAAATCAGTTTGCTCTTAATTACATGAATTCTTCTTAAATCTTTTAGTTTTTTGTTGAAGGCGATCCCTCACTAGGATATACCTTAATACGTACCAATTAAAAGTTTAGTTATTAATGTTTAATATTTAAAGTATATGCTAGACAACGCTGTCGGGTGTTATCACAAAATATATTAGTTTTGCTGCTAATATTAAATTGGTCAATGGGATGTAATTCGGATGATCGTGGAATGCAATTTGGATGATAAAAAATCTAGCTCCGAAAATTCTTTTTTATAATTTAAACCTGCAAAAAACCTACCAAATTATTTGCTTTATGTTATGTTAACATTGTAGAATATAAATTTAAATCGGACATTGTTTCACGGATAAAACATAATGATCAAAGAATTAAAAATAATGGTTTAAAACGATTGATTATGTTTAATAGAGCTATCAGTATTCTGTATAAGGTGATATGGGTTCCGGTCAACAAAACACCTTTCCGGTAAGGATACATCTACTCGCATATGTGACAACGACCTTTGTCAACCTAGTGTTTCCTGTATTGACATTTGCTTAATAATGAAGTACATAAGGAATTTATAATGACAGTTTGCAGTAGGAAAGTTCTTTTCAAATAATAATTACATTTTTTTCATTTAATCAATACGTATTACATTATAAAAAATCGGTTGTGTCGCCCCAAAACTTTCCCGGCGAGTATCCACGAATACTTTTTCAAATATTTTATGTTAAAGTTAAAAATTTTGACATTTTTTTATTTTTGAATTAATTATGACTATTCTGAATAGGGTTTTTCAAGGGCTTTCAAATGACATATTGCAAGTCAAATTCCGTCATTTTTTGAGAGTGATTTTTTGATAGTAACACTTCCGTTTGACAGATGTTGTACAAAAACTAATAAGTTCTTCCGACGGGTAACCCAAACACATATACCAAATTTCATCTCAATCGGATTAAACGTGTGGCCTCTATCGTGGAAGAATACACACATACAGACAAACAGACACGCAGACAGACAGACAGACTTCCATTTGGAAATGTTCTTAATCATCTCAGGTGACCTCAAAATGGGTATTTCCATCTTTATTACTAAAAATTTTTTTTGCTTCTCAGAGGTGGGTCGGGAAAGTAAAAATGCAGAGAAATATTAAAAAAAGTGCTAAAACAATGATTAAAAAATGCTAAAAAAATGGTTGTTAAATGCTAATAAAATTTCCAAAAATTGCGTAAAAGTGCTTAAAATAATTATACATTTTATATGTTTTTTTTCATAAATTCCCTTTATATTACATTCAATAAACCTTGCAATAAAACATGACAATTCCAAAAAATTATATTAACTGAATTTTTTCTACTGTCTTTTTTTTAAACAACCTCTTACTTGATTAATTTCAACTATAATTTTATTTTTAAATTTCCAAAATTGTATAACTATAATAATAATAATAATAATAATAATAATAATAATAATAATGAGATAAGATGTCTTACTATTCCACAATTGTTGATTTGCCATCCTTTCATATTTTATATACCAATAAATATCAACTCTTTAAAAAATCAAATTTTTTTTAACCATTAATTTATTCAAAAAAAAAGTTTTACAAAGTATTTCATTACAATATATTGTAATGGTATAATATTACTACGAAAAATTTCATGTCAATAAAATTTATAATTAAAAAAATCTCAATATTCCTATAAAGTATTTTCAATTAGAAATTTTTTACAGAGGCTTTCAACTTTTTTATTAAAAGATTTTTATAATGTAGGGCTGATAGACAGCTCTTCATTTTAATTGCCATATGACAAAAAGGCTGTTGCGTGTTCATTTTAAGCGATGGTAATGAATAGTTTTTATGTCTCATGACTTATTTGTGTAAATCATTTTCTTTAGTAACATTTAGAAATCGATATATAAACATAGAGGGTAAGGTCAACAGTCCCAGCTTTTTAAAAATATGTCGACAGTGTTCTCTACTATACATTCACGACTATCTTTTTGCATTTTAAAAATTGGTGGAGGCTCAGAGGTACCTCCCCATAAATCAAACTATAATTTAGCAGGCTATTAAAATTACTGTAGTAAAATGACAGAGCTGTGGCTATTGTTGTTAACTGAGTTAGAATAAAATTAACAAATTTGGTAAGATTCTTTTTTTATTACCACAATTGTTGATGACCATTTTTAAAGAAGAATTTAGATAATCAAGCAATCAGGTTTGATAGTATAAAAGAGAAAATTCAAAATATTGAAAAAGTATTCTTGAGGTATTTTTGAGATGAAAATGCTCAAACAAGTGTACGGTAAAAACAGTATTTTGGGAAGTTTAATGAAAAAGAGGAAATAATTTAAGTAGCTATGCGATGCAATTTTATACTATAGCCAAATATTTAGATCTTAAAATGGGTAAAAAAGAAATAACAGATCAAACGAGATATATAAGAAAATGCAATAACAGGACATATACTATTTTTTTTTAATTTATTAGTAATGTGTTCATTATTTTGTTATTTGTCATAGTACTATTATAATACCATTACAATACACCGGGTGATTCATTTAACATGGAATTTTTTAATATCTCGAATAATACACATCGTACAAAATATTTGCCGAATCCTAACTTTAATATCTCATAGGGTATCATCCGGTAGTACTAAATTACGCCCACCCACACATACCCTATGGGAGGGGCGGGCGGCAAATTAAGGCTGTTTTCGCGGTACACTATTTTAGCTCTTCCCTTATATCTTAGGTATTTATCATCGGTAACATTTCATTTTTTGCTGAGAGATTCAAAATGAACACCCTAACAATAAATTTTATCAATTTGCATGCAGATATCAAATTTCGGAAAATTAGAGATTGTAGCTAATTTTTTTTCTATTTACAAGTTTTTGCTAAAATAAAATGAATTGAGTTTTGTGGACAGGCGTTTTCCAAAAATATTTTTATTTGAGACTCGTGAAAATCGCTCGCTCTTTCTCCCTAATTTTTTATTCGGATTCGGATTCTACGTTGAAAGCTACGTACGATTTCTCTTAAAAAATTGTTTCGATTCGCGACAGATGGTGCTGCAATCGCAAGAAATGGAACAGAAATCAAAAGAATCAAAAACAGAGATGTATTTAATATTTTTCGTCGGGCTATTCTTATTTTATTACAGACCTACATAATTGTCGTATTTTTTAAGTAGCGGGACACACGTGGACACGTAGGTGTCCTATGACTATCATTAAATAAGAAAAACAAACCTACCTAAATAAAGTTGGCATTACTGAGATCAAGAAAAAGGAATTACCTTTATTAAATAACTATTAAATGAAAAAAAATCGTGTTATTATAATTTAAATTTTTAAATAAATATTTTTCCATACATAAAATTAATTTGTTCTTTGTATTATGCCTCAATTATGCAATAAATAAAGAACTTGATTAAGAAAAAATAAATGGTCCATGACCCTAAATTTTTAAAAAAAAAATTTTTATTCTTTTATCTGTTTAGCTGTGATTAAGTTTTAATATTATTTATTATAAACTACCAAGTTCTCTTCCGGACCCATATAAAACTAGGTAAAGTCCATGGTGTCTCACTCTGTATAAGTAATATTAAATTCTTATATAAATCAGTAAAACATACAATAATTATGAAATGAAGTTCTCAAAAAACATCAAATTTCTATTTTTATAACCCTCGTTGTACATATCAATTGACACTTTTCTTGGTATAGACACGTGCGTGATTTAAAATTTAATTGACAATTACTGTAATGGGCTCACTCACGTTTGTTTACCTAAAAAATATTCACCATTATACAGTATCATACTACTAGAGAACCACTTAAACTATTATTAGTTCGCTCGTCATCTCGCGATGTAGATTATACGTGTGCTCGTCTGAAGACTTTATTAAAAAAAATAATGTTAATGTCCTTTGCTTAATTTCAGTGCCAGTCACATCAAGAATATACAATTTCCGTTTAAACCGGTTATTTCACTTTTTAATAAAGTACCCACTAGGTACCTACTAGTGTTTCTATAACGTTGAAAAAAAAATGTAAATAACCAGATTATCAGACGTAATAACGCATGAGCTAAGACTAGGAAGAACAGAAGACGACAATTTAAACATATCGCCAACGGGCCTAACCACTATCTCACAGATCTCAAAATAATTTACGTTTCTGTTTATTATTTATATTTAATAGTATCTTTCAATAAAATGGAACGTAAATTTATCACCAAATCTGTATTATATAATATGTGTTAATTTAATGGAAAACTAATTATTTTTCATGTAGTAAAAACTTTCCTTTGCCTATATTTGACACAATAGACATATAGCAATTAACGAAATTAATACAAAGATGTTACATGGATAGGGTGAGATCTTTTATGTTGGTATCATTTAGGCCTATCTTTGTGAGAATCTTGTAAATGAAGTGAATTGAAGTGTCTTTCCATTATTTGGTACACCATCATTCATTTAATCTGTGAATAAGAAAGTATGTAATTCTGTTGGCAACATTTATTTGTCACTGATAAGAAAGGTTCGCACTTCAGTATTGATTGTTGCTTTCACGTTATGTAGATTTTTGAATATTTAAAATTAAACTTCTATTACTCTAAAAATGTACTTTAAATTCAAATTCAAGCACTAAAACAAAAAACACAGCCGAGAATGTTTTTTTACCTTTTCTTGAGTTATGTTATGGATTATACACAAAAAAAATTATCAAACTTTTTTTGTTGGGATTAATTATAATATGTAAAAATAGTGGATTTAAATATAAAATCGACATATTTGAGGACTTACGAAATAAAGATTGTATTCCGTTCATTTTCACCATACTGTCTACTATTAAAGATAAAAGCATAAAACGTATTAATAATAGTAATTTTCTTTGCCAACCTGGTCATTTTTCTGTTATAACAAACCTCGGGATTTCCGCCGCTGAAATTAATACTTCTCGCATGCCTCTTGTACTTTACTTAACTATATTCTACGCAAGATATTTCCTCTCACGATATGACAAAAACCGCCTATCATTTGATATTTTCCCCTTATGTTCGCGTGTTGTTGCACCCCGCCATAATGCAAACATCCGGTCGCCGATCTTTCTGCCTATATGAAATTTTCAATCCACCTGACTTCGCACGTAGTATCCAACTATTATTCACCTGTCCACTATCGTTCGTTCGAAATCCCTATTGCTAGTTAAGTGGTTGTGACTGTCAAACATCCGAATAACGTGACTCGCATGAGACAATAATAATTGAAATATTGTGAGTGTAAGTGAAGTGTGAAACTAAGACCTACTCCATGTTTTTGTGATTCCGCACGCACGGGGGATCCACTGTTCCGACTTGAGGATGCCACACGTGCCACTGACGATTGGATTGGTGCTTGACGTCGCTAGGTGAGACTTTGGACCTTATTACTATTTCTTAATTAATAAAAATATCTAAGGAGTCAATTTAAAAAATCATTTTTTACATTCATAATACTTAATATCAAATAAATTAATAATTTTCAAAATACCTTAATAGCACAAAAGGTCCGATTGTCGTTTTTTATGGTTCAATTAAAGTCATAACGTACGAGGACCAAAATAAAACGTTTTATATTTCTTCAAGAACGTTTTTAAAATGGACATAAAGAAACATACGATAAAAAACGACTTCCATGTCAGAATGTTTTTATAAAGTTACAATAGAGACGTTTTTAAAACGTTCTATGTGAGTCGTATTTAGATACACCAGTAAAAACGTTCCAAAAAGTATGTTTTTAGAAATAGTCAAAAAGTTACGTTTTTTAAACGGTTTTGTAAGTCGTTTTTATAACTACTGTAAAAACGTTAAAAGACGTTGTGTTTTTGGGTCCACAAAAGTATGTTTTGAAAAAAAAAGTTAAACGTTTTCTTGGTGTGGGTTTTAAAACCACCGTTAAAAACTTTATAAAAACGTTTATTTTAGGTCCTTAAACGTATGTTTTCAGAAAAACTCATAATGTTGTGTTTTTGGGTCTGCAAAAGTATTTTTGAGAAAGAAAGTTTAAACGTTTTCTTAAAGACGTTTTTAAAACCACCGTTAAAAACTTTGTAAATACGTTTATTTTAGGCCCTTAAGAGTATGTTTTCAGAAAACTTAGAAAGTTACGTTTTTTAAACGTTTTTGTAAGACGTTTTTATAACCAAAAACGTTCAAAAGATGTTGTGTTTCGGGTCTGCAAAAGTATAAGTGGACATTCTAAAATATAAAAACAAAATATTATCCATACTCAAATGTGGTAAAGTATTCAATAAAGAATGAAACAACTTGAAGTCTGAAAAGCGACATGTTTCGGTCTACACAGACCATCATCAGGCCTATAATAAAAGGTACATTGTGAAGAGACATTAAAACATTCAATTAATAATTTTTTTATTGTCTCTTCACAATATCCTTTTATTATAGGCCTGATGATGGTCGTGTAGACCGAAACATGTCGCCTTTCAGACTTTTTGTCTTTATTAAATACTTTTGTAGTATGATTTCCAGTTGTTTAATTCTTTATATTCTAAAAACGCCTTTTGTCGAACCATTTATTTAGTCCATTTTAAAACGTTTTTAAAACTTCTTTTTTCGACGTCTACATGACGTTAGAAATTGTGACATTTGCACTAGATAAAAACGTCTTATAAACTTTCGATACTTTAACGAACGTTTTTAAAACGTCCCGACAGTCGTTCGTGTACGTTTTTAGAACGTTTTTCAAACGTCTCTGTGCTATTGGGGAGTTCATCATGTAGTTTTAATAACTCGATTTATGTCTACGTCCGTAATTGGTGTGATAATATCTGCTTAATTAGAGATGTAAAGGTATCTATCTGAAAACTGAAAATTAGACTAGGATTTTTGAAGAATACACTGTTTAATAAAAATATTGTTTAATAAAAAAAATTGGTATCTTTTTATACAAGAAGTTGGTTTTAACTTTGTTTTATTATTATTTTTACATTATTTTGGACAACTCTTGTTAATATCTTCATCTTTCATCATTTTTCAGTAACATAATTTTTTTTTCAAAACTACTAAATCAAAATGCAATTAATTTTTTTTTAAATAATTGATTAAAAGCTTAATTTTTTAAAATTGTGTATACGACATAATATTTAGTCAAGTAAATATAGATTTACGAAGACATTTATCAAAAAAATCTCTATTTTTTAAAAATTTAAATACTCGGATACTTAAGAATTATTAACCTTTACTACATGACTGCTAGAAAATAAGAGAATAATATTAAAGTTTAAGTTGACCCCCGGACAAATTAAATCCAAATTTAAAAATTAGAAAAAAAATAAGATGATATCTAGACTAGTATATCTTAAATTTTCAGCAAAATGTGGTTTTCAAAAAATCAAGAAAAAGACATTTCTCCCAAGTAAAAAGCTAAAGAAGTACTTTCTCGATATCAACTATTTTTTGTAAAATAATTTATTTTGCTGAAATAAACATTCACAATTTTTTTAAAAATTGTTGAATTTACGGTTTTGGTCAAAACAAAACAGATTTTTTAAATCATTTCTAAATCTTTTGTTTCTTTGTATTTGTATAAATCTTGTTGAAATATATTTGAAAGATTCAATTTACAGGTATTTAATAAAAAAAACATACGACTCAGTTAGGTTTGTTTTAAAAGAATCAAATAAAACAATAATATTATTTCCAATTCCCGGGCTAGATTTATTTGTCTGCGGATTGCCCTCTAGCTGAGACACAGGAACTTTTTAAAACACTGCAGTCAACGGACTGTTCGATGTTGCCGGTTCGATGTTATTTACTTGCATTTTTTAAAAAAATTAACTTCCTTAAAATGGTAAAAAATCAAAATTTTGAAGTCAAAATTTTGGGAGATACCAATTAACACTTTTTTTGCACGAACTATAAATTGAGAAAAGCAAAAATATTTAAAAAAATTATTTCATTATTTTTTTCACGTACTCCAAAAGTACTCTGCGTACTCCAAAATATCTAAGGATAGCAATTAGCGGCCAAATATTATTAAATTGGCAGGCATAAGTAGTAAAAGCAACAAATATTTTTACATGAACAGGATTAAGGGGTAAAATGTACTATATATGGGCAAGCTAAAGAGGTAAAGGGCCCAAATATTTTACATAGGCAGGCTTTGTAGTGCCTGGTTTTTTCGTTGGCGCATTTCACTACATGTTAACCTTGGTGTTTTGGTAATATTGCTTTTTGACGTTAATAGTTATATCGTTCGATAATGATGATTGACAATTGATCAAATTGACTTATTAGGATCGTTCGTTTTGTCATTCGTTCGCCAATGATAATTGGCAGAATGATACTGTTTTTTTGAGGGATTTCAGGATACAGAGTGATCCATTCAGCGGAGTCAAGATTATTTTGGTTAAATCAAACAAAAAATCTGATGTGGCCAGCACATGACCTCTCGCCATTTTTGAATCAAAAATTTACAGGTTGACACAAAAAAGTATGAAAAAAAATTATATTTTTGTAAATCTGGCAACAATGGCAAAAGTTTAGAAAATTTTAATGAGATGAAAATAAACTATAGGGTATACAAAATATATGTGTAAAACTTAATTGCCGTTTTGTATAATAATGGCGTCATCACCCATAGCAACTGCCACTTCCGGTTGTGCGATTGGCACCAAAATCTAATCAGATCTAATCTAGGGTATCAGAATCCTGTATGCAAAATTTCAAATTTTTTTATTCAGTAGTTTTTGAGTTATCGTTACTACAACATCCATCCAAACACACACACACACACACACACACACACACACACACACACACACTAACACACTAACACACACACACACACACACACACACACACACTAACACACACACACACACACACACACACACACACACACACACACACACACACACACACTAACACACACACACAGACATCATCGCGAAAATATTAAAATCGTATTCTAGGGACCCCAAAACGTGTTTATCAATTGAAAACTCACTACCCAATTTATAGCATGATTCCTATACCTCTCTTATCTGAAGGGCGAGAGGTAAAAATGACAATTTTGCATAATATTAGAAATTAATTTATTAGAAACGAACACACTGTATGTAATTAAGTGGTATCATCAGAATCAACCTAATTTTTTTCATAATCTAATTATTAACGTACTTAATATTAAATACAGTCATTACTTAAAGTAAAAAATTATGATATTGGAAAATTTCTACTAAAATTACAAATAATTATCATTAACATCAGGACTAATTAAGCGGTCAGTGGAGCAAATCTGAAATTATTAAGTCGTTCTAGTGGCTCCGCAGAATCATCACTGGCCATGAAATTATTCATGATTCGAAGAAGGTACGGCACACGCATATAAGAAAGAGTCCAAAAAATAATAATGGACTATTGTGATTAAAAGGAAATGATTCTTTAAGGCTGACAGTTCATGGCTTGCGCGTTGGTCTATGCTTTTTTGATAAGTCTTTATTTTAAATTATAGGAAATGTCAAAACGTTGAAGATAATAAAATATGGACAAGCATGAGTACGGGTAGTACCTAAAAAAGGACGGTCAAATATCGCTTAACATAGAGTAATGCTCTTTTGTTGTTACTCGATCAAATTGGCGCCTTAGTCCAGATAACGGGTTGACTCGGGCGCCACCTTCCATTTCATGGATGATGAAATAAAATAAAATATTTATATAAAGGTAAAACCATTTTATTCCGTAAAAAAGAAAGCAAGAAAAAGGCATAGCCATAAGAAGACGATACAATTTCGTTCAGGGTAGACAGATAGACACAAATAGAGGGAAAATTGGAAAACACATATAATATTTTAAGAAGAAAAAACTAGGAGGTGCAGTGGCGGCTCGTGAACTTTTTAAGAGAGGAGGCTGGACATAAAACGCTTTTGTAAAAATATACCCCATTCAGCCAATTAATTTAACCTTTGCGCAGCGACCGTACCAGCTACTTCAGTGACAAAATTAATTGTTGCCCAGCAAGAACCAACGTGGAGGTATAGAGTTTCTCTTGCCAAAATTTTTTTTTTGTATGTTTTTTGTTTTTTATTTTTTTTTTACTTATTTAATGTTTTTTTTATTTTTTTTTGAATTTTTCATATTTTGTTGCTGTTTCGTCAACCTGCCACGAAAAAACAGGAACGTCTATATAATAATTCATCCTCTATATGATTTCGGAGGACATAATATATTGAATCGAGAATTTCGTTTTGTATTGTTTTTGAGGTGCCTGCAAATACTGACGCGTTACTCATAAAATCACGAAGCTTACCATCGTATTTAGTAGAATTTACAAAACAAATCTACCAAGAAATCAATGATTTTTTTTTTAAATTTCGCGGTTGTCTTTAACTGTATTATTACGATTTTCTATTTCGCGTGTACGAGCAGAATCATTAACATTAAACAATATTTTATTTACCGGTTAATTTAAACTTAATACTCGATGTAATATGTTCCTGCGATTTTTCATGTCTGTCTAGACCACGAGCTAAATTTTTCAAATCATTATAACCCAAGCGCCCCCAACATGAAGAATTATCAGTTGTAAACAATAAACAATACCAGCAATATAATTTATTGTGTACCTCAGATCCTGTTAACCATAAATATTTTTTATAATTGTCAGTATTAAATGATCGATTTTGATACTTACCTGACATCACTAATCCTGTTAAACCCGGTAAAGGCCGTTTATTTTTAATAAACACTTTTTTGTCATATGTTAATCCACTAATTGGATTTTTTTAATAGTCAGAAACTAAATCACTGGCACTCATTTAAAATTTTAATAATTTACCGAACAGACAAATTATTTCGCGTGGCATCACTTAACAATTATTCTCGCTAATCATAAAACAAAACAAACACCCTCGCAATCCGCATGTGTGGTATTCCCCTGAAAGGAAGAAGACTAGCCTACTAAGACTGTTGCCATTTCAGCTATTTTTTACGGTAGTTAGCAATTGGACTGGTCGAAAAACGGCAACTGTGTTAAGCAACACGTGTTTAGGATTTGAGGTATATGTATCATTTTCCACCGGAGTGAAGGCTAGCCTACTGAGACTGTTGCCATTTCAGCTATTTTTTACGGTATTTAGCAATTGGTATGGTCGAAAAACGGCAACTGTGTTGAGCAATACGTGTTTAGGGTTTGAGAGATGTACAGATTCGATTGAGTCTAGCCTCAGGTCCCCGTTGTCAGATTTAAAAATAATTACTGAGAACAGGGAATTAATTGTGAAATTTAAAAAAATATTAGAGAAACACTAAATAAAATGAATGATCAACAAAATATTTCTAGTGCTGTTTGCTGAATAAATTAATAAATTGGTGAGGAGGCTGAGCCTCCTAAGCCTCCTTCGAGGAGCCGCCACTGAGGAGGTGATACAGAAAGAAGAAAGAACCAGATTAAATGAAGACACATTAGTGAGAGGAAAGAACCGAAGAGAATCTTGGATAAGGCATCTGGACTACCGGATGGTCCATATCAAATGGCGCCCTTTTTTTCTTTATATAAATATTTTATTTTATTTCATCGTCCATTAAATGCTTAAATACCATAAAAATTCATCTAACAAATTCCTCCTTATTTAACTTTCTGATAATTAAATTGATCTTTTTCAAAAAATTAACACAAACCCTTTTTTTTATCTCACTTGATTAATTAATAAAAATTACCAAGTAATAATTTAGCCAGGATTGATCATCTTCAATATCACATCTGACTATTTTATATTAAATTTTCTTATCAAAATATACCTTATATACGGTATATGTAGCGGGAAAGTATTAAAAAAATGTTTCATTAACAAAAAAATCAACTTAACCTTCGCTCAACGAGTTTATGGTTCGTCTCATCTGCATTTTATAAGATCGTTGCCGTCAAAATTCCCTTTTGTGTTCAGTCGAAAATTTTATTATTATCTAAAAGAGAAGACTAAATCGTTAAATGCTCCATAACACAGATTAAACGGTCGTCATTAAATCCCTCATGAATCTTTCTTTTCTCATGTGATATATTATCTTCGGGTTTGTGTTCTCGTCTACTGTTGGAATATCTTTTGTCCTGTCACGTTCGGGTCACATTTCCAACATTACTAGCAGGGTTGGTTTCGATATTTTTATTCATTGCAAAAGGATAAGTTAGGGGTAATTTTATACCGGATTATTTTTTAATTAATTAGATATGTGTATAGGGTATACAACCATTTTAATTAAATTATACTTACCATTAAAAATAAGCTTTCAATTATTTTCATAAAAAATTTTCAAGAAAGTAGTGGTCCAAAAAAAGAAAATAATATTTCTGGTTGTATTCAAAATAAATTAAAATAGACTTTTTTACACATTAAATATATCATATCAAAGTTAAAAATAAAAATAAATACCTAATTTCACTGAAAAATTATCCAGAATTTACAATCTTATTTATATGTGTTCTTAAAAACACATTTAATAATAAATATTTAATATTATATCCACACTCGTTATGATTTTGCAACAATGTTTTCTAAACGGCTAATACTTTTCTTCAAGTCGCAGCTTACATATCTACGTCATTCCTATTCCTAGAAACATCTAACAATCTTTCGCAATAATCTTTGTCTTCATTTTAACTCATCCTTCTCTGTCTCTCTCATACGAGACGAGAAATATTGTCTTAATATTTTATTCCATATTTGAAGTTTGACTCAAAAGACTGTTACACAAAATCACACCACTAATTTTCAACCATTGACATTAGGTCAAATAATCTCCTTACGCAACGTTCGTCTGGGTTTTATTGGTTGGGTGAAAAAGCTAACTTGTCACAATGATGGATATTTTATCAACTCTTGGAGTGAGCAGTCGCATTGAATTAGCATTTCAGATGGGTTACTCCATTATAATAAGAAATTTTATCATTCAGCAACATTTTTTGAGATTTCACAAAAGTATGTACCTAGTTATACAGTGAATAGCGAGTGACAAAAGTTAATTAATCTGATCATTGTTAAAGTATATTTAAAAATAATGTACCTTTGTTTTAAAATACCGTAAATGGGTGTGAAAATAACCCTTACAGTTTACTTCAATACGCAATAATAAATTAACAGCGTTGCAGGTGTCTGGTCTTTCGATAATTAGTCGATGTTAGCACGTCGACTGCCATAGTAAGTTTTCCAAAATTTATCGATTCTTAATCATATTTGTTCAAAAACTTTTTTTTTGATTATTTAATACATAAACATACAAGTCAAAAATGTACATAGTGATCGAAATATCTTTCGTTGAATTTTTATTTAATTCATTATCACTTACCAAGAATCAATTCGCGTATAATATCTATAATTCTTGTAATCACCACAAAACCTTTGATCGCTATTATTATACGTTTCTTTTTTGTCTATAATCTAGTAAGAAAAATCCCATGGCTTTAAAGTTTGGGAACTGGATTAAATCCAGTTATTTTGTTAAAAATGTATTTTTTATTTTTAATTGCGTTAATTAAGGGGGTATTGTACCTTCAGAATTTCAAAGACTCGATTTTTTTGCATATTTATCATCTAGAAGACATTATAAATATATTATGAAAACGTTTTGGTCGTATTCGACATATTATAGAGACTGGAACACGGCCAAGCACAGTTCTTTCATGGGACTCGGCGGCGGTCGAGCTCACCTTAGTTTTTCCTGGCGAAAATTTTTTACGCAAATAGTTTGATGAGTCATTATATGTGTTCTTTTTCGCTTAAAATTTTTGGCTCTAGAATTGACGAATCACTGTAAATTCTTGTATACTTAATCTATTTCGATATAAATCTTTAAATTCGTTTTTCGATAAGTCTTACTCCATCAACTTTGTAGCAATAGTTTGAAAGAACTATTCAACTTATTGACTTAATTTTTTTTTTGTAATTTTCAGAAAACATGTCGCTATAGCTTGACCGAGACTTTTTCTTCAAAAAAAATTCTTGGAAATAAAGTCGAAAATAAACAACCATTTTTTTCGCATTTAATGTTTTATTAATTAATATATACGAATAGTGATGTTGGAAATGCACATGGTGATCGAAATATCTTTCGTTGAATTTTACAATTCTTAGTGGATTAACAGTCAGGAATTATAGCCTGTTAGTTTGAAAGTAAACTAGGGAGATGATTTTTGTCGAAGAACCACTCAGTTGTTTGCAGAACTGAGACTGCACGAATAAATGAATAAACTTTATTTTGATTCAGAAGAGCGTTTTATGTGCTCATTTATTCGTATCAACTTTTATTAATACAGTTAAACAAAGGCTTCATATTTAGATCAAACTTATTTGATCTAACAACGATTCCTATATCACTTTTATTACCCGCACTGGAGTGTTTAATATAAAGATATGTGCACTGCACAATTTGAACACAATTAATTAAATGTAATAACTTTTGTACAATTTATATTTTTGAGCCTGGAAAATTTACGTTATTGGTGCTTTCAGCACGCTAGCATTTATTTTAATAACTACCGGCATTCTTTTGCGTTGTTTAATTTAACATGGAGAAAATTTTTCTCCAGACTGAGAACATATTTTATCGTACCACTACTCAAGAAGCTGTTAAAATGGTCACGAGCTATGTGACGTTTTTAACGTTTTTTACGTGATGTGTGCGTAAAATTCGTTAGATGAATAATTTTGGATATAATATTTTGAAGCAGCTATGACCGTGAAAGAGATAATAGTTTTAACACGAGACGAAATGTAATCTTGGATTATTCTAGTGACGTAGAAGACATGTATGTCTGGACAAGTAAAACTGAATTGAATTATATTTGTATTTAACACATGAAATTAAGATTTACAAGTAAAATTGAAATATATTAAAATATGAAGATTATTTTTGGTTAAATTGAATCAAATAGAACCAATTTTTTATTAAATTATCTTTGTTTGGTATTCTGTTCGATTTAACTTTTGCTATATTCAAAAACTTCAATTTACCAGTCCATTTTTATTTGTGATTTCCTGTTCGACAGAAAATTGAACAAATTTTTTCTATTTCTGAACGGCCTTTTGAAAAACCTCTTTGAACGATCGTTTATTCGAGCCGACCTTATTCAAGCTATTTTTGTCTTCAAGTCACTTTTAGTCAACTTTTATACCAAAATTATACATTTTGAAATATTATAATGTGTTTGCTGAAACTAATAAATTTAGAAAAGAATGAAGACCGATCCTGGTAATTTTCACGATTTTCATGATTGCTATATGCATTCTAATGACAACCATTAGTCTCTATCAGTCCAACGGAATTTATTAATATCCATAAATATTGTTTATCTCTTTGGTGAATTGTTGGTGTCCGAATACGAGACATAGATTGGTATGATCCGAATAACATGAATGAGATATTATACACTTGAATGGTGAATTGAATTCAATCATTTGTTGTTTTGTAAAATTATTCATGGAGTCGATTATCATTTATACATCATTAACGGATATTTTAAAAATACCATATATTCTATAATACAGGGTGGCGCAAATTTAATTGTGATTTCGTATACTGTTATAGATACAAAGTTGGTTACCAGGTATTTTCAAGACGCATTAAATTGTTTTTTTTTTAATTAAAATATCATCTCATTTTTACAGATAGAATTTTTTTTTATTAAAGACCAAATATCGCGTATTAAATTTTTTAAATCAATGTTTCACCTTTAATGGGTCACCGTCAACTATTTTAATGAACTGTCCTTTAGAAACTATTCTAAGTACAGTCCTGTTCATTTTTACCCTGAAAATATGAGTACAAAAATTAAAAAATATCTTGAACAAGGAAGAAGGTAAATTTGAGCAATTAATATTTTGATGTGGACCACGCGTAGATCAGATGTCCTATCTATGATTCCTAATCCAGGCTGGGTTCAATCTGAAATAAATTTATAGAAAATATAAAAAAAACAATATAATTTCTTTATTTTTTATTGTTTCTGGCGCCTTTTCTACTTTCTTCGGTTCTTCCCTTTCACTAGTGTATCTTCTATTGATATATTTTTGTCTTCTTTTTGTATTTCCCTCTGTATCACCTCCTAGTGTTCCTACCTCCTCTTCCTGGGAATATTCTACTATCGTACTTGATTCTTTTTTCTTTCTTCTATGTATGTATCTGACTGTCTCTATTGCTAATTGCTATTTGTTTTCTACTTCTTTCACCTTCTGCGATCTATTTATTTCTCTATTTATGAATAATATTGTCTAACAAATTATTTATTTTAAATCAAATTATAAAATTTTGTATCATTCAGTATTCAAATATTGAATAACAAATTTGCTTCTTCGTGACAATTCAAAAATCCAAAAAAACCAAAATTGCCAAATCTTTTCATTTTTACTTATTTTTTTTTTAATTGCCAGGCAGTAATTTACCCAGGATTGATCAGCTTAGATGTGACATCTGACCCTTTTATATGAGATTTTCTTATCAATTTATTTCCTAAATTTGCTAATTTTGTTATAAGAATATTGCAGTTTTTACGTAATAGAAATAACTATTTTTATTAATGTTATGTCCTGGCGACCCTAGAAAAATTTATTAAGGTAGAGATTAAAAATGATTTTTTCTCTGCTAGCATTAGTTTATTTAGGTTCAGCATAATCGGTATCTATTATAATGAAATCATTTTGTATGAGTTATAGAAGTTAATTTATTATTGTTATTAGTATAAAGAAGTTTGTATTATAAAATTATATTCGAAAGTTTTTATAGTTGAATATAATGATTTAATTTAAAATAATAGGGTATATAAGTAAAAATTCTGGTATAATCAACAATTTTTGATATAGAAAAAAGATCTTATGAAATGTTAATAGAAATAAAATTTTATATTTAAAAATTATTTCAAATTTAACTTTGAAAATTAAAAATAATTCAGTATTAAAAATTTTGGGATAAGTTTTAAGAATCAAGTAAATGTTTAAAAAAAAGAGGGGTGGATTTAATTAGCTTCAAAAAGTCATAATAATTTAGATTTTTTTGAAAAGATGGAATTTTGAATGTAAAATAACAAAAAGGCTGAATTTATATGAATTTATATTCCAATGAAGAAATAAAACAACCGTTTACAAGTTAAAAAATTTTTATTTAAAATAAATAAAAAAATACTATGATAGAAAATATAGAAAAGAAATTGGTTAAGAAGAAATATATTTTGGGGGATAATGGTTACAAAGAATGTATGAAGAAGAGGAACAACAATTAAGAACATAAAAAAAATTAAGAAGTTAAAAATGGTTAACAAAGTTTAGATAAGAGAAAGAAAAGGAAATTAAGAGAACACATAAAATTTATTAAGTATTTATAATGTTTGTATAATTTTATGATTTTTTTTATTTAGATCTGAACCCACTCCTAAATTGAGATAGAGAATCAAAAGTTTTAATTAATGATTAAAAATGCAGATCATTATACTATATACTAACAGCAAAGAGAAAACTTCGGACCCCTTTAAGTGTAATGCGCGAACGGAGGAGTGTGATCTTCTACATAGTTAAAGTTTATATCTAGGAGTGCAGAAAGCTAAATTTAATATATAATTTGTGTTCCAAATAAATTCAAAATAAATTAAATTAAATATAACATGCATTATCTCAAACATTAGACTATTTATTTTTATGGGTACGATAGCCGATAGATTCTCGATGGCGTGGGTTCAAATCCTAACAATGTCATTTTTTTTTTTATTTTTTTTTTACTTTTCTTTATTGTAATTTTATTTTTGAAGTAAAAATTTCTCAAAGCATGTTGGACGATTTTTGGTTAGGTAAAAAATAGGAAAAATAGAAAAAATGGTGAAAGTAGCAAAAAATAATAAAAAATAGGGAAAATAACAAAAACAAGAATAAAAAAAGAGGAAAATAGTAAAAACAGATAAAGTAAAAAAAAGAGGAAAAAAAATGAGAAACAATAGGAAATGTAAAAAAAGAAATGAGGAGAAAATAGAAAAAATGGGAAAAAATAGAACAAATAGAGAAAAATATGAAAATGGGTCGAAATAGGTAAAAGTAGAAGGAAACTAGGAAAATAGGGAAATATAGGCAAACATAGACAAATGGGGAAAAATGGGGAAAAGAAATAAAAAATAGTAAAAGTAGGAAAAAACAGGAAAAAATAAAAATAGATAGACATACAATTTAAATTTTAATGAATTACGATCAAATTTCAACCACTGGGCGACCACTAGTTTTATTACTTTCACGAAATCTTTTTTCTCTACGTAATTATATTTAGTTAAGTACTTGCTATATATAATATATCATATCGGAAACTATCAGCAGACTTTCGTGCACGTGTTAAAGATGTGCGCCACATTTTTTTTACAACGTCTTCCGGTAAGTATTATTGTAACCATAAGTTGCGACGAAGTGGTACCAAGTGTTCGGATTTGCATGGTTTCACCCCCTTTGTTGTTTTTTTTTATCTTGGGTCGTTCATTGTTCCGGTTTAAGACCACACTGATCGTGTATAATAATAATAATAGGAAATTGTGGTATCCATATGTTTTTGACGTATACCGGGTGAAACAGGTATTTTTCAAACAGGAAAAATTGAATTTGTGCATAAAATTACAAATCTCCAAATTATTTTTAATTTTACTTACATCTTAGTTTTTCTAACAAAACAGAGTTTTATATAATTTGATACCACCACGTGTTTCTAAGAAAAGGGTCTCGACCGACAGACAAATAGACAATGAAATGATCCTATAAGGATTCTTTTTTTCACTAAAAATGATGAAAACTGTGCTTGGAGTACATAATTAAATACATTTTCTCCGATAGTTCCTAAAATGGTATCTTTTATGGATTTCATGTCACAATAGCTAATAATTATTCTCATTCAAAACTCTATGAATATATTCTGCGTATTTAGACTGGCTTTTGTATAAATGGATCAATCAATCCAACTGCTCGTTACTTCCTTAGGACAAGTGGTTTGTGACGGTTGAAAACTTAATTTGAATTGATTGAATTGGTAGGCTCGTTTAACTATTCAATAAGAATAATTGAATAAAATTCGTCCAATCTGTTCTTTCTCCTTCAAAAGGAGTCCGTTTATATGGGTTTGACTTATTTATATTGATCGATCACATCTGTTGGCTATTTTTGACCATTGTTGCAATAATCCTTTCTTCTTTAATAAATACAATTCGCAATCTGGTTTGGTTGGGGTGAAAAATACAAAAGAACATATGTTTTTTTCTTTATTTCAATAATTTGTTGGTAAAATACTTAAATATAGTGAGTATTATTAAATTTAACGAATTATCACATAATAGTAATTTACCTAAGAAGTTCCGAAAGTAACATTTTACGGGACAAGTAAGCACATTCCAGGACGAGCCATGGGCGAGTCCTGGAAGCCTGCGAGTCCCGTAAAGTCACTTTCAAATCGTGTTTTTTTCTGCGGCCGCTTATTAAATCTTAAAAATAATATTAGTAATATATATTTTTTTAATCAGCGTTGTTAAAATATAAATCAAGTTAAATTTATTCATAAAGTCGAACAAAAATCGTCTAGAATGTACAAAAAATCATTCCGAAATTAAAAAAATCATACCGAAAGTGAAACTTTCGATACGATTTGTGTATAATACCAGCTTCTTCATAAATTTGTAATTTAATTCCTTAGGTTTGTAAAATAAATATAATAAATATCCACCCTCTGAAATAGCACAACCCCATCCTACAGGGCTTTTAATTGGTAACTCAATACCACCACTTCAAAATCAAATTTGTAAAGTACAAATTCCGGCAACACGAGTTGTTGGTTCAGCACTAGGTGAACAGATGTTTCGCGTTTTGGGGATCAGGGCAAATACAATAAATAATACAGGATGATTTACACATTTTTAAACGACATATTTAAAAAAATATTTTTTACCGGAAACAATTTAAAATCTTCCTCAAGAAAATGTATAAAGTAAAAATATTATTTGTTAAGTAGTTTCAAAAAAAGTCAGAATATCATCACTACTAACCAAAACTACATTTTTTATCACTCAAAGTACATTTCGCTAACTATGTTAGCATCATCAGGACTTAATGATAAACTCGAGATAAGGCAAATTTTGGAATGGTCCCCCTCATATAGTTTTATGATTTTAGGTTCATAGCAAATTTATATAGTTTTAGGTATAACCCTCTAAGTTATTGCAATACATTGGGGAAATAGTTCTAACATCTGGCTTATGTAGGTAAATTGATGTTCGAATGTTATATAACACCCAGACGTAATATTACATTAATCCTACATGCATTTAATAGGGTAGATAATTTATTGCGGAGGAAAGCTAATTGTTGAAAACTGATAAAACAATATGTATATACAATTATTTCTTACTTCAGTTTTAATAGTTCTTTAATTACGTAGTCAAATGTCCTGAATTTAAATATAATTTCATCATGTCAAAAATGTCTTATACAAGGTGATGTTACGTGATAAACAACTTTGAAGCCAAAAGGAAAAGGTTTATTTTAATTTGTTGTTCTTCTATTTGTTAATGAGGTGTTTAACCTCAAATTTTAGTGGATTCTTGTCTAGATCACAATAATTATTGGTAATCAAATATTTACAACAATAATTAAAAGAATTACAAAATATGAAAAAATAATTTTTTTTTAATTAAGTTATCCAAGAACACCCAGTAGCAGATTAAACAAAAGGTCGGTCAAATAATATGTGTCTTTTTTATTCAATTATTTAAAAGAGCATTGAGCCAGTAAAAAATTGCAAACTGAAATTATAAGAAAAAAGAACAAGTGTAACTTTATCAGAAAAATTCATATTTAATAATTTTAGAAACAGTTGTTTAAAAATTGCAATTAGAAAACGAAATTACAAATAAAAATTATCACATTATTTAAACAAATAAAAGAATTTAGTAATATTAATTTTTAAAACTTTAGAATGCAATAATTGGAAAAAAGAGACTACCGGTATTTTTTAAAATCTGTGGAAATAAAAACATGTTATTAAAATATGGATAGATGATACATAGTAGCAAGATCCTAAGTAAAATTTTGTTACATATTATTTAAAAAAATTTTCTTATATTTAGAAAATAAGAGAAAGAAATAGTTACAAATTAAAGCCTAAATAGAGAAAATTAAATCGATAATGTAGTAATCTCTACAGAAGTAAAAAATCAAATTGGATCGCCGACCAGGCATAAAATAGTAATTTATGCAACAAGAGTGCATAAAGTGGTACTTTTTTTCACGAATGTCAATTCCATGAGTGAAGAAAGACCAGAAATGTGTGACCGGTATATATTCTCCTGGATATGGTAAACTTAAATGTTGCGCAATTAGCGATGGAATTTTCGAAAAAGTGTTTATACCAACTACTTGTTTTGTACATTTTCCATTTCTATATGATAGAAAAAAATGGTTGCTGGTTGCGTTCTTTGGTCTCAGATTAGCATATTTTTGATATACATGTATTAAATTAAAGTTTGTACTGTTTCTCCAATATCAGTAAAACGCCAACTTGTATGCGTTTTTGCACCTTATTTTCAATATCATTAATTTTCATTTTATACAACTCTTCTTTTCGACAACCTCCAGCTATTCCTAGTATTAATGTAACCTACGAATTTATAAATAAAGTAACTATATAATAAACAAATTACGTTATCATTGATAATAAAGGTTGCTTTTAGTTTAAAATAGCTGGACCATAATGTCGAAGACTTGAATTTTTTAGACCTTTCTTCAAAAAAAGCTAATAGCACCCGCTCTGTAAAGCTATGAATATTATTGAGGTTCCGCCATTTCATAAAAGTGTCATATTATTTTAGATAATTTTCTTTGGATTTTTCCGGCAGCAAATTTAGTGCGGCTCCATTTGCTTTTGCTATAATTTGTTCCGGAGTATAAATTTCAAATTCCGAATCTTCACTATCCATAATAATATAATAAAATCAACTACTTACTGAATTAAATTAATTCGAATGAATTATTGATACTATTGATACACAGTTCATGTTCATGTATGCTGTCAAAGTCGAAGGTGAGTTGATATTTTTTTTCAGGTAAAGGTGTGGACGAATTGCACTATAATCAACTGTGTCAGCTTATGGCACTTTATTTAACGCTTTTTTACTTTATTTCACTCTAACCATAAGCAGTCATTTTAAGCGCTACAAATCGGTGAAATACAAGGTACTTTAAATATAGAGAAAATAGCAGTTTAATACGAATAAAGTAACAACAGAAATAAGTAAAAGAAAACATATATCACATAAAAGCACCAAAGAAACAGAAAAAAACCGAAGAATATAACAGATGATAGAGAAAGTGTTTGAAAATTCATGTATTTTATCTCCCTTAAACCCCCTTTTCCCCATCTTAACAATGTACTCTTTGCTCCACTTCTTTCTGGTCCAATATTGCTACCAGCTCCCCTTATACGATAACCCTGTGAGTCTGTGTATGCGTTACGTCGTACGTGTCATAGAAGATAAAGATTGTCCAACTACTAAACAGACACAAACAGCGTCCCCACCAAAATTTCTCCCATCCGATTTCCTAAAGTCGGTAATCGCCGAATAGTGAACAGTGGCGGCGTCAACTTTGAACTGCTTCCTGTATTGCTTGCTTTGGCGGCAAATTTAAAATATCTGAACATTTAAAAATGTTATAAATCTTTAAACAAAGAAGTTGATTTAAACAGATAAATACGCTAAACATACGAGTTATTTTAAATTGAGGATAATTAGTATTCGCAAATATTCCCACTCTCCTTCTAAAGAACTTTGAAACATATTTTTGATGATTGAAAATCAATGAAAATTGATATTATGTTTATGTATGTGAGTTAGTAAATTAGTTTACTGATTCTATTATCTTATTTGATTCAATTTTATATTAAGGCTGTTTTACTCTAATCGTTATTTTATTATGCAAAGTCCCGTTTATACTAACCTAAATTGTAGTTCATAATATCCGTTTTTTTCGGTCTTGCATATTCTTCCTGACTGTCGCCAAAGTATCTCGGCACCATATGAAACGGTTATTTAATTTAAATCTTATTACATTATTAGTGCAGGCAGACAGTAGACACCGTCTTCTGCTTCTGTCTGAGTATATCTTGCATAAGGAATGCGCTAGTCGGCTAGTCGCTCACCGGAAGTCGCTACAAGCTATATTCACATGACAGTTAAAATAAAAAAGTGTTTTATGCTAATTTAAATGCTAAAGCGTACCATACACGACAAGGTTAGATACTATCCTTTTCACAGTTTTTCTTCACCCAAGCTAGCAATGTTAGTGATATGAAATTTTAAAGTTCTGAAAAATCATTTTTTACATTTCCTGTTGAAAATAACAACTAAAACCATTCTCATTTAAATTTTAAGAATAGTAAAAGTAATATAGCTATTATAGTATATTGGTGTTTAAGGCAACTAAGCATTGTGATGTATACAGAGTGAGACTAATGTATGGATAGATCGCTCCAATTATTTCGGAAACGTCTTTTAGGTCTTGTTCAACAGCTAAATCTACCGCTTCGTTTGAAAATTAGAGAAGTGGGGAACGAAAGAACAAAGGGAAAATTAGAAAAGGGCTGAAGATGTCGGTTTAGTTTTCGGACATTCTATACGATATTTATGAAATTTGGTTTGTGGGGGTTGTGTGAAATGGGTCGATCTACAAGTGGTATTTATGTTGTTGTTAGATCGCAGACTTCCAGGACTCGATTATGACTGGTCCTGGAATGTGCCTACTTGTCCCGTAAATATCACTTTCGGAACTTGTTACGTAAATAATTATTAAATTCGCGACTACGATCTATGCTATCAACGACTTATATATACATTTTTCAAGATACCGCAACAAGGGCCGCGAAGAGTCAGGCCGAGCCCCAAGTTTAGAATACGGGGCCCCCTCGTCATTGTTGGAGGGGGGAGAGGATGTCGTTTCCCGTCCCTAAAATGTTCGAAAACTAAACATCTGAAAATTGCTATTTGTTTGTTTTTTGTTAGTTTTTTGTTTTTTTTTTCAGAAAAATATAAGCGCTTGATTCAAGCGCTAAAAAAATCCTCGAGCCCGAGCCCTTAGTTTCAGACTTGGTTGACATGGTCTCTGGGCGGCCTTGCATGTAACTGATTTTTGAGTACGTAAAGTTAAAATTAATTTTAAGTAAGTCTTTCACCTGTAATTATTCATGATCCTCCGTAAAATGAAATATTTACAACATTTTCGACATAACGGTTAGGTGTAAAGTTTTGAGTCAGTTTTCGAATCCCTCTATAGAAAATTTTGAAGGTCGATCGAAATGTACCATCTGGGTAAAGACGGGCGTTGTGAATTCTTTTAGAAATTTAAAGAGGCACTCAGCAGATGTGCACACGCCGTACCCAGACCTCGTCACACCCCTGATTCTCTTCAACCCTCACTGGTCAACATATGTTTCTAAATAGTAAATTTCTGCTGAGGTAAATGGTAAATAAATGGTAACCATGTTATTTTATTTTGTGCCGTAGGGTCAGATAGACCAATAAATTAATGTATACCAAGAAAACAGTACCATAAAGTATAAAATTTGAACTTCACTGTCGTAAAAAACGTGGCCAAGTTCAAAAGGCAGTATCACTATTTTGGATGAAATAAAACAACTCTTTTTTTGAAATATTTTTCGATTGTTTTCAGTTACTGGGACATCCAGTATAATACTCTATTATGATGGGATGCCGTAAAAGTAGTCTTTAAAAGATTCTTTTATTGTATTTGACGTATACAAACAATAAAACAATTCAAATCTTCCACTGTTCAACAGTTCGTTTAGGAATATAATAAATAACAATATATCAACACTGTAATCTAAGGATAAAGATCATTACTTATTACACAAGAATAGAAAATTGTTCCTAAATGTGAAATGAATTTCTCATTACTTTAAATAAACAATTGGTCATAAAATAAATTACATTTAGTTTTTTTTGTTTAAGAACAATTACATATAACGTATAGTGTAAATAGAAAGAAATTATTTGTAGGTAAAGATGGCCATACACTCCATTTATATTCGACGAACAAAAATTCGTCATATGAATTCGCAAAATCTATACAGCGTGTTTTTGAAATATATGTAGATATTGAAACTGGTATGTATAAAATCGAATATCACTGAATTTATATTAAAATTCTTAAATCTAAATATTTGGTACATTTCTCTTTGTCATAACATTATTGTGTGATAGTAGGTAGATAGATAAAAAGTAAATATTTCCGTTTGTTCGATATTTGTAAATTATGGTTTTGTCGTATTGTAAAAATCACCCTTAAAAAAGTAAAATTGAATATTTTTTCACGCTGTGACAGGTCAATAAGAATTCAAAACTTATCATCTATACCAAATTTTTAAAGAGTAAAAAAAGTGGTCGAAAGTTATAAAAATTTGATTTCAAAAATATATTACAATAATAGTTTACGTTTACGAGAAATCTGAAAAAAGTGATTAGTGATTAGTCAAAAATTTATTATAGTTTTAACTTAAATTTGGAATTGGTTTTCAACAATGTTAGTCACCACTAACCAAAACTACACTTTTTGTGTGTAGACTGTTATGGAAATTAATAAGTTCAAAAAAAAAAAAATTCTTAAAAATAAAACACTCTGTATATGAGAATCGGCATACCTTAATAATTTGGTAATTAAGAAATGTCAAAATTTTAATATGTCACGATTGGTGAAAAGAAAAAATAAAATAACTTACCTTGCAATGTAGCAAATAAAAAAAAATATATTCAATAGTTGGATTAAATAATCCAAAAAAAATTGTCCAACTTATTTTTTTCTATAAAATAAAATTCATTTTTTGTGACATAATCACAATCCATTAATTTGATTGATCCAACTTATTAGTTACAAATATCAAGTAATTTTGTACCATCCGTTGCTAGGGGTTTCTAGTGACGTTGTTGAGAGACTTCAATTTTTTTTGTTAGAGACGGATTTAAAAAAAATTGAAATAATAAAATGCAGTAATAATAACAATAAAAAACAAATATTCACTAGATTAAAATTTGTAAATATTTGTAAATAATTTTGTGCTACGTAACTTATGAGGCGAAACTAAAATCCAGAGAAGAACCATCTTGGAAGCCGGTTTGGAGTTCTCGTCATGGGCAATCAAAAAAGTGTTTACCTGGGTTAGTGTTTTCTAACTAAAAAGTTTTAAACAATTCCTTAAACAAATTAACATAATTTTTTTTTGGGGTTAAGAAATATTTTAATAAATTTCTTTAAGCAAAGCCTCAACAAAATTAATTGTACAAGTAAAAAAAAATATAGTTTTAGCTCAGCTAGTCTGACACATCGATAATTTATCAGAAAAATTTTGTTCGTTTGTTAATATTAGATATTTGTATGTATAAAAATAAATTGTGTTTTCTTATAAAAGTGGATACTTATTTTTCATTATAAAAATTAATATTAAAAAAAGTTCAAATTAATAATTAAAATATAAAAAAATTATATATACAAAATTAAATTTTTTTCTCTCTATGACCCTTCCCTGATTTTTTAAGAGTACTCGTTGCTCAATAATAAAAAGGAATAAAAAAATTATAAAACCGAGCATAAAAAATTTGACATTTCAAAAAATACAAAATTAAAAATTTTGATATCATAACAACACACTGTTTTGTTTTTTCTTCAGAATTTATAGGGCAATTCAGGCAATAATTTAATTTAGTTTGAAAATATTGTTGATAATACTATTTTTTTAAAAGGGTGGTGAGTCATTTTCAGTCAAAATAAGGGTAAATTTATCCCTACGGTCATGGTTAAATTCAAGTGTTTCTTTATTTCGTGTTCGTGAATTGGATAATTAATGGTTTGCGATAGATATCTTTCATCCACCCCTACTCTTGATTATGCGGGAACTTTGAATGGAGTTAAGCAATTAAGAGGCAAAATTCATTTTCCTTATATGGTTAATTATTTTAAATTGGCCACTCTACGTTTAGGGGTTTCCATTTTTGGTAATTACTTTCCACTTCCGGCTTTAATTCTACTTTAAGAAGCTGAATTATTAACTATAGCAGAAAAAGGGGTAGATATGGAAATTGGTAATCACAATTGAAAACATATACTATACCTGCTTTTAATAAGAAATAGAATTTTGTATATTTTTATAGTTACAAATATTTATAGTAAAATATATTTAAAATAGAATGTATTTTTTAAATAAAATGACACAAATTTGGTTAAATGTTAAAAAAATGCGTATCTTTATGACAAATTAAATAGATTTTATAAGGTTTTTTTTATTGAAGATCAAATAGCGCTTAACATAGCGTATCCAATTCTTTAAAACAATGTTTCGTCTTTGAAGGGTCACCCTCAATCATTTTTTGTAAATCCGGACCTGTATTTTGAGCCATAGAGCAAGAAAATTAATACGGTAAATACTAAAACAGATTGGGCATTTACATTAGTTAATTGTATCTTCCTGACAAAGCACTGTGAGCTTTGAAGGCTCAAAAGCACTTATTCACTGTTGTTGTATTTATAGTTCCCAATTAAAAAAAATTCAGAGTTATTGACAAAATAATCCTAAGTCCAGGCATTTTTAGTACATTGTGATGAAAGTTCGATTAAGCTGATTGTGATTTTTTGGTTTGTTCATTTATAAAAACCAATCACATTTCAGAACCCCAATTTCTAAAATTTCCAAGAATATATTGGATATTCCATAAATAAAGCTCATTGCATTTCCCCTCGTTATTTTGCCCTTTTACCAAGAATTCCTAATGCTTTATTTGAATAATAAAAGCAATAACAAACAATATTAATACGAATTGCTGATAAAACTAGTTTGCTAAAAAATTGTCATTTATCCATCATAATCTTTATTGACACAAACTGTATTTGCAATAATAACATACAAGGTGTAAGTAAATAATGTGCAAAAAAATTGTAAATGTAGGTTTGTGGCCAACATTTCATTTTTTTAAGAAATATTTATTATTTATAATACCCCTTTTTCGATGCTTCTGCGCATCATTTGTCTTTCTACATCACATTTATAATACAGTGACGTTTGTCCTGTTTAAAACTGATCACTTATAACGAAGATAGATGCTAGTGCCTTTTTGGCGTTGCTTCTGCGCACGATTTTTCATTATGTATTTATTCTACGTCGCATTTTGAATATAGCGCCGTTTTCAGATTTTTAAAAACCATGAGATTCATTGGTATGAATTGTAAATAAAACATTGGCAATAGTGGGCATTACTGCCATACTAACATAAACTATAAATAATATTTTTTTCATTTTTCTTACAGGAAAATATAAAGAAATGGATATTGAAATGATAAATTATTTTTTGTCTTTTGTCGACCTTTGGGATCATCAACGTAATTAGAGATATTTCATGTTCTTTGATATTTAAATTAGGCGGACAGACAAGGAACGATAATCCGTTTTGATTTCAATCAGTGTGTCCCGTCCAAACTGACCCGACCGCAGTGGCATAGAATAGAATTTTTATAGTAGGAGTAAGCTCAAATAAACAAATATTTATATATATTGAAAAAAAGGAAAAATAATTTGAAATTCAATATAAAAATGATTTCAATACTGAATTTCTTTAATATGAACAGAAACAAATTTTATTGTTGTTTTTTTTTTATTTCACGATTATTATTCTGTTTTATTAAATTCCTTTTTCTTGTCATTGCAATTTTTAAATTGTCAAAAGAAAAGAATTTATTAAGAAATAGTTACTATACTTTTGAATATTATATTAAGTGTTTGAAGAAAAGTAGAAGTAAAAAAATTTTTAATACAAGGTGAGCCTATTTTTGAAAATTAAAAAAATATAAATAAATAAAATACTGGAAGGTTAATAAAAAAATAGAAAAGATAAAGGCAGGTGAGACACAGATACAGTAAGAAAAATTTGAGACAGGGACAGAATTTCGATAATGGAAGATTTAAATTATTTTATTAGAAGGTGAAATATGAGACAAGAAGTGGATTTATGTAATTTGATGAAAAGATGAAAGAAAAATTGTATTTTTTTTACTAAATTTTATAAAGAAGCGGGCACATTTTAAATGTAAAATACCCTTCGGTCAGAATTTGACGAAATTTTGATATATTGCCGAACTTCAGCATACCTTTCCAACCTATAGGGACATATTGAAAAAAAGGAAAAATAATTTGAAACTCAATATAAAAATGATTTCAATACTGAATTTGTTTAATATGAACAGAAACAAATTTTATTGCTGTTTTTTTTTATTTATTTAATGATTATTATTCTGTTTTATTAAATTCCTTGAGTTTTGGACCCAAATACTGTACCCTTTTTTACGGCACTGTTTAAATACAAAGAAATGGTACCTACAAAAGATTTTTTTTTGTGAAAATATTTTAAAAAGGATGGCACCGTTGAAATGTTTATTTTAGGGCTCAGAGGTTATGCACCTCATCCAGACCAGTGATCCTATCAAATTTCTTTTTCTTTTATGTTATGTTCGATGGATATGTATTTATTATTCATATACAAACTTTACACAATAGTGTTATACTCTTGGGTTCTTAGAATGAATAAATACCATCAGAAAGAGTGTCTCTATCAGTGGCATGAACACAAAAAGCCCAAGTGGGTACTTTTTTTACTACATTTTTTTATTCAATTATATTACATTTGTGATTTAATTTTGTGGTCCATTAAAAAAAAATTTGTACATCTGTCACAATTTAATTTGTTTAAAGTGAGTACAGTTGTTGCATATTGTTCTAGGTTTGTACCAAATTGTTCCAAAAAATTATTCCTTAAACTTAAATACAAAGGCCAGAAAACTCAAAAAAAACATTTTTAGAGCTAGTCCCCCATTATTTTTATTTCGATTTTTTTTCTGTTGCTCCAGATTGTTCGAGTTGTTCTGAACATTGTTCTAAATTTTCATGTCTTAAAAAATTATTTCAAGTCCAAAATCAATAAAAACCATTTGGGTTTAGCAACCCATTATATTTCTTTCGAATTTATTTTTATTGTACTAGATTGTTCTAGTTATTCTTAGCATTGTTCCAAATTTTCATGTCTTGAAAAAATTATTTCAAGGCCAAAATCAATAAAAACCATTTGGGCCCAGCCCCCTATTATTTTTTTTTCGAAATTTTTTTATTGTACTAGATTGTTCGAGTTGTTCTGAACATTGTTCTAAATTTTCATGTCTTAAAAAATTATTTCAAGCTCAAAAATAATTAAAACCATTTAGATCTAGTCACTCATTATTTTTATTCGAAATTTTTTTTGTTGTACCAGATTGTTCTAGTTCTTCGCATTGTTCCAAATTTTCATGTCTTAAAAAAATTATTTCAAGCTCAAAATCAATTAAAACCATTTAAAGCTAGCCACCCATTATTTTTTTTCTAATTTTTTTTATTGTACTAGATTGTTCTAGTTGCTCTTAGTATTGTTCCAAATTTTCATGTCTTTAAAAAATATTTTAAGCCCAAAATCAATTAAATCCGTTTAGGGCTAGCCCCCCATTATTTTTTTTCTATTTTTTTTTGTTGTACCAGATTGTTCTAGTTGTTCTTAAATAATATTTTTAAGACATGAAAATTTCGAACAATGCAAAGAACAACTAGAACAATCTGGTACAACAAAAAAAAATCGAAAAAAAAATAATGGGGGGCTAGTTATAAATGGTTTTATTTGATTTTGAGCTTGAAATGATTTTTTTAAGTCATGCCAAGAATAACTAGAACAATCTAGTACAACAATAAAAACTTCGAAAAAAAATAATGGGGGCTGGACCCAAATGGTTTTTATTGATTTTGGTCTTGAAATAATTTTTTGGCCTTTGTATTGAAGTTTAAGAAATAATTTTCTGGAACAATTTGGTACAAACCTAGAACAATTTGGAACAACTTTCAAAATATTAAAATTCGAAAAATGGGGAGCTACCTTCACACACTATAATACGTTCAGTTTAAAAAAGAAATGTTTTTAATTTTGTAAGTTTTTATTTTAAAAATATTGTAGTAAAAAAATTAAAAAATTTACAACAAAAATAGAAGATCTAGGGGAGACCGGGGTAAAGAGATCCCCTTAAGGATTCACTTCATATATTTTTTCCGTCAAGTGGTAGGTCATTGGATTTTTGTACGAATTATAACTAATCATTTATCTCGGATATGCACTATATTATATATATCCAATTTAGTAGTAAGAAAATCACTTTAATTTTGTAACGCAACAAACTTTCTTGACAACTCAATCACGAAGAATGGCGTATTTAAGTAACTGTTCTATATATTTACGCATAGACGGCGCTTGTAGCAGATTGGTAAAGTGGGAAGGATAGTTTTACCCCCAGGCATCTCATTGCTCCGGTCTCCCCAATGTACAAAAAAAATTATAAAATGTTTGTGGAAGTTGTAGTTTTTAAGATGAAAAAAAAAACTTTTAATCATTGGCAACTAAAATTTGGAGTGTGGTTTTTTTCGAAAAATTTACATGAAATCACTCACAAATCCTTTTATTGGTTTTATCTTAAAAAGTTGAAATTTATTACAAAAAATGCGGAAATGTCGCAGTAAAAGACACGATTCAGTCTCAGACGATTAAGATTTTATGGCATTTTCCAAGTAACAGTTTTGATATATTTACATTCCTCGGCCATGTGTTGTTTAGTTAGCACGAAACACTTTGTTACTGAGTGACCATTGTCGTAGTATTGAAATATTCGTTTAGGTGGTTTCTTTTTAGTCAAAATATAGAACATCCGGTATTTTCTTAGAAGGAAATTATGTTGATCGTAACCCATATTTGTAGTAACAATGCTCAAAAATCATAATTGCCTGCAAGTAAAATTTTGTATGTATCTAGAGCGCAATAAGTACTTAGAAAGAAGAAACCACATTATTTGCCTTGCAGCAGTTATTTTGTTATGCAGTATTTATTATTCACAATAAAAACAATATATAAAATATAAAGAAGTTTTTTCCTAATACATTCATAAATTAGTCGTAAAATTAAAGAGAATGTAACACAATATGTGGGAGTAACTATTTTCTAGATAGAATTAAATTACTCAAACGGTATTTTACATAGAGTAACTGCATAAGGTTTATTGTTATTTTTAACTGACTGTTTGTTAAGAATATTAGCGTGGGTTGGAAAGTTACTTTTTATATACAGAATTTTTGCTTTAGGCTAGATTTAGGAAGATATTAGTCAATTTTCAAATTAAAACTTAATGCTTACTTTACTAAATTTATAGTTATTGATCAAAATGTTACTTTTAAATACTAATATTTTATGAGTAATTATAATAGGATGTTATTAATGATTTTTTAGCTACGATAATTTAAAAAATATAGGCTGATTATTTAAAACCTCTTTTTTTATCGGATATGTTTTAATCATAAAAATTCTTGTACCATTTTTTTATTATTAATTTTCTCTACACTTTTTTATTCATCGTCATTATTTTTATCATTTTCTTACTTTTTGTATTCCTAATAAATTCTTTGCACTTTCTTAGTAAAGGGATATCCACACAAATACTTCTGAAGCGTACAGACTACCAAAAATATTGCTAAAAGTACCTATTATAATGATGTCCCTATATCATTATACAATTTTGATCTTTTTTTAAAAAATCATAAAATTTTACAAAAATGCTTTACCACTCACCTTCTTTCTACTCAAAAGTATATTTACAACGAATCAACAATTTTGGATATACAAAAAAAATTTACCAAATTTTATTTCCTTCCAAATAGAAATATCTCTAATCTTTGCACTGCATCGTGGTATTCAGCAAGAAAGAGCCCCACGTTGACCAACAACATTTATAATGATCTGCCTATATCATTATACAATTTTGATCGTATCCCAATGGGAGGTGGGTTCTGTTTTAGACAAAAAATCAAAAAATTTTACAAAAAAAACTAAATATTAATTAAATATTAGTGGTCTGCTAAAATCCTCTTCTTCTTCTTGTCTAAACTTTGTTAACGGTAATTGTTGTTGCTCTTCTTAACCAATATTCTATTTAACATCCCGTTATATCTTCTCCAAAATCATTTTTCTTCAACACCAAATTTTTTTTTAGAATATTTAGATAAACTTTATTTAAACTTTTATTGTTTCACATATTTTATTTTTTTATATTGGATATATAAAAATATCTATAAGTATAAAAGACAACTAATACAGTTACTAAATAAGTAGTTATGAAAGAAACAATTTTAAAAGAACTTCTAAAGGTCATATAACATACAAGTACATATATCCCACACCGTTGCTAAATTAATTAACACCCATTTGAAAATGGTTATCAAGTGTTAAAAAGAATCAAGTGCCGCAAGTCACGAATGGACATGCACGTTCAAACTCGTTCCGTACGCGAGCCGCAAGGACGTTTATTTTCAAACTCCTCGGAATCGGTAAATAGAGACAAGAATAAAAGTAAAAATAATAGTTCGTACTTGTCGTGAACGTTTTGCACTTGCTCGAACTCGAATCCATGCGGAGAAATTCTAGGTTAGTCAAGGAGGTCGACGAACGAGGTAAGAGCAGTCACTCGCAGAATAATAAAAATCGTGGTTAAATCAAGAAATGTTTAATAATCTATATGTTTATTACCAATTGTTATAATAATTATTTATCTGGTCTGGTCAAAATAATATGACGTTTATTGATTTTTGTCACACTATTAGTCACGATTTGCACAGACTTGTCATCAATGTCATGTTGTTCTCGTTCAAAGATACCGACATTTTGTTTGTATTACATCTATTGTCATGAGTTTTGGAGGCGGAAATCTTTTAAAGACACCTCACGTTAGGTTCTATGCGTGAGGTAGTGTTGGACTCTCCCCTGATCGCTCTGCAAGCAGAGTCAGGGGCATACCTGCCAAATCAACCTTGGTAATTTGTCCTGTTTTGGTGGCGTTTCCTTGTACCCTGCTGTAGGAGAAGAGTTTCTCCTTTTCAGAGAGCCTCCCGGGAGGGGAGGCTCAGAGTGGTGTCCTATGGGCGTCGATGGTAGTTGGTCGAACTCATCTGATGCTGAGTGGAGAATCCTCCAATAGTTCAAGAAGCTCATCTGGGACATCTATATCTTCTCTTTCTTCGATCCTGAGGTTGGTCTGGGTGAATTTCTTGATGGGTCTTCTATTGGGTGCTCGTCTGTTCCTGTCAACTATCAACTTGATCTTTAGAGTTTCTTGGGCGTGGGTGTTTGTGCTGTCCAATCTTCTCCTGACGTATCCTCTTTGTAATTTCTTGAATCTGGAAATGATAGGTGGATATGTGGGAATCGCAAGGGGAGATTTTTATTAGGATTCTCCTCTTGGTTGCCGTAACGGGGTGCAGGAGAGGAGGGGGAAGTGCTGAAAAGTTCAGAGCTTTGAAGTCCATTACTGGACGGATATAAGTTTTGGTAGGTATGCAGCAACGTTTGAGGATTACATCTGCCAAATCGTCCACCCAGGTCCCCGAGGAGGGAGGAGGCTCGTGTCCTAACTCTGTCAAGAGTTTTTTGGACTTCGGTCACCCAGTTAAGAGTACGCGTGAAGCATACTTCCAAGTAGGTAACCTCGTCCGAAGGTATGAGTCTCCCTTCCCAAAGCCTCAGGTTGATGTCACAATGGTTTTGGTTGGCTTTTCGGGAGTGATAGGGATGTTTGAATATTATGAATTAGGTCTTTTTCAGGATTAAGGATAATCCTCCAGTTGTTACACTATTGGGAGAAGCGACTGAGGAGTTTTTGGGTTTTGGTCTTTAGAGCTCTGATGGAAGGAGATTAGGATATTAGGAGTGGGATGTCGTGAGTATATATGACATAGAGTCCAGAAGCCTTGAGGGAACTCCTGCTAAAGGATTGAAGGGATCAGAGAGGGAGTTTCCTACTTTGACTTGGATAGATCTATTTTGGAGGTAAGAGTATATGAGTTTTATGAATGGGATAGGGAGTTTGACGTTAGGGAGCTTACGAATAAGTCCCGCATGCCAGACAAACTACTAATGCTTTTGAAAATCTATTAGTCTTATATTTTAAAAGTTATTAACCAAATGTATTAATTATTTGTATAATTACAGAAAAAAAAACTAATTTCATTAATGATTTGGCAATAAAGGTGAGACAACATTTAAAATATGTAAATATTAATAGTTTTATCACGCCAACCTTCTTATAACTTTGCAAACAATTACTACATCGATGTCAGTAACCGCACTTTTATTTTTGTTTGCTCCTTCCTTTCAACTGATTTCTCACGAGTGGTACGTTGTACATTTTCGCAATTACCTCTTGCACTTCTTCTGCGACACAGTTATATTTATGCAAATGCCAAGACGAACAGCGATCAAGGACTCTAATTTCTATGCTGTCTTCTTTTAACTAATAGTCAATAGTCCGTAATAATATATTGTAGTCAAGAAAACGACACACCCGTTGAAATTATTTTATTGAATAGTTTATTCAATTCGTCATGAAATAGTCATGTTTTAAAGAATTAATATAAAATGGGGCACAAAGTTATAAAAACATATTTCAGGAAATTAATAATATTATTAAAAAGTTTCCTTACGCATCTGTTATTTTTAGCGAGTCAAAAGATGCTGATTAAAAGACCAAAAATCGCGACTATTTTTTAAAAGCATTTATAAAACCACATTTTAAAGTGGCAGCAATAATAATTTTTAGCGAAATAAATCCTACCACTTAAATGTTTTGATAAAAAATTTTGAATTTTAATTTATTTTATTTGGTCCTATTTTATGAAATTGCGACAATTTGCATTAATCACAACAATGAACATCCTGACGTGAAGATTGTTCGATAGAACTAATTACTACAAAAAAAACTAAACTTGCTCCCAATAACAATCTCTATTGAGAAGAAGGTCAGAGTTGTAAAAATATTTAAATTTCGAAATGTAGATAGAAAAAAGTATTCAGCGTTCCGGTAATTATCATTAGTCAAAATTACTTGTAAACAATGCTGTAAGTCGTTTTTTTTGTGAAATTTGCTCGTGTACCGGACGCACACAGGCATAACTTTACTCGACCGACAGGAACAATTTCTGCTAATTTAGCTCAATTACTATCATTCTCTTAATTTTTTTGTGCATATACCAACAATCGTATATTTATAGCTCAGGAAAATATGTACTTATTTTTAATTCCTTTTTATTTCTAGTTGTAAACGCTTATTTTTACGTTCCCGGTCTTTAAAATTTACACGACCTAAAACAACAACGGTCATTTGGTACTTTTTATTTTTATATAATTTTTGAGGACCAAAAAACAAAGAACTTACAGATATAATTTTTTCGAAAATACTTCTCTTTCAAATTTTTGAAGAGAGAAAAGAGGTCATCAGATTTTCTAAAATTATTTTAGAAAAATAGAAGAGGGTTATATCTCTTTGCAACTCAGTCATTGACCTATTGTTCTCCCTCTTGTAGGGTTTCCTAGTTCATTATACTGAATCCTAAAGGTTGGGTAAATTTGAAGATTCTCTGAAATAGGTTTGATCCTGCCAATATCTCTTCTGTTTTGTGTCACAGTCAAACAGTAAGTGTCCTGCAGTTTCTTCTGCCATATCACACATTCTACAGTTGGTGGTTCCATGACGAAGCCCCATTTTTAAGCAGGAAAACACAATATTTTTAGACGCCGATTATTTACCCAGCTACGGTACAAATAAACCAAACCGTTTAGAAACAGATCAAAGTCCTACCAACGATTCAGTTTCCAGATTTTTAGATTTGGATCTAGTTGAGGCTCCAAATAACAGCAGTATTGATTTTGTTATATCTGAACATGACTTAAAAGAAACTGGACCATCAAGTTCAAACATATCACCTGAACTCGAACAAATTAGAACTTTGCAGAAAGTTGCAGCAAAATCCTCAGGTGATAACAGAAAAGGAAAAAAGATGAGAGTCACAGCCATTTTAACTGATACTCTGATAAAAGGTCAGTTAATGGCAGAAAACAAAATTGCTGAAAGGAAGGCAAAAAGAAAACAGAAAAAGAGATCTAAGGAAGAAAGCAAAAACATAGAAAATATAACAAAAGTACAAGCCAAAAGGCAAATATTTTCAAAGAAAACAAAAAAGGTTGAAAGCGAAACTTCCGAAGAGGAAGAAGATTGCTGATTCCTGATATGTTTAGGCAGTTTTGCAAATAGCCGTCATAAAAAACAATGAATACAATGTACAAAATATTAGGCACATGAGCTTGTACTAATGGGTATACACCGTTCTATATCTGTGAGAATTGTGATTCAGACGATGATTTTTATTTTTTAACTTTTTTTTTGTGTTACCTTCTCCAGCATTTGTCATTTGTTTATTTTTAAGTTTTAGGTTAATAATATTTTTTTTTTAAATAATATCATATCTTAATATGTCCCAACCAACCCTTAAGGTTGTGCCAACGGACCCCAAAGTTGATAGACGGTGCGATAGGTAATATTATGTTGTATAGATCATATTAAAACTCATAAACAGGACGATAAAAAAATTGAAATATGAAAAGTGTGACAACCAGCATCGGTCTCCCTTATACACTTTATAAGGTTGTTCAGAAAAATCTCGTTTTAAGACAAGTTGTATACCTCTTAAGACAATTTATTTCCAAGAAACTTTACTATTTGCACTACTTAAGATTTCTTTAAGAAAATCACAAATTGACCTTGCTATATAAGTAAAAGATCAAACTGGAAATTTTTTGTTTGTGGGACATACTGTTTATATTGTAAAGAATTTTATTCCGAAAAATCTGAAATTTGCATATATTATATGTAAATGTAAATGATAAACACACAAACACATCTATAACGAATATAAGTGCAATGTACTAAATGCATGGCTGTAACGTACTATAGCAAAAGTGTTGTGACTGTGACGGTCGTAATAAGTAACTTAGTTCCAAAAATAATATATATTTAATAATTAAAAAAACATTAAAATCAATTTGAGTATTCAATTTCTTGATCAAATAATCATTGTACAAAATTTCTCTGAATCTCAATTATTTTCTTTCTCGTTCTAATTGCTCACTGTCAGAGTTTTTAGTTTATTCTAGTAACTGGCTATTACCGTTATCTTCAGCGCCGCATGTATCGGAAATTGCATTATGGTCTTCTCCATCCGCTAGATTAGGTCCATTTGTAATTTCTGATGAATGGTTCAGGTTATTACACTGTAATTTGTACAAAAATTTGTTTACGCAATTAATCAAGAAACCACAAAACATATAAATAAAACTTTTCGATAGTAATGTTAATTATAATAAATAATTTGAAAGAAACAAGTATAATTTCTCACCTTTACTAGTAATTATTTTGTGAAAATGTGAAATACAATGACTGCACTATAACTATTCAAAATCAAATCGTTTCAAATTAGACAATGTGGGCGCACGTCAAGAAACTTTTCTTTATGTTAAAGTCTCGAGTCGCAACTCGTCGATTGCAATTCAAAATAAACAAAACAGGTATTAACCTGCCCGCTAGAGTTAGTTCTCGATCGCAAACCGGCAAATAGGAATGTTGCACCGATAAAACTAAGATTCTTTGACGATCACGTCACTTTTGTCGGTCACTTTATAGGTATATGTGTGGCACATTATTTAGCAGTAAATATACTTATAACTTTGTGTTGTGGAGTTATTAGCAGAGGCGCCGTAAAGGTGCCTCCAAATTAACAATTTATTCTAACTCGAAAAATCTTAATACCCACTAATCAGTGATTATTAATTTATTAGTGACTAGGCTCATTTTAATCCTGTGCGGGGAAAAGACATAGACTACAAATAAATATATTGTTATCGTTAGAGTTACCTTTAAGGTACCTGTATAGTATAGAGAAAAATCTTGGTAGAGTAGAGGCTCTCTACCTAGAGTGCTCTACCATTGTCTGTACACTGTAGAGTGTTTTTCTCTAGTAGACCAGTAAATTGTACTCTGGGTAGTGTTAGAATAACTCTACCTAGATCCTCTAGAAACAGAGGAACTCTACCTAGATCCTCTAGAAACAGAGTAACTCTACCTAGATCCTCTAGAAACAGAGTAACTCTACCTAGATCCTCTAGAAACAGAGTAACTCTACCTAGATCCTCTAGAAACTTATGTACATTATTTGAGATTTTTGATCTAGGTAGCTTTTTCTTCTAGACCATCTAGTCTAGAGCAATGAACTGATAAAATAAAAAAAAATGGGACGGAACTATTTTCGTTATTGATTTATTCGTTTGAAAGAAATTACCATGTGTTCTAGACGAAAAGAACTTGCAGCTGCACTGGTAGTATATTCTTTGATTACAAAAGGAAATCAGGTAAAAAAAGAGGTTGTGGTTTGGGGAGTGGATATCCAAAAGAGAAGAAGAGGGAATAGATGCAAAAGTATTAAAAGAACTTAGAGCCCAAGACACATACGGAATTTCAGCATGTATTGGTACGAATTCCTCCAAGAATTGTTAAACTAGACACTCATCTTCCGTGCAGCAGCACCACTTGTCTTTCTTTTCATTTTTCTCAGTTGTTCGTTTAATTGGCATCCCAAATTATGTATTTTGTCTTTTACTAATTTCAGGCTTAAGCCTAATCAACTTGCTATGTTTTCCAATAACCTGTTTACACGTAATCTGTCTATGATAAATGGAATCACAGATATTTTATTTCTACATAGGACATTCATATTTGGTACACGTTTGAAGTCAACATAACTCATAATAAATAATTTTTCTTCTTTGGACAGCAGCGTGCTTTTATCGTATGTTTATTTGATTAGATAGGACAGAACGAGGTGTTTGCTATAACAAATCTGTTTATTTGAATATTAAAATAAATGCATTTTTGAATAAAAGAAATGTTTTGTTCAATGATCAAAATGTTTTATTTGATGAAAAAAAAATTCCTGATTGAAGAAGACGTTTTGTTAAATGAAAAAAAATGTATTGTTGAATGACAAAAATGATTTAGTGATTGAAAATATGGGCACTGTACTTTTGTGTGATGTTCAATTTATAATTTTGATTTAAAATATCACCTTTCTACGCCTGTGGTTCAATATTAAGCGGACACTCTTTGTCATTTAAGCTACATACAGAAGAATGATATATCGTTATCTTCGCTTCAAAATTAGTTACATCGGCGTTTTAACTTAAAATGTGCCAGGAATGTTAATGATGAAGATTTAAACGTTACGAAAAATTGTCGGAATTTCATTTCATGGTCTACAAAAAATGGTTATCCATTATGCAACATAACAAAAAAAACGTCATAGGAGTGAGGATATAGGTTCTAATGGAATTATTTTATAACCAGTTGATTATGCGCAAGCCAAAAGGAACCTTTGTTTTATAGTTACAAAGTTATCGTAAATATCTACTTACTTTTTATACTGAATTCAAATCTGAAATCAAAATTTTAAATTTCACACAAACGAGAAAAAAGTTTTACAAATTGCAGACAAAAAGATATGTAAATTAAAAATCAGAAAAAATAACCAGAAAAAAACAATCGGAAAAATGACAAAGAAACATGAAAAAATTAGAAGAATCGAAAAATCAGAAAAACTAGAAAAAAATTAGAAAAAACAAAAGTCATTGAAAAAAATTGAAAGAAGAATCAAAAAATATTGAAAAAAATGAAAAATAAAATTGTAAAAAAAAAACCAAAAAAACGCGAAACAAATTCGAAAAAAGTCACAAAAAATCGAAAAAACCAAAAACAATTAAAAAATTCAAAGAATGGAAATGGATAGAAAAAAAATCAAAGGTATAAGAAAAAAATGAGAAAAATCAGAAAACAAAAGAAAGAAGTAGAAAAAAAAACAAAACAATGAGAAAAAATGAGGAAAGATTATAAAAGATCGAAAAAAATTAGGAAAAAATCGAAAAAAAATCGGAAAATATCAATGTTTCTCTCTTCATGTATTAAATATAAAATAGAAAATTATAAATTATATACAGGGTGATACATGACCGACGCCACGGACTACATTTTAAAAATATTTTGAAATATACAGGGAACTCTAAACAAAAGTGCCATAAGAAGGTTATGTTTTTTTAAATAGTACACCCTATTTTTTTACATTCTTAGATTCGCCCTGAGAAGCTGATTTCCAAAACCTATTACACCTATATTTTAAAACGAATTGTTTTGTTATAGACAATTGAAAATCGCTTTTTGATTGCTACGGCCAAACAACATAAAATCGGATAACATACTAATTGAGGCGGAAATGGGTTCTCTAACGACACCGTCAATGTACTCTTATAGTTCATCAGCAAGTCAGAATCCTAATGTTAACAAATGTCCCAGATTGATAAGCGCACACTTATAACTTTCCTCGGACAGCACATCATCCTTTAATTTTTCTCAATTTAATATTGATTGACGAAAAAGAGAGAACAAAACTTCAGTTTGTTTGAGACTTAACATTAGATTAAGTGAATTCATTTAAAATGTAACATTTTACAAAAATAAAAGCAGGTTGCCAATAAAACAAATTTGTCTGCTTTCTATTCTGCATATACTTTTTCAAAACTTTGTACAAGATATTACATGTCTCTGGGATAATTTTGATCAAACATTGAGGTGATATTCTAATTGAGAATTTGAGACACTCATACGAACGTCCTGTTGCCAGACACCTCAAGGTAGCAGTTAATCTTTCGTATGGGCATACTGCTGTAGGAGAAACCAGCAGAAGTAACTTTTGATACATTAGATCTGTCAGGCGCAAATAATTCAGGACATTAAATGATTCACCACTTAATTCCTGTAATAAGCTGATGACGGAAGATTGATTTCGTCTTTGTAATCACTTCTTGTTCCACTATTTACGCTTTTTCGACTATATTTTTTTGTAAAATTATTCAAATCCATGATTAAAAACTGAAGGATTGGACTGAACAGTTCAAACTCTGTCAGTTGAAACTGAACGTGTGTGGCCGGCCTAAGAGTACAAAGCAGATATACTTCTAGCACTCGTCTCCGTCTCGTGTTAGACTGGGTCTACGCATCCATGAAAATAACACTTTCTATAAATAACCATTTGGCTACATCTACCCCAATATAACAAAAAGTATAGTTGATAAAAATAGTATAAAAGTGACAAATTAAAAAAAAAGTAAATAACAGGAAATCGAGTACAACATAAAACGCACTGAAATGTTTTTATTAAACAAATGAACGGTTCAAACAAAAGTGAATAACGTTTCATTATATGCTAATTATAGAATTAATTGTAGTAAAGTAGCATAAAACAATCTTTACATATCATTGGCAAGGTGAACAACTAAATGGAAGACGGTTGGGGTCAGGTACTGTGAGAATTTTTTTTATTCAAGAATGTTATAAATGTGAGAATTAACGATTATGGCAGCTACTTCATCCATTTCTTCCTTATCCTTAATAGGAGAACGCTCTGGTCGTTGTCTGGTTAAGGAAATATTAAAAGATTAGTACCTAATGCATATTATATTTATTATTATATTATTATCCAATGCGAAACTTACAACTGAATATTTCTAGATATACATAATGTTTCAATATCTCAGCCACCTACGGTTTTATTTCTGTCTGTGTGACTGTGTGCCCATGTGCAGTTTCACCACACTCCGATTTATAAAAAGGTATCAAATCATCTATGAAAACACATGAACAATGTCATTCTGATTACGTCTGTTTAATCGACCAAAATGTCAACATAGCTTTATGTCTATAAATTTCGTGGTGCGCATAGTTCTTGTGTTTAATATTAAAGATAATTTGTTGGTAAAAACATCATGACTTTATAACCCCTGTAATATTTTTTTACTAAACCTGGCAGATAGTTGAACTAATTAAAAAAAAATCGTTGACTTGCTAGTATCAGAGACATATAGCAGCAGCATGAGACTCTTTAAGTCCTCCTATGTTATTCGACGCTACTTAAATTTTACTTTTAGTCGTATTTTTCAATGTAGCCATCTTTTTTACATACCTATTGTTTATAATTAAAATATACAAGGAAATAGAGCACAAAGTCAGGTACCACAAAATTTAATTACTATGTTTTACTATTATAACAAATTTATTGTTACCCCCACTCTTCTGCGTTGAATTTTTACCCTTTCTATTATATTTTATTTACTATATTATATTAGGTATCTTTAAGTAAAAATAACTGCCTTAGAGCGTTATTTCGTATATAATATTCCCTAAAATAAAGTTATTATTATTAAATTTCGATCTATTGGGTTCGTATATAATATTCCCTAAAATAAGGTTATTATTATTAAATTCCGATCTATTGGGTTTAATACATTTTTTCCAATACAGAATAATAATAAGTTTACATTGTTTTGGAAAAGAATTATTTTTAAATAGGAATTGAGACATTTCCAAATAAGAGTTTATTGAACTATATATTAGATATTAGCGACAGCTCGTGTATAAAATAAAATGGTTATTGAACCGTTTACGAAATGTTAGAAAGTGTAATTATTTGATAATAATTCACTTTAATTAATTGATAACCTCTTCATAAGTTAATTCATTTTTACAATAATTATGAAAATATAAATAAGTTGAATCTTTTCAACCTAAACAAAAATAATTTATTAAAAATAAGAGAAATTAAGACATGCCGATAAAAATAAATGTGGAATATTTAGTGGAATGTTCTTTATGATTACTTGAAGGTGAATACTTATTAATCTACAAATTATCATGTTTACGTTTACATTTTCAATAAATAAAAATAAGCTATAAATGGAAATCATTTTTATAAAATTGATAATCACTAGGGGGTACAAAATATATTTACCAGATATTAGTTATGTAAATATATTTAAAACTTTTTTTTATTTCATTTTAAATCCGTATCATGAAAGTTAAACGAAAATCTGAATTAAAATGAGGGAAAGATGAAAGAAATGAAAATCGTAAAAGACATTAATAATCATCCAAATAAAACACAGAAGAGATACAAGAAGAAAAATATCTCCAAAGAGAAAGACAATAATTGAAGGCATAAAACTGAAAATATAAAAATGAAAGAACTAAAAAATTTATTGAATAAAATAATTATTGGAGAAGTAAGTGGGATACATAAATCAAATAACGTATTGATTTTAATCAGGGTCGTCGCGTAGGCGGGGCAATCGCCTTGGGCGCCATGGTCGAGGGGGCGCCGCGGCTTGAAAAAAAATTGTAAATTTTTAATCTTATAAAATTTTTGTACTTATTTGATTCAGAAGTACCTAATTTCAAATAGTAAGAATTAGAAGCTAGAATATAGTGAAATTTATGTTGTTACCATAATATGAGTTATGGTCTAAAATGTGAAATCTCATAAACTCTCTAGAAACGTGAGTTTATGAGATTTTCGAGTTTTGACCTGAATCATATGTTAAAATGCTCGCTACAAGAATATGCGAGAAAAAAAGTCGCTTTCAACTCGATAAAAAGTTATAGCTCAAAATCTGAAATTCATAAACTCCTTATGTATAAATGGAATTTTATGAGATTTTCGGTTTTTGACCCAAATCATATGTTAAAAGTTGCTTTAAACATTATTCGTTATGGACGTTAAAAGTCTGCAATGAACGTGCCAAATACTTACCAGTCATTATTTTGCAGTTATTTTTTAAGAACCAGACAGCGCCAAATGCAAATCAGTTACTATTTTTTAGTTAAAAAAAAATGGAGTGCACTGCGTTAAAAAAAATGGAATGGACTGCAAACCAGTCACTATTTTTTTGGTTTTTTTTTAAGAACCATTGAGCACCAAATGCAAACCAGTCACTATAATTTTAGTTGTTTAAAAAAGGACTAGACAGCGCCAAATGCAAACCGGTCACTATTTTTTAGATGACGGTGATGATGTCTTCATCGAGGTTAGTCAGTCAGTACGCCACGGCCGTCAGCAAAAAATAACATTAAAAAATAACGTACTTAAGGAGCAAGAGAGGGGGCGCCTGGTAAAATCTAGCCCCGGCGCTTACAACCCAAATTGTATGTATTTTATACTCTACTCATAATATTAGGGGTAAGTAGAAAGCCAACGAATGAGTGAAATAGACTTCACCAATTGCATTTCCTAATTTTAATAATTTTGACTTTGGTTCCATGAAAATTCCACTTAATGAGACCTTTTAAAATGAGGTATCATTAGACTCACTTTCGATTAAAAAAAGATATAATTTAGTTGTCTATTATCTAATAATAAAACAAGAAAATCTTTGATATTAGATACTATGGGACATCCGGTATTTAAACCGTAGATATTTAAGAACGATTAAAGACCTGCCTCCGCAAAATATAACAAAGCCAATGCACGAAGTTTTAACATAAAACGAGTGCCATTAATGCCTTGCGGCAAGGCCACTTTCAATCGAGTTGGAACAGGAACTTGTTGATAGACTAAAAGAAATCGTGTCAATACCAGTTGGTTGTCTTTTATGCTTAGACAAACCAAAAAAAAGGATTATAACGATTTTGTTGTGATGTTTTTTTGTCAAACTTTTATTTAACGTTCAAATAACAATTTATTTCATGTACGTAAATAAAACTATATAGTAAAAAATAGTATATTCTTTAACGAGCATCGAGTGACGCAAACCACCAGCGTGAATAATTTTTTATATATTAATTTATTTATTTTACGGGCAGAGCCCAATTCAGTTGAAATACAATGAGGGTACAATAAAATAAAATATTGTTGACATAGAAAAGTTTGTGCAACAAGTGTGGATATGATGGCCATATCGCACGCGGTCGAAGTTTGATCAATCGACCGAGTGCGATATGGACAATCCAAATGAGTTGAACAGTACATTTTTTCTACAACCCACTAACGGAAAAACTTAAAAATATTATAAAAAAATAATAAAAAAAAGGTATTAAAGTATTAAAGTATTAAAAGCATTATAGTGGTTATACGTGAAAATTTATAAAATATCTATCAAAATTTTGATGAAAAATTTCAATCAAAAATTTTTATCAAAAAATTCAAGAATTTTGAACCTAAATTTCAAAAATTTTGGTAAAATATTTCAAAAATGTCTATCAAAAATTCCTATCAAAAAATTTAATAATAAGAATTATAAAATGCTGATTTTAAAATTATAATATTTACTATAGTTTTTAATTTACAGAAAATTTCTATTTGTCAAAATTCTACAAAAAACAACATCTTAGATTATTTTTTTTTATTAGTTGATATATTTGTGTAATTTTACTGTATATTTAATAAGTAGCACAAATAAAATAGCACATGTATACGTGGGTAAACATACTTCTTTGATGAGTTGGTTAACAACGATAAAAATTCTTATACCAGCTTTACCTGGAAAAATTGAAAGCAGTCTTACTTCTTTCTTGTTTACGGCCAATAAATAATTCCATAATTATCATAATACCGTTACAGATTTTAACTATCTGATATAAATCTTTAAACTATTAGGAGCTAATTTATCTTAAGTAGTTCGAAAATATTATTATAGTAATTATGATCAGATAATTTAAACATAGAGCTATGATTTCACTTGTTTTTAACAATTTTGCTTATACTTTGACTTTATGTGATTGATATATTATTTATTACCCTCATTTAACTACGTCTCAATCAAATAATAAATACTTTTTGCTTCTATTCCATATATTTGTTTCTCCAACAGATATTTTCTTAAAGAAGTTTGTATGCTTAGTTTAAAACATCTGGTTTATTTATACATTTACTATAGTAACGGGAAAGTAAAAACTGTTATTTTTTAGTTACCATAAAAAATTAAGCCTACTTATTTTGAAAAATATAATAATAGTAATAATTGTGTATTAATTAACTGAGGAGTTAATTTTATTGATAAATAAATAACCATATCACTAGACTATTAAAATTAAAAAACAAATTTATTTTTATTTATAATCTCCACCATTTTTTTGTTTGATTGTCCATGAATTACATGTGTACTGAAGGTGTTATCAAGGATACAAATATTTAAAAATTGTCTTATCAATAGATAAAAAATTGCTATAAAACACCGCGAAGAATAGTCAGCAGGCACATTCACTAACACTGCACAAAGATGAAGGTACTAGTTCTTTTTTCTCTCGTGGCTCTTGCCTTATCCACACCTATCTCATTAGGAAAGCGTGTGACAGTTAGAGAAGATGGTGCTATTACCATCATTGGCAACCAAGGCAGAGAAATCGACATCTACAGATCCATAGTTGACCCCAGGAAAATGAACATCATTCTCAAAAGCCAATATGGACCAAACAGGAAAATCCAAGTTGATGAAACCGACGACATCAAAAACGTAGATTTCAACATTTTGGACGCCAGATTCTTCAGCAAAATCCCAAGGGATCAAATCACTCAGTCTGATATCCTCGCCAGCATCTTCCGTGAACACCAAGGCATGATTCCTGAATTCACTTACAGGACTTTGTTGGAAAAGATTCAAACTTTGGTTAACGCTGGAGTCTTGCGTATGCCTGTCTTGGAAGGTTTGAGATACTTAGACCAATTACACTTAGTTGAAGAACTTAGCCAAGTAGATCAAACCAAAACTGTTTTGGAAAATATCGCAAGACAAAACTTATTCAACTCTCTAGAAAGAGATAACGAAGTGCAACATGTTAGGTAAGAACATATTATTTTTAAATATTTAAGTATTTGGATTTTTATTTTTAATTTTCCACAAAATCATACTTTTCTTAACTGGTTAGATAATAGCTATATTTATCAACTTAAACTTTTTTCTTGTTGATTAAATTTATTTTTTAAAAATCTACTTAGCAATTCAATTTGATTTTCTTCATCAGTATTTTATGTGTCTACTAATCTATCATATTATAAATGATTTCCTATTGTATGTCTTTTTTTGTTTAATATTTTGTCTATATTTTGTTTTGTTTTCCTCTTATTGTTATGTTTTCTATACATTATAAGCTATTTCATTTTTTATTTAAAACTGTTAATTTTTTATTTTAGTGAAGTCGAAAGAGAATTATTGGAATTGAACAAATACAGAAATGTATTGCCAGTCCAAGGAATCGTTGGTATCAAAGAATTATTGTAAGTATATAAAATATAAAAAAATCACTATTTAATCAAAAATATTTGTCATAAAAGTCCTATAATGTGGTATGTGAAACATAACTAATTAATTTCCAATTTTTTTATAGAAACAACAAATACGTAAGCCCCATCCAACGTATCCAAATGCTTCTTCAACACATCAAACAACAACCCCAATACCAACAAGGTTTAGAAGAAGAAATCTTATCTACTGAACAATTGAGAGAACAAGAACTGACCCTCCAACAAATCTTACAAGAATTGTACCAACACCAACGCGAACAAGTTTACCAACAACAACGTGGACAATACCAAATGACTCCTTTGAACCGTTTTTTGTTCAACACTGGAATTTTAGGAAAGCAACAAGTATACGGCTACCCATATGTCCATCAACAAATTGTCCCATACCAATTGACTCAACAACATCAACAATTATTACAAAAAGTTCAAGAAATTCAAGAACAATATGTTAACCAAAAGTTGTCTGAGCAAGGACTTGAACAAGTATACCAACAAATTCCCCAAGAATTTGTCCACCAACAGGTTTACCCAGAACAACAGGTCTTAGAACAATTATTGAAACAAGTTCAACAAATTAAAGAACAATATGTTAACCAAAGATGGTCTCAACAAGGACTCGAACAAGTATACCAACAAACTCCCCAAGAATTTGTCCACCAACAAGTTTTGGAACAGTTATTGGAACAAGTTCAACAAATTAAAGAACAATATGTTAACCAAAGATGGTCTCAACAAGGGCTCGAACAAGTCTACCAACAAATTCCCCAAGAATTTATCCACCAACAAGAGTACCCAGAACAACGGGTTTTGGAACAATTATTGCAACAAGTTCAACAAATTAAAGACCAATATGTTAACCAAAGATGGTCTCAACAAGGACTCGAACAAGTATACCAACAAACTCCCCAAGAATTTGTCCACCAACAAGTATACCCAGAACAATTAGTTTTGGAACAATTATTGAAACAAGTTCAACAAATTAAAGAACAATACGGTAACCAAAGATGGTCTCAACAAGGACTCGAACAAGTATACCAACAAACTCCTCAAGAATTTATCCACCATCAAGTATACCCACAACAAAAGTATTGGCAACAACAAGGACAATATGTTAACCAACAAGTTCCTCAACAAGGTTTCGTACAAGTCTACCTACAAAAGTTGATCCAACGTCCTATTGTTCCACAACTCGAAAAAGTTTATTAAATTATTTAATATGTTAATGTTTATTTGCTATTTTTGTTGAATAAATTTATTGTTTTCATAAGAATCTTATGCATTTTAATTACAAACAGAAATTATGTTATAGAAAATAGAAGTTTGATTTATTTTGATGTTTTTCTAAAATTAATAAAAGTAAAATTTTTTAATTTGCCAATTTTCATATCAAATTATAATTATTTAAAACATACTATATTATAATTTTAAAAAATTAAAGCCAAATTTTTTTATAACTAATTTGATATAAAAATTATTCTAATTTTATTGGATGCGTATTATATCGAGATACCTAATTAAGTGGCACTTAAAATGTTATATGGTCACGTCTAAATATACAAAAGCCAAAAAGAACTGAATACATTGACAACCGAATTAATATATGATTTTTTTTTCATTTTTTTTGATTTTGTCTAATCGGTTTTGTTTTTAATTTAAAATAACTTTTCAATTAAATATTTTAAATTATCAAATTCTGAACATTGCAAAAAATAATTGTCTTTGATTTATTTTCTTCACCTTCAAATTTTTCAATTACTAGATTTTTTTTATAAAACTTATTAATACCTATTATTATATCTACTATAACTTATTTTATTACTTCTTTTTACTTATACATTTTCAAAATTTTCATGATTTAACTTTTTATAATGATTTTCCTCCCAATTAATTCATTTCCTCTATATCATTTTTAAATAATTTTACGATTTCCATACATCACATCAAAAAATATTGCATTCTATAAAATTTCAATACTTATGTACCAATTATTTTTAAATTATTTATTTAACCATTAACTTTATATCTGTTGTAAAAATTAATTTTATAATAGACAAGGGTGTATTAAATTTCACTACAATATGTATAATTGAAGATTAATATTTTAATATTAATAGTCAAATTTCACTTTATATCTACTATTTTATTTTTAATCACGAACCGACAACACTCAACTAATAATAATAGTAATAATTTATTCATCAACTAAAAGTATATAGTTTATAAACTGGTTATAAGCAGTCCAATTTCAGCAAACTTCAAAAAGAAAAATAAGAAAAAAACAGGAAAAATAAGACAAAATAGGAAGAAATAGGGGAAAAGATGAAATTATAAAAAAAATTGGAAAAAATGAGAAAAATAGGAGAAATAGGGGAAAATAGGGACAATTGGAAATAGTGGAGGAAAATAGAGAATACAAAAAAAATGGCAAAAAGAGGGAAGATACTGAAAATTAGAATAAGTAGGGAAAAATAGGAAAAATAAGAAATAATAGGATAAAATAGAAAGAAATAGGAAAAAATAGAAAAAAATAGAAAGAAATAGGGAAAAAGGAAATAATAGAAAATATTGGAAAGATATTGGAAAATGGCAAAAAAATTGAAAAAAATAGCTAAAAATAGGAAAAAATGAAAAAATGTGGGAAATGGGATCCCAAAATCTAATCAGTTCTTCCTTGAACTCCGATCGAGTTTCGATTTCCACTTTACTATTTAATTTCCTCCAGGGAAGAACCCTTTTAGTACCTACCATACAAACTAAAGAGTTTTGCATAGAAAAACTTTTTTTTAATTCCAATTTTTACAACTATTTCCACGTCACATTATGTATGTGAGAAATTTGGCTAGGATCGCACAAGCCATTTCGGTACCCGCTCCAAACAAAGGCTAAATGAGCGAAATTCGACACATATGAGAATTATTCAAAAATGGGAAAACAACACAAAATGGTCGTTAAATCCAGGGCCTAGCATTACTAGGAATTTTTAAGTGGTCTAGCCTAGGTAGCTTCACGGCATAAACAGTCTTCGCTCGATGGGCCGAAGTCCCGAAATGGTGCACCACCGTTTGAAAGTCCCTAGAATTTGGTAATTTGATTTCGATTGAATTATTATAATGGTTGTAACATTTTTATTCATAAATTAGTTTACGTTCAATTATGAATGTCAACGTATTTATTAGACAAGGCTTGGTATCCAGAATTTTAAAATTTTGTAATGTTTTACACTGTTCCATCACTTCTGGTTTCATCGGAAATGGCCCCCATCTTGGAAATTTCGAATAGAACACCCTGTATATTTTTACTTTTTTGAATTTTAGGGACGATTCTAAGTACGATCATATAGTTTTGAGACAAAAAGTTGGTACATTTGATTTTTCAGAAGAAATTTTATTTTTGCACCTATAGTGAACTTCAACCAATTTTACGGGCATGAATGATGAGTAAAAAGTAGGTATTATAAACAGTTTTTTCTCTAAGCTGACTACCCATGGCTGTTTGATATTTTGAAAATCACTAATTGCTGAAAAAGTTAATTTTTCCAATCTTTTAGATATGTATTTCTTAGATTCCAATTTTCACAACGAATCCATTGATCAAAAATCGGATGGATAACACTAATTATATATCGAAAAATTATGAGGAAATTGCGGTATATCCCTCATCAAGAAACCAGATTAATAACAATTTTACTAGATCGTAATTTGTTATCTCAAAATTAAAAAGCAGTACATTTTTATAAATATTGAGTTTATTCAGAAAAAAATAGCAAAAAACATATCATCTTAAACTTTTCAGTAGACCAATTCTTGTTGGCGAGCCCATTGTTGTGGGTACACTTGTTGGTGAGAATATTGTTGGGGGTAGACTTGTTTGTGAGCCCATTGTTGGGGGTACACTTCTTGGTGAGAATATTGTTGGGGGTATACTTGTTGGTGAGCCCATTGTTTTGGGTATTCTTGTTGGTTAACCCATTGTTGTGGGTATACTTGTTGGTGAGCGTATTTTTGGGGGTATACTTGTTGGTTAACCCATTGTTGTGGGTAAGCTTGTTGGTGGACCCATTGTTGTTTGCCTTGGTTTAAAACTTGTTCAAGTTCTTGAGCCATTTGGTATGGGACAATTTGTTGACGGGTGTATGGGTAGCCATATACCTGTTGTTTACCTAAAACTCCGGTATTGTACAAGAAACGGTTCAATGGAGTCATTTGGTATTGTTCAAGTTGTTGTTTGTAGAGTTGTTCGTGTTGCATAATTTGTTGTTGGGTTAATCCTTGTTCTCCCAAAAGTTCATTAGATAAGATTTCTTCTTCTAAACCTTGTTGGTATTGGGGTTGTTGTTTGATGGTTTGAAGGAGCATTTGCAGGCGTTGTTTCGAGATCAAGTTCTTGTTGTTCCTATGAAAAAATTAAACATTATTTCTGTTTTCACAGCACAAAAAAATATAAATATGAGGTATATGTTTAAATTTAGTTTAAGAACATATTGCATTTGGTCAAGTACTTACAATAATTCTTCAGTACGGACAAGTTCTTGGACTGGCAATAGATTTCTGTATCTGTTGAATCCTACTAGTCCTTCGACTGGTACGACGTCACTAAAAAAAAAGAATGGCATTAAAAACAAAAAACATTACTAACAAAATATTTTTTAAATAATAAGGACTTACTCCTCTTTAAATGAGACACTTATGGTAATATAAATTATGTTCTTACCTAATATGTTGCACTTGGCTGATTCTTTCTTCAGGGTAAAGGACATCTTTCCTCATTAAGTTTTCTCTTACGATGTTATCCATAACATTTTTGGTTTCTTCTACTTTGTTGAGTTCTTCAACCATATATAAATGGTCTAAGGTTTTCAAAGCTTCCAAAATAGGTGTACGCAAGACTCCGGCGTTAACCAAAGTTTGGATTTTTTCCAACAAATTCCTGTAAGTTTGTTCAGGTACAACGCCTTCGTACTTACGGAAGATGCTGGTGAGGATATCAGCTTGGGTGATTTGAGTCTTTGGGATGTTCTTGAAAAATCTGGCATCTAAGATGTCGAAATCTACATTTTCGATGTTATCGGTTTCGTCAACTTCGATTTTCCTGTCTGGTCCATATTGGCTCTTGAGGATAATGTTGATTTTCCTTGGGTCGATTATGGAACTGTAGATGTCGATTTCTCTACCTTGGGTGCCAATGATGGTAATAGTACCATCTTCTCTAACTGTCACACGCTTGTCTACTGAGATTGGAGTAGATAAGGCAAGAGCCACGAGAGAAAGAAGAACTAATACCTTCATCTTTGTGCAGTGTTAGTGAATGTGCCTATTGAATTTTCTTCACGAGATTTTATACAAAATTTTTGGTATATTGTTTACTTTTTTTTTAATTATCAACCTTTACAAACATGCTGGAATAGTGTGGAAATTCTTGGGTTATCGAACTAAAAGATACAGATTAAATGTAATAAATATATAATTATTTGTTTATTACTGATATTTCTTTTAATTTATAGATAAACAGCTATAGCTTCTAATATAAGTATTTTTAATATCTTATTATAATTTTGAATAAATGTTTTTAGAGGTCATTTTTAACAACTATTAATTAATAAATATGATTAAATAAAAAGAAAAAAGTTATAATGCATCTATTTTGAAAAAAATATGGATTGTGGCCATCATAACACTTTCCAGCTAATTATGTTTAGTATTTTATTTTCTTTGCTATATGCAAAATTATTTTTATAAAATATAAGAAAAATTTATTGTTTGTAACTTTAAAATTGAATAGAAACAAATCATTTTAATAATTATACAGGGTGGGCCACGGGTAACGCCTCGGTCTATAGAGCCCAAAACTAAATATATTTTTTAAATTCGTTTTCACCCCGTGGTGAATATCAGAAAAGCAACAATTTAAAAATAATTTCAATTAAACACGGTGTACCGTGTAAAGCGAAACATATCAAAGTTATGTTTTTTTAAATGCAAGGCCCTGATTTTTTTTTATATTTTTAGATTCGTTCTATTATCTATTTGAAAATGAACGATAGCACAATTGTTATGACCCAGTAGGTAAACAACAATATAACAACATAAATCACTGATGGAGAATTTCTAAAATAAAATGTTTAGCAATATTTGTTCCAAAATAAAATCTTTGGTTTTCTTCCTAAAATTTTTAAAAATACAAATTTATTTCAATTCTTGTCTTAAATTTTCTGTTTGTATAGTCCTGTGATTGTAACACGCAGAATTGTTAGTTCATCTGTAATAAAAGCGATATTGATCAAGTGAATTTGTGCAATAAAAATAGCACAAACGTCTGGGTGTTGTTGACTTGGTCCCAGCGGTCAATTTTGCCAATGGGGTTCCGTAATCCTATCGATCCGTTGGTCTCAAGTTTTAAAATTAGTTGGGCCTCTTGGGCACAGTGGTTATTAACCATAAGTAACTAATCCGATTGATTCTAAGTAAAATTTTTAAGAAAAAATAATAGGAATAAGTGATTTTTTTAATTTTTTTTCTAAAAATAAATATCCTCGGTTTCATTTGTTTGTACAGTAAATATTCTTTTCCCAAATAAAAGCAATGATTTGACATTAATTTGATTTAAACTATATCTAAAACAAATTAAAAAACTCATAATTAATAGAAAATAATATGAAAAATCACAAGAAATATACTATTACAAAAATGCAACACTATTAAGAAAAATACATTAATAAATAGAATGTTTTCAGCTAGAGTGCAAAAAAATCTAATTAAAATTATTTAACTCTGTCTGCTTTTACTTGATGAAAATCCATTATAATATTTAGATAAATAAAATTAGTTCCATTTTTATTATGGTTTACCTTATTGCTTCAGAAATATAATTTCTGGTCCTACTCACATCATTAAGAGTTTTAGAATATTAAAATAAGACAAGCCCCTTCATAAAACCAATCATTTCATAATAATGTTATTTAAACTGTATCTAGGAATAACTCAAATGATTAAATTCGGGTATATCTGGTCGCTGTGCTGAAATGGGCTCCACCCTAAAAACTGAACAATTCTGAAAACATTTTTGTCTTTAAAAATTGTTTTAGTAAACAAAATACTTTCCCATCCCGAGTCGGTAAGATCAAAGAAAATAATTGTTTACGTTACAAGACCGGAAAATAGTGTTTTACAGGTCGAGCCAAGCAGAAGTTTGGAGAAACCTGCAAAATACTAATTTTCGGTTGCGAGACGTACAATTTTTTTTTTACAACCGACGCTTTGATGTAAATTTAATTATTTATTTTATTTTCTATCGTAAGTCGCTTTCTTTGCTACTTCCAAATTTTCTTCTGGAATATCATTTTCTATGTCGGACATTTCAAAATCTGAATCCATATTTTCAAATTCGCGAACTCACGAAACAAGTTCGATATAAACAATAAATACAAAATCAACGAACTGTCACTTGACAATTAATCAATAATACCGAAATCAAGGTTCACTGTATTATCAAAGAGCGATTGGAAAAATGAAAAAACTGGAACCTAAAATAGTACATTGTGTATCTAGTTGTGAAAGCAATACATTTCTGGTCCATAATGTAAATTGTTGGCCGAGGCGTTAAGCCGAGGCCAACAAGCATTAGAGTCTGGGAATGTGCTTTTACTACGAGGTACACATACTATTTTTTCTGAAATCATAATGAAGATCAGTATAATATATATAAAGTCAAAACCTTTAAACAGAAAACTGTTATCAAATGACACATAAAAAAAAAATGGTGTCAAACTTGACACCGCAAAATTTGAAAATTAAATTGCTTCCGCAAAAACACTTTGTGGTTATGACTCAAATCAGATCACCACATCAATAAATGTTCTTAATGAGAATTGGCTGTTTGCGTGTATTAATTTACTGTTTAAAATCTGATTTGGCCAGCACATTTTTTAATCAAAAATTTACAGGTTAACACAAATAGTATGAAAAAAATTGACTTTTTTGTAAATCTGGCAACAATGGCAAAAATTTTGAAAATTTTAATGATACAAAAATAAACTATATTGTATACAAAATATATGTGTAAAACTTTATTGCCATTTTGTTTAGTAATGACGTCATCAGTCATAGCAACTGCCACTTCCGGTTGTCCGATGGACACCAAAATCTAATCAGATCTAATCTAGGGTAGCAGAATCCTGTATGCAATATTTCAAGATTTTTTATTCAGCAGTTTTTGAGTTATCGTTACTACAACATCCATCCTATCATACTAACACACACACTAACACACACACACACACATCATCGTGAAAATATCAAAATCGTATTCTATGGACCTTAAAACGTGCTTATCCATTGAAAACTCACTACCCAATTTTTAGCATGATTACTATACCTCTCTTATCTGAAGGGCGAGAGGTAAAAAACAGTATGGACCGATTTTAATGGTCTAGGCCGGCAAAAATTTTCCCGGACCCTTGTCGGTCCGGAAAAGTTCATTGCTTGGCAACGGGCTAAAATACTAGAGAAGCGTATTTTGGGGTCTGAATTTGCTCCGAGAAAGTAGGCATTCTAGAGTGATTTCAGAAAATAGTACATTGTTTATCTAGTAGTAAAAGCGATACATTCCCGGACGACAATGTAAATTGTAGGCCGAGGCGTTAAGCCGAGGCCAACAAGCATTGTAGTCTGGGAATGTGCTTTTACTACGAGGTAAACATACTATTTTTTCTGAAATCGCAATTATCATTATCATAAATTAAGGATTTTTTATAAATGCATAATAATTTTTGATTACCATCTTACTGTCTATGAAATCATTTCCTTGACAACCACTGTTCGATTATTGTTATGACAAAAGTCAGTGATTCACTGCTTATATGCCGGCAAAAACTTTTCCGGACTCTTGTTGGTCCGGGAAAGTTCATTGCTTAGCAACGGGCTAAAATACTAGAATAGCCTATTTTGGGGTCTGAATTTGCTCCGAGAAAGTAGGTATTCTTGAGTGATTTCAGAAAAAATAAATAATTAAGTTTACATCAAAGAGTCGGTCTTAAAAAAAATATTGTACGTCTCGTGACCGAAAATTAGTGTTTTCCAGGACTCGCATACGGCTCGTCCTTGTCCTGAAAAACACTATTTTCCGGTCTTGTAACGTAAATTACTATTGCCGGTCCTTGACGTTCATGTTTCGGTCTTGATTGGCAAAACGTTATTTTCTGGAGGAAAAATTGTCCAGAAAGTGTATATTTTCTGGTCGGTCTTAAATGTCTGGATATTGGGGTTTTCGGGTTTAGGATGATATAATCAGTCGGTTTTATACGCCTTTGACCGTATTGCTAAGAAGCAAAAATGTTGATCGTGTGCTCTCGTACTATTACTCAGTGACAAATTGTTAGTTGACGAAATGTCGTGGTGACCAAGAGCGGGATAACAAAATTAATTGTTGTCATATAAATTTGTCAGACAGTTATTTATATTATTTTTAAGAGGACTATTTCAAAATCGATCTATTTATATATATTTTATATCTGCTTAATTGGTTGGAAATATTATTGAATTTAAACATTTTATTCAAGATATTTTATTGCTAAACCAATTTGTGTGGGATTGTTTTGGTAATTTTATTTTGTCAACTGGCTATTCTATCGGATTCATTATTCGAATTTATTTATATGATTAGTCGATTATTGTACCGTTGAAGTTTATTTAGTACAAAATCCTAGACTAGCTTAGAATGTCAGCGTTTGTCGTCTGAGAAAGCAGGAATTGGACAGTCAATTCTTGACTGCCTACTTATTTCCATAACTGAGTAACATGCTGCATGGAATACTTGGAATACTTTAGAGTCTTTTTTAGGAATCATAATTTTAGTAGCTGTAAATAAGTTTAATTGAAGGAAGATTACTTTGAAAATTTCACTCCTAACATTTTCGACCAAATAAAAGCCTGTATTTAGTATCGTTACCATAGCAACTAAAAAAATTTCCAGAAATTTTTCTCCTCAGAGTAAAGGAGCATGAAATTACACTGGAAATTTTTTGACGTTTATAGCAAAATGACATTTACATTTACCATCCAAAACCGTCATTTTCCTAGTATTTTTTTAATATTTCGGTGTGAAATTTTCTTACCGAATCCCCCACGTGTTTGAATTAATTGCGGGAAATTTGTCTGGTACATGAATTTTAAAAGAAAATTCAATTACTCAAAAAATTTCCGGCAATAATTCATGCCCTAGGAAGATTATAAGTGAAAATTAATTAATTAAAAATTTATTGAAAACATATGTTAGTGTTCATATTTGTACAATTTTCGGCATTAATGTGGGTATAATGAAATCCAGATTCTTTAAAATTTGGGTTTTTAAATATAAATTACACTCTCTTCACTTTAAATTTAAAAAAAATATTAATCCATAGTAATATAAATATTTCATTCAAAAATATTTAATTGTTTATGCAAAATTTGCGTAAAAATTATTTTCATTTATTTTCATTTAAGAAGTTAACTATTAGTTTTGATTTTTTTTAAGAAACTAGATGGTAATTCGTAATCTCAAAATAAAAAGCAATGCATTTTTATAAATATTGTGTTTATTCAGCGAAAAATAGCAAAAAACGTCATCTTAAACTTTTCAGTAGACCAATTCTTGTTGGTGAGCCCATTGTTGTGGGTACACTTGTTGGTGAGAATATTGTTGGGGGTATACTTGTTGGTGAGCCCATTGTTTTGGGTATTCTTGTTGGTTAACCCATTGTTGTGGGTATACTTGTTGGTGAGCGTATTTTTGGGGGTATACTTGTTGGTTAACCCATTGTTGTGGGTAAGCTTGTTGGTGGACCCATTGTTGTTTGCCTTGGTTTAAAACTTGTTCAAGTTCTTGAGCCATTTGGTATGGGACAATTTGTTGACGGGTGTATGGGTAGCCATATACTTGTTGTTTGCCTAAAACTCCGGTATTGTACAAGAAACGGTTCAATGGAGTCATTTGGTATTGTTCAAGTTGTTGTTTGTAAAGTTGTTTGTGTTGGTGTTGGTACAATTGTTGCATAATTTGTTGCTGAGTCAATTCTTGTTCTCCCAAAAGTTCTTTAGATAAGATTTCTTCTTCTAAACCTTGTTGGTATTTTGGTTGTTGTTTGATGGTTTGAAGGAGCATTTGGAGGCGTTGTTTCGAGATCAAGTTCTTGTTGTTCCTAAGAAAAAAATAAACATTATTTTTGTTTTCATGTCACAAAAAAATTATAAATATAAGGTATATGTTTAAATTTAATTTAAGAAAATATTGCATTTGGTCAAGTACTTACAATAATTCTTCAGTAAGGACAAGTTCTTGGACTGGCAATACATTTCTGTATCTGTTGAATCCTATTAGTCCTTCGACTGGTACGACGTCACTAAAAATAAAAGAATGGCATCAAAAACAAAAAACATTACTAACAAAATATTTTTTAAATAATAAAGACTTAATCATCTTTAAATGAGATAGTTATGGTAATATAAATTATGTTCTTACCTAATATGTTGCACTTGGCTGATTCTTTCTTCAGGGTAAAGGACATCTTTCCTCATTAAGTTTTCTCTTACGATGTTATCCATAATATTTCTGGTTTCTTCTACTTTGTTGAGTTCTTCAACCATATATAAATGGTCTAAGGTTTTCAAAGCTTCCAAAATAGGTGTACGCAAGACTCCGGCGTTAACCAAAGTTTGGATTTTTTCCAACAAAGTCCTGTAAGTTTGTTCAGGTACAATGCCTTCGTACTTACGGAAGATGCTGGTGAGGATATCAGCTTGGGTGATTTGAGTCCTTGGGATGTTCTTGAAAAATCTGGCATCTAAGATGTCGAAATCTACATTTTCGATGTTATCGGTCTCGTCAACTTCGATTTTCCTGTCTGGTCCATATTGGCTCTTGAGGATAATGTTGATTTTCCTTGGGTCGATTATGGATCTGTAGATGTCGATTTCTCTACCTTGGGTGACAATGATGGTAATAGTACCATCTTCTCTAACTGTCACACGCTTCTCTACTGAGATTGGTGTAGATAAGGCAAGAGCCACGAGAGAAAGAAGAACTAATACCTTCATCTTTGTGCAGTGTTAGTGAATGTGCTTATTGAATATTCTTCACGAGATTTTATACAAAATTTTTGGTATATTATTTACTTTTATTGTAAATTATCAACCTTTACAAACATGCCGGATTAGTGTGGAACTTCTTGGGTTATCAAAATAAAAGACACAGATTATATTTAATTAATATAAAATTATTTATTTTTTTATTGATATTGTTTTTAATGTATAGATAAAAAACTATATTTTAATAACTTATTACAATTTTAAATAAAAGTTTTTAGAGGTCAATTAACCATTGACAACCATTTATTAATAAATATGATTAACTAAAAATAAAAAAGTTTTTATGAATCTTTTTTATAAAAAATATGGGTTGTTGCAAACATAACACTTTCCTGCTAAGTATGATTAATATTTTAATTTATTTTAATTCATTTTTTTTATCGCTGTGTTATATGCAAAATTATTTTTATAAAATATAAAAAAATTTTCATTATTTGTGACTTTCATATTGAATGAGCAACAAATCATTTCAAAAATATTTATAACATCTCATTTTTAATACTTCAATAATATAATAACCGGAATTTTACAGAAAAATTAATTATTAAAAAAATGGCCATTCTACGTCTCCGTAAGATATAGTTCCAGCACTCAAAACTTTTTTATTGTAAATTTCTTCCCCTTTCATAATCTCAAAAAACGGGACCCCTCTTTTTTAAATCTTTTTTTGCAATTGTTTATGTGCTGGTTTAATTTTTTCGAATAATTTTCTAGAGGCCATCATGAACCGAATAAATCTCGCTCATATTTTATTTCGCAGAATCACTATTAAACATGTTTTTTAAGTTGTGAACTGGTCTATATTGTCTCACTTGTTATTTTTAGAATATTAGTGATGCCCAAAATATTCAGCATTAATTTCGTGACTGCGAAAAAAAAGTCTTACCCCCACTTATTATTCCTTTTATCGACGTTTACGAGCTCCCTATGTCAAAAAATACCGTGACCCTGGATGACTGTTTGGATGGATGTAAATACTATAATTCTCGAACGAAAGCTCCAATCAAGTTCCATTTGACTACTTATTTTTCTCCAGCGAAGAAGCCGATTGAATTTAAGTAGTATCAAACTCCGGTACCCTTCAAAGTGTTTTGTATAGGAAAACTTTTTTCTAGTTCAAATTACTAAAACTTTTCTACGTAACATTATGTATAATATTAACCTACACCTATGTGATAAATTCGTACAGGATCCGAACATAAAAAGTGTTCAATCGGCTGAAGTTCCGAAACGGTGTACCACCTTTTGAGCATCGCTAGATTTTGGTATTTTGAATTCAGTTCAATAGTATAATGGTTCTAAGAATTTTAATAATAGGTTAATTTAAGTTTGACTCTTTTTCCTATTGAATTATAAAATATTAAAGCTGCCTCTAGTGATAAAATGGTATTGCTTTGACTTTTAAATGCATACTTATTTGATTCTAAGGAAATGAAAATAAAATAAAAAAAAACAAATTTGACTTCTCAATGCAAACAGACATACTTAACTGATTCTATGAGTAGCAAAATAAAAAACACACCTTTTTCTTCTTAATTCCACAGAACCAACATTATAATTAAGTGATTATATTAGTAGCAAAATAAAATTAAAAAAGAACATGAAAAAGTCTAGTCAGCAAGTGCTTTTTAGGTCAAAGTTTTTCTCCGCCTCCGAAAAATATGAACGAGGTGTCATTCGATTCGGACTGGAGTGTAGATGTTTTTTGAAAAAATTCAAGAGCCGCTTGCAAAAATTGCAAAAGTTATAAACAATTAACTGAAAAATAAAAATGCGGTTTGGTTTTTCCAAATATTACTCAAAAACTATTTGACATTTTTCAAATTTGAAAATAGATTCAAAAAGAGGAGGAAAATTTCCCAAAAAAAATTGTAACTCCCGGAACTGTAGGACCAATATTTATAATTTTCCCAGAGGGTTGAAAAATACAGCAGAAAACGGGGACTCTGGCTTGAGTAAGCGCCGCCCACTTTGGACCTTTAATGAATAAATATTATTAAATATGAAAATTAAGAATTGAAAAAATTCAGGCATCTACTGGATAGATTTATGAACAATAATCCGCAGTCAAAAAAATTTTTATCGCGATGTTTCTATTAATTATGCATTAGTTAATTAACAATTTTTTCCTACTTGAACATATGAACGTTGTAAGTGCGATAATTGTTAAATAACAAATTTGATTTTTTTTCCTTTTTTAGACCTATTTTTGAGAGATCTCAGAAGAGATTCCCGATGGAAAAATTAAAAAATTGTTATTTTTCACTTTGTTATTAACAATTTACTTAGGTTAAAAATTAAAAAGCTTGATTAATCATTGAAAAAACATTTTTTTTTTTCATATTACTATTGTTCCGGTTTTTTATGATCAGAAGTCACATGAAAATGATTTTTCCTATTGTTTACAAAATTGCTATAAACAAATGCTTTGTTTATAAGATAATTTAAAAATTGTTTTGGAAACATAATCTTTGATGCAAATTATGATTTGAAAAAAAATTGTTCCTTAAAAAATTTGTTTTATTGATTAAAACCGTATTTGTTAATTAACAATTTTTTCTACCATCTCAATAAATTATTTTTCTCAAAAAATAATACATGGTTGTTTTTGTTTCATAATGAAAAAAAAATATATAGAAAAAATTTAATTGTTTATAACAAATTGTTTATTAAATAAACAATGAAAATTAAAAAAAACTAATTTTTTGTTAGTTATTGATGAGCAAGATGAATTATGATTTAAAAAAATGGTTTCTTAATAATAATTACAAGTGATAGAAAAAACTGTTAATTAACACATACGTTTTTAAGCAATAACAAAAAATTTAAGCAACGATTTAAAAAAAAAATCATAATTAGCAACAAAGATTATGTTTCCAAAAAAGAATATTTAAATTATCTTATAAACAATGCATTTGTTTATAACAATTTTTGTAAACAAGAAATAAAAAAAATTAAAAATCGTTTTCATGTGACTTCTGATCATAACTAAACGGATCAATAGTAATGTGAAAAAAATTTCTTATCAATGATTAATCAAGTTTTTTAATTTTTAACCTAAGTAAATTGTTAATAACAAAGTGAAAAATAACAATTTTTTAATTTTTCCAACGGGAATCTCTTCTGAGAGCTTTCAAAAATAGGTCTAAAAAAGGAAAAAAAATGCCTGAATTTTTTCAATTCTTAATTTTCATATTTAATAATATATTCTTAATTTTCATATTTAATAATATTTATTCATTAAAGGTCCAAAGTGGGCTTACGCAAGCCAGAGTCCCCGTTTTCGGCCGGATTTTCAACCCTCTGGGAAAATTATAAATATTGGTAATACAGTTCCGGGAGGTATAATTTTTTTTTTGGGAAATTTCCTCCTCTTTTTGAATCTTTTTTCAAATTTAAAAAATGTTAAACATTTTTTGAGATATTTGCAAAAAACCAAACTCCATTTTTATTTTTCAGTTAATTGTTTGTTTATAACTGATTCTATGAATAAAGACAAAATACAAAAAAGAACAAAGTAGACATAAATAACTATGTAATAAAATAAAAAAAAATTATTAAAAAAAGTAATTTTAAGTGACTAAAGTTTCGTCACATAATAATTACCATAATATTATTATTATATAAGTGACAAATTATTGAATTACGAGATGTCGAGGTGACCAAGAGCGGTATAATCAAATTTTGTTGTTGTCATCGGAGTTTATCAGAGTTATTTTCCAGAGGGCTATTTCAAAATCGAACTATTCTCGAATATTTTATTATCAATTTAATTGGTCAAAAATATTTTTGATTGGAAACATTTTATGCGATATATTTTGTTGCTAAGCCAACTTGTGCCGGGAATATTTTAGTAACTTTATTGTGTCAACGGTTTATTTTATCAGATTCATTTTATTTGAATTTATTTATTTGAGGCCGCTCAGTCGGTGTATACAGGTTAGATTTTTTATGGTACCGTTCAAGTTCGTTTACTACAAAGTCTCTAAATAGCTTAAAATAACACACGGAGAGCATTTCTGTCAGTAGATAGAACATTTATTAACTTTAAAGTTTAAGTAATTTGTATAAGAAATGAACTTATAAAGTTTTATTTTAAACGTTCATGATTTTAGATACTGAATCTTTAAGTTAATGAATGTTCTATCTACTGACAGTTTGTCATTTAAGTAGACAGTCAATTTTTAATTGCCAGCGTATTTCCACAACACAGTGACACACTACTTGAATCGTAATTTTTGTGGCTGAAAAAATAAGTTGCTTTAAAGAATAAAATCTTTAAAAATCAATTAATTGAAAATTTATTGAGAATCTATTTTTATTTGTAGAATTCTTATGGGTATAAAGTAGGATGTTTACGACGAACTGCATATTCTTTAAAATTTCATTATTTTAAACATAAATTATACTCTCATGACTTAAAAAAAAACTTTTCCACTGTAATTTAAATATATCATGCAAAGATATTTTACTAAATTTAGTTGTTGATGTAAAAGTTACAATACAAACTATTTTCATTTATTTTAATTTAGGAGTTTAGTAATAGCTTTTAAGAAACTAGATGGTAATTTGTAATTTCAAAATAAAAAGGCAAAACATTTTTTATAAATATTGAGTTTATTCAGCGAAAAATAGCAAAAAACATATCATCTTAAAATTTTCAGTAGACCAATTCTTGTTGGTGAGCCCATTGTTGTGGGTACACTTGTTGGTGAGAATATTGTTGGTTGTATACTTGTTGGTGAGAATATTGTTGGGGGTATACTTGTTGGTGAGAATATTGTTGTGGGTATACTTGTTGGTGAGAATATTCTTGGGGGTATACTTGTTGGTTAAGCCATTGTTGTGGGTATACTTGTTGGTTAAGCCATTGTTGTGGGTATACTTGTTGGTGGACCCATTGTTGTTTGCCTTGGTTTAAAACTTGTTCAAGTTCTTGAGCCATTTGGTATGGGACAATTTGTTGACGGGTGTATGGGTAGCCATATACCTGTTGTTTACCTAAAACTCCGGTATTATACAAGAAACGGTTCAATGGAGTCATTTGGTATTGTTCAAGTTGTTGTTTGTAGAGTTGTTCGTGTTGGTGTTGGTACAATTGTTGCATAATTTGTTGCTGGGTCAATTCTTGTTCTCCCAAAAGTTGTTTAGATAATATTTCTTCTTCTAAACCTTGTTGGTATTGGGGTTGTTGTTTGATGGTTTGAAGGAGCATTTGGAGGTGTTGTTTGGAGATCAAGTTCTTGTTGTTCCTAAAAAAAATTGAATTTTATTTCTGTTTTAAGGTAGATATTTAAATTTAATATAAGAAAATATTGCATTTGGTTAAATACTTACAATAATTCTTCAGTACGGGCAAGTTCTTGGACTGGTAATACATTTCTGTATTTGTTGAGTCCTAGTAATCCTTCGACTGGTACGACTTCACTAAAAATAAAAGAATGGCGTTAAAAACAAAAACATTACTAATAAAATATTTTTTAAATAATCAAGACTTAATCCTCTTTAAATTAGTTAGTTGTGGTAATATAAATTATAGTCTTACCTAATACGTTGCAATTGGCTGATTTTTTCTTCAGGGTAAAGGACATCTTTCCTCATTAAGTTTTCTCTTACGATGTTATCCATAACATTTTTGGTTTCTTCTACTTTGTTGAGTTCTTCAACCATATATAAATGGTCCAAGGTTTTCAAAGCTTCCAAAATAGGTGTACGCAAGACTCCGGCGTTAACCAAAGTTTGGATTTTTTCCAACAAAGTCCTGTAAGTTTGTTCAGGTACAATGCCTTCGTATTTACGGAAGATGCTGGTGAGGATATCAGCTTGGGTGATTTGAGTCCTTGGGATGGTCTTGAAAAATCTAGCATCTAAGATGTCGAAATCAACATTTTTGATGTTGTCGGTTTCGTCAACTTCGATTTTCCTGTTTGGTCCATATTGGCTCTTGAGGATGATGTTAATTTTCCTTGGGTCAATTAAGGACCTGTAGATGTCAATTTCCCTGCCTTCGGTGCCAATGACGGTAATAGTACCATCTTCTCTAACTGCCACATGCTTGTCAACTGAGATTGGAGTAGATAAGGCAAGAGCCACAAGAGAAAGAAGAACTAATACCTTCATGTTTGTGCAGTATTAGTGAATGTACTTGCTGAATATGCGACAAACGATTTTATACTAATTTTTTTGATATTGATTATTTATTTTTAAAAATATCACCCTTCAAACATGTTAGAATAGTATGTAACTTCTTAGGTAATCATCCACTCAAGGTTGCAGATTATATTAATTAAAAACATATTTATTTGTTTTGCGAATTTCAATTTTAGCAACTATGTAATATTGGCATTAATTTACTGATAAACTGGTAATTAGTCCTAATAAGTATTCTTGATAACTGTATCTTATTTAAACAAATTAATTTTAAATGTTATATAACCATATTTTTTTGAAAATAAGATTAAAATATTCTATTTTAAGTTAAAGTTAAATTGTACATTGTATCAAGTTAAGTCGGAATCATCCGGGGAACTTTTTTATTCTTAGTTTTATGAAAAAAAGTTATTCTTTATAAAAAGTTGTGCATGGTCTACAACTTAAAATACAATCATCAGGTAATACATTTTTTACCTCTATACGAGGGGCATCAAAAAATATGAATTTTGCTCAAGAGTAAAGTGCCCTTATTTTAAAAAAAATATAGAAAAATATTATTTGGAAAACTTGTTTAGAAATAATATGTACGAAAAAAGATGAAATCATAGCCTCAAAAAAAATATTACTCCATTTTTTTCTGGAAGCAAAGTTCGAAGTGAACTGTTACGTATAAAATTAGTTTCAACACATTATTTTAAGGCAAAACCGTTAACTGGGCTTAAAAAAATTGTGGAAAATAATTGTTTATCTAACAGTTCACTTTGAACATTTTATTTCAAGAAACAAATTAGAAAAAATATTGTTTTGAGAGGCTTTAAGCTAATATTTCGACGTTTCTAAACAAGTTTTCCAAATATCATTTTTCTATATTTTTTAAAATAAGGGTACTTTTCTGTTAAGCAAAATTTATATTTTTTGACGCCACTCGTATACGGCTAAAAAAATGTATTATCTAATGGTTGAAATTTAGGTTGTACACCATGCACAACTTTTCAAAAAAATATTTTTTTTTTTCATAAAACTAAAAATAAAAAAGTTTCCCATATGATTACGACTTAATTGGACACACTGTATACTAAAAAATATATTTTTTGCTAGGAATTTATGTTGAATAGAAAATATAATGAAGCCGCCCTAAATAGGAGCGAATTCTAACAGAACACCAGGTCATGGTAAACCGATGCTGAAGGAAAATTTTAACCGAAAGTATTATCATGGAAGGCAAACAAGTTAACAAGTAATTAAAAACAAAAAACCCCTGGAAAAAACATTGTGTTTAACAGAAATAAGTTATAAATAAAAAAAACTTTTGAAAGAAAATTTTGCTTAAAAATAAAAAAAAATAGTAAAAAAAGCACTGAAAAACATTTTGTTTAAAAAAATTTGAGATTTTATAATCCATTAAAAAAAGTTTAAAAAAATAGTTAAACATAGTTTTGGTAAAAAAAATGGAGAAAAATGTTGTGCCTTAAAGCAATTAAATATAAAAATTAAAAAAAAAACCCATTTAAAAAAGTGTCTTATTTTTTTTTATTTTCTCTAGGAAATAAAATTGTTTTAATACAAAAAGTTTCTGGTTTTAAAAAATTAAAAACAAAAACTTGGAAAAAAGTGTTATTTAAAAAAATTAATTATAGTAGGAATGTCACCATATGGATAAGTTTTTTTTTTTTATTAATTAATTAAATATTAACTTTTTCCAGTCGTAATGAGGTTCGTCAAAAAAAAATATATAAACTAATTTTATATGTAACAGTTTACTTTGCTACAAGAGACAAATTAGAAAAAATATTGTTTTGAGATAGGAGACTTTGAACTAATATTTCGACGTCAAAATTGTTTCTAAACAAGTTATCTGGTTATTTTAGGCCATGCAGAAGTTTTTATGAAGAATAACTTTTTCCCTAAAATTAATAATAAAAAAGTTTTCCATATGGGAGACATACTATATAGGGTGTTTCATTACTAATTGGAAAAATTTCAACTAGAGAATCCTGAGCTCAAAATATGAAGATTCAACCCAAGTCTGAGTTACAGGGTGTTTTATTTAAAAAATTAAAAAGTATTTGTGCCCGGCACTTTCAAAGTATTCGACGTATAATTGTCATATTTGGTGGTTGTGTCAAATAAAATTTCTGGTTACTATCAGAGGCGTACGACAGGGGCAAGTGACTAGTATACTAGTGATTTCATATGCCCCCAAAAATAGAACTCTGTCCGGAGACTCTTTTTATCTAGATGATTTGGGCTGAATCTTTTGAGTTCAGGATTCTCAGTTCAAATTTTTCCAATTAGTAATAAAACACCCTGTATATAAAAAATATTCGTTAAAAAATTAAACAAAAAAAATAGTTAAAAACAAATGTTTGTCTTAAAGATACACCCCCTTAAAATAATTGAGTTAAAAAAAAATAAATGCTCATGAAAAAAATCCATCAAAACGAAAATTGTATCTATTTTTTTTAATCTCCTTTGAAAGAAAATTGTATCTACCTTAAAATAAAATAAACCTCTGAACAATTTTTTTTTGCTTAAAAAAAATAAAACACTTTGAAAAGAATGTCTAAAAAAAATTAAAAAAACTGTGCTTTCAAAAAACAAAAAAAAGTGTGCGTAAAAAAATATTTTACTCCTTACAAAAATTGTAAAATTAAAAACCAATATAAAGAAAATTCAAATTCTTCTTTATCCTTTCCTTTAAAAAAAATTAAAAAATACACATCAGTTTTACAAAATAAAAAATAGTTCCTAATAAAACTTTTCGCATAGTACAAAACCAAAAAAGGCTACTATCAGATTTTTTTGAGTCATATAAGGGACTCGTCACAAAATATGAATTTTGCTCAAGAGTAAAATACTTTTAATATTAATGTTTGGGAAGAAAATATTGAGAAACAAACCAATTTAACGTACCATGTGCAATAAACAAAAATAAAATACAATTAAATACATTTATTTACCAAATACAGCTATGCAAAAATTTTGTTACATTAAAACAATTTAGATACTTAGACAATAATTTGCTGATCAATCTGTAGATTATTGGAGTTAATAACAAAATTTGTTAAAAGTACCTACTTATATTCTTATATTTAAAGTAAAAAAAGTTTTATGAAAAACGAAGGCATTTAATTTTATTATTTTTTAACTTTTCTTGGTTTGTTGATGTTGCCATGGTAACTTTAAAACCCCTTGTTTAAAAGTCGGATTTAAATACGCTGGAACTTACTTTAAAGAAGTAAAATAGGGTACCAATAAAAAAACTATTTTATACACGATCACCTTATAATGGAAGTTTTATCCACACTTGTGAACGTATAAAATACCTCTTTTTCCACTAGTGGTATAATGAAATTACTTTTTTTCACTAGTGGAGTAATAAAAAAATAAATAGCAACCATTCGACACATCCCGATATTTTTATAAGTAATTTCAATGATTTTTGAGGAGGTAACAGCCCCTGTCAGAACAAAAAGTCAAATCATACACTTATACAATAAATAACTATTAATAACCAAATATTTTTTTTTTCTAATTTAAAATTGCCTTTTAGCCACTAAAAGTTGTTAATTTTTGATAACAAAAACTTTTTGGTCGTAGATTTTGTTCCCTAGATCGTTGAAAATTTTGTTATTTTTGCTGTTGCCAGTTTTACAATTATTTCCTTAGATCGCCAGAAATTTGTTTTTTATTGTAACTGTAAGACATATTTTGAAATGATATTTGACATTTGCAACGTTGTCGGTTTTACTGATATTCTACAAAATTTTAGACTTGTTATGTTCAAGATCGTTGAGAATTTCGTTATTTTTTAAATATTGTCAATTTTTTCCTCAGATCGTTGGGATATTCGGTATTTTTGCTGTTGCCACTTTTACATACTTCTTCTTAGATCGTTGGAATTTTTTTTCTTTTTGTAATGTTATCAGTTTTACAATTTTTTCCCAACATTTTTGTACATTTTATTTATTGCAATGTTGCCACTTTTAGAACGTTTTTATGGATCGTTGGAAATTCCATTCTTTTTGCAATGTTGCTACTTTTACATTTTTCAAGATAGTTGAAAATTTCGGTATTTTGTTGTTGCCACTTTTACAGCTTTTTCTTAGATCGTTGGAAATTTTCTTCTTTTTGCAATGTTTACAATTTTTTCAGAAAATATACTTATATTAAAGTATCTGTTAAATCTAAAAGAGATTTTAGTGTCACATCATAATATTAAATTTATTTCTGATTTGACTTCTTACTTTTATTTCTCTGTTACAGGTCAGTATTAATGAAAATTGTCTCCTACCCTATAGAATGCGTAAGTATTTTTAATATTGAAAGATATTAGTTTAATTTTTGTACATTTTTTTGTTTAGAAGTTAGACTCGACTTTGGCGTAAAATGAAACAGTCTTTGTAATATAAACTGCGTCCTAATTTTGTTATTATAAAAATTGAAATTTAGGATTATACTTCTTTATAGAAATTTTATTTACAAACCCACTATATAAAATTTATACACATTCGTACTTTTACAAGTAATTCTTAACTCGACAATACTTGACATATTTATACTTTACATTGATCAATTTCGTTCATAAGAAAGATATAGTTTCGTAATAGTATATTAGGGAGCTCGCTTATCTCGCTCCCCTTATAAGATTGTATTGTGTGTCTGTCCGTCTATAGTTGCCGCGATATCTTGCAAACGGGTTAACCGAATGCTTTCGAATTTTTTCTATGTGTGTTGCTATAGCGACATGTAAGTTTTGGAAAATATAGTTTAAAAGGTGATGCCCAAATTTTTGACTCCAAAATTAATAAAATAAAAATTAATCCAATATAACTACTTTGATAACAAACATAAATTTTCCAAATAACATTTTTCTATATTTTTTAAAATAAGGCTACTTTACAAAATCATATTTTTTACTTCCTATTTTTTTTTAATTGTTTTAAGTTAATATTATATATGCGTCTAAATCATATTGTAATTTTCAAAATTGTGAAAATACTATTAGATTAACATCAATTTGACTTAGATACCAAGCTAGCTGTACAAATAAAAAAAAATAAATAAAAAAATAAAGGTTTCCTATTTGCGTCAGTCTCCACATTTTTTTTCATATTTTATTTGCCTTTATTTTATTTCTAATTATATATGTATATTGAAACTATATATTGCCGGCAGTTATTGTTATTATATAATTAAAATACATTAATTGACAAAGGAACCGGAAAAATCTAAAAAGAAAATACAGGCCCTCCGCCAAGGTCTATACGTTGTTTCTCGGGCTCATTATTAAAAAAATTTATAAAACCATTAAAAAAAAAACTTATCTATATAAAAAAACAATGCAGCATAAATAAATTGAATTGACTTGAAAAAATATTCAAAAATTATTTCGGAAAATTTTTACGTTGGCCTCAACTAATATTTTAAAATAGAATATATTGGCATTTATGAAATTATTATTTTTTAAAAGAAAAGTCAAAATATAACTCAAAAAGTCTTAATATATTTCGTAAAAACGTAGAATTAGTAAAAGTGTAAGTCCTAATCAATAATAATTACGAAACATTTTTAAATTCAACTAAACATTTTATCACAATTATTTTGACCCTTCGCCTTTTCCAATTCCAATACGATAATTCTATCAAGCAGTCATTAAATTATTTTTTTTGGGATCTACGACCTGCGCTACTAGATTACCCCAAAATCGTGTTGTCATGTGCGATAAAACCGAAACTAATAAGTAAACATATACGATAAATTTAGTATAAAACGGCGATTGATTCTCCAAGAAGTCACATTCATTAACAGTGCATAAAGATGAAGGTATTAGTTTTGTTTTCTCTTGTGGCCCTTGCCTTGTCTAGCCACCTCGTTGGCAAACACATCACAGTTGGAGAAGATGGCACTATCACTATCATCGGCACTGAAGGCAGAGAAATCCACATCACTAAGAACATCTACTATCCAACAAAATTGGATATGGTCCTCAGGAACCCAGAAGGAATTTTCAAGAAAATCCAAGTAGATGAAGCGATGAACTTCATGAATGTCAACACCATGGATTCTCTCAGAACACCAATGTACCATAACGTACACATGGAGCAGACTACTCAAGGTGATATTCTTGCTCACCTTTTCAGTCAATTCGAAGGATTTGTAAACGAAAAAACCTACATGGTTCTTTTGGAGAAAATCCAACATTTGGTTGAAGCTGGACTTGTCAACGAAACTGTTTTGGTTGTCTTGAAGAAAATTGAAATGATGCACTTTGACGAAGAATACAAAACTGAACATATGATCAGATCTAATGTAATGTCTAACCAACTTGTTGGTAAATACATTAAAGTCGAACAAGATGGTACGATCAAAATTGTCGAAACTGAAGGTGGAGAAATCCATATCTACAAAAACGCATACTATCCAAGAACATTAGACATGATCCTCAGGAACACACAAGGAATTTTCAAGAAAATCCAAGTAGATGAAGCTGAGCACACCATGGATTCTCTCAGAACACCAATGTACCTCCACGGACAAATGGACCAAACCACTCAAGGAGATATCCTCGCTCATCTTTTCCGTCAATACGAAGGATTCGTAAACGAACAAACCTACATGGTCCTTTTGGAGAAAATCCAACGTTTGGTTGAATCTGGACTCGTCAACGAAACCGTTTTGGTTGTCTTGAAGAAAATTCAAATGATGAACTTTGACGAAGAATACAAAACCGAACATATGATCAGATCAAATGTAATGTCCAACCAACTTGTTGGTAAATACATTAAAGTCGAACAAGATGGAACTATCAAAATCGTCGAAACTGAAGGCGGAGAAATTCATATGTACAAAAACGCATACTATCCAAGAAAATTAGATTTGATCCTCAGGAACACCCAAGGAATTTTCAAGAAAATCCAAGTAGATGAAGCCAAGAACGTCGACACCATGGACTTACACAGAACACCAATGTACCTTAACGGACAAATGGACAAAACCACCCAAGCTGATATCCTCGCTCATCTTTTCCGTCAATACGAAGGATTCGTAAACGAACAAACCTACATGGTTCTTTTGGAGAAAATCCAACGCTTGGTTGAATCTGGACTCGTCAACGAAACTGTTTTAGTCGTCTTGAAGAAAATTGAAATGATGCACTTCGATGAAGAATATAAAACCGAACAAATGATGGAATCTAAAGTTTACCCAAGATTTATGACTAAAGATGTAGTATATCCCCTTGAAAATGGAATTGAACGTGTACAAGAAGTTCGGTAAGAATAATTTATTATTTAATATTTTAATTCGTTTAATAATTTTATGTTTTTTTTTTCTGTCCAGCTGTTTTGATTAATTGAAATTATTTTACTTTAGAAATAATTTAAAATGCAGCAAAAAATGAGTAATACTATTAGAAAAAACAATATTTTGATTAAAATAATATTCTTTTTGTCTAATGTTTTATCAATAATTATTCCTATTTTTTTTATATAAAATTTAGACACTAATTTAACTAGTAAAAATTTGTGACACCCTAGACATTTATATATTTTTTTATTAAAATTAAAAAATATATTTTGAATTTACGTCTAAATTTATATTAATAGTGGATGTTTTTTCTTATAGTGGAGTCATGCCCATTGAAGAAGTTGTACCAGAACATTTGAGAACTCTTTTGAACTTACACGGTGATCTTAAATTCAAAACCGTTGGAATCCAAGGAATCTGGTGAGTAAATATAAAGAGTTCATAAATAATACTTATTTATGTTACAAGTGTTAATATTGACATTTTCCTTGGAAAATTAATATTTATATCACATAATAATTTTTGTACATAATTAATAAGTTTGATTTAATGATTAAATCAATAATTTGTTATTTGAAAATTCAACAAGTCGTTTGGTTAAAAAATCATTTAATAGTAAAAAAATCGATTTTTAAAATCAACCTCTTAGCAAAATATAAAAATGCTAAAATATACAGGAAATCTCTATTTTAAAAAAAAAAGTTATTTATGTTGTTACTCCCTCTAGTAGTTGATTTACAACTTAATAATAATAATTTCCAGCAACTTATCAGAGCCATTTTTACTAAGTTTTTTTTGCCTAAATTTTTATTAAACTGTTTTCCTTTCTTATTTGTACACCCAGTATATTTAATATAAATATTGAAAAATAATTTGTTAATAAAAATTTGACTGACAATTGCTATTAACTTTTAAGACTAGTGGAATAAAATCTTTTTTGAATATCAATAAAAATTATACGAAAAAACAGAAAATATTAATAAAGTTTACTTTTTTTAAGGGACCTCAAACACTTGACACCAGCCCAACGTTACCAAATGATTCTTCAACACATCAGACAACAACGTCTTGCCGAACAAGGTTTAGAAAAAGAATTTTTAACCGAAGATATGCTTACCCAAAAAATGGTCCACCAACAACTCATGGAACAACTCTACCATCAAAACCAAGAACAAACCTACATGACCCCAATGGCCCGTTTATTGAACAAAATGAAAGTATACGGACAACAAAAATACAACCATTGGGCCAAAACCCCACAATGGATCCAAGGTGAACAAGAATTGAACAAATATGTTGTTCCCCAACAATGGTACCAAGGTGATCAAAAATTGAACAAACAAGGTCTTTATCAACAATATTACAATGGTGAACAAAAATTCAACAAACAATTTGTTCCTCAACAATGGATGCAAGGTCAAGAAGAATACAACCAACAAGTTGTTCCCCAACAATGGACCAGCCAACGTACTGGTTTCAGAACTTTGATGCCCCATCAAATGAACATGCAACAACAATACCAAAGAATGATGATGATGTAAAAACCATTTATTTATTAAAAAAACAATGTATTGTTGATCGCTAAATAAACAGTTTATTTTTATTATTTAGTTGTTATTTTACTATTTTTACCAAATTTTAACGTATTAGCTTATTCAGACATATTGAGCTTTTACAGATCAAATTAGGGGAAGGACGGGTAAATCGAACCACGATTTGTTTATACAAATAATATAAATCTATCAGTACATAATAATTAGAACATATAAGAAAAAATAAAATGCACAACTCTGCAAATCGTACCTACATATTATGCAATATGGAGATACAAATTTAAGATGCAACAGTTTATTTTTTGTACCAGAACAAATTTGATGAACCCAACGGTGACACTTTAGACACCGCAACACACTTTCAGTTAAGGGTTTCTTCGCAAATGAAACAATACCAGTCAGCTGACTTTAATTCTATTTCAATATATTTTATTACAGCGCTTCCTTGATACTAGAGGTTTGTTCGTGTTCTCTAAAATAGAACCGTTCTAAAATTGCGCAGAACTAGTTGCTCAGTGACACAAATTTAAAATTGTTCAGAACAGTTTTGAATTAAGAAATTAACACGAACACCTCAATAATCAATTGTCAATGTCAATTGTCATTCATGATTTGTCAAATTGTAATACTAGAAAAATAAAAAAGATAATTATTGTGGGGTTACATGGAGTTTTCCCTTTTGGTAACTCAAACTAGTTTAGTTTGAAGACGAACTTGAGCTTTTCCAGTCGAATTCCAAAAATTCAATAATATATAATAATTCAATAATCCATAATCTCAGATAAACAAAGAGTTTACACAATATAAACATAACCTTAAACCTTGTTTATTATCCTTTTTTTTATAAAATGCCTTGCAATGCGCATGTGTGACTAGAACGGTTTTTGTCCGTTCACACTTTTAGCTAGAATCACATAGAATTATTTGACACAGTTCAGAATCGTTCTGAAAAAAAAACTAAAACACAGGATTCTTAGTTCAGAACTTGGTTCCAGAAAACACGAACACTTTTAGTCTACTACGAATGTCTGAAACTGTTCTGCATAAGCAAAACTAAAAACGCGAACAAATCTAACAGGTTTGGAAGTTTTAAGGGATTGGTTTTCGATTTAATAGAGACATTCACTTCAACGTTTGGTATTAGTCCTTGCGATGGTTTTGATGCGATAGCTTTGGACCTGCCGGAGTAATATATCTGTCAGATCAGGAAATTTCAGGTGTGGGTGCCTATATTATTATTTACGGGGTACATAAAATCATCATTTAAAAATATATTTTTTTGAATATGGATTATTGAGTATTATTTCGGTATGTACTTTACAAAATGATAGGGGACTCACCTAAAACGAACACCCCGGCGGTTAAATTATAATTATTTAAGTTTAAAATAGTAACAAAAAAAATAATAATACAAACAAATACCTCCTAATTTACCCAATCGTGCGCTCATTAGAGCCTTAAAAGGGATTAAAATAAGGGTATCCTATTGTTACACAAAACCGGCTGGCACAGGTAAAATTCTCAAATTCACATCTTTTAACAGGCGGCTCTTTACAATCACAGATTTTGTTTGAGCCGAATATGCTGTAAAATTCCCATTCCCGGATTTATTATTCCGTGTCGATTGCGATTCTAGTACAGTTTATTTTTCATACTAGCAGTACTTGTTAAACCTTCATTTAAATTTTGCTTTGCGTCTAAAGCTTTCGTCTCGAGCTTGATTTTTTTGCTGACGTTCTTCTTGTCGAGCTTTAAACTCATTTTTGTATAGGGTACTACTCAAAATAACTGCAGGCTGACACAGCTTACGTTTTTTTCCATTGCTAGATTCATTGTTTGTTGTTTCTGATGTAGCTCCATTCCTGAGACGCCTCTATCAACTGGCCATATTCCAAATCCATTATGATAGATAATATAGATGCAGATCGAGAATACGCTTCGCTCAAGATAGCTGTCATATTATATTGCAATACAGCACTTTCTGGGTTGGTCCTCAACCATATCTTTAGTACTTGAAGAAAACTCATGCTCGCGCTGATCCTATACCACCTACTTGCGTAGCCCGTAGAAATTTCTTTGATCTTTACCGACATTTATAGGCTAGCAAAGTTTTTATTTTCATTTTTAGTCCGGTAAAAGACGACGGCACGTGCCGCTGGTCTAGCCCGGTTTAGTGTGCCCCCACCTTTAGGTTTTTATTTCTGATGCAACGCATTTCTGCAGTAAAATATAAATCCTAATTTCAACCCCTTGAGCTACCCCCTTGAAAATTTAAAATTTCAACGGGGGTCGACTGATACCTTATTTCTCTATTTAACTGTTTAAACAATTTTAAATGAAAAAATATAATTAAATTTCAATTTGTAATTTTATTGTTGTTTTAATTTTATTTTTGTTTTGATTTTATTTTATTTTTTTGTTTTTTTTTATTTCAGTTTTTACCGGAGCATATTTTGAGCATTTAATAACTTAAATATTAGTTTAAAATAATAAAATCCAATTAATAAACCATGCATTGTTATGTTTTTTAGTCTGTTTAGTTTATTCTACATTTGAAATTTAATTAAATCAAAAATTAACGAAGTAAATTTAAAATTATTTAAAATTAGACTATTTTTTCTATTGCAGAAATTAGTTTCATTTGAAATAAAAATTAAGCTGTCCCAGTATTTTCTCGAATGTTTTACCGTACAAGAGCTACGTTCGTACTGTATAGAATGGTCCCAGTACACGGCCTTGTGGTATTCAATTTTTATTCGATATAATGCTATAGTTGCCTCTTGATGCTTGTCTGCAAAGTTATAAATTAAACACATAAATGAAATTTTTTTTTGATAAGTTTTCCAGTGTAAAATTATAAATAATATAAATGTCAAAATAATTAAATGTAGTTACTAGCATATAATTTATATTAAACCAAATTGCTTGTATTAATTTTGATCATTTGTTTTTAGTAAAAATGTTTAATGTTAACGTCAAAGCAATTTTTTTTAAAATTTCATCAGAATTTCAAGTCCTGTGTTATTATGCTTTAAATAAAATATGTTGTTAGTAAAATGAGTGATGTTGATATTGTAACAACGAAAAAGTGTAAATAATATTATAATGCGCCTAGATTTATTAACATTAAATAAATTATTATAATTGTCGGTTTTATTAAAGAACATTCTTTCCGCTGAAATGAAGAATCTGAATTGTGCAAGTTATGATGTATTATTTTATGTAAGTAATTTTACAGGCTATTTTAATGAAAAATCTTCATCCTCATACCAAAAATTAGCCACAATTTTTTAGGATAATAAAACTTTACAACAGCCATTAGAAATACTTCAATTACGGGGTTTTCCTATCATACCAATAACGAAATAATTATTAGTTTATATATTATTATTACCGTGGTTTATTAATTTATTTTTATTACAAACAACTAGAATTTCTTTTTTTGAGATTTTATTAATATTACATTGAATTTACTTATAAAAATTCTATATATAAAATTTTCGAGTTGCAAATTTTTTAAATTTAATAGTGTGATATTTTTGTATATACAAAGGCGAATTTTTGGTTGTTTATTTTGAAAGATTTATAAAGTATATTTATTAAAATGTTATAAAAGTTTTTGGATACATTAAGCAGATTTAAAAATTGAACTTGCCTTGAAAGAAGAGTCAGAGCAATATTCGGATAAGAAAATTGGAAAATATATAAATATAGAATTTGATAATTAATTTTGCTTCTTTTCAATTAAAATTTTATCGCTCTTAAAGTGACTTAAAGGATTTCCTAACGTATGTGTGATGTATCCATCAAAAAAATTTACTTTGACGAAATTTCAACGTTACTATATTTCTCTCTTTACACTTTTAAATTCCATAAAAAAAATAAAAGTATTTAAATGCCATTTTATACTGAACATAGAGAAAAATCATTTCATTAGAATCAATTTTTCAGACTTTACAAAGGATGTATACAGGTTTTCTCATAAATAATGCTTTAAAATGTACCAGCATATTCTATATATGTTGATAAATGCTTCCTATAAGGGAGCTACCGCATCTGAAGATAATAATAATGATAGTAAAGTGAAATGTGCTGATTTTACTCACCCTTTTTATTCTCAAAAAAATCGGTCAAAATTTAATTTAGAGGTGCATGAAAAAGGGGAGCGGTGGAGTCAAAATTGGATGTATTATTAAATTCAGATGACCTTTTATTTTTCCGACCCGTCTCCGAGAAGGGAAAGTATTGTGAAAGAGCTAAAAAATTTTTCGAGATAAAGATGAAAATATCCATTTTGAGATCACCTGAGATGATTAAGACCATTTCCAGATTGAAGTTTGTCTGTCTGTGTGTCTGTCCGTATTCTTCCACGATGGAGGCCACACGTTTAATCCGATTGAGCTGAAATTTGGTATAGGGGGTTGGTTTATCCGTCGGAAGAAAGCATTAGTTTTTGTACTACATCTGTCAAACGGAAGTGTCACTATCAAAAAATGACAAAAGCAATATGTCACGGAATTTGACTTGCAATAATTCATTTGAAAGCCCTTGAAAAATTATTCGCAACGGTCAAAACTATTTCTCGAACTGTCACCTGTCAAAAATAAAAGAATGTCAAAATTTTAAACTTTAAAATTAAATATCTGAGAAAGTATTCGTTATGTGAAATTGTTAATTTCAGATGATCACCTTTTTTAGTTGTTTTTAAGTGCACCTACTAGTACTTAATTTTTCAATATTAGCCTTAGTAATCTAAAGAAATTTCTATACAGACAATTTTATCGCAACTTAGATAGTTCTTATAATTATTAAAAATTGCATTAAAAACTTTTTATTATGATAAACTCTGAATATATTATTTATACTAAAAATAGATAACGATATAATTACTAAAACACGATTACGGGTTTGGTTCTTTAAAGGTTTTATTTTCGATATATATTTCGAGATCTGTCACTAAGGATGATAAAAATTAAGTAAACAATTTTGCAAATTTAGTATAAAATGTGCAGGCACCTATGGAAAATGCACATTCACTTAAATCACAAAGATGAAGGTATTAGTTCTTCTTTCCTTGGTAGCTCTCTGCGCCTCTCAATCCGCCTACCTTGGCAATCATGTTACTGTAGGTAGAGATGGCAGCATTGCCATTGTTGGAGAACACGGAAGAGAAATCTACATCTACAAGAATGTTGTTTACCCAACAAAAGTCGATATGGTCCTAAAGAGCCCATACGTACCTACAAGAAAGATCGAAATTGACCAAACCAACAACATTCATAACGTCGATGTCAACAACTGGGATTCTAGATATTACTCAACCTGGAAATACATCAACAACTTGGGAAATGACCACACCCAGTATGATATTCTTCTTCATCTTATCGGACACTACCAAGGTTTAGTAAGTTTAGAACAATACCACAATTTGTTGGAACAAATTCATTACTTGGTTCAAAATGAAGTGTTGCACAAGACAATCTGGGATGTTCTTAAGTATTTTGATAACTATTATTACCAACAAGGAGTTTCGGACTTCGACAACTACGTTCCTCATCATGAAGCACATGATATTGGGCATTATGGGTAAGAATAATATTTTGTTTATTTTTCCAGGCTTATATAGAGTCGAATGTTAATACAAAAATAGAGACACGTTTCAATTTCATAAATTATGTCAACTGTATTGACTATAACAATATATTTATGTTCAATTATTTAATATCAACTAATTTAAATTTATAATTTATCATTACAATTATTCACAAATAATTTTTATTTTATTTTTTTCAGTTACAACACTGTTGAAAACGTGACTCCTTTAAAACATCTGTACCCTGAATATCAAAACGTCTATGAATCTCACCAAGTAAGTCCCTGGTCTAAAGTATTAAACTACTTGAATCAACAACCTTACAAAGGTAAACAAGGGCAACAATTAGTTCACCCTTACAATAAACAGTACCAAACTCCATTGAATTACCAACAAGTATATCCTCAAGGATATTATTACCAACGCGAATACCCCCAAGGATATTACCAACACCAATACCCACAAGGATATTACCAACACCAATACCCACAAGGATATTACCAACATGAATACCCACAAGGATATTACTATAGCCAGGAATACCCTCAGCAATGGTGGAACCGTCAACAATACTCACTCTACTAAAAGGAATTTGTTTCTGGAGAATTAAACATACTTTCCTAGGAAGGGTACCAATGTTCTACTAAATAAATTTATTAATAAATCGTTATAAAATAAAGTATATATAAAATGGTATATAATTTTTTTATTTAAAAATACTAATTTAAGGCACTGATTTATTTTATAGAGACGAAGATAAGACTATAATAAAGTAAACTAAAAACAATTAAAAATAAGTCAATTGTACACAATTAATACAAGTGGGCCTATATGTCAATAATTTGTTCTCCACCAGTAAAAATAATGGACTTATCTAGTAGGAACGAATTTATTGGTTTTATATTAATGAATGAATAGCTTAATGAACCTAGTTGGTTATGTTGATTTTCATTGTTCTTATAATATTCATTAATTAATAAAAATCAATAAAATGTAATTAATAAATTTTGAAGGTGGCGCTACTTTTAATCAATAATTGACGTTTTACTTTATACAGCATTGCCAAGATTCTAGATTTGTTCGTTTGTAGAAAAAAATTGACATACTTCTTTCCTTCTTTAATCATAACAACTGAGAAAATGAGAGTTGCCAGTTTTATTGATATGACAACATAGCCAAATATAATCTGTTTCAATTGGCCACATCACAAGAAACTATAGCCCCGATATTCAAATTTTAAGAATTAATTACAGCCGCAGGATCGGTCTCAGAAGGGCTGGACCCGGTGCAATGTGTTATGGTAGGTCAAAAGTATAAAATAAAAATATAAAAAAAAATCACTGGATGAGTCCATTGACATGCTCGCACAGCAAGGAAAATATGCTTGTATTCCTATAAATGGAGTGTAAAAATTGTTTTTTTTATATATTTTTCAGTTAATGTTAAGTAATCCTACCCTATAGTTAATTGTTTTCTACTTGCCTAATATAGCAACTTAAAATATGCGGTTTTTTCATGATATTTAAAATATTTATCAGAAGAGCGCGACTGTGATACTTTTTTAAATTTATCTAGAGAAAAATGTTGATAGTCGTATCATTTGTAATAAAAATAATTAAAGAAAGTGCCACAAACGTGCTTTAAAGAATTAACTACAGAATCGATTGGTGAAAAAAGCAGCTTCCTATTTTTAATATTAACAGAGCGCCTGTCCAAAAACGTTATTAGACAAGATAACATATAGTATTGGCGCCTTTTAGGCGATAGTGGAAGTTATTTAAATTACTTTAGTTTTACTTTGCCGTGGGTAATAAATTTCCATGTGGAAGCCACCAAAACCGTTTTTTCTTTAAATACAAAGATACTGTTCGATATAACTATAACTACTACAAGTCATAAACCAATCAATTAGAGTTGATGTGGTTAGGTTAGGTTACTGGGATTAGGCTAACTTTCATAATATATTGGCTTATGGAAACTTAAGTGAAACGTCCAATATATACCATCTGAATAAAAACTATGTAGCATTTCGACCAAAATGAGTTATTTATTCATTCGTAAAAAGATAAAGGATTTATCAAATGAAAAATATTGGAGAGCTTTAATAATAATAGTCAAAGATATGTAGCCAATTTAACACGTTTCAAATTACTTATAACTGGTATTTTATTTTATTTTTAAAGACTTATTATAAACTTCTGTATGTAAAATTGTTTTATAACATCAAACGTCCCATATTTGTCACTTTCATATTCATTCAGAAAAAATCATTCGATCAATAATTAAAACAATAAATGAAATAAAACTCGAAGCCATAGATCACATAATATAATTAAACAATATTAGGAAACCGCAACTAGTTTCGGCTTACAAGCCATCTTCAGGTCATAATACGGTTGACTAGATTTTATAAATTTTTATAAATTTAGCGCCGATGTTTCAGCCTTGCCTAGTGCTGTTTAATTTTTTACCTCTCGCACCGAATCTTTTTAGATTTCGTGTTTTGGTACATGGTTGCCCTTCGTCTACTAGTCCCAGGGTGAATTATTTACAATTTCTGGTTCCTTCTTGAGGTTTGAAGAAACCGGATTTTACCGATCCTATGTGGCCATGTCAGATCTTACAAGGATTCTGTCTTTTTTAGGATCCTTTTAATTCCTTACGATTCTCTCGTGGAACAATCCAACTTTACTTTGTGAGTTATCCATATTGGATAGTTCAATTATCTCTTCCTTAAAATTTAGTTTATCTTCGTATTAATCTATTTTGGTTTTAAATTTTCATGTTCCACAACCCTTCCTCCTTTATATTCCTCATATGGCACATCTGTCCTAGTACAAAAAACCCACCCTCTTAGCATTAAACCACCTTTTCGATCAACAATGTATAATTGTATAATTTTGAAAAAATTCTAAAATGTAATCAACCGTATTATGGCCTGAAGATGGCTTGTAAGCCGAAACTAGTTACGGTTTCCTAATATTGTTTAATTATATTTATGAGGTACATGACTTGGATTTTTATTTCATTTATTGAACACTGGACCACATTTTGAGACATAGATAATCTTATTGATTTAATAATTAAAACATCCGATTCCATCCACATACATTATGGCGTTATAAAATGCAGTATACTGAATGTACCTTACGGGCAAATGACAAAACTCATTGGCAATAAATTTTTCTTCTTCAAGTTAAATATGGTTTGGTATTTTCTGTTAATTACCTGTACCAATTAAATACATTTATTTTTATTTGGTTCCAATGGCACACAGTATGCATTTGAACAATTTATCTTCAATAAATGTTAATATACCATGAGACAAATGTAAAAACTGCTTTTCATCAAAACATGATTTGGTTCAATTTTTTATCACATTCTTATTAAATGTGACATTAATGGGTCTTATCAAAAGTTAGATTTACCTATTGAAAACAATTTTAAAGAAAATGCCTGGAAAAACATTGCAGAAAATAGGCAGTTTGTATTAAATTTATTAGATTACTTCACCATAAAGAAAGAGACATGGAAAATAAATAATCTACTCTAAAATCTGTTTAGCAGATCAGTTGAAATACATTTCTTTAGTCTTTGTTGTACAGAGGCTGCAATATCAGGCATGTTGCTAGATCATTAGGGCGATTTTTCAATCATATTTGTGAGCAAATTTGTTTTTTTCTTCCTTGACTGTTGTCAGTTGTAGATCATGTGCTATAATGTGTTATTATTCGAAGTATATCTTTCACTGAAACGTTCCTAATATTTCTATGTTAGATATTAACGCTGGATATCATCGGTCCAGACGGGTTTTTAAATGGTTTTGTAGATTAAGAGCTTATTTTCTGGGTACAGAACTAAACGAAAAGTTTTACACATGGCTTTCTAGTAGCAATAGACGGTTTCGTTTCTGACACCTTCATTATCAACGCCGGAGTCCCATAGGGATTCAGTCTGTTGCCTATACTTTTCTTTCTTTATATTGATGATTTGCTGAAAAGCACAAAAAATCCTATCTGTAGCATTGTCGATGACAATACACTCGTGTCTTCCATTTTGGCAAACAACAAATTTTACATCTTAATAAAAACCGGGAAAAAATTTTATGTTGGGGTGACAGTATCCAACTTTGTACTCCCTGTACCAGCGTATTTAAAAACTTCTTTATTTGGAGTCTGCAATGACCTTCCTGAAACCAGGTTTCCCAGGGAGTATAATTTTCAGCGATTCAAATTCAACATGAATCGCCATTTACCACGTATTCTAAAGGCTTAAACTAATGAATTTTGTTCTTTTTTTCTACGGCTCTACCCTAAATCCCTATTGTTCCCTCTTGGTTTTCATAGAATATGTTGTCAATAGAATCATTAAAAATTTTTAAATTAAGATTATATAATATAGTCGATTCAGCACTAATTTCTAATCAAGCTTGATTACGGAGTGATTGTCATTTTTTATGTGAAACTGTTTAGTTTTTTTTAGACTATATAAATTTTTAATATTACAATATTTATTTAGCCAAAAATCATATGCAATTTCAAAAAAAATTAGAAAGATTTAATTAAAAAATTTAAAAGAAATTTTCATATTATACAACCACATAGATAGTTGTTATATTTATTAAAAATTGCATTAAAATCGCTTAATTAAGATAAACTTAGTACATATTATTTATAATAAAAACAGATAGCGATACAATTACCAAAACACGATTACGGATTTGCTTCTTTAAAGCTCTTTTTTTTTAATATATTGCGAGATCTGTCACTAAGGATGATAAAAATTAAGTAAACAATATTTGCAAAATTTAGTATAAAATGTGCAGTAACCCATAGAAAATGCACATTCATTCAAATTACAAAGATGAAAGTGTTGGTTCTTCTGTCCTTGGTAGCTCTCTGCGCCTCTCAATCTGCTTACCTTGGCAATCATGTCACTGTAGGTAGAGATGGCAACATCGCCATTGTTGGAGAACACGGAAGAGAAATCTACATCTACAAGAATGTTGTTTACCCAACAAAAGTCGATATGGTCCTAAAGAGCCCATACGTACCTACAAGAAAGATCGAAATTGACCAAACCAACAACATTCATAACGTCGATGTCAACAACTGGGATTCTAGATATTACTCAACCTGGAAATACATCAACAACTTGGGATATGACTACACCCAGTATGATATTCTTCTTCATCTTATCGGACACTATCAAGGTTTAGTAAGTTTAGAACAATACCACAATTTGTTGGAACAAATTCATTACTTAGTTCAAAATGAAGTGTTGCACAAGACAATCTGGGATGTTCTTAAGTATTTTGATAACTATTATTACCAACAAGGAGTTTCGGACTTCGACAACTACGTTCCTCATCATGAAGCACATGATATTGGGCATTATGGGTAAGAATAATATTTTGTTTATTTTTCCAGGCTTATATAGAGTCGAATGTTAATACAAAAATAGAGACACGTTTCAATTTCATAAATTTTGTCAACTGTATTGACTATAACAATATATTTATGTTCAATTATTTAATATCAACTAATTTAAATTTATAATTTATCATTACAATTATTCACAAATAATTTTTATTTTATTTTTTTCAGTTACAACACTGTTGAAAACGTGACGCCATTAAAACATATGTACCCTGAATACCAAAACGTCTATGAATCTCACCAAGTAAGTCCCTGGTCTAAAGTATTAAACTACTTTAATCAACAAGCTTACAAAGGTAAACAAGGGCAACAATTAGTTCACCCTTACTATAAACAGTACCAAACTCCATTGAATTACCAACAAGTATATCCTCAAGGATATTATTACCAACGCGAATACCCCCAAGGATATTACCAACACGAATACCCACGAGGATATTACCAACATGAATACCCACAAGGATATTACTATAGCCAGGAATACCCTCAGCAATGGTGGAACCGTCAACAATACTCACTCTACTAAATGGAATTTGTTTCTGGAGAATTGAACATACTTTCTTAGGAAGGGTACCAATGTTCTACTAAATAAATTTATTAATAAATCGTTATCAAATAAAGTATATATGAAATGGTATATAATTTTTTTATTTAAAAATACTAATTTAACGCACTGATTTATTCTATAGAGACGAAGACAAGACTATAATAAAGTAAACTAAAAACAATTAAAAATAAGTCAATTGTACACAATTAATACACTTGGGCCTTAATGTCAATAATTTGTTCTCCGCCAGTAAAAATAATTGGCATGCCTGCACACCAAGGAAAATGTGCTTGTATTCCAATAAATTGAGTGTAAAAAATTGTTTTTTTTTAAATTTTCCAGTGTATGTTAAGTAATCCTACCCTCCAGTACAATTTTTTCTGGGCAGAACAGGTAGAGCACCATAAAACATAATTATTCGTTTTTGGACGAGAACTCGCATTATATCGCAACTAAAAATATGCGGTTTTTTCCATGATTCTTAGAATATTTATTAGTAGAGCGCGACTGTGCTACTTTTTTCAAATTCATCTAGAGAAAAAAGTTAATAGTCGTATCATTTGTACTAAAAATAATTAAAAAAAAGTGCCACAAACGCGCTTTAAAGAATTAACTACAGAATCGACTGGTGAAAACCACCAAGATGAGTTATTTATCTATTCATAAAAAGATAAATTATTTATCAAATGAAAAATATTGGAGGGCTATAATAATAATGGTTACAGATATGTAGCCAATTGAACACTTCTCAAATTACTTATGACGTATTTTATTTTATTTTTAAAGACTTATTATCAAATTCTGGATGTAAAAATGTTTTTATAAAAACAAACATCTCGTTTTTGTCACTTTCATATTGATTCAGAAAAAAATAGAAGAACAGTAATTAAAATAAATGAGATAAAACTAAACAATATTAGAAAACGGCAACTAGTTTAGACTTACAACCATCTTCAGGGAATAATACGGTCGATTAGATTTTAGAAATTTGTAGCTGCTTAAGTTAACTTTGCACCTCTCGCACAGAATCTTTTTAGATTTCGTGTTTTGGCACATGGTTGCCCTTCCTCTACTAGTCGCAGGGTGGACTATTTACAATTTTTGGTTCCTTCTTGAGGTTTGAAGAAATCGGATTTTACCGAACCTGGAGGCCATGTCAGATGTTGCAAGGATCCTGTCCTTTTTAGGATCCTTTTATTTCCTTACGATTCCCTTGTGGAACCATCCAACCCTACTTTCTCTTCTCCATTTTGGAGAGTTCAATTGTCTCTTATTTATAATTTAGTTTATCTTAGTATTAATCTATTTGGGTCTTAAATTTTCATGTTCCACAACCCTTCCCCCTTTATATTCCCCATATGACACACCTTCCCTTGTACAAAAAATCCACCCTCTTAGCATTAAACCACCTCTTGGATCAACAATGTACAATTGTTTTATTTTGAAAAATTTCTAAAACGTAATCAACCGTATTGTGGCCTGAAGATGGCCTGTAAGCCAAAACTAGTTGCCGTTCCCTAATATTTTTTAATTATATTTATGTGGTACATGACTTCGAGTTTTATTTCATTTATTGAAAACTGGACCACATTTGAGATATGGATAACCTTATTGATTTAATAATTAAAACGTCCGATTCCATCTACATATATTATGACGTTATAAAACGCAATCCAGTATAGTGAACGTACCTTCAGGACAAATTACAAAACTCATTTTCAATAAATTTTTCTTTTTCTAGTTAAGTATGGTTTAGTTTTTTCTGTTAATTACCTATAGCAATTAAATTCATTTATTTTTATTTAGTTCAAGTGGCACATATTATGAATTTGAACAATGTATCTTCAATAAATGTTAATATACAATGAGACAAATGTAAAAACTTCTTTTCATCAAAACATTATTCATTCAATTTTTTATAAGAATTTCTTAAAACTTTGTCAATATTATATTTGGAAAATTGCTCCCAAATTAAGCAGAATTTAACAGTCCTTGATAAGAAATCATATCAACTCAAGTATCTTTCCCAACATCGAGCCTAGTAGCTCAGAAAAATTTACATGAGAATAAATCTAAATTTAGTTACTATAGTAATTTTCAGCGTTCTTGAGCTGTCACTGAAATAATATAAGAAGTTTTTTCATGATACCATCTCACTCAGTGACATTCGTATATGATACATAAGTTTTGTATTAATAAGTCAATTTACGTAATTATATCTCATATCACCAGTCTTTGTACCAACTGCCAGTACGTATGTGTTTTCTTAATTTGTAGTTGATTATCAGTGTCGTAGTTTCTTTGAATTATTTATCACATTCGTATTAAATTAATGTATCTTACCTATTGAAAGCTATTTTAAAGAAAAGACCTGGAAAAGCCTTGCAGAAAATAGGCAGTTTGTATTAAATTTATTAGATTACTTCACCGAAATGAAAGAGACATGGAAAATAACGAATCTACTCTAAAATCTATTTAGCAGATCAGTTGGAATACATTTCTTTAGTCTTTGTTGTACAGAGGCTGTAACATCAGACTTTTTGCTAGATCAGTAGGGCGATTTTTCAAACTTAAAACATATTTGTAAGCAAATTTGTTTTTTCTTCCTCGACTGTTGTCAATTTTAGATGATCGTGTGCTAGAATGTGATTTGATATATACAAGGGGACATCTATTATTATTCGAAGTACCTTTCACTGAAACGTGTCTAATATTTCTATGTTAGATATTAACGCTGAATATCATAGGTCCAGACGGGTTTTTAAACGGTTTTGTAGATTAAGAGCTTATTTTATGGGTGCACAACTAAACAACGAAAAGTTTTACACATGGCTTTCTAGTTTTATTTCGGATCGTTCATTGCAAGTAGCAATCCACGGTTGCCTATACTTTTTTCCTTTATATTGATAACTTGCTGAAAAGAACAAAACTTCTATCGCATTGTCTATGACAGTACACTCGTGTTTTCCGTTGCCTTAAATATCAGAACAACAGCTACTGATGCACATTTGGGCAAACAATAAATTTTACATCTTAATAAAAACCGGGAAAAATTTTTAAGTTGGGGTGAAACTATCCAACTTTGTACTCCCCGTACCAGCGTATTTAAAAACATCTTTATCTGGAGTCTGCAATGACCTTCCTGAAACCATGTTTACCAGGAAGTATAATCTTCGGCGATTCAAATCCAACGTGAATCGCCATTTACCATGTATTCTAAAGTCTTAAACTAATGAATTATGCTCTTTTTTCTATGGCTCTACCCTAAATCCCTTTTGTACCCTCTTGGTTTGCATAGAATATGTTGTCAATAAAATCATTAAAAATTTATAAATTAGGATCATATAATATAGTCGATTCAGCACTAATTGATTATGGAGTTATTGTTATTTTTTATGCGAAATTGTTTAGTTGTTTTTTAGACTATCTAACTTTTCAATATTACAACATTTATTTAGCCGAAAATCATATGAAATATCAAAAAAAAATTAGAAAGATTTAATTAAAAAATTTTAAAGAAATTTCCATATTATATAACCACATAGATAGTTGTTATATTTATTAAAAATTGCATTAAAATCGCTTAATTAAGATAAACTTGGTACATATTATTTATAATAAAAACAGATAGCGATACAATTACCAAAACACGATTACGGATTTGCTCCTTTAAAGGTCTTTTTTTTTAAATATATTGCGAGATCTGTCACTAAGGATGATAAAAATTAAGTAAACAATATTGCAAAAATTTAGTATAAAATGTGCAGTAACCCATAGAAAATGCACATTCATTCAAATTACAAAGATGAAAGTGTTGGTTCTTCTTTCCTTGGTAGCTCTCTGCGCCTCTCAATCCGCCTACCTTGGCAATCATGTCACTGTAGGTAGAGATGGCAGCATCGCCATTGTTGGAGGACTCGGAAGAGAAATCTACATCTACAAGAATGTTGTTTACCCAACAAAAGTCGATATGGTCCTAAAGAGCCCATACGGACCTACAAGAAAGATCGAAATTGACCAAACCAACAACATTCATAACGTCGATGTCAACAATTGGGATTCTAGATATTACTCAACCTGGAGATACATCAACGACTTAGGAAATGACTACACCCAGTACGATATTCTTGTTTATCTTTTCGGACACTGCCAAGGTTTAGTTGGTTTAGAGCAATACCACAATTTGATAGAAAAAATTAATTACTTGGTTCAAAAGCAAGTGTTGCACAAGACAATCTGGGATGTTCTGAAGTACTTTGATAACTATTATTACCAACAGGGAGTATCTGACTTCGACAATTACATTCCATACCAAGAAGCACAAGCTGTTGGGCAATATGGGTAAGAATACTATTTTGTTTATTTTTCAAGTCGACCAATAATACAAAAATATAGACACGTTTTAATTTCATAAATTTTATTAACTGTATTGATTGTTAGACTCAAATGATAAATTGATCTTTTTAATAAAGAAACCATGGATGTAATCAATATTTTCAAAATTGTGTAACCATATATTCAATTTGTCTGTTAATTTTTAATATCAACGATTCTAAATTTATAATTATCACAAACAATTTATTTTTTTTCCAGTTACAACACTCTCGAAAATCTGACTCCTGAATACCCTGAATACCAAAACGCCTACGGACGCTCATATGAATCTTACCAAGTAAGTCCCTTGTCTAAAGTATTAAACTACTTAAATCAACAAGTTTACAAAGGCAAACAAGGACAACAATTAGTTTATCCTTACTCCAAACAGTACCAAACTCCATTGAATTACCAACAAGTATATCCTCAAGGATATTATTACCAACGCGAATACCCACAAATTTATTACCAACAGGAATACCCACAAGGATATTACCAAAGTGAATACCCACAAGGATATTACCAACGCGAATACCCACAAGGATATTACCAAAATCAACAATACCCTCAGCAATGGTGGAACCGTCAACAGTACTCACTCTACTGAAAGAAATTTGTTCCTCAAGAATTGAACATATTTTTTAGATTACCAACAGTCTACTAAGAAGTTTTGTTAATAATTTATGATGTTATAAAATAAAGTAAATATAAAATGTTATACAGCTCTTTTTATTAATTTAAATTTTTAACAAACTAATTACTTAACAATTTTACACGTTAAATAGTTAATATGTCCACCTTTAAAAATCTATGATTTATTATTCCTTGTTTATCCTAAAAACATTCTAAAGTTAATTACAGATTACACAATATAATATAAGACTATTATGAAGACTATAACTATGTTGTTTCGAGAAAATGCTACCTTTATGGGAATGATAAGGAAGTTTAAAATAAAACCTTAAAACAAAACATGTGATTACTGTAAGAAAAGATTCAAAGATTTTCTTGTAGCTAAAGGCATTTAAAAATAAGCATTTTCTATTCTAGAGCGACGAAGACAAGACCAAAGAAAATAATTTTTAAAGTAGAGACCAACGCTGTTACTTCCATATTTGAACTGAAACCTGCTTAAACTAAACATCTAAAAAAAATCAATTATGTTTTAAAGATTTTCTTGAAGCTAAAAGCATTTAAAAATAAGTCAATTGCACATAAGATAATTAACTTTCCATATTATTTAAGCGATACTAGAATATATGAAAGTTACTTCAGCTGTGATTTTGCCATGAGTAATAAATTATAATGTGGAGGGCAATTTTCTATGCCCACTACAACCGTTTTTTCAAAAATACAAGAATACGGTTTGATATTACTGGGACGACCACAATTTGTGTATACTGATTTAAAAATATCGATCCTATGAGAACAATGAGCTAATCTAATAGTTGATCATATTAGGAAAATCACAATTAGTTTTTTTTCCTTCTAAAATATGGCTTACAATTTCCCCGCTGGACACAATGTCTAAAATGAATCAGATGCAATTTATAGAAAGTATTAAAAAAGATGAACTTCAAGCATATTAATACACAAAAAACAAATATGTTAAAAATACAGAAAAGTTCCCATATTTTCTCACATTAACAGGTTGTAAAAAGATTTTAGAGAAACAAGAAAATAGACAAATAGAATTAGAAAAGGAAAATAAAAGAAAGGAGAGGTGAAAAAGAACATTTTAACTAACACGAAAAACAGTATTGTTAAGAGGAAATCTACCATAAAAAGAAATATGCAGGTTCAACTCAACAGCAGAAAACAAATTGAAAAAAAGGAGGAAAATGTAGAAAATTTCAACGAAATGGCTCAAAAAATCCAGTTTCGAGAAGTCCAATCACCAGATATGTATTTGAATCCACCAAATATTATTAAAAGTAGTAGAAAGATTAAAATATTATCTAATGTCCTTGTAACCCTGCCGTTAGCAGAAAAAAGTACTCATATAAGAAATATTTTTGACAATGATTTATTGCAAGAAAATCTAGTAACCACCAGGTTGGGTTTTATTTGAACGATAAAAGATAAATGAGGCCTTGTTTGGAAAAGTACAAGGCGAATAATTTTGTATGTAAAACATGTTCTAAAATATAGGTATTCGTTTATAATGTTTTATTATCAATAAATTCTTTTCTTTTTCTATCTTCCTTCCATTTTTTTACTTCACTTTATATCTCGAACCATGCCAATGATTGATGTACTAATTATAGGAAAATAATGCTAATCATGGGGATTTTGCATTTATGACAAACATGAATTAATTATAAAAATATTTAACTGTGCAGTGAAAAGTAGTGAGCTTTGTTTTATTTAACGTCTCAGTTGAACTCAGCTCAACGCCAATCTTAGAAGTCTTCTTACTGGTGCCAATCATTTAATAAAAAATTGGCAAACGTATTATTGCTAGAATTCTATTTATTGTTATTTATTTCTTAATAGTGAAAAATTAAAAGCATTGATTATTTTTGATGCGTTCATAATCATTAGATAAAAATGAAAGACTGGACCATCATAAATAAACATAATTGTTTAAGGTCATGATTAATCGTCTATACATTTCTATCTATCTAATCGTACTTTTTACGTAATTAACTATTACAAAACTAAAATACTGCAATTATATTAAAAATAAAATAATCAGAGTTCACTATGTTATGGCATGTGAAATTAAAAATAGTTATACTTGGTCAAGATTGTAAACGCTTTATGATCATATTCTTGTATTAGTTATCAACATTATTTGAACAAAATTTTAATGAAAAAATTATTTTTAATATTTTTATATCCTATATATTTTCCGGTATAGAATATATGTTCTTCCTTTTCTATGTCATTGTGTCAAATTTCATAAAAAGAAAAAAATACTAGCAAAAAAATTTACCTGGTCTCAAAGAATCTGAAGAACTGCTAGATAGATACCTTCAAAAAATGGCGAAAAATGTAACCTTCCACATTTTTTAATATAAAATTGACAATTTTCAAAATGGGTTTTTGATTTTTTTATACAAAAAGTGTGTTTCAAAAACTATATAACAACAATGCAATACAAACAAATAACCCTCAATATGATAAAGAAAAAAAAATTATTTGATTTCAAGTTTGAAATTTATTTGAAATCAGTGTCTATTTTTACTTTTTAAATAATGCATAATTCTATAATTAGTATTACAAATATTTACCAAAAATTAAAGTAAATATGTTATATATCTCATTTTTCTAATTTTTAATATATGTCGGAAACTAATTAAAAATAGTTATTTATGCAATAAGTGTGTAAACTGATACTTTTCTCACGAATGTGAATTTTGGCACTTTACACACTAGTTGCATACAATATTTTTTCTACTACCAAAAAATATTTAGGTATTAAGTTAAAAATAAGCTTCTTTACGAACATTTCACTCACTAATATTTCATCTTACGCACTAGTGCATAAAATAGAATATTACGCACGACAAAGTTTGTGTAAAGTTAGTAATTTACACATGGTAGAAAAAATTATTATTTTTTTAATACAAATTCCAGTGAAATTAATTTTTTTTTTAAATAGATTAATAATAAACTCACAATGCTTAAAATATAGTTTTTTCTTGATATTTTTATGTTGTCAGGTAGTACTTCAAATACACTTTTGGTATAAAAAAATTCAAAAACTCATTTTGAAAATTGTGAATTTTAAATAAAAAATACGTGTTTCGGTATTTCTACCCAAGTCACCGCGGCAATTGCTTTTAAAAAATATAACTCTTCCGAAATAGATAATTTATACCGCATTGGAAGGATATTCCAAGAAAATAACAAATAATAATAATATCCGTCCCCACCCCGCAGAAGCCGTTTTCTTCTGGGGTTCACTCTAAAGGGTTGAAATAAACGGAGAGTATTATGATTATTATCTTACTTCCTATCAGAGCTGGCCCTAAGCACTGTGCTTAGTGCACTTTTGTGCTCGGGACGTTTCGTGTCTTAGCGGCCACCACCAAGTTATTTTTTTTTTAACTTATACCTGCCTTTTTATTACAAAAATTGATAAACCGTTAAAATTCAAATTCATTCAGTGATAAATCAAATTTGTCGTTTTAACGACGTTTTATCTGAAACAACTAACATCATCAGTGAAAATAATTTTTAATTACGGCATAATTGACATTACCTAACAATTTGGATAAAAAAGATAATATAACATAACGAAGATTGAATCTGATTTCTCCTAAATCATTTTTTAGAAACGGTTCTTATAATTCTCATATTCTTAAATAAGGAAAATAATAGTTTCTGAGCTTCTACATTCCGAAAATGCAAACAAAATTCTGTCCGGACGTCTGTCTGTTTCTCTGAATGTAAACAATGTAACTCTCGAATGAAAGCTCCGGCCGAGTTCTGATTTTCACTTTACTAGTTAGTTTTCTCTAGGGAATAACCCTATAAAAATTGAGCAGGATCGGGCCGACCCTTCCGGTACTCGCTATACAACTATGTGTTGTACCTATCCTTAAAAAAATATAGTCGACTCAGTACTAATTTCCACTCAATTTTAATTACATAGTTATTTTTAATTTCATATGATCACCTTTTTTAGTTGTTTATTAGAATATCTACTGGCATTTATCTTCAATATTTCATTAGCTCGAACTATGGTACAAATAAAACAAAATTTGTTTTCTGCACATCTACACACCATAATGAACAAATTTTTCAAGTTTTCAAATTCTTTCCATAACAATACAAATCAATACAACAGTACGAATCAAACAAACATAAAAGCAAACTCAACAGAAATATGTAATAAGAATAAAAAATTTTTAACATACAATCATTTAAAATCCTACTTCTAAAATTAAAAATAAATACAAAAAAAACTTCCAAAATATCAAAAACAAAATAGGACGATCTAATTCAAAAATTTTAAAGAAATTTCCATACTGTATAACCACATAGATATTTATTAAAAATTGCATTAAAAGCGCTTAATTAAGATTAGAACGTATTATTTATAATGAAAACAGATAACGATACAATTACCAAAACACGATTATGGATTTGCTCCTTTAAAGGTTTTTTTTTTAAATATATTGCGAGATCTGTCACTAAGGATGATAAAAATTAAGTAAACAAAATTCCAAAATTTAGTATAAAATGTGCAGTAACCCATAGAAAATGCACATTCATTCAAATTACAAAGATGAAAGTGTTGGTTCTTCTTTCCTTGGTAGCTCTCTGCGCCTCTCAATCCGCCTACCTTGGCAATCATGTCACTGTAGGTAGAGATGGCAGCATCGCCATTGTTGGAGGACTCGGAAGAGAAATCTACATCTACAAGAATGTTGTTTACCCAACAAAAGTCGATATGGTCCTAAAGAGCCCATACGGACCTACAAGAAAGATCGAAATTGACCAAACCAACAACATTCATAACGTCGATGTCAACAATTGGGATTCTAGATATTACTCAACCTGGAGATATATCAACGACTTAGGAAATGACTACACCCAGTACGATATTCTTGTTTATCTTTTCGGACACTGCCAAGGTTTAGTTGGTTTAGAGCAATACCACAATTTGATAGAAAAAATTAATTACTTGGTTCAAAAGCAAGTGTTGCACAAGACAATCTGGGATGTTCTGAAGTACTTTGATAACTATTATTACCAACAGGGAGTATCTGACTTCGACAATTACATTCCTTACCAGGAAGCACAAGCTGTTGGGCAATATGGGTAAGAATACTATTTTGTTTATTTTTCAAGTCGACCAATAATACAAAAATATAGACACGTTTTAATTTCATAAATTTTATTAACTGTATTGATTGTTAGACTCAAATGATAAATTAATCTTTTTAATAAAGAAACCATGGATGTAATCAATATTTTCAAAATTGTGTAACCATATATTCAATTTTTCTGTTAATTTTTAATATCAACGATTCTAAATTTATAATTATCACAAACAATTTATTTTTTTTTCCAGTTACAACACTCTCGAAAATCTGACTCCTGAATACCCTGAATACCAAAACGCCTACGGACGCTCATATGAATCTTACCAAGTAAGTCCCTTGTCTAAAGTATTAAACTACTTAAATCAACAAGTTTACAAAGGCAAACAAGGACAACAATTAGTTTATCCTTACTCGAAACAGTACCAAACTCCATTGAATTACCAACAAGTATATCCTCAAGGATATTATTACCAACGCGAATACCCACAAGGTTATTACCAAAGCGAGTACCCACAAGGATATTACCAAAGCGAATACCCACAAGGATATTACCAAAGCGAGTACCCACAAGGATATTACCAAAATCAACAATACCCTCAGCAATGGTGGAACCGTCAACAATACTCACTCTACTAAAAGGAATTTGTTTCTCAAGAATTGAACTTTGTTTAACAACATATTTTTTTTAGAAGAGTACTAACAGTCTTCTATGAAGTTTTGTTAATAAATTATGTTATAAAATAAAGAAAAAATAAAATATTATATAACTCTTTTCATTAATTTAAATTTATAAAATACTAATTTAACGCACTCATTATTTAACAATCTTACACGTTAACTGATTAATATGTCAACTTTTAAAAATCTCTGATTTGTTATTGTTTGTTTATCAAAGCTAATTATTGATTACATAATTCTTTAAATGCTGTTTATTATATAAAGACAATGATTAACAAAAAAAAAATTACTACAGCTGTTATTTCGAGACAATATTACCTTTATATGAATGATAAGAAGGTTTTAAATAAAACGTTGTAAAACAAAACATGTTAAGAAAATCGATTATTGAAGTGAAAACTTCTTTAGGCGCGTTGAGCGATTTTTGGTAGAATAGGAGCTTCCATCTATGACCTCTGGCTCTGACAATAAAGGCACTGAAATCACACCAATACAATTAGCCCGTTTCCTCGCATGATTTAAAAAATTCCACCAGAGGCAGTACTAGTGAGGTACACATGTTTTGATTTCGCTATTGATAGTAACGTTAAATGTATGTCGTATCATTCGCATTATCTTCCATGTTTAAAACAATATATTTGCAGTGCTTTTGAGTTTCCACAATTAGGAAGGTTTCATTTAAATTTAAGGCATTATCATACAGTGTGACCTATTTTGTTTGGAAGTCCTAGTTTTTGTTTACCATGTAGCCATTTTTAAAATTTGTCTACATTCTACGTAAAAATTTATTAAAATACAACTTTTCCAAATTCATGTTACAATAACTTTGTTGTTAATAAAAATTTTTTTATAAAATTTTGGTAGTTTACATTTGTAACGATTCTGAATCCAGTAGTGTAGTCATATTTGAGAGAAAAAAAATGCCTAATATACTTTCGTCTTTTTTGGCAAAGAAAAATTAACATAGGGGGCTTTGAAAATAGAAATTAAGCTATGAAAATGTGTGCCAAAATACTGTTTTTGATATTGAATCTAACAAAAAAAAAATTAAATCAAAATCGGTTGAAAAATGCGGATTTTACAAGTGGTATCGTGCCTATCGATAATCGCATAAGTTATTTCACGAAACGTGTTGTCAAATATTAATTTCACGAGTCCGCAATGTAATTTGTGTAGCTAAATAATAGCAACAATAGCACAGAAGTTAGAATTCTCCCACCATTGCTAAATCTTTTTTTTAAATCTAATATGAACAGAAAATAAAATCATATTTTATAATAATAGATTTAAAAAAAAAGATAGCTAGGGTGAGGGTTTTAAAAAAATAAGTAAATTCTTCTTTTTTTAAAAGCATTAGAATTTAACTTCATATTTTTGTTCATGGAAAACAACGTTGCCAAATTAAACAGACTACTTTTCTAGTACTCTACTTGTAATCGATTAAATTTATAGTCAGACCCTTTCTTAGAATAATGAAATCTGTCTTGACTATATTTTATAGCCTGTTTTATAGTTCCTTAAGTAGAATAACCCTGCAGAGAGCCTAGTGGGTTAGAAGGAAATGAAAAGGCTGACAACATCGCAAGGAAGGAAACAGAAGGTACCTAAGGACCCTAACCAGTATGTGGCATTTCATATGCAATGGTTCGTAAAAAATTAAAACAGTGGAAGCAATCCTTACATGGTAATAGGCACACGAAAAGAGTTGTAACACAATCTTCTCGCTACCTAGCAAATGACATATTACAGCCCAATCATCAACAACTGAAGTTGTCGGCCTGCTAACAGATCATTGCATGTGTGATATAGCAGAAAGAACTGCAGGGCACTTAATGTTTGACTGTGTTGCGCTGGTGCAAACCATAAGAGCCTTTTTAGGTATATCCAATGCACAAGATGATCTGACAGGACCAAACCTTGTTCAGAGAGTCATCAAGTTACCCAAGCTTTAGGATTCAGTTTAATGAACTAGGAGGCAATGCAAATGGGAGAACAATAGTTCAATGACCGATTTGCAAAATAAGATGCAAAATAAGAAAAAATCTATAGCTTCTAGACTAGAAATTTCGGGGCATTTCCAGTAATTTTGGAAGTTTTGCAGCTGTTGGCAGTCGTCATGAAGAATTTGATATCCAAAGGCTTGGAAATTGCATATCCAGTATCAAAAAACGTTAATCCTGGTTTGGAAATATATCCATATGCAATAGCTTTTCAGACGGTAAAAGTGCGCGGTAGAGTAAAAAATGTACGCGATGAAAGAATTATTTTGACAAATTCAGTTTGAGAATGTCAAAATAGGTAACGAATTCAAATCGCCAGCTCATTTTTTTGTAAACCTGTCTTATTGGAAGGAAGAAAACTAAGTTAATACAAACATTTCAGATTTTTAAATCCGGCCCTGTAAATTGATTCAAATTCTGGTATTTACTAAACTGGAGCACATTGTCTGTCGTTATTGTTTATTTTAAAGATTTCTTTATAATTACTAAACATTATTATACAGTAAGATATTTCATTATTGCCAATTTTAAATGCATTTTTAGTTAAAAATGTAAAGCAAGTTTAACATTAATTTCAAACACCCCTGTATATTTAGGTCCTCTGTAAAAATCATATCACGTTTTAGAAAAATCATATACAGGGTGAAGTATTGGATATGAAGGCGTCCCACAAATTCTCGCGAAGCCGGCCCTGGATTTATTTTATTCTAAATATGTCAGTTAGTTGCTAGATACTTTTATCAAAAAATGAGACAAATCGACTAAATCATTGAAAGGATATGACCAAATATTCTTTTGGTCAAAATCCATAATCACCCTGTATATTAAGAGCTATTGCCTCAGTGAGTCGGCTTGAAATACCGAAAAACGTATTTTTTTCATAAAATTTACAATTTTCAAAAAAGATTTTTTTTTATACCAAAAGTGTATTTCAAAGATTACCTGACAACATTAAAATATAAACAAAAAAACTCAATATGATCCACTTTTAGTATAAAAAAAATCAAAGACCCATTTTAAAAATTGTGAATTTTATATTAAAAAATATCGCAGCGTACCTTTTTCGGTATTTTTACTTGACTCACCGGGGCAATAGCTATTAATAAGGAAAAGAAGGCATTTTTCAATAGTTATTTGATAATCCTCTAAGGTGCCTCTGCTTTTGGTTGCAGGTTGTACAGTTCCTCGTGACTCACCCTGTATAATAACAATTTTGCATACAAAATTGGAAAATCATTGTGATACATTTTTCCTCATATTTGTGTTGTTTTTATGTGTCTCTACTGGTACTAGTATCATTCTAATTTTACTTCCAGTTTAGCTAGAAACTGAATTAAATTATGTAAAATAGTAAGTTAAATTATAGAATCCTACCTACTTCTAAAATTAACAATCAATACTGCAAAAACTCCAAATATATAAAAAATAAATTATGAAATTCTAACTCAAAAATTTTAAAGACGTGCTGAATAAAATTTCATCACCTCTTACGTACTTCTTATAGTTATCAAAAATTGCATTACTAAAATAAAGTCTATACATGTAAAATAAAACCAGATAACGATACAATTACCATAATACGATTACGAGATTGCTTCTTAAAAGATTTTTATTTTCGAAATATTTTGCGATATCTGTTACTAAGGATGATAAAATAAAAAAATTAGGTAAACAATAATGCAAAAATTAGTATAAAATGTGCAGTCACCTATCGAAAATGCACATTCATTTAAATCACAAAGATGAAAGTGTTGGTTCTTCTGTCTTTGGTAGCTCTCTGCGCCTCCCAATCCACCTACCTTGGCAATCATGTCACTGTAGGTAGAGATGGCAACATCGCCATTGTTGGAGAATACGGAAGAGAAATCTACATCTACAAGAATGTTATGTACCCAACAAAAGTTGACATGATCCTAAAGAGCCCATACGGACCTACAAGAAAGATCGAAATTGACCAAACCAACAACATTCATAACGTCGATGTCAGCAACTGGGATTCTAGATATTACTCAACCTGGAGATATATCAACGACTTAGGAAATGACTACACTCAGCAAGATATTCTTGTTTATCTTTTCGAACACTGTCAAGGTTTAGTAAGTTTAGAGCAATACCACAATTTGATGGAAAAAATTAATTACTTGGTTCAAAAGCAAGTGTTGCACAAGACAATCTGGGATGTTCTGAAGTATTTTGATAACTATTATTACCAACAGGGAGTATACGACTTTGACAGTTACGTTCCTCTTCAAGAAGAACAAGCTGTTGGGCAATATGGGTAAGAATAGAATTTTGTTTATTTTTCAAGTCATATATAGGAGTCAACCATTAACAGAATCACATTTCAATTTCATAAATTTTATCAAAGGTATTGATTATTAAATCTTAATTATAGATTTAAACATGTGCTGTTCAAAATTTAATATTTCAGTTTTCTTCTGATTTGTAATATCAAATAGTTTAAAATACTTTATAACAATCCTTAACAAACAATTTTATATTTTTATAGATACAACACTGTCGAAACCGTGACTCCTTTAAAACGTCTTCTTTTGGCCCTTCGTCAACAAAAACTTAATCAAAAATACGACGAAGAAGTCTACCCTGAATACCAAAACACCTACGAACAATCGTATGATAATTACCAAGTAAGCCCATTAATGAAAGCTTTATACTACTTGAAGAACCAACAAGGACAATTAACTTATCCTTACTACAAACAGTACCAAACTCCTTTGGATTACCAACAAGTCTATCCTCAAGGATATTATTACCAACGCGAATACCCACAAGGATATTACCAACAGGAATACCCACAAGGATATTACCAACGCGAATACCCACAAGGATATTACCAACGCGAATACTCACAAGGATATTATCAACAGAAATACCCACAAGGATATTACCAAAATCAACAATACCCTCAGCAATGGTGGAACCGTCAACAATACTCACTCTACTAAAAGAAATTGGTTCTTCAATAATTGAGCTTTGTTCAACAACATATTTTTTTAGGAAGATTACCAAGAATCTATTAAAAGTTTTGTTAATAAACTATGATGTTATAAAATAAAGTAAATATAAAATGTTATATAACTCTTTTTATTATCCACTAGAGCAAAGATATTACCAACAAGATTATTACCATAATCAAGAAAATTTTTGTTAATAAATTATTTTGTTATAAAATAAAATATAAAATGTTACGTAATTTTTTTATTTAAATTTTTAAAATACTAATTAAACACATTCATTAATGTAGTCATTTTACATATGACTTCGTTACTTAGGTGATTGCGGTCCTGGATTTTAGCGAAATTGGATTCTCTTCACATTGTCTATATCACGAATAGCTTTGAATCGTGGTGATCGATTTGATGTGATAATGGTTTAAAAATAGTTTATAATTTGGCTTGGTACCTACCTGTTAAGTAATTAACAAAAAATTGACAACTCTATCAAACAGTTTACTGCTAGAATTGTAATTATTGTTATTTAACATTCCTTAACATTAAAATATTTAAAATATCTTATTATTTTTGACGTATTCAAACGTATCAGACACTATCAGATACTAATGAAATACTGGACCATAACAAATAAACATAATTGTTTAAGGTCAGGGATAACCGTTGATAAATTTATCTAATCTTGCTTTTTAATACCTAATTTACTGCATTTATAAAATAATCACAGTTTACATTCAAAATTACGATAAATTACAGTTGGTCAAGGTCATAAACGCTATAATGATAACAGATTATTTTTGTATTTAGTATTAGAATCATTTCAATGATATTCATGACCATCTATCTATATCACTGAATATCAAAATTTTTATATGAAAAGTGTGCACACATTTTATTCTCCGGAGTTCAATATCTTCGTTGTCTTAAGAGATACAAAAATATTAAAAAAAATCGACTGTGTCACCCCAGAACTTTCCCGGCTCAACCGTAGAGAATATGTTATTTATTATTATTATTTTAATTACAAAATACTAAGCATTACATTAATTTATTGACCACATTAAAAATGGCGAGCCGATGATGAATTCGTCTACCGAATTGATATTTCAATGTTGATAATGACATAATCTGCGCATGCGCACGTTGTATATCACACTGCTACAATTAGGATCTCCTAAAATCATGTGTGAAAACTATTGGGAATTTGGGAAAATTTTTCACACAATAGTTGTAGGGAATTTTATGCTTTACAACTTTGCACTGAAAGATTTTGCATTTACCTCCAATTTTAAAAAAATGGAAAATCTAAATGTGCATTTTTCTCGCCATCTAGCGGCGAAACTTTGAGGAATTCGATAAAAAGTTAAACATAAAAGTTAAAGAAAATTTGATGCTTTACAACTTTTCACAAGAAAATTTAGCACTAAAATGCATTGTTTGTCCTCAAAATCAGGAAAAACTAGAGAAAACCTACATGCACATATTTACGCGACATCTAGTGGCGCAACAATTGAAAATTCTGGAAAAAGCTAAAGACAAAAGTTGTAAGGAATTTTATTCGCTAAAACTTTGTACTACAACATTTTGCACTAAAGTGTATTATTTGTCCTCAAAATCAAGAAAAACTAGAGAAAACCTACATGCACATTTTTACGCGCCCTCTAGTGGCGCAACTATTGGATATTCTGGAAAAAGTTTAAAACAAAAGTTATAGGGAATTTTATGCTCTAAAACTTTGTTCTACAACATTTTGCACTAAAGTGTATTGTTTGTCCTTAAAATATAAAAAAAGTAAAAAATTGTTACATGTGTATTTAATCAATGTCGGTCTTGAGGACCTTCTACTGTAACAATTTAAACCAAATGGTCGCATTCTAGGCACACATCGACCCTCCATACCAAATTTCAGCTTGATTGGTCAAACGGTTCGGCAGTTATCGTGGAAGGTTACACACAGACACACAGACTCACAGACACACAGACAGACCATGCGCTGGAAATGGTTTCAATCTTCTTGGGGGACCTCAAAATGGATATTTCCATCGATATCTCGATTTTTTGTTGCTCGTTCACCTTACTTTCCCTTTGATGGGTCCGGGAAAGTAAAAATATCAATAGGCTCCCTTTTCATATTTTAAAATTATTATAAAATATACGGGTGACCCAATAAATTTTTAGTAGTTGCAAAATAAATAATTTATATTTAGTTTGTCATGACGGCAATGGATGTCACGAGAATGCGTAGTGAAGTGTGGGTAATTTAAATTCTTCTGTGAGACCTACTTGGCGCGTTCTTTTTACTCTCTCGCTGCATATTCAAGTAATGAATCCAATTAATTTACATGTAAAAATTATACAAAAACAAAAAAAAAACAAAAATAAAACAGGAAAAAATGGAAAAAAGAATGAAAAATATGTGTTGTGGCCAACATAACACTTTATTTATGTGTATTTTATTTTTTTAAGAAAGATTCATTATAGCTTATTTTTAACTCTGTTTGCAAAATTGTTTTTACAAACAAAATATAATAAATGTCTAGTATTTGTCATTCTAATCTTGATTTTCACAAACAAATCCTTCCAATAATAATTAAAACACTATTTTATCCACGTACACTATCCGTATAGTTTGCAGATATTTTCCAAGTATATGTCCCTTCTTATGGCATTACTGAACGCACCTTATAGATAATTAGACAGCTTATTGACAATAAATGTAACTTTCTTCTTCTAGCTACTATGACCTTATATCTATTAAGCACCTGTAGCCTGTGAATAAATTTATTTCTTGTCAAATTTATTACCACTGACAAAAATTAGGAGAGTAGGATAATATACTGTAAGACCAATATAAAAAACACTTTTTATTAAAATTTGATCCATCCAATTTTTTTTACGAATTTTTTTAATCTTTAACGGTTTTAAAATTACTATTAACGTTCCTCGATGACCACCAAAAACTAATCAGTTCTCAATTAGAACCAAAACAATTTTTGGTGAAAATTTGGTTAAAGTCGGTTCAGTAGTTTTAAAAACATACATACATACATATATAAATTTGTCAAAAAATGGGGTTTTTGGACTCAGCGGGCCTTGAACGTACTGAAAAGTCAAAATCTCGAGATCGGTTTTTTACCCGAAAACAATACTTTTCCTTTATAATATACTATTGTATATATAGTATATAGAGGGCGTTGAAAATTTCAATGTACACTATTGGGATTTGGTTAACCGTTATATAGATACAAAGTTGGTTAAATGGGAAAAAGTTGCATATTATTAAGACAAATTTCCGAATTTTGAAAAATTTTAATATCTCGTCCGGTTTGAGAGATATTTGTTTAAAACCAAAATTGACGCTTTTCGTTTTATTTAATTATCACCTTTATTTTTAAAGATAGATTACAACTTTTTTAATCTTTTTTGTTGAAGACCAAATGCCGTTTAACATAGCTTAGTCAGATTTTCTATACGACGTTTCATCTTTAAAGAGCATTCCTCAATTTTTTTTTAAATATAGACCTGTACTTTTTATTTTATTTTTGAAATCTCCATTCTGTTCTCTATCCAACCATGTATCACACTTAATTTTTTTTTTATTAAATTTCGACAATGAACTGTACTTTAGGAAATTTTGTAAATACGGTCCTGATCATTTTCATCTTGAATATTTATAAATCTTTCTGAATAAAATTAATTAAACATTAAGTTATTGGACACTATTAAATATTTGAATTACATTTTTTTTACATAACAGTAATCGGAGAATAAAAAATATAATTTAATCTTCAATTATTGAATTATAACAGGAACATAATAAAATAAAAAATAAATGTAAAATAAAAACTTTTGTCTTATTTAAACGACTTCGTATTTATTTGTTGTAATTGTAGATTTATGTATGCATTTTTATGATTAAATTGTGATTTTTCCTAGGTGCTAACTTTTTAAAAAAACTTTTTGAAAACATGTTCAAAAACCAAGTTATTCAAGATGGTTTAAAAATATTCTGGAATAAAATAAACAGGAAAGTACTTAGAAAATTTCCTAAAGTACAGTTCATTGTCGAAATTTAATTAAAAAAAATTAAGTGTGATACATGGTTGGATAGAGAACAAAATGGAGATTTCAAAAATAAAATAAGAAGTGTTATTTATCTTTAAAAATAAAGGTGTTAATTAAATAAAACGAAAATCGTCAATTTTGGAAACTGGAGCTGATATTATAATTTTTCAAAATTCAGTACCAATAGTGTACATTGAAATTTTCAACACCCTGTATATAGCGGGAAAGTAAATATGGGAAAATAGGAATAACTATATTCCAAAACTTAATGAGTCTTCTTTAAACTAATATAAACTCGATGCAAAAAAAACTGCTTGGTTTATTAACTTTCGATGGTACAAGGCAATCTATGGGATGGATTTTCAGTCCCAGGGTACATCCTCGACTAGAAATATAGGGATTATTTGACAAAATCACATGTACTTTATATATTAAAAGTTCTTTATTTTAGATTCTTACACCTTACAGTGGGCCGAAAACCCCAAAAAGGTGGCCAAAATCTGCAACTTCTGAAACTCGTCCAATATCACCACGTTATTACAGAACAAATCGTTAAAAAAATCACTTCTCAAAATTGGGGTAGTTTTTTAAATACGTAGAATCATAAGTAGAAGTCGAAATCAGATGAAAGCTACTTGAATCGACGAGTCATAAAGGTTGATATTTGCACTGCTCTAGCAATTGGAAATTTATTCAAGGCTTTTAAAATTCTAGCACAAGATGCACTCACAATCTCTCTGACTGCCTAATAAGTTTCCATGAAATATTATAAACTTTAGAAAAATATATTTTTGGCCACTTTTCGAGGTTTTCTCCCACTGTGCACTGCTTCAATTGCTGCTATCGAAAGTTTTCTCTCAGATTTTACATATTATAGTTATTACGTCTATTATGATCCAAACCGGAAACAAAACAATTTCATGGCGAAAAACATCATTCGGATTTAAACGAAAATTGAAACAACATCGAATATTTAATCAGTAGTCTCTACTGGTTAAAAAGGAAATCGAGTTTAAAAAGTGACATTGGCAAAAATAAAAAAAGTTAATATTTTTAAAACAAAAATTTTAAATTTTCAAACAATTAAAAATATTGGTTGATAATCGTTGTTTGCAAATCATATTTGAAAAATCTGGGCACACCCACATACATACATACAGACGTTATAACTTTTTTTGCGTCGTCAAGCGGTCTTTTAGTGCCTTAGTCCAGGTTTCGGATATCCCCGTGCGCCACCTTCCGTTTATAGTGTGAAGGTCACTTCATCGGGCAGCTTCAGTGAAGAAAGAAAATACTCCAGGGGTCGTAAGGCATCGACACGGCCCAGAATTGCAGTCTTTACTTGCCCTATTGGGTTGAGTATAAGCTGCTGGGATAAAACAAAGCTAAGATTCAATAAATAACTTTTATAAAAAATAATGATAGCAAAGCAAATCCGGCGAGGAAGAATGTGTAATGGAACGGAACAGGCACGGCTTGACTGTCGTGGTGTGGTCAATTCTCGTATCCTTCGTCAATAATGTTGACCTCCCCGTAAAAATCTAGAATTGACTCGTTGTACAAAAATCAAAAGCGCCAAATTGAAATTTGAAAAATTAAGCCATTGGTCTTTTCATATATATTTTTGCCTATAGCTATAACGGCAAAGCAAACCCCGATGGATGACGTATTTTCGTGAACCTTCTTTTTGTATTTCGTCGTACATATTCAGAAAATCACAAAGGACATATTAATTACTTCTATAAAAGAGAAGGTACTTATATAATTATAATTCGTCCATTATTTGGTTGGAACACTCTATTTCTACAATTATATTATATTTTAATCGACTCACATTCATTCTGATCAATCGACGTCGATAGACCAAATAAATCGATGGACTAAATGAATCGATGGAACAAATAAATCAACTCGTATTCTCTGAAAATGAATATTATGTTGACCACCCTGTAAAAAATCTATTGTTTTTTCTGTAGTCTACAATTGTTATACGTTCATCGATTAACGTTCATTCTGATTGATCATCATTAACAAACTTGTTAGTAGTGCATTTCTTCGATATTCTTGAAACACTTAAAAGACTTTTTTCTATAAGATGTGTACCTGAGCAAGTTTAAAATTATTTCTCATAAAACTTTTAAATTATTATTACACATAAATAGCCATTTGTAACAAATTATACTTTAATAAGCAATCTAAATTTAACTTTATATTATCCATTTCTTTTAATTAACTCTGTTATTTTTAAAATAGGTTATTTAAAAATCTGATATTAATAAATTTAATTTTATAATCAACAACGCCTTATCCTGTTTGACCCACAGTGGATTAATATTTTTGCGCTTGCATTGCGAAATCTGTCGCTAAGTGCGATAAGGTGCAAGATCAAGTAAACAATGTCACAAAATTTAATATAAAATGTGCAGCAACCAATGCAAAATGCACAGTCATCCAATTTATAAAGATGAAGGTATTAGTTCTTCTTTCGTTGGTAGCTTTTTGCGCCTCACAATCTACCCTCTCTGGCAATCACATCTCAATAGATAAAGATGGCGCTATTGTTATTGTTGGGCATCACGGAAGCGAAATTGACATCCACAGAAATGTATTGAATCAAAGACAAATTGATATAATCCTGAGGAACATACTTGGACCTCTAAAAAAATTCATAATCGATGAAGTTGAAACGATCCACAAGGTTGATATCAATACTTTAGATTCCAAATTGTTCTCAAGCTGGAATGTCTTTAAGAATTTGGGACATGACTACACTCAACACGACGTTCTTGTTCACCTTTTTGGAGATTATCAAGGTTTAGTAGATTCTGAAAAATACCACAATTTGGTGGAAAAAATTCATTTCTTAGTCAATAATGGAGTTTTGCATAAATCAATCTGGGAATTGGTCAAATATCTTGATAACTATGATTACCAGCAAGAAGACTTGGAAAAATACGTTCCCCATCATGAAAAACATGGACTTGAGCATTATGGGTAAGTTTTTATTTTTTAAATTTTCGATTTTCTATTTATAAAAAAACATTATAGAAAATATATAGTTACTAACCTTTGTTCCGATGCATTTGAAATTAAACTACTAATTTTGTTTCATTTTGAAAAGCCACGTTTCAGTAAATAAGATATATCAATACATAGTTCTTAATAATTGCGTCATTGGAACTTTAAATTTAAACAGTATTGGATTATATTTAATGAAATTATAGTCTTTTTTTTAATAAAAATAATTAATTACTTTTTTAATTAAAAGCAATATACAAATGTAATACTGCAACAATTTATATCTATCTGAGCAAGAGTTATTTAATAAACAGCAAATATTATTTAAATCGCTATTTTGTGACCAATTATACCTATTTAATAATCATGCTGAATCATTTAGTTTTAGTTTTATTTATCTAAGAGTAGTTGAAAATATTTCTAATTATATTCCAGTATTTTATTTTCGATTTGTTTTCTAGTTACGAAAATGAACAAAAGTTGTCTCCTCTACAAAAACTTTACTACGGACTCCACCAACAAAAATACAAGCAGGGACTCAACGAAGAACATTCTTACCAACAACATAATACAGAATATCAAAACGAAAACCTTCAACGACCATATGAATATTACTTAGTAAACCCATGGATTCAAAAAATTATTAGCAAATGGCAACAATCACCACTCGCTTATGCATACTATGGAAAATATCAAACTCCTTTAGCTCAAGAATATTACCACCAAAAACAATATCCTCAAGGATATTACCATCAACAAGAATACTCTCAAGGGCTTTACCACCACCAAGAATATCCACAAGGAGTATATCACAAACAACAATACCCTAAAGATCTTTACCACCAACAAGAATACTCTCAAGGATCTTACCACCAACAAGAATACTCTCAAGGACCTTACCACCAAGAAGAATACTCTCAAGAACTTGATCACCAACAAGAATACCCTGAAGGAGTTTACCACCAACAAGAATATCCTCAAGGTCTTTACCACCAACAGGAATACCCTCAAGGAGTTTACCACAACAAACAACAATACCCCGAAGGACGTTACCACCAACAAGAATACCCTCAAGGAGTTTACCACAACCAACAGTACCCCGAAGGGCTTTACCACCAACAAGAATACCCTCAAGGACTTTACCACCAACAAGAATACTCTCAAGGAGTTTACCACAACAAACAACAATACCCCGAAGGACGTTACCACCAACAAGAATACCCTCAAGGACTTTACCACCAACAAGAATACTCTCAAGGAGTTTACCACAACAAACAACAATACCCCGAAGGACGTTACCACCAACAAGAATACCCTCATGGACTTTACCACGAAGAAGAATACCCTCAAGGACTTTACCACCAACAAGAATACTCTCAAGGACTTTACCACCAGCAAGAATACCCACAAGGATATTACAAGCAACAACAATATCCTCAAAGTTATTATTACCAACAAGGATACCCACTAGGAAATAATCAAGAATACTCTCATCAATGGAATCCTCTACAATACAAACATTACCAAGGACAAGTTGATCGTGTAGAAAAGGCTTATTAATTTGGATTTTCATATATATTTGTTTGTATTTCTTAAATAAAAGAACATAATTGTATACAATTGAGTTTTATTGTAACTTTATTATTATAACTTTATCTGAAGAATTCCTTTATCCGGAGAACGTTATTATTCTGACCTCCCTGAAACCGTGTTTTCCTGGGAGTAAGTACAACCTTCAGCGATTCAAATCCAACATGAATTGCCATTTTTGTGCACGCCCCGCACTTGAAGCGACTTAAAGGATTTCTTGTGCGTATGCTGTATCCATAAAAAAAGTTTTATTATAACTAATAGACTATGTTGTCATGAAAAATTTTCATTAGCAATCTATATTGGCTAAACTAAACACTATCGAAACTTTTAGATGAAAACCTTCTGGGCTTATAAATTAAATTCAAATTTCTTTATTCAAACGTACTGTAGATAATTTTCGGACTTAAATTATACTATATAAGTATCAATGTGAAAAATTTTACCTATAATATAGATTGTTTAATCGCCCAAAGTGACACCACAAAAATTGAATTCAGGTTGAAACCTTTAAATTGTGTAATGTAGGAAGTAATGTACAATTTAACACCAGTTCAAACCTTTAGAAATTTGTCATTATTAATAATATAACAATAAATTCTCGAAATTTTGGAATAAAATGTATAAAATACAATTACAGTTTAAAAGATCAAAAATAAGTAAATGGGACTAATCCCGAAAAGGAAGTCTAATTTCTATAGACGAATTATTAGAGAAACGGGATGGAATCAAAATAAGTTTAAATATCGATTCCAAAACAAGTAATAAATAAATAAATAAATAAAAGATCTCTATATATTAGGGTTAAGCCGGTCGGTCAGGTCATTGTTGAGTTCCCAGAGAGTTGAAATAGTTTTGTACTTTTTGTGATACGATATGTTGGTTGGTTAGTATGAGTCATAAAGTGATTATACCGAGATCGTTTTCTTGAATCACCCAGACCTACCAGTTGGGTTCGAATTCTTGTAAGATGCCTCGTTCTCAATAACATAACGTCAGGTACAAATTAGTAAATTTAGGATAAATTAAAAAATATGTCTGAGCATTTTTTTAAATTTATTAGCAATAATATTTTTACAAAGGTTACAAAAATACATTAAAATTGCTTGTACGGAATTTGAAAGATGTAACTTGAATCTGTTTAGTATCAGTATCAAAATAAGAAAATTTCATTCGTTTAAACTAAATGTACAGTGTTGTACTTAAAATTATTAGTTTGGAATAATTTAATAAAATGTTATAGTAACATGGCTTTACCTTTAACATAGATAATTTCACTCGCTTATTACAAAAGCCACGTATTTCAATTTTCGTATTTTTAAATGAGATAGTAAAAACTGTTTTTCTCACCTGATTAATAATAACCAGTTTTGTTGTTAATTATTTTTGTAATATTTGGTATTGATGTATTTATTTAGTATTCAGAGGATGAAACATTCCAAAGTACAAAAATATTGCCTGTTGGAATTCTTTCAGCAAACGCCTAGAGCTTATTGGTAGCAAATTTAAAATCAGTTTTTCAATATAGAATCATTTTTCACATACACTTGGCAAATTGTGTTACAATTTCATGCGATTCTTTTATAGTTCTCATCGCTAAAAATCGTCTCAAGCTACCTTAACAAAAAATATTATAGTAAAATACGAATTCAAAAATAATATAATTAAACCAATTAGTAAGTTCTACCCTTATATTGACTCGTTAAACCTCCTGGACAGTTTTTTTATTTTTTTTTTAGAAAATGTTTCAGACTTTCATAAAACATGAATATAAAAACTCTTTGTCTGCTTTTAATATGTACTTATTAATTCACGTTATTTTTACTAATTATAGTGGTAAAAAATATTGGACCCGGGAAAAGTGACGCGAAGAGGAATGAATTTAGTCCAAATTAGAATTGAGAATTAATTAATTTAATATAAAATAAACCGTAAAATTGTTAAGAGAAAAAAAAATTTAATTTTAAATCAGAAAAATAACAATAAAACTGGATTTTTTACTGACGAAACGTCATTACAATCAAATAGAGTTATTAAAGTTGTATTAAAATGCTAATAAAGTATCTTATTTTTGTATAAAAGTAAATATGGAAAAAGAGAATAAAAAACTATTTTTGAAAGTTTCGTAACAAATAGGAAAACAAATATTGTAATTGAATTAAGTGTTTGAAATATTGCTTTTATCAAAAGACAGTTATTAAAGTATTTCATCATTTTAAATTTGAAATAAAACTTTTTTTGAATGTTATCACCATTTATCTAAAATACTAACAATTTCGGATAATTAAGACATTTTCGGTTTACAAGAACCAACAAAAAAACTAAATGATTTCTTATACTTAACAGCAAAGGGATAAATAATGTAGTGTAAAAACGATTTCACAAAGAATATATCAAAGCGATGTCAAAAAGCTTTTTCGAGAAGTACTGACCTAAATAAGACCGAATCACTTTATTTATTTTCTGGTTGAAACATATACCGAAGAAAACCGTAAAAATTACCGGAGCTCTATTGTAAATCACTATTAAAAGCATTTTTCCTACGATCACTACCCAAAGTAGGCTTTTGCACACTCAAATCTAACCGCAAAGTTGACGTTTTCCGTGATCTGTAATAATTTGACATTATTGTCGCTCTAGCGCGTACTTTTCCGCTCGCCTGTTTTCATTTACAATAAACTAAAGAAAGGTAGTAAATAATAGGTATATTAAAACAAAATGTAGCGCAGTCTGAATATTTTAGTTGAAATATTAATATTTGAAGATATTTCGAACGAAATTAAACTTTATTTTATAAAATTTATCTAGTAAAAATATAACAGTCAGAAGGTACACCTAGATACACCTAGGTACACCTATATGAAATAGTGATTGCATATTTAAGTATCTACTTACTGTTTTATGCAAATAGTAGACTATGAAATTAATGAAACGTCATTATTTCATTTTTAGGTTATGAAGTGTATTTTCATGTTTTTTTTTTAATTATTTGTCTAAAAATAATGTGATCGTAGAAAAAATCTTGTGTGCAATTCGAGCAGAAAGTGCTTTGCCGCTTTCGGCAGATTGCCCGCGCTCCGCTACGCGTCGCGCGGGCAACTCTCTGCCTCAAGCAGCAAAGTATCACTTTCCGCTCTTAATACACAAATAGCTATTTAAATCTTGCAACCACTTTTATTTTGTTATTTAGCAATAAAATGCCGCCCAAAGTCAGCTGTTCAGCATCCCTTGATGTCCTTCACCCTTAGCTATTATTTACAATCTAAGGCTTTGTGTTTAGTGTCCGCTGTCACTAAAGAGGGTTCCTTTTTTTCTTCTCATGGCTATTTTAATTTTGAAAACTGGTTTATTGAATTTTACGCGCAAATTGGACTATCGGCGGTCAGGGTTGGACTTGAAAATTTCAAATAAATTAATAAAACAAATAACAGCAAATACAAAATTATGATCTTATATTTATTTAAAATAACCGATCGCGTATAAATAAAACATAAAGTAATTATTTTGTGAGTGCATTTAATTTGGCGGTTATTTGCGATTTATTATGTATTAAACTAAATTACTTACTCTAAGGAAGTTCAATCTGAATTATACCATATTGAACATGTGTGAAAGTTTAAAAAAAAACTATCCGTATCTATCTCATTGTAATCTTACTACATTCATTATACTTTAAAAAATAGCCTCTGGACTGGATGCTGTTATTAAAGCTATTGCCAAAGACAATAATTTAATAATCATTGCCATTACTTTTTTTGAAAAAAAAAAAATATTTTTCTGTAGCCATCTCGAAAATCGAACTTTAACTATGGTTTGTCTTTTCGAAACAGCCCAGAAGTCGTGTCACAGCCACTAAATGCGTGTAAAAATAATAGTATATTATATACCAAGGGACTAAAGTGCATCTACGGGAAACAATCTTCACCTGTGGTATATACGCTATTTTTTGCACCGCGATGCCCAAGGCCCCTTAAAATTCAAATAATTATTTAAATACAATTTTTTTTAAATATAATTTTTTTTAATATAACTTTGTTCTAAAACTTTTTTTAAAGAATTTTATATATAAAGTATACTCTTGAGGGGAACACAAAATTGGAGAGAAACGAGGTAAAATTTTGAAGAAAGAGAGGAAATTTGAGACAAAAATAAGTAAACAGAGGTAATCTAAAAAAGGGGTAATTTCAGAAAAAAGTGATAAAATTTGTGACAAAAGAAGGGAAATTCGTCAAGAATGAAAAAGAAGGTATTTTTAATGAGAGAAAAGAAGTAGTTTTAGGGAAAAAGAGGAAATTTCAGATTAAATATTGAAAAAGTTGAGAGAAACAAGAGTAAATTTTGGAAGAAGAGGGAAAATTTAAGTCAAAAATGTGAACAAAATGAGAAAAAAGGGTAATTTTCGAAAACAGAGGTAATTTTTAAAAAAACGTGTAATTTACTCAAAAAAATAACAAAATTTGGGAGAAAAGAAGGGAAATTCGACAAAAATGAAAAAAAGGGGTACTTAATGAGAAAAAAAGTAATTTTAGGGAAAAAAGAAAAGAAAGGCAAAAAAGTGACAAAAGAGCATAGAAACAAAGGGAAATTTTATAGGAAGTGGGAAAATTTAAGGCCAAAAATTGACAAAAATTTAAGGCCAAAAAGTGACAAAAATGAGAAAAAAAGGGGTAATTTTAGAAAAAATAGGTAGTTAAAAACGTGTATTTCTGCAAAAAAGTAAGAATTTTTAAGAGAAAAGAAGGGAAATTCCACAAAAATAAAAAAAAGAGGTAATTTAAAAAAAAAGTGGTAATGTTCGAGAGAGAAAATTTCAGGACAAAAGTGACAAAATTTGAGACAAAAAAGGGAAAAAACCTAGGAAAAACGAGGCGATATTTTGGAGGGAAATTTTAAATAAAAAAAGTGACAAAAATGAGAGAGAATGGAGTAATTTCAGTAAAAAAGTGACAAAATTTGAGAGAAACGAGGGGAAGTTTTTGAGGAAAAGATAAAATATAAATCGAAAAGTAGTAAAAATGAGCAAAAAGGGAGATTTTAGAAAAATTTGACAAAAATGTGAAAAAAAGTATAATTTAAAAATAATTATTTACCTGTTAATTTTGTAAATATTTAAACGTAACAATTAATTCTATTATTTTTAAGTTTCCTACTTCTGATTAGGTAATCATGTTTGATATTAAATTATGTATTTTTTTTATAAAATACCTGCTCTTAAAAAAATCGGGGTTCCCGATGGGGCTCGAACTCAGACCAATTTATTTTAGAATAAAATCGTAAAAAATATATAATAAAGCTTACGACGATCTCATAAAATGGTGTTGGAGAAAAGAAAATTGAAGACTGTACTGCCGAAAATTGTTTCCTATACTCCTTTGTGGAAGTATTTGACAGTTCTCAATTAAATTAAAATAAACAAAAATTTTTTGTTCATGCGATTTGAGTACAAATAATATGACGAGCAAATTCAACATGATGACATGCAGCCCTTTTATGTTCTGATCTGATTCTTCAATAGGGGTTTCGGTGATCAGCATTATCTCTGGCTTGTTTTTTAGTGATAATACCAGTTTCTAATTTCTCAACAAGCTGATGACGACTGTAAACGGTGAATTGTATAAAAAAATATTTAAAACGAAAACCATAGAGAATTTTAATCTTTACATGTTTTATAATAGATGCAAATATCATTTAACGCATATAAAGCCAGATATTTGCGAAAAACTGACTTTTGTGAGCTTTGAATTTTAATATCTCAAAACTCGGGAGACTTTTAATACTTCATTTAGAATACCTGTCATTACGAATATGACTCCTTTTTTTGGCTTGTCTGATTGGATTATAGAGATTCAACATATGACAAGACAGGCACTTTATTATATACAGGTCCCAGCAAATAATTGTCCGTCCAGTCCCAGTCATTCAGTTACATCTACAGAAGTTTCCTTAAAAATGTACCGAAAAATAAAGTGTGTATCCGGTTGGGTTTCCTCATAATCAACATAAGAATTCGCCTTTCTATGTTGCATTTTTTTGATGTAATGAACACATATTTGTAACAACGGAACCAGCCTTTTAGATCAGTACTTATTTAAATATAATTATAAATATCTCTAATTAAAACACTTACTTATATAAGTGCAATTTAAGATAATGGGCTTCTGAATATTTATATAAACTATCGTTGGGAAGGTACATAAGAGCTGATCACTTTACCTCATCGACTCTAAAAATAGCGTTAAAAAATAGGACCTATTTTATTGGTATAAATATTTAAGAATACCCTACAAAAATAGTAAATAAGTATATGAAAAAAATACAGTTTTTTTAACAAATTAGCGAAATTTTAATTACTAATTATTAATCTTACACAATTAATTACTGAATCATATTAAGAAATTTAAAAATAAAATGTTTCTATTAAATATAAAAATATAAATTAATTGTTATTTTTTGTTGATGCGGCACATCTAGATTAGGAAACACGCAATAAAAGAAATGCTATTATTAAACAGAGCACAAATATCCAGTTTTATGAATTACATAAAAAAACGGTTATTACTTCACGGTTTCTTGGTCGATAAATGATAGAAATATGAATTTTATATATTTGTAGGATCCTTCTGTTATTAATTCCCCGCTACAAACCACAAATTAAGGTTGTAATTCTTAGTGGGGGAACACCCAATAATTATAGCGGACCTGGAAGATAATTTTTATCGAAGAACCACTCAGTTGTTTTGCAGAACTGAGACTGCACGAATAAATGAGTAAACTTTATTTTGATTCTGAAAATATTATATGCTCATTTTTTAAAACCGTATGCGTATATACAGAAAGACATAACAATGTCCAAAAAAAGTATAAACATGAAAATTGTTTACAAATTCAGAGGAAATTTTAAGGTTTGGATTATATGTATTAAGCCAAACATAAAGCCAAGAAAGGCCAAACAAAAGCTTCAATGATAATTACCCTTTTGGACTCTTTCAAAAAACAAGTATATGCACTAAAATAACTTATCATTTACATTATTGCCAGTGCCTGTAATAATTCTTCCTGGCAATCTAAAGGCTTCCACTAATAGCTCAATATCAGCACGATGGAAACGAAAGTTTTGCTCCATTTCCTCTATAAAATCATCTAAGCTGAATTGCATTGCACCTGCACCCTGGACTTCTTCCCTATTTACTATTAAATTGTCCATTATGATATACTCAATGGCATTATCTGTATTAATGTATGGTATGGTGCAGTACAGTAGGTTGGTACACTATTAAAGAAATATTCTTTTGTATAGTTTTTTTTATGACAATAATATTGCTTCCCGCGTAAAATGTTGATTCTTCGTCCGTTTTCTAACGAAACATAATAATAGGGCGAATTATATTATTCTCCTTTCAATATAGAGGGAACGTTTTCTATTAGTTAAAAAGTAGTTTCTTTAACCCTTGCGTTAGTTATTCTAGATGCGGAATCGCGCCAATTTTTTTGTAAAAACTTGTCTAAACAAAAGAAATAATGCAAATAAGCAACCTTAACGTCCTTAAACGGAATTTATTTTATTAGAATTTTTATGAGTTTATAAAAAATTATCTGAAATCGAAACGGACACTAAAGGTTTAACACAGTTGTTTAAAATTCTTGTTTTAAAGGGACTTAAAGTACCCATTGATTATACTAATCTACCTATTCCTTGTATTTTATTAAAACAATGGACTTGGACATTACAGTGTTCGTAGTAAAGGTACTGTTTAAAAATTCGAGAGTATTTTGATACGGATGTGTATTCTATAAATAAAAAAATAATTTATTTTAAGCACGAGTCACTTTCTGGTAGAAAATTCAGAGAATTTTATAATTTCAATTGTTATAGCACGATCGAATGTTAAATTGTTTGAACATTTTTAGTAAATTTTTACCATTGTACCATTTAATTTCATAATTTTTTTTACGTTCAATGTACTCTTAATGTCCCTTTACTCCTCCACCCCTTTTGCCCTAATCGTAAATTACTCTATATTTTAGGGCTTTACTTTTCAAATGTTAATTTAATAATCATTGTAAGTAAATTAAAATAGTAAATTGCATCTCTTCTTGTAAATCTTTTTAAATTGACAATAAATATGTTCACCACACAGAAAATAGATAGGTATATACAAAGTTTAAGAATAATCAATATAAAATTTCTATTAACAGTTCCTTTCCTTTTTTTTATTGAAAAATGGTCATCATAATGATATTAGTAATTTCATTATCATTATCATTATTATTTAGCATTGTTTACTATGTTTACGCAAGATTATGCATGTATCGGCAAGACACAACAAGCAGGCAGGCCCAGGCTAGTAAAATTTAAATTTAAACCGTCAAAGTGGTATATCAAAACAAAAAGGTACGTTAGAGAGAGGATGGTCGGTTTGAATCCTCCTACTTCCACTTGTTAGAGTTTTGCAACGTTGCCACGTTTAAACTAGAAAGTAGCAGAATTATCTTCCGACACAGTATAATTTATAGTATATAAAGAGGAAATATATAATTGGAAAGAAACTACCATGTATAGAAACAAGTGGAGAAAGATTGTTGGAAATTTTGAAGCCATGGTTCTTTAAGGCCTTTATATATATTTATTTGAATGACACCAGTTCGCAGTTAAATAAAGAAGTTTTGCATGTAGATGTGTTTTTCAGTTTTATTTTGAAATATTATTACCTCAAATCGGACACCACTTAAATTGATTTTTTCATTAGCCACTGATGGTGCCAACATAGTTAGCGAAACGTACCAAATGTTTTTTAAAAATGTGTAATTTTGGTTAGTGGTGACAATATTCTTGAACAGATATGTCATGACAAAGAAGACATTTTAGAATGTTTATCTATTTCGGCTAAAGAGAAAAAGAAAAACAAGATATTGACAGAATGTTGATTATTTGCAAGTGTAGGCAAATGTATTGTCCACTCCGAAAATTTTTTTGTAAGATAATAAAACCAGAACAAGAGAAAAGTTAGTTTAAATTTTTTAATTTTCTAAATGTTTTCTAATTATTAGGAATTAAGACAATAGTTTATTTTAGGTACTTTTTGGTGGTTTATAAGAATTCGAAGTCAAAATTACAAAGTTCTCAAATTTTGCAAAAAAAATGGATTTTGAAAAGGTTTCTGTTAATTTTCGACTTCTTGTTTAGTCTATTCTCCATCTAAAATTAGAACTTAGAACAAATCTACAAGAAAAAAGTACAGAAATAAAACATCGATACAGACCTATGAGGAACATTTATTCATTGAATATGAACATCTTATTGACAAAAAAATTAATTATAGCTATAGAGCTATGGAAATTTAAGAATAAAATGCTCCATTTAGTGTGTTTTTATTAGTCTCAAAATTTGAATTGGAACCAATATCGTTATAAAATTGTAATAAAGTTAATCTAAACCACTTGAAAATGAGGAAGCCATTGCCAAGACAAATTAAATATTGTTAATATTATTTAAGCTTATTTTTTAATTAAATTACTTTGTAAAATTTTATACACATTAGAAAAAAATTTTAAAACATCAGACCCTTTTTTGGCCCAAACTTTTTGAACGATAGTTTTTTTTCACTTTTTTATGCTGAATGCGAATCTGAAATCAGAATTTTAAATTTTATACAAATAAGAAAAAAATTCATAAATTTTAAAATTTCAAACATCTACAAATTTTTGTAAACTTTTGATACAACAATTTTTGATTTACTTTTTGATGCTGAATCCAAATCTGGAATTATAATTTTAAATTTTAAACAATTTGAAAAAATCTACAAATTTTAAAACTGCAGGACCCTATAACTTTTTTATCGTAATAAGCCGAAACTCTTCACCAACCAATTTTCGATTTATTTTTGATGATGAATCCAAATCTAATTAGAATTTTAAATTTTAAACAAATTTGAAAAAATACACAAATTTTAAAACTGCAGGACCCTATAACTTTTTTGTGGTAATAAGCAGAAATTTTTCACCAACCAATTTTTGGTTTATTTTTGATGATGAATCCAAATCTTTAATTAGAATTTTAAATTTTAAACAAATTTGAAAAAAAAATCTAGAAATTTTAAATCTGCAGGATCCTATAACTTTTTTGTCGTAATAAGCAGAAACTTTTCACCAACCAATTTTTGGTTTAATTTTCGATGCTGAATCCAAATTTCAAATCAGAATTTTAAATTTTACACAATTTTTAAAAAAATTCACAAATTTTAAAATTGCCGACCAGTATAAATTTTTTGTCATTAATGGGCAGAAAGTTTTCATAAAACAATTTTTGATTTACGTTTTGATTCTGAATCCAAAATTACAATTTTAAGTTTCACACAAATCTGAAAAAAAAATCATAAATTTAAAACATCAAATCTCTAACTTTTTTGTCATATTGCTTGCGTATTTACAATATTAAAATATCAATTTTCTTTAGACCGTGTACTAAACGTATACATTTGGCAACACAACTGCAGAAAGCATTCACTAGGAACAGCTGTTTGCTGAATGGATAGTGGGAGAAAGGCCACAGAAAGGCCGATTGAGCACAAACTCTCAACAATTCAAAACAGTTCACTTAGAGATTCGTTACATAGCGCGAGTGTATTGAGTTTTAACTGGTGAATTTTTTTTTTTTGATAAGTTTCGACACGTCTAAAACATACCTACTCTTAGTGACACTTTTAGTGCAAAATGGTCCGTAGTTTGGCTCAGTGGACCAAAACGTTGAGTTTCCCAGCGAGAATTTCCCCAAACAAGAGTTCTAAAGATAGTGTTAATATCCATCAAGTCAGTCCAGCAATTACTCCTACTTTGAGTAATAATTCATTGTCAAAAAATAACGATATTAATAATATGATGAACAATCACGCTTCTTTGACTGAAGTCAATCAAGTAAGTCTTAATCTTTTATTAATAGAATTTTATTAATAGAATTTTATTAAATTAAATTTTAGCTATTTTATTCAAGAATATGTTTGATAATTGCTAATTACTAACTTCAGTTTGTAACAAAAATTTCGATTTTCAGATTTTTCCGGTCCCATTATCTTTAAGGCTACACCTAATAGAATGTGTGATTTCCATAAAATATTAAAATCTTTCATACTTTTATTTTAATTCACACCGATACTATTTCTATAATTGTCTAAAACACAAATATCAAATTTGGTTCATTAAAATCACGTTTAAAGTATTTCTGATAATATACCAAATATTTTTATCTGTAGGTGTAGATAAACATAAACGTAGATATAAAAAGACCCAAATAATAAAAAGACCCAAATAAATTAACATTTAAGCTAGTTTAGAGAATAAACATTGATTTTATTCAAGGGCGTACATAACTTTTTTCATGGGGGGGGGGTAATCAAACTTTTAGATAATTAAGCTTGTCAGTTTCTACATTTCATATATTTTATTTCTTCTTTTCGTGATATTTTTTGGTAATTACCCCCTTCATCCCTCCGTATCTACGTCCTTGATTTTATTATTAATTCGAACTTAAATTAAAATATTTAGCACTGATCTGTTTTTTAAAAACGTAAAAAATTAATAATCTTACTACAATAAATTTTTTATGGAATATAAACAATCAGAAAATTTAAAACTACAAAATATTCACAAAAATACATATTACTGAAGTTGGCCCCGCCATTTTCGAATTTTAATAAAAATTTAATTGTGCCGGGTTGTGCTGTAAATTAAAAAATATATATATATTTTTTTTTAATTTTGTAATTTTTCACCGTTAACTTGGTCCCGTCATTTTCTCTGATTTAAAAAAATAGAGCCATGCTGAGTTGTGCTATACAAGGTGTAAAAAAAGTCGGGAGGGTAGGTATATTTTGAGCTAAAATAATGTTAGTACTTCATATAAACTTTTTTAACACGGGCCCTCGTTTTCGAATTAGGGGCCTCCAAAATTTAATTTTTAAATTTGTTTTTTATTTTTTATTTTCGTACTGTTTATTCGATCTTTATAAAATTTATATTGTATGGTTATACTGTACATTATGCTTATTTTAAACGTATAAACAGATTCACAGTATTGCCTTAAAGACAGAGACGTACTAGTCGTAATAGTTAAGGATCCAAAATTTTTGTATCGATGACACACCCTGTATAAAATTCCCTTAAGCTAACGAAAAGATACTCTATCGTTAAATTATTAATGTCTACTACATTAGGACAATCTTGGGCATTGCATTATTAAATTAGTTTTACTTTGTTATCTAGGATTATCCAAAAAATGGCGAATGCGCAAATTGGTATTATTGGTAAGTATTAAAAAAATGCAAATATCAGCCAAACGGCTAATTTTATCGAATTCCAACAAGAGTATCTTTTCGTTAGCTCAAGGAATGAGGAAGCCATTTTTAAATTTTTTATACAGGGGGGTGTATTATGGATATAAAAATTTTGGATCCTTAACTATTACGACTAGTACGTCCCTGTCTTTAAGGCAATACTATGTATCTGTTTACACCTCTAAAATAAGCATACACGTACATTATAACCATACAGAAAAGATCAAATAAACACTACGAAAATAAAAAATAAAAATATGAAGTATACTTACATTGTTTTAGCTCCAGCTATACCCTCCCGACTTTTTTCCCATTAGTCCCGAGACACACCCTGTATTGTGCCGATTTTTATTTTTTAAAAAATTAAATTAGCCGCGAAAATTGAAAACTAATTTTTTTTCGACAAAATCATTGATTGTGCTAAATTGTGTTATACTCATATTATATGTTTTCCATGATTTTTCTTCTAAAAAAATTGATAGCCGAAAAAATTTAAAACAGATTTTCTACTGATTTATTTTTAGGCTACACCCCTATTGTATTTTTGAACTAAATTAGCTGATATTTGAAAATTAATTTTCAACTTTCTCGGCGAAGTTAATGTTAAAAAAAATTAGCACAACTCAGCGCGTTCCGATTTTTTTAAATCGAAGAAAATGACGGAGCCAATTTAACGGTGAAAAATTAAAAAAAAAAATGTAATTTTTTGTTTATTTACATCACAAACATCGCACAATACAGCACAATTTAATTTTTAATAAAAATCGAAAATGGCCAACTTAACATACGCATCTCTGTGAAATAATCTAAAATAGGAAATAAGACCTTATTTTATTTTATTTTATTTTGTTTGGAACTCGATAATGCGTATGACAATTTTTTTTCTTTTGATTGGGATATATTTATTACATAAAAAGCTGTTATTTGATTGTTTTTTGCCTTTAATTCTTCTTTTATTTTATTTGCTCTTTAAACTCACCTTTTTTATTTTATTTTATTCTTTATTTTATTTTATTTGCTTAACAGTTTTAACCATATTTTATTTTTCAATTTATTAAACGCCTTAAGAGTTGACAGACACGAAGAATATATTAATTGTGATTCATTAGATATTAAAATTTCGTACATGTCCCCTTATCCAAAGTTCATGACCTGCATGTAATTTAACTCAATGAAAACCAGGTGTTCCCACAATATTTTTACGTTTCTTATTCACCTTTAGGTATACAGAGTGGACTTTTAATATGGGTTTTTTAACGTATCCTTATAGAATGGCTAAACATTGATTAGCTTATTTTTGTCACAGCATTTCTACAATGCCGATTGGACGCAAAAGATGGGATCCCATGTAATTAAAACTGTAATTCTAATAGAATTTGTTTCAATAAAAGCAAACTAATAATTTAAAGAGGTAGTAAAACTCTAAATCTAGTACTACATGTAATTTTTTTTTTAAATGATTCAATATCCGTTGTTACATTGAAAGGGAGAGAACGGCGACTCATTTCGGTAATTATGACATCATTAGGCCTATAATACATACATACATACATACATACATAGTGTTAGGAAAAAAAGTTTTACAATATGTGAATTATTTATAAGAGAGACGAAAATATACACATGTTTTTATGTATAAATTTTTAAAAAATCCACCCTTATTGTCATTTGTCAAAATACCATCTTAGTTTCTTCACATGTTCGCCAATGTAATAGGTAATAAGTTTTATCAAAGAGACATGTTTAGTTAATATTTAGTTAAAATTTATTTGTCATTGTTTCTTAAAATTTATAAACAAAGAGTTAAATTATTGTTAAATTATAAATTGTTTTATTGATTTAAGGTTTTAAATTTTAATTTGTCTCTGGTCACCATGTATAAATAAATGTACTTACACATACACCAATATAATTTTCAAAACTGTTAACCCGATTTAAATCAGATAATATCTAAGCGTGGGATAAAAATATAACTTTCTGCCATGTAATTGTTAATATATTTTTAAAATCCTGACACTATAAAGTCGACAAAAGTATTATTCACAACTGAAAATACCAAATTAAAACGAAATTAGAATGAAAAAAAAGAATAAGATCTATTACCAAGAAAAAAAAAGAATAAGATCTATTATCCATAGTAGAATTATAACTTTTATTAAAAATTATATTTAAGATAGAAATTTATCTAAAAATACACCACGAATTTTCAACCAATGATATTAGGTCAACTTATCGCTACACGTATCGTTCGCCGGGATTTTATGGGTTGGGTAAAAAGGCCAATCCGCCAAATTATCACTGTTTTATTAACTCTCAGAGTGAGCAGTCGCATTAAGTCGCAACGTTAAAAAAGCCGGCTATGGCTGCGCTTTTTTATCACCTCAGCAAACAATCTTGCTATAGTCTTATTTGTTCATGTTCATTAGGCACATATTTTATGGAACCGGTTTATTACAAACATTTTGTAAGATTTCAATTGGTTATGCATTTAATAGTGAGTGACAATAGTTTATTTGTTCATTGTTAAATTATTTAAAAATAATAATATAATAAATGGGTGTAAATATAGCCCTTACAGTTCACCTCAATGGCCCGAGTGAATAAAAATTCAGTAAAAGCTAAAACTTACATTTTCCTAGCAAATTCTTAGTTTGCAGTGAATAAAAATAAGTAGTAGCTTTTACTAAAAATGCAATTAGCAAAAGCTAAAGTTTTTAGCATTGTCTAAAAATGGTGTGAATGAAAGTAAGCAATTACTAAGAATATTAAGGAAAAACTTACATTTTTGCAAGCTTGTTAGAACCTGGCTTAAAAATTTAGTATTGTTAAACAGTTTGGCAGAAATGGCTGCATTTATGAATATAAGATCTGTAAAATTTTATCCCGAAAGAAAAGAAAGTCGTGCCGAAGAATAACACGGTCTGTATAGATTTAGTGAAGAAAATGTTGAGTGGATAGCTAACCATTTTTTGGAGCCAAAAGTGGAGACTAGAGGTGGTGCATTGAGTCCAAAAAGACAAATGCAAATATTTTTGCGATTTCTAAGTGCTCCTGGATTTCAAATAGGGATCGGAAAAGAAGAAGGAGTTCATAGAACAACAATATGTAAAACGATATCTCACGTTTTACCAAAAATAGTTGAAAAGGCAGGAATTTGGATTAAATTTCCTACAGAAAACTCGACTTTCTTTTTCTATTTTTTCCAACAATAATTTTTCCTTTTCCTTTTGAAACCTTATTAGTGCCAGCTGTTCCAACAATACCAGTCGTTGGAGCTCTGTATTGGACAAATTTGAGGTTTGTCTGTTTCCTTAAATTTGGTTCTTCTGGTAACTGGAGACTTATCAGGTAAAGGTCGAACATGAGGTGGAGGTGGAATAAATTCTTCAGTTTTGGACGTTGATGGCTGAGGTTGTTCCATCACAGATCCTATCGACATTGCTCCTGAAATAATTTTTTGGATCAAATGGCAGCAAAAAAGTAATTTATACTATTCGGCGAAAAATACTTAATTTTGCTTTTACATCTTCATACCATTTATTTGTTTTTATAGCCATACTTTATTACCTACCTGGTACTTTTTGAAAAACAGGATTTTCTTGTCCTTCCATTAGCGCCAAAAGTTGTTTTTCCCACGCGTTTAAAACAATTTTCTGATTTCCCGTTGCAGTTTTGTCCGTCTTTTTCTTCAACTCGGTCTTCATATTTTGGATTTTCTTTTTTAGTTGTTTTTCAGTTAAATCCCTTCCAATTTGCAAAATATATTTTTGGTGGATTTTTCTCTCTTTTATTTTAGGAACTTGCGATTTATTAAATATAATATTATAGCTTTCCAAAATTTTCCATCAATTTCAGGTTGGACGTAATTTTTGCAGGAACTTCCTCCGTCAAAAAATCACTTGTAGAATTTTAGCACTCGTTAATGATACTGGTTTAAAAAGTTTTCATGTGCTCGATATTTGCCTTTGTCGATTTCCACATCGGCAGTTAAAATTTGTCCATGCACATACAGTCTATCGAATTTCACGGCCGACTGATTAGTCATAAAAATATAAATATAGGCCTTATCAGTATAAAAACATTTTTTTTAATATGATTTACCAAATAAGAACTTTAAGTAAATACTTAAAATATCTAGCTTTTGCTAGTAAGTAAAAGCAAAAGGTTATTCACCTCAATTTAAGCAAATGCTATTAGCAAAAGCTAAATCTACCTAGTAAAAGCTAAAGCTTATACTTCATACTAAAAGCAAAAGCTAAGTTTTTATTCACTCGGGCCAATATGTGTTTGAGTTTATACTAATTTAACAGCTTCGACGCTGTTTGGTCCTTCGATAATTAGTCGATGTTTACACGTCGACTGCCATAGTAACGTTTCCATACATTAATAGATTCTTAATCATATTTGTTCAGGTGTCATGTCAAAATTGAAAAACCGATAAATGTTCAAAACTAAAAAAAATATTTTGAGGCTCCGTTATTTGTTATGGTGCAATTAGGTATTGTCTCTCGTATCGGCTGGATTTGCTGTCATTTAACTGGCACTTAAATATTAATTATATATCTAATTGTAGAAATATTACTATTTATGGTATGTTAGTTTTAAATCCGATTTATATCCGGCCCTTATTGCTTATTGACAAAATATTTTATCATTTCAAAGAATATTAGAAACAATTTGCTAATATTTATGACCGAGTAAAATAATTTTAAAACAACTTTTCAATTATTACATTTTTGAAAATTTTGTATGGTTTTCAATAAAAATGAACATTTTAAAGAAAATATTAAACGTAACATATGGAACTTTAAAATTATCTAGTATTTAATGTATGATAAAGACTGCTTGAATTTCATTTATTTTTATAAAATGTCTATGGTTTCCTTATTCTTTTATTGTACAGGTATGACGTATATTTTAGAAATTCTGATCTAATTTTATATCTAGATAAACCTATGAAATAACCTACGTTCAAAGAATGCGGTAAAAATATCACACATTTTATCATCAAAGGTAAATATTTGAAGATAGGTAACCATAAAAGAGTTTTGACAACAAAACACCTCATACAGAGAGAGTCATTATCGTAAGTCACACTAAAATATTACATGTTTTCGTAGAAATCTTGACGTGTTCAATAATCTTATCAATATTTTTCAAAAACAGATATTTTGCGGTAGATATTATAGGAATTGTGTAGTTTTCAATTCCACATAAGTAACCACAAGAATTTAAGGTTTAATCATAAATGCAAATAAAACAAGTTAAAAACGCGCTTGTCAAGACGAACTTTTCATATGAAGGGTTGTAAACTAATGGACTTTACATATACAATGTACCATTTCAGTCACGTCAATTTTGATAACGCTGTAAGAAATTTCAAAACATAAAATTTGACTCATTAGAAATTCTCTGTGTTTATTGAACACCTTGTAATATTGAATTTATATTATACATATTTGATTGATTTTCCTTTTTTTCTGTTTTAATTGGTTTCTTATTTCTATTTTGTATTCATAATTAATATTTTTTTAGGCATTTTCTGTATATTTTTGTGATAATATTTTATTATTTATTCAAATTATTTTTTTAAATAGTCAATTACACACTCTGTGTTGAAATAATCATAACATTATAACATTACGATTTGTTTCCTGTACACTTAAAAAAAAATATATTTCGTAAATAACGAGAGTCTCTCTCCTACTAATATTTGTTCAAGAATATTCTGTTAATAAAGCAAAATTAATACCGTAATTATCTTGTTTTAATTAAGCAACTGTTGATGCCAGTAATTAAACTGATGTTTTAAAAACCTCTATGTTTATACATTTAACAAGAACAAACTTGTACTTAAAATTAATGAAAACAGTAGTTAAAACCAAAGCCAAAGTTAACATGTTAAAAATGTAATCAATCTCTAATAGCATAGATGTATAGATAATTTGTTAACAATTTAATTTTTGTCTTTTATAATCATAAAAAAGAGGAAATTAAAAAAAAATTAATAATTAAATTTTCTTTAAAAAATAAAAAAATCGTAAGTAAATATTTACCAAAACTATTTACGGTAATCATTTTAGGCGTCATTTACTATAAATTACGTATGTGAAAAATATGTCAAATAATACGTAATTTGGGAATAAAAATTGATCCGTTTTAGGATTTTTGCAAAAATTGAAATAATTATATACTCCATATAGATGTAGCGGGAAAGTAAAAATATAGTTTACACAAATTATGTGTTAAAATCGATATTTTTACTAACGTTCACACATGGTACCTATATATAATACATTTATGATTCTATAACAATAAAAATAAAAAGATCCACTGTGTTATCTTATCTAAGATATATTTGTTACCATTTTATTTATTTTCAATCCCAAAAAGGAATAAAAATTCGATGCGATAGGTCTTCTAAATACTACCTAACTTTTTCATAATGTTCCAATACAAGCTGCCAACACGCCTAATTGAAAAGTCACCATAAAAATTATCTACGCTGGGCAATAAATTTTGAAAAGAAACAAGATTGGACGTTAAGAATTGGATATACTAAAACCTACTACCCCGTGTCAAATCGAAAAAAATATATAGGCATTATGGGCGTGAACTTGTCATACAATTGACAATATTGTTTTGTATAGAGCTTAAAAAGAATACTCTTTTCTAAAATTATATATATATTAAAAATTTAATATATTTTAATTTGTTACTCAGGAAATTCTATAAATATAGTTAATTGAGATCACAACTGAAAAATACTGATACGATGTTCCTTTATCTGGAAAAATAAGATAATTTAAGATAGATAAAAAAAGTCGTGGAAAAGTGAAGAAATTTCTGAAATATCGACAAGTCAGGAAATTTTCTTAAATAAGGAAATGTTCTTGCCAGAAAATTTTTTTATGGTAGGGAATTTTTTAAATAGGGTAATTTTCTCAAGTAAGATATTTTTTTAAGTCAGCGAATTTACATAAATCAAGTCAGGAAATTTGTCTTAATTTAAAAAATTTCTTAAATCAGGAAATTTACTTACATCAGAGAATTTTTTATGCCAGCAAATATTTTTTATGTATAAGTCGGGAAATTTTCTTAGGCCAGTTTTTTATGACAGGGAATTTTCTCAAGTCAGAGATTTTTTTACAGTCAGCGAATTTACTTAAATCAATGACTTTTCTTAAGTTATGAAATTATTTTTATAAGTCAGGAATTTTCTTAAATCAAGAAATAATCTTTTGACAATTTTCTTACGTCAAGAATATTTGTATGTAAGAGAAATTTCTTAAGTCTGGGAAATTATCTTATATCAGGGAATTTTTGTTAAGTCAGGAATTTTTATTGTCAGAAATTTTTTCCTTGTAAGCACATTTTTTTATTTTAGAGATTTTCTCAAGTCGGGGAATTTTCTTAAATCAGAATATTTTCTTGAGTCAGGAAATTTTTTCTGTAAGGGAATTTTCTAAGGGAATTTTCTGAAGAAAGGGAATTTTTTATGTCAGCGAATTTTTTTATGCCAGGGAATTTTATTAAGACTGGGAATTTTCTAAAGCCAGATTTTTTTTAATATAAGGTAATTTTCTTAAATTGGAGATCTTTTTAGATCAGGAATTTTTTTTAGGTGGGGAAATTTTCTTTAATCAACGAATTTTCTTAAGTCAGGAATTTTTCTTAGTATGGTTAGCTTTTTTATGTAAGAGAATTTTATGTCAGGAAACTTTTTTACGCTCACTCTTCAAGACATTTTTTTATGTAAAATATTTTTTCTAGGTTAGGGAATTTTCTTTAATAAAGGAATTTTGTTAAGTCAGGGATTTTTATTGTCCGAAATTTTGTTAAGTCAGGGATTTTTATTGTCCGAAATTTTTTTCTTGAAAGGGCATTTTTTTATTTTAGACTTTTTTTTAAGTTGGCGAATTTTCTTAAATCAGAATATTTTCTTAAGTCAGGAAATTTTTTCTGTAAGGGAATTTTCTAAGGGGATTGATTATCTTAAGGGAATTTTCTTGAGTAAGGGAATTTTTTGTCAGGGAATTTTTTTATGTGAAGGAATTTTATTAAGACCGGGAATTTTCTTAAAACAGAAATTTTTTTAATATAAGGTAGTTTTCTTAAATCGGAGATCTTTTTAGGCCAGGAATTTAGGTGGGGGAATTTTCTTTAATCAATTAATTTTCTTAAGTTAGGAATTTTTGTTAAGTCAGGAATTTTTGTTATGTCAAGAATTTTTCTGGACATTTTTTTATGTAAGATAATTTTCCTAGGTTAGGGATTTTTTTTAGGTCGGAGAATTTTCTTTAATCAAGAAATTTTCTTATGTCAGGAATTTTGTTAAGTCAGAAATTTTGATTAAGTACGTATAGATTTTGTTATGTCGGGAAATTTTTTTTAAGGGAATTTCATAATTCGGGTATTTTTTTATGTCAGGAATATTTTATATGTAAGGTAATTTTCTTAAATCGGGAATGTTTTTTATGTAAGGTCGTTTTCTTAAATCGGGGAATTTTTTGAAGTCGGGAAATGTTCTTAAATCAAGATTTTCTTGAGTCATGTTTTTTCTTTAAGGGAATTTTCTTGTAGGGAAATTTTTTGAAGTCGGACAATTTTCTTAAATCAAGGAATTTTCTTAAGTCACGAAATTTTCTTTAGCCAGGAAATTTTTTACGTCAGGGATTTTTTATAAGTTGGGGATTTTGTCAGGGAATTTTCTTAAATCAAGGAATTTTCTTAAGAGAATTTTTAATGTCAGGTAATTTTCTTTAGGGCATTTTTTTATGTAAGATAATTTTCCTAGGTTAGGGAATTTTTTTAGGTCGGGGAATAAGTGAGGAATATTTTTTTTTTATGTAAGGTAATAAGTCAGGTTTTTTCTTGAAGGAATTTTCTTAAGTCACGAAATTTTCTTAAGCCAGGAAATTTTCTTATGCCAGGAAATTTTTTGATATAAAGTAATTTTTTTAAAGCAGAAAATTTTTTATGTCAGCTAATTTTCTTATGTCGGGGAATTTTCTTAACGAATTTTCTTTAATAGCACGGAGAATTAATAAAACTAAATTTAATTTTATTATAATATCCAATAAGTTTTGAAAAATAAGAATTATTAAAACAGAAAATAAAAAAATAAAACATGGAATAAAATCAAGAGAACAGCACAAAAATGGAAGGTAGCATATTAATGATTGATAAGAAAGAATTGTTTTAATTTATATTTAATGTTCATTGCAGTTTTTGAATTATATATTAATGCAAAGGGATTTCCGTAAATTGTTGATATACTATTTATTTATAATAAAACTTAAAAAAGTACCATATATAAATAGCGGAAACGTGGTAGTTTCGGGAAAAATAAATATCAAGAAATTACTGCATTCACAATCAAAATAACTATCTATTATGTATTTACAAATTAACCAGTGTTGTAAAAGAAACCATATCAATGTTTTAATGTTTATCAATTATAAAACCAATATTTATAGTAAAGAGTTTATTAACAAATTAAACTATCCATTAAATAGATAAGCGTAAACATAACGATACAGGAAATCGGAATACATCCAATGAAAATATTTCTTTTATGTTTTATCAACAAAAACGAATTACTACACTTAGTTTCTATAAATATTTATTTAATGCACTATTATTAATAAAATATTTATTTGTGTAATACCTAGTATAGATCATCTCTATGGGTGTGCCGTTTATTTTTTATTCATTTCTTCGATATTATTACGTTTTCTGAGGTCACCTTTCTAAAATAACTAGAATACATTATGGAATTTATTCTCATCGTTATAAACTGGATTTGATTTAAATATTTGACCCTAACAGTAGTTTTGAGTTTGTAAATATTAATTGAGGTTATTTTTAATGAATACCTAATTTATACTTCATTACCTCCTAAATAATCCGGAGACATGTCATCTTACAGACTATAACTGTTCCCTAATGAAATTATCTAATGAGATGTAGTTACAGCTAATTCTTGAGATAAATTTAGACTTGTACTACAGACATATTTTCATTTTAATAATGACATCATTTTTTGTATTATTTGTCGCAATTTTATTTAATAATATATGACTCTGGCCGTGGAAGCCTACGTTCTTCTATCCATACTTAGTTGTTAAATGTTGTGTCATTGATTATAAAATCATTTATTTTGTTTGTGGAATATTAAAATATCCCTTTGTAAAAACTATTAATCATATTGAAACTTAATCAAAAAATAAAAAACCCTCATTTTAACAACGATATTAAAAAATTCGAAAGATCGCGTGTTAATTACCTGCAGTGTTCGCAAACCTCACGGTCCCCATAAACTGACCGATGGTATGCCTTACATATGTTCGCAAATCCCACGGTCCGCAAAGCCCATGATACCAAAAATTCTGATTGTATTGTTATTATGTATCGTTTTGTGACATCCACCTGTTGGCAAAAACTCTGATCCAATAAAAAAACAGCCAAATGTCAAAAGGAGGACAATCAATATTGAATACGTAGCAATAGGGTAAAAGGATAAAGGGCGAGAAAAAAATAAGTAGATTTTATAAACTCCTGATGACATCTTTAAAGAATTTTTTTACGCTGAATCAAAATCTGAAACCAAAATATTAAAATGTTTCGTGCTAGATTTTCAATATTTTTAAAAATCGAAACATTGATGCAAGTTTATCATTTATACTATGAATATAAATTATTAAAAGCAGGCAGACCCGCATAGCAAATATATGCATGCAAATAAATTTTTGCAACATTTTACTGGTAGACTGTAACAGAGCCAGGTGTTTGTCCTTCTTTCGGTATGAAACAGGATATTATCGACAAGAACGAACAAGTTGGCAGTAGTCTGAATATTTTTGTAGTTAGATCAGTTTGGAATGTAATTAAAATAAGTAGTATGGAGGATTCGAGGATTGTTTACAAAAATAAATTTAAATTGTCTTTAGTTAAAAATTTGTTATTATTTCAAATTCAGTAACTAGTAGGATTCACCCTTAAAAATATGAACTTTTGTTGGGGTGAACAATATTATTTAAAAAAAAACTCAATTTTCAATACGTTGTTCCATCTTCATGGTTGAATATGTGTTATTTTTACTAATATCGTTATTTTAATTTAAATATTTTCCTTAAATAATTTATTGGCAAAGGAGAGGTCTTGAATTTTTATTTTACGTCATTTTAACGGTATTGTGTATATCAAATCGGTTATAATTTCTTGATCAATAGGTAGAGTGAAATAAATTCTAGTCTTCCGTTTGTTAAAATTTTGTTTTAGATCCTACAAAAAAATGGTTTGTATCTCATTACTACATTTTTTGTTATACTAATAACACAGGGTGATTCATTGGGAAATGCGCTTACTGTAAGGGTAGATGAGGCACATCGAGGTGATTCAAAATAATAATATAATAATATATTTTACTATATATTCTGCATAAAAAAACAAAATATGTATTGCGAAAAGTTTGTGCCTGAACAGAGAATTACCCTAGGGAAATGGGCTTTTATTCTAATAAATTGGGCGTAAATATTAATGTTAATGACTTTTTTGCATTATTAACACGTCGACTCTCTGTTACTAATAATAACTCTTGATGGGCTAAAAATAATGCTAAATGTTTCACATGGCGGTTATGGTTACTTTAATTAAAGCACTTTAAATACAAAATAATCAATTTAAGAGAGACAAATCATAATTTTTCTGATTTTAAGTGTGAATAGATTGAAATACATGTTGATATTAATTTTTAGAATGTGCATGTGAAAAAAAAATGTGATTAACGGAATATGTACATTTTGGAAACGTATAGACCAAAGTTGATCTGGGTCATGTTCAACTTGAAATGAAATAAATATTAGTGGAATTTAAAGTTATTTTTACTAGTTTACGAGTTTCGATATAATTTGGTCGAGTTAGCTTCATAAAAATGGGTTGTTTTTTGCTTCATAACGTGAATCCAATATTAATAAATATATAAAAAAATTAAGTTAAATAACGAAGAAATAAGTGGGGTTACTAAAAAGTGAAATTATTATTTTATTGCGCCGTAAAAGATTTATTAAAATATATACACATTAAATATTTAATTATGTTGATGCAATAAAATTTTTTCACACATTAAATTGCAATTGTGCTAAATATTTTGTGCAGCAAATGAAAATTACGTTTACATATTGCGTACATAGATCATTATTATATACTATATGGTTGGTAAATAATGCAACAAATGCATTTTTGTAATTAAATAATTTTAGTTGATCTTTATTAAATTGCTAGTGAACTATGATCAAATTAGCCTTAAATTAAAAATCAGACAGTTATTTTTAAAAATCTTTTTTTTCGCCAAGTTCTATTATTGTTCATGGAGATTGATTGATTGATTTGATCGATTTTACTGGTTGGGGTTTAGGCCCGCAGTCTTAACAGATTTGTCACTTTTTTTATTAACATAAATTCATTATATTGTCAAATTTATTTAGATATTATTATTATTCTTAAAAGCTTGCTTACTCTTCTCATATTTTGTCATATTAGATTCAATAAATTTTAAAAATCACACTTTGATATTGTTCAATTTTCAATACTTATTTTCGCATTAATCGAAATTTTCTGAAGCTAAAAATTATACTTTTTTAAATATCTGCTAATTTTCTCACCTCGTCATATTCTCCTTGGCAACTATGAACTAATAAATTTACTGCTAAAATGCGATTTGAATCATTAGATTTTTCATCAATTTTAAAGATAAAATTTATGAAAAGATTCATAATTTTAACACTATACATTTGGAAATAATTCCCAAAAGCAAATTTTTTGAGATGGTCATTCTCAACAAACGAACAATTGAAAATATTGACTTTGCAATTTTGACGCTTTTTTCTACAAATGATAATTAAGAATCTGTTCAGAATCTATCTTGATCGAATCGAAAAAACCTTTAATTAAGGTCAAATAAAACATTTAACACTTTCAGTTTATTGTTTATCTAGAATATTTTTTTTAAATTGCTGCTTACGTTCAAATTTTTTTGCCGATATTCGCATTCTTCAACCTACTTTCTGTATAAGTGACAACAAACTTTCAATTCAGAACAGGTAATATTTTATTTTTAGTTGTCATTACTAGCAGGTACCTATTTAGTGTATAGAAACTCATTATTTAACTTAAAGAATTATAAAAATAATTTGAAATTATCAGAAATAGAAATGATTCACGTTGAAGATAATAATAAGAATTTAAAGAATACGCTAATTTTATGACTCATTACCACACTACTAAAAAGTAGAAGTAATTAGTTAATTTTATTTTTAAGAAATTATTATGACCTAGTTTAAAAACTAAGAAGGCAATGTTCATCAAATTGTTTTAATTACCAATAATAACTATGTATATATTGTATAATAAACAGAAGTAAATGTAATAATAAATAAATTAAAAAAGCTGTAATTGATAATTACTTTGTAGATAAATACTACCAGCAAAATTGATAAATCTTTTGGCTGTATATAAAATCAATTCAAGAAACAAAAATTATTATCATTATAATAAACTTTTGCTTACCAAGAGCGTACGTGTACATTAAAAACTGAATTATTGCTGGTATACCTGAATTGGAAAAAATGAAATCGGAAAAGAGCACTTTATTGAGTGGCGAAGAAAACTACAAAGACCGCTAACGATTTTGTTTAAAAATTTGTATGTAATCAGGCAACTCTTTAACTGTATCCTGTTACAGTTTCAGAGACTAGACATTTTTCAGGGAGGGGTAATAGGGGTTTTGCTGGAGGATCTTTTATATGTATTTTGTACGAGAAGTATCTGTCAAGTTTCAGCTCAATCTGATTATTTCAGAGAAATTTAAAAAACTCAGGTGATGACCCAATGGGGTCCCTATAATCCAAAATGTCGCCCCGGGACACGGTGACCGCGGTCTACGTGTCCTTTTCCCTATGCATCTGCCAACTTTCAACTCAATCTGACCATTTAAAAGAAAGTTTAAAAACCCAGTGGGTGTAGTTGAAAAGTCCAGTGGCTGTCGACCCAATAGTGCAACTAGACCTAAAAACTCGCCCCGGTCCACGTAGCCAAGTTTTGCGTAACCTCCCTATGGAATTGCCAAGTTTCAGCTCAATCTGATTATTCCAGAGAAAGAAATATCAACCCGGTGGGTGGACCCAACGGGGTCACTCCAAAAACTCTGGCCTTCTCCCTACACGTCTACCAAGTTTCAGCTCAATCCAAATATGTCAGAAAAAATCGAAGAGCCCAAATCTTTCACTAAATTGGATACCGTCCTTTGGAACCATTGGTTTTCAACAATGTTGAAGAATATCGTCACCACTAGCCAACACTAGCTACACTTTTTTAACACTGAAATAGTTTTGATAAACAGTTTATCATCAACTCCTGATGATGCTAACATAGTTAGTGAAACGTACGTAGAGTTCAACAGCTAGTATACCTACTTAAAATATTAAGAATGGAAGCAGGCAAAAGATTATAAAGAAAAGTGCATTATTTTCTGGGTATGAGAAAAACAATCTCTCCCTTCTTTTTTTTCTCATTTTATTATTTCTTTCTATATTATATTCTTTTCTTTTCATTGAACACCGAGGAAAGGAAGACGCAATGAAGCAAGGATAGATAATTTTCTCTCTTCTCTTTTTATTTATTTTTTACAGAAATGAAGAAATACAAGGCACGATATGACAAGATTAAGAACGAAGCACGCCAATTCATATGTGATCTTCTTCCTATATCATTCATCTCACTAAAAAAAAGCGACATTAGCAGTGTTCTTTTGATAACATACAAAATTTCATGTTAGATAGTTATTTAAAAACAGAGTAACAAGTAATGACTGAACAAACCTACCATTCAAGATCCTTCCCTGTTAAGGTCAACCTTTTGACATACCCACTACAGACTTTTTGACTTAGTTAATTATAATATCAATTTTTAGCTCCTTGTATATATCATATTGTAACCGACCCGCCCCTCTCTCCCAGACCTATACTAAGCCTAGTCATGGCACCAGTGTAACCTACCAACACCTCTGCCAAACCTATATTCCTCATGGTTATGGTCCAATGAGAACTAATGCTGATTTTATACTTAATACACCCGGACCTTTGTCCCTAATATAATAAGATCGTCTTTTTAAGTAGTTACACTCACGTTTTGTTTAGTAATCGTAGTATTCTGAAAAATTCTTTTTAGAGTTTGGTGACAAATCCTGTTCCTCTAATCTCCAAAGTTGTCGGGAAAAAAAGTGGAGATAACAAGCGTCTAGCGCCTGAAATTCCATTTTACTTTTGATTTTAAGTTGACCGCATTTATTTTATTAAAAGACGTCTTGACTATTTAAATCCAGCCTGTATATTTAAAAAAAATATTTCATAGGGATTCGAACCAGGAACTTTTACGTGCAAAGCATACACCTTACCACTGGACCACACCCCGTATTACAATAATAGTTCATCAAGTTAACTTACATTATCAAGGTTTTAATGGCCCATTCAAACTTTATTTCCTTTACTTGTTACTCCCTTATAAAAGAACTGTTTTTTGGTTAATTGATTTAATTGCTCTGAGTGGATGGTGAGGGAAATTTTTTTCCTCCACTATTTTTTACTGTTTCTCCATCACTCTCAAATTCTATACCTGTAAGGCATCTACATATTTCAGCTAATCTGGAATAGTTTTTATAGATTTTATAGGTGTGCAGCTACGGTTTTTATCGTATTTAATTTTTAAGAGCATCTGTATGGCATATTTTTTTAAATTATTTTTATTGATAGTGATAAGTATAGTAACTTTTTATTTTACTAGCGATAAATTTGAAAAATCGGTCAAGTGCGTGTCGGACTTCGCACATTTAAGGTTCCGTACAAAGTGTAGAATATAAGCCAGCTGTGCAGAGGCAGGATTCTTAAAGGACTTTAAAATTTTAATCGAACTAATAAGTCAAAAATACTTGATAAAAAGATTTAAACAAGTGAAAAGAAAAATAACCTTGCGCATGTGTGTTCGACGAAGAAAAAAAAATTATGAATATCACAATCCGCATATATACTTGATAGATTAACAAATTTTGAAATGCAACGAATAAATTTGTTAATATCAGCGTAACCGACAAAGATAGAACAAAAATTATAAGATGAAAAATTCGTTTTTTAATAAAACTAATACGATTGCACAGATAAAAATAATAAAATATCGAATTATCACAATTCGCATAAATACAAAGGTACGAAACCCTAAAAATGAGGGAATGGTAATGAAAAAATCATATTTATTAATATATTGGTATTTTTTGGTAAAATATACGTAACAATAAACATTATCACCAAATTCATAGGTCAATGGAAAGTTAAAAAATACTTCGGAACAAAATTTTGTAAAAAATGCTGAATTTGGCGGCTTCTCATGCCTACATTTTGCAATATTTTTTAAAATGTCTGGGTCAACATTCAACAAGTGATAATTTGAAGACTCTAGCTCCAACGGTTTAGCTGCTAGACCGGTGTGAGAGCAATAGGGTTCCTCGACCCTTTGGGGTACGGAACCCTGAAAAGTAGCTCACATGCACGCTTTTAATAAAAAAATTAAATATTATGGCGTCCTGTTCCGTTTCTGTTCTAAGGGAATACTCAACTGAAAACATTTTTACTTCCAATTTATTGTAACAAAATCACATTTCATTTAGCTAATAGATATCTGCGGCGTCTCAAGTATTATTTTGAAACTTAAAAAAACTGTAGTAGATTATTTTATTTTAACGTTTAATCAAAATTCTTAAATATTGTGCAATCTACAGCTATTGCGGATTGTATTGGCAGTCACGACATTTCAACGAGTCACTTATAATAGTTCTAACCTTTATATATTTGCATTTAAGATTCTTCATAATGTAACTATCACTTATTTAATTACTAAAGCGTAAAAATTGAATTTGTACGCAAAGGAAGACAAATATTCCTTTTTCTATTATTTGATATTCAATCACGTATCGAAAACCATTAATCGAACATTCCAATCGTATAGCTTTGCTATCCTATCAGGATGTTTTTAAACGCATGACTGGTTTATTTCATATTTTACAAAAGTAGCGCTGAGGAATCTGTTGAAGTCGAAGAAAAACTCGATGTTGGTAGAAAGTGTGTATTTTTTAACTACAATATACCGTACATATTATTTGTTGACATTACTTTGCGAAAATTTTAATAAACATAGATTGATTGCTTCATTAAGTTTTTTCAGCTTTTCCCGTGAGACATGCAAGAATCTTCAAAAAATAAAAATAAAACCTCGTCGATGATAGACAGATTTAATCTAAGCATTCTAACGGATATGCTTAGTAAAAATATCTCGAAATAATGTTAAAAATATCACTGGAGATTTTTAAAACAGCAACAGGATCATTTGAAATAAAGTACAAGGAAAGTACTACCGGAATTAAAAAATAATACTAAAATAACGATTGCGTCACTGATGTAGAATTATTATTATCAATAAAATAAAAATCATTTAGAACAATCGTTCATATTATTATTATCAGTATTATTAATTTTAACCGGACTGTCCTTGGGTCACAAAAAAAAGAAAGATATACAAATGATGGGTAAAATGTATGTTTATTTTGATTAGACTTTTACCATTCATTAATTTATATTTTTCCGGTTACCAATTATACTTACTTTTCGGTAAAATTATAATATATTTCAAGAAATTAGATTTTTAGGACATGATACATACACCCACGAAATTCCAACCTGTTTATCACTCTACTAATATTATTGCCGTTTAAAATTCTTAACAAGTGTAAATTTCTTTCATCAGTCTAAATTGAGACCTAAACACATTTTGTTATGGTTTAATGCATTTGTTCGGTATTGAAGCACCGAGAATTGTAGAAGTTCCTAACAGGTTAACAACCTGGAAATATAAAGGAAGTAGGTATTGCGACTCATTTATAGCAAAAGTAAGGCGAAAAACAGTACCCATTTGTATCTGATACCTATCATTGTATTACGTTCTTTCGTTTTGCATCACGGTGTGCGTTATGAATGAAATAATTATAATTATATTAATTATGAAGCTATAAGAATTTTTTTAGTCGGAAATTAGTTATTCCTGATTACAGTTTTTAACTGTATATTGATACTGCACATCAAATTCATTCAAAATTAAAATTTATTTATTAAATATAGTTTTTCATCGATATTTTATATCAAAAACAATTTGGTCAAAAATAATAAATTAATCAACTCTATTTCACTTTTCACTCACACGCGATTTCTTCCTTGAACTGTCACTTGATTTCTATTAACTTGATTATTAATAAAACAAATAGGACACTATATAAATTATAAAACTAGATCACCTTGTGTGTGGACTTACACTACACGTACTTATGTGGCTCTGTGGGAATGAAATTAAATTACCATTCAGAGAAAATGATTCAAGTAATAAAATTAATTATTACTACTTAGTCATTTGCAGTTATTGCTTATTTCTTTCGCAACATTCAATTGGTATCTAGTTGAGTGTACTTCTTACATTAGTTGAATTGGTAGGAAAAAATTATAACTAAAAAAATATCAAAATAAATTTTTTTTGTCAATCATTTTATTCTCATTTAAAGATTATTAAAAAAAAAGTTGAGGAATTTCTTATTGCTGTCAAATAAAATCTTAGTATTAAAATTTATTTCTTACACGCTTTTATTTAACTAACTTTGTTTGGTATGTATGTTTTAATATATTCCGCCTTTGTACGTTACATTCTATGGTTAAAAAAAATCAAATTGGTTTTCTGCACATCTGGATACCATAACGAACAATTTTTTCAAGTTTTCAATTTTTTTCAACAACAATTCAAATCGGTGCAACCGTGACAAACAAATAAAAAAGAATAGGTCAAAAATCATAAATCTCGTTCTCCATCTTCGAGTCGCAATCACAATTTATTAATTTTAACAAAAAATTCATAGACAAACAATTTTATTTCTTGTCTTATTCAAAAATATTTTCATACGCGTTTCTACAATTTTTATACTAGTTCAATATTATGTTTTTATTGCTTAGTTACGATCTAAAAAGGTGTACTTTATAGTAAATTTTATGGCCCGCGTGGGCATAAAGTGCACATTATGGCTCGCATAGTGCATTTTATGGCCCGCATAGTGCATTTTATGGCCCGCTCGGGCATAAAGACAAAAAATAGTTTTTATTTAACTTATTAATAATAATTATTAATAAAATTACAAATTATGAAATTATTATGTAAAAAATAAAAAATAATTGTAAAATATTTAATATTTGAAGGCATTATAAGGATTTAAAAAAAATTAAATAAGATTAGTTCCTCAAAAAGGACTATGGGATATAAAAGTATGCACCGCGGGTATAAACAAATGATTATGCCATCGGGCGACGTACAAACCATCGGGCCAGAGGCCCTCGAGTTTGTAAGATCGTCGCCCTCAGGGCATAAAGATCTATTTATATCCTTGGAACATAGCTGGTTTTATTATCCCGCCTCGGTTTTTTCTGCATATAACAGAAGTCGTCCTTTGTATTGACACAAACAGTTTCTAATGCCAGTATGCATTTATGATTTTTATTTAGATAATAAGCTTCTTCACCTATGCCTATCCAATTGAAATAGAACACGACGTGATGACTTATGACAATGTCAAAAATGGGTTATATGCATATGCGCATTTGCGATTTCAGACAGTTTAATTTGGCACAATTTCTAGTAGTGACAGTAATGAATAATGTTTACCCATAACTATAAATCAGTGGTTATTACATAGGTATAAGAAAATGGTCATAAAAGTAAATTTTCATCTACTTATGCACTTTTATATTGAATTATTTTACAAATAAAGTGATAAATGATTACCGAAAACAATGACCAGTATAAAACTGAATTAAAAAATGTTGATCCTTAAACATTTTGTATATTTAGAACGCTTAATATTAAATTACGAATACCGCTTTTACTAATATGCGTTAGATACCGTTGGTTGCGCTCACCTTACGAGGAATTCTAATTTTTTCTTTTCTTTTGTTGCAGATTTACTCGGATCCTGAATCAGAGAAGGCTATTATGAGCTCCATTGTTTATTGCATTCATCATAAAGAAGGTTGCAAATGGTCGGATGAACTTAGAAAATTGAAGGTAACTAAATATAGTTCGATAACCTAAATAACAACGAACTATGAGTATATACTTTTCATTTTGTTACTAAAATCTATGCTGATTATTTTTGTTTTTTTATTAAAAAATTATGCATTACAAAATATGAGTTGTTACCTACTGGAGAGTCGCAGTAAACAAAGTAATACACAGAATCAATAAATTTATCAATTTAGAACAACGATAAATAAACTGCTCATTAATAATACATAAACATGAATGTTAAGAAAAAATAAGTAATAGTTACACATTAAAAAATAAAGAAACGTCCCAAATTAAAGCGATGGATTTTAAACGTAAAAGCATAATCTTATTAAATATTTTAAATAATGAAGATTTCCGCAAAATAACTGCCTTAACCTTTTTTTAATTCTTCAAAAATTGATCAAAACAAACTGTAAAAATCTGTATTATTTTAAGTTGAACAATCTGTATATTTGTATTGCATTAAAATGTTTTTCTTTCTACGCACATAATCTAAAAATGAAGTACAGTTATTTTATTGTATCTCTTCAAAAAAAAATTAATCAAAATCCACCTCTTGTTTTTGCAGGGCCACTTAAACACTTGCAAACACGATGCTATCCCTTGCACAAGTAAATGTGGTGCTCAAATTCCTAGGGTGCTAATGGAAGATCATCTTAAATATACTTGTCCCCAAAGGAGAACAAGGTGTGAATTTTGTAATAAGGAATTTACTGGACATGCCTTAGAAGTAAGTATTAAGCAAAATATTACCTATTTATTTATTATTATATTTTTCTTTGTCAGTAAAATTTATGTCGAGCGCTTTCGGCATGCAACGCCATCAACAGGACAAAAAGTCAAGAAAAAAAAACCAACTTGAGAGCAAATAAAAGGGGGTTAATAAAAATATAACATTTTGATTAAATGAGAAAAGTTAATAAAAGGGGGTTAATGAAAATGTTACATTTTGGTTAAATAAGAAAAATTCCAAAAACGAGATGGAGCAAATAGAAGGGGGTTAATGAAAATGTTTCACGTAACCTTCTGATACCTTCAAAACAAAATATTTGAGATTATTAAATATACTTATAGGTAATTTGGAATCGTCTTGGGTTTACTTAAATGTATAAATTAATTTAATAATAGATGCAGAAAATTCTTTTCGTTATCAATTTACATATATTATTTAAAAAAACCATCGCAAAGTGGCTGTGATCATTAAAACATTCCTCATTTCAATAAAAGCATAAAAAATTAATATACCACTTACATTACGACCTAGTTAAGATTCTTAAAAAATATGTTTTTATAATATGATGTCATCTGGGGTTTAGATATATAAATTAATTTAATAATAGACGCAGAAAATTCTTGGTTTTGGCATTTATAATTATTAAAAACACATCGCAATGTCATTAAGTGGCTGTGTGTGGTTGTTAAAACGTTCCTTATTTTACTAAATGCATGAGAACGACAAGTTTTTATCAATGTAACTAACTTTATTACAACATGTGTGGTATTTACTACTTTGGTTAAAAAGTATTAACATCAACGTTTTATCAGTGTCTGTGTTTACACTTAAAGAAACTGTTTTGCATATGGTATCCTGTTTCTGCTTAAATAAATTAGAAAAACGAAATGTAAATGAACTAATATATTTTATAATATTCAATGTGACAAGGCATCATGTTTTGTTTTACGATATTTATCAAAAACAAGTTTGATAGGAAGCTAATAATTATCAGAATTTTTTTTATATAATAAATAGTTGTAATCAGCTATTTTAGAATTGAAAAAATTTTAATTAATTAACTGAGCAAGAAATCCACTTCTTTATAATTTTTTGAATTAACGTTTTTAGTTTTAATTAATTTATGAATGTATAAACCCATCAAAACCAAAATTTGTAACGCTTTTTGCGTCGTCAAGCGGTCTTTTGGCGATTTTGTCCACCTTCCGTTTATACTATGAAGGCCACTTGCACCGGGCAGCGTCAATGGAGAACAATACTCCAGGAGTCGTTGTGGTATCGACCAATGCGTTTGCGGCCAGAAGGGCAGGCTTTGTTAAATAAAAATTAAACCTTGATAAATAACCAAATAGATGGCTCTCTGGTGTACAAATTCAGATTAATTAATGTTGGGATCTTTAAATTTATTTCTGAAATCTATAACAAACATGTTTCACATGTAAAATGTTTTTTTTTTTAAATATCTCAACTTCATCTATACATTTTGTATAAATATGTTTGTAATTTTTTTTTATCTAATTACCATAATTTTTCGCCCCTTAGTAAGAATTTAACTCAAGTTAACCTTAAATAAAATAAGTCTATTTTTAACTCCTTAAAATTATCTATAAGTGATCCAATTTTCACATTAAGCTTAATAGAATTAATATCTGTGTCAATTCTGTAATAATTTAATTCAATAACAGAGCCTTAACTACGCAATTTTGAACTAGAATTAGGAATAAAACTGAAAAAGAGCAAACGTCTAATTTTATAAAAGTCGAAAATAAATAGAAAATTCTCTGTCATAGAGAATATCTACATTATTTATTGATACTATACATTCTACAAATATGTAAAAAATCTTAGAAAAAATAATCGAAAGAAAAATTGTTACGGTTAATTGCAGCTATATTGACAGTATATCACCACTATTAGCTAACTTAATATTTAAATCGTACCATCGTCCTAAGTTACTGGTTTCACGTTGGGGTATTTATATCATAGTGGCTTTTCTAGTGAAACAGTTTTATTAACAAAGTGGAACTATCATGTTTTGCTTCAGAATTGGTCATAGTCCACCGGAAACTTCAGCAGGTCTAACAGTCATCGTTTGACAGTCAGTGGATAAATTTCACTGAAAAATTATCCACTATATGTATGTATCCCATTAAATAACAATCATTTAATATCATATCCAAAATCGTTATTATTTTGCAACTGCGTTTTATAAACAGCTAATATTTTTCAAGTCACAGCTTGCATAGCTACGTCATTACACTTTCTAGAAAGATCCAATACTCTTTCGAAATAATCTGTCTTCATAACTCTTCCCTCTCGGTCGCTCTAATACGAGGCGAGAAATATTTTATTCTATATTTTCAAATGAGCCAAAACGACAGATACACAAAATCACATCACCAATTCTTAACCAATGACATTAGGTTAACTTCTCTTCTGATACATCATTCGCCTAGCTTTTATGGGTTGGGTAAAAAAGAGAACCCACCACAATTGCTACTGTTTCATTAACTTTCAGAGAGAACAGTCGCAACGTTAAAAAGTCTAGAAAAAAAGTCATACTTCTGAGACCAAATTTAAAAAAAAAATGGATGTTGCATCATGACAATGCGCCTTGCCACACAGCCATTTCAATAAACGAGTTTTTGGCCATTAAAAATATTCCTGCTTTCTCAGTCACCGTATTCGCCTGTCTTAAGTCCTTGTGAATTTATCTTCTTCCCGAGATTAAAAAATTAACTTCCAGCACTGGTGTCAAAATTAGAGGATCTGTCTACAGCGCTGTGTGGTTTCCCAAAAAGGATTTTATTTTGAAAGAGACTATATTGTTTTGTAATTTTAATAAAAATGGTAAAAAAACTTGTTACTTAATTTACACACCTGGTTTATAATATTTTATAATATTTATAATTTAATTTTACTTATTTTCATCAAACTAAAATAAGTTTTCTATTTTTTTTAGAATCATGCTGGACATTGTGGATACGAACCCATGTATTGCGAAAATAAATGTGGAGTTAAAGTTCACAGGAGGCATCTTAGTCAACACAAAGTTGGAGATTGTTCAAAAAGATTAGTACCTTGTCGATATTGTTCAAAAGAATTTGTAGCAGATACACTAGCAGCACATCATGTAAAATGTGGGAGAGTACCAGTACAATGTCCCAATAGGTAAGTGGATAAATTGCATGCAAAGTTAACCGAATAATAATATTATTCAAAAACATTTTTTTCATATACATTATAATCTGATATAATAGGCCCTTACTGTACGTCATATCTTAACGCATCTAAAAATATTTATTCCCAGCAACCTCACTTGGCAAAAAAATTATTCTTTTTTCTTTTCAATTACTCCTTCATTCCAGTTTCTCCAGCATAATATTCGTTATCAAATAAAATTAGTAACAAAATCACTTATAAAAAATCACATTAAGCATCACTCACAACCCTTCCCATGACATCTCTCTTTGATATTCTCAATTGAGTCGATGAAAAAGTATTCGTTTCTAGATACTCGTCGGGAAAGTTTTGGGGCGATACAACCCATCTTTTTCAATTTTTTTCGTTAATTTCAGTTTTTTCGATTTTCTCGATTCTTTTTGCATTCCTTATGATATTTTCTAAATTTGCAATTTTTTTCTAAATCTCCTTTAGTAGCAAAATAAGAGGTGCAGTCTCAAAAAACATGAATTCCTACTTAACTTTTCCGCTATTTTCGAATATGCTATTAAATTTTTAAAATTCTGATATAAAGAGTGTTTGTTCATCGTGAAAATAATTTTAGTATTTTTTTTTGAAGCCGGACCTGGATTTTTATTTTGCTTACTATGTTAGTGTAATGTACTAATAGACTCAAACAAGCTTACTAAATATGAATTAAATATACAGGGTGGTTCCGAAGAAACGAGGGTTAGAAGAAATAAGCAATTTTGACAAAACACCCTGTACCTCACTTATGCTGCGAGTTAGACCCATCAATTATTAGTTTTTTGGAATGACCCAAGTGCCTTCTATTTGCAGTTAACGTATGTCGGTTTACCTATGAAACACCCTGTATAACGTATAGGTATACAGTGTGTTTTTACGTTTTTGTCATTATCACAATTGCAAATAAAGTAAAATAACTTGGAAAAGTATGCGAGAAAGCTGCAACGATTTAACTTCAATTGTTATTGGGAATGGTAGAATCCAAAAAAAGTCGCATCGATGTTTGATAGGTTCCATAGAAAAATAAAATGATTCAAGTGATCAAATAAATCATAAATAAGTGCAAAATGTATAATAATATACAGAATGTTTTGTATAATACCAGGTTTAAGAAATTAAATATTCTTTAATTACTTATTGGTTAACTCTATCGTTAACTTTACCTGAACTATTGATGTTAATAGAAAAATATATAATTTTGTTGGCACATGATAAAATTATTGAAAGAGGCAATTTATTTTTCTTATTTTTTTAGATTTTTTTGAAAGTTTCCAATAATTTATAGTAATAATTGACAATTTCTAAAGGAATTTTATTAAAATTAAAAAAATTGCCGTTCATTTTTCATTAAATTTTAACAGATTTTGAAAGTTTTTGTCTTATTTTATCTTGTATTTTCAATTTGTGAAGATTTTTAATAAATTTTGGCAATTTTTTAAGATTTTTCTTTACTTTTTATGATTTTTTGAAAATTTCTAATAATTTTTAGTCATAACTGACAATTTCTAGAGCAATTTATTTGCTTTTTATTTTTCATTAATTTTCGACAGATTTTAAAAGCTTTTGTCTCATTTTTGTTTGTTTTGCATTTTGTGATAATTTTTACTTTCCCGACCCACCGAGAAGGGAAAGTATCGTGAACGAGCTGCTAAAAAAATTTTTCTAGATGGATCCATTTTGAGGTCCCCTGAGACGATTAAGACCATTTCAAATGAAAGAATTTGAAAGCCCTTGAAAAAGTCTATACATTATTGAAAATGAACTGGTAACCTTGTCCGATAAATTTTAAATAAGTACGAGGTATAAAACTTTAAAACCCGTATTCAATATTTTGCATGTAGTTAGAAACGAATTACAATTTCTTATGGTAGCCTGATTCAGAAGGATCTTATTTAAGATTTCTTGTGGTAGAATTAAAGAGGTTTTTAAAATTTCAATTTATCCAGAAGGTTTTCCAAAAAATATGTTGCCTATTATTAAGTACTATAATTTTAGTAGGAATTTATGTCTGATTTTAGGTGTGATGTCAACATACTGGCTCGTGAAGAACTAGAAACCCATTTAAAAGAAGAGTGCACAGTTTCCGTACACAGTTGTAACTTTAAAGATGCCGGTTGCAGATTTAAAGGACCAAGATACGTAATTGAAAAACACTTAGAAGAGAACTGCCAACAACATTTGACTCTCATGTGTAACATGGTTTCCAAACAACAACATCAAATCACCTCGTTGAAGAGCGCCCTCTCTAGACTATCGTTGAATTACTCTGGAACCCTGATTTGGAAAATAAGCGATTTTTCTACTAAAATGGGTGAGGCTAAGACTAAGGAGGGGATGGAATTGGTATCGCCACCTTTTTATACTAGTCAATATGGGTACAAACTTCAGGTAAGTCTCGAATTAATTCTTATTAAGGAATGTAACTAAAGCATTAAAAATTAAAAAATTATAAATTAATAATAATAATAATAATTTTGTAACACTGTAACACTAAAATTTTCTTATGGCTAAATGTAAAAAAAAAATTAGTTGAAGCTCTTAAGGAGTGGTTTTGGTTTAGTTAGATATTAAAAAGGATATATCAAAAATGGCACCAGTTTCATAATTAACAATTTTATGTTTACTGATGGCACAACAATAATTTATTTTAACCAAATTGAGAACTTTCCATTAATGCAATATTTGGTCAAAAAACGTAGATAAGTTGATATATCAGTTGTGAAGATTCAAGTAATATATAGAAAAATTTTATACAATACATTTTCTTCTTTGCTTATCCTTAAACACGTTCTATTTTGACTTTATAAAAAAAACATTCTGAAATGGAAAAAAAATTTACTAGATTTTAAAACCTAGTACGGTAAAAAATTATTTTTTTAAGCCCATGAGACGTTTTATCCACATATCTTAGACGTTTTTTCATGTCCCTAATATTGGACGTTTAGACGTTAGATGGATCATAAAAAGCTTTAATCAGACTTTTTGTCCTATTAGGGCTAAATTCGTTAAAGTTGCCAAATCCGGCAATTAATTATACTTCTACAAAAATATTAATCCAATGTATTATTTTACAGGCATCCTTGTTTCCTAATGGCAACGGAGCTGGAGAAGACTCTCACATCTCAGTCTACATTAAAATTCTTCCAGGCGAATACGACGCACTTCTAAGATGGCCTTTTTCTCACTCAGTTTCATTTACACTCTTCGACCAATCAACTTGCCCGGAAAAAGCCTGCAACATTGTCGAAAGTTTCATTCCAGATCCGACTTGGAAAAATTTCCAGAGGCCCAGCAGAGAACCAGATTCTTTGGGCTTCGGTTTCCCGAAATTTGTCTCACACGAAATGCTGAAAAAAAGGCATTTCATGAAAGACGACACGTTGTTTATTAGAGTTAAAGTGGATCCTAGTAAAATTGTTGCTGTCTAAATTTTGGGATAGGTTACTAGTTTTTGATCTCATCGTGTAAATACTGTAAAAAATGTATATGTATTAGAGAGATGTTTACTGAAAGACTGGTTAAAAAAAGTCAGAATTATTTGATAATGTATGTAAAAAAAATAAGTTATAAATGCACAATATTTTACTCAAATATGGTGTAGAAGAAATATTGTTGGGTTGTAAGTTTATTCAGGTTAGTGTAAAATTCTTGTAAATCAGTATTTTTGGTGAACCATATTTCAGAATCATCTTGTTAAATTATATTTTTATTTTTAGTTACATTTGCTTTATTTTTGTATTTTATTTTACAGGATTACGATAAAAAGTAACAGACCACGTATATTTATAAAAATACACCAAAATCTCATATTTCCGCAAATAATATTTCACCATCAAATTCATTATTTCCACAATTTACGAAAAAATTACTTAAAAACAAAAGAAATATTTAAAAAATATTCAAAAAAAAAATATCGAAAAAATTGATACTCTGACAATTATGGTTCCTGTATTGAAAAGAAATGATACTTTGAAGTTTAAAAAGCAGATAGAACAGAAGTAACACGTTACTTTACCGTTACTTTTGCTGAAAAGTAACGAGTTAGATAAAGTTACCGTTACTTTTTACAAAACTTTATTATCCATCTCGCCATTTATCACCGTTATTATTGCGAATACAAAAAAAAATTCAAATACAAGTTGTATAGTTGCGATTGATTTTTAAAACGCTATCCAAAACACAATGGCGCGCGAATCGACGGGATACAAAAAAAATATAAAAACATTTCGCATTAAACGGCACTAACAGCAGCTACAAAAAGAAAAACCTTCGTTTTAAAGTAACGCGTTACCTTTTAGTAATGCTTTACTTTTTACAAAGTAACGCAATTACCATTACTTTTTGCCCACTTTAAAAAATAACAAATTACTAGTAACGCGCTACTAAAAGTAACGTTTTAGTTTCGTTACTCCCAGCTCTGTTAAAACGTGAGATGGAGCATGCATTTTTCAATTCCTTTGGGTATTATGAAGAACAAAACACTTTATAATACCATTAGAACTTCAAGTATTACCGGAAATTTTTACGAGCACTCAAATGTTTTTTAAGTGCGAGAGAAAATTTTTGGTTATTAATTCAAGATCCAAGAAAATTAAATAATTTGATGGCAAACGTCAAGTTATTTAATTTCGCCGAAGTTCAAAATATTTCCAGTGTATACCATCCAGGGCATTGAAGATGCGGTGAGAATTTGTTGTACTTCGAGAGAAATAGATGAAACGATGTTTCGGGTTATCTCTATATCTCTCAAAGTAGTACTATAGTTAGGACGTTAGAAATAGCGCTAGTCCGAAACTATACTACGTCTTCTTCTCTTTTCTAGCCAAAAATGATTACAAAGATATACGGGTCCATGAGTATATGTCCATGACCTTCGAAAAGTATTACCGGAAATTCATTTTTTTACCATGGCGACGATAAAAAATAATTGTATCTGATTGGTTTAAATACGTTCATGTGAAAATTTCATATTTCTCACATTTTTTTAAATTCCAGCTTCAGACTGACATTCTTAACTTTGTCTGGATTCGAAATCAATTTGTAAAATATTGAATTTAGTGGAAATTTATTTTTAAATGCAAGTTTAAGTGTATTTTTCTAAACTTGCGTGGTTTGTTATTTTTTCTTGTGATTTTGTGAAATAAAATACATGGAACATTTATATCGAAGTTTTTTATATGCAAACACTTAAACAAACTATCGCTAGTAGCTCTTCGAGTGTTTTCATAAATGGCCGAGCCATTTTCTGAGTTTTATTAAGTTTTTCTAAAGTTTTATTCAGTTATTTAAATTGTAAACACTTCCCCGCACACGCTGGATACCCCTCACAATGATAAATGTCAAAATATTGTATACAAAAATGTAAACAAGGCATGTCTAATAGTAAATTAATGGTATAAGATTTATACTAAAAAACTAAATTTATATTTTCCGAAGCTGATTCTGAAATTGTTCAATAATCGTTTTGATTTTATTATTTTCTTCTATTCCTTGTTTTTAAAATTTGGTAAATGGAAATCATTTGAAATTGTATAATAATATAATAACCAAAAAGATTATACTTCTGTAAGAATATAGTTGATTGGAATATTTTGGTATTTATCAAAATCTTGAACTATCTGTTTTGATTTTAAGTTGTTGGTGGAGTCGCGTTCTTTCATAAATACAGCGTGTTTCAAAAGTCTGAAAACGGTCTTTCGTGTTTCAAAAGTCTGGAAATGGTCCTTTGTGTTTTAAAAGTCTTAGAAACGGTCCTGTAATTCAAAAACCACTAAAGATAAATTGTCCAAATTCGGGATTTAATAATGACAAGTCTTTTTTCACATTTTCATGCGCTTAAAATTCAAAAAACATTCATTTGTCTTTGCTACAGGCAGTCACCTAGATTTTTTTTTAAAGCAAATATGATAAGAGGATCGTTTCCAGACTTTTGAAACACCCTGCATAATTGAATTATTATTTTTATATTTAGATTATTTTTTATCATCATTTGATTAAAGTTATGTTTACAAGAACAAATTTTGATCACTTGTTCTAGTTGTTGTACATTTTTATCTTCAGAACAACATGTCCTGGATTTCTTCGTTTTTTCCCAAATAGAATTTTGAAGTATCTTTATACTTGGCTTATTTTGTCATCTTCCTTGCTGTCAGTTTACTAATAAATGAGTTCTTTGGTGCAAACTCATTGGATATAAAAACATTAACTCAGGTTTATATTTTCCAAGGTTGTTCTGGGTCAATTTAATTCGGCATAAAAATCTCTTATTTTATTATGTTATAATTGGAACTAATTTCCTTTATAGAATATTCCTCATAGGGAATATTTGTCTAGATATTAAAACTAAGTTCTAATAATACACAAATTGTTAATTACGGATATATTGTAAAATTGTTTTGTACTTTTGACTAATGTTTTATTTTCCAAATTTTGAACTGTTTGCGAAAAAAACCAACATTTAAACATTTTCGAATCTATCTTCAATCTTTTGTTTCCCTTTCACCAACATTTTTTCTTACACTTTTCTCAATTTTTATTCAAATTGTTCTTTTCATCAATATATATTATATGTAAAAAAAACTGTTTGGACTTCCCATAAATACTGATTTATATTTGGTACATTTATTTCAAAAAGTAGATTGTAAAAACCGTCTTCTTAAAGTTTTTATAACAGTGTATGTTAAAAAATCAATTAAAAACTATACTAACTCATTGTATGCACAATAATTATATTCTTGTTTATAAGTTTTTCATTTTTATATTTTACAGATTGTTAGAAATTATAGAATATCATTTTTTTAGTGTTGATGGCTTAAAGTTAAAAAATGGTGATTACAAATTTGTTTTAGATTTTTCTATTCAACACTTAGAATTGTACTTTCAGTTGTGTTATTTTGCATATTTGTATATTATATAAATACCAGAATTTTGTATTTTGTTTATTTTTTTTTGAAGTTAGAATACTCAGGATCATTTGTAAAAAGTATCAAAATTATTATTTACGTTTTTGCATATATGTTTTTGTGATAGCTGGAGAACACCAAAGTTTGTATATATACAGTTTTCTTTTTTGTAAATATAGCGTTTATTTGGAAAATTGTACTTGGTACATAATGTCTTAGTCATTTTGTAGAATAATTTTTGTATTTTGCAACTGGATACCAATACCAGTTAGAAATAAATTATATATTTAACACTGCGTTTGTTGTTTTATTTTTTCACTTTTTCTTAATCTTAAGGATTGAGCAAAACGTACTAATCGCATTGCAATCACATACTTTTCTTTCAGGAATGTTTTACCATGCATTATCATTATTAATTAATATTTGTGATTACGATTACACTAAATTATTTGTCATAATTCTGTTATTGGAGTTGCTGGGAAGTTTTTACAAACAAGGAAGTTTATGTTCACATGGGGATAGTATAGGAAAAGTGGGCTCCTCCTTCCTGACTTATTTCCAAACAAATTTCATTTAGTCATTGGACCTCATTTTTGTACTCCAGTATCTACATACACACAAGAATTACATGTGGGAATGAGAAAACTACAACCAGTAACAATAAGGCCCGCGCCTAGGACTTTTGGCGCCCTTGTACAAATTTAAAATAACGCTCCAAATTTGTATTACGTTCATATGTGAGTACTAATACGGGTTAAGTTAGGTATTATTATCCACTATTGAAAAATAATTTTAATAAATTTATTTTCATTTTTATATTCTACGTACAAGCCATACAAGTATTTTCTCATTGAGTTCCATAACATAATTATAAACTTATGGAAAACAGAAATATATTCTAACAGTATTACAACTAGAGAAATAAAAAAATATTTAAAACAGTAAAAATACTCGTTTATATATCATAGGACGAAATTGATCGACAAATAAAAACAAAACAATATATTATTTTAATAACTCAACATGTCACCTTTTAAAGGTTAATATAGTATCCAGGTATTAGGTATTGATCTTTTATTAATATTTTAGCTAAGTGAATTGAGCTTTTCGTGCTTTAATTTTTGCAAATTGTTTAATTAAATCTTCGGTGTCTAATTCTTTTAGCTGGTCCGATTCTATTAAAATGAAAGCAAGATTACTTGGTCGGTTTTGCCCCATGGTCAATCCCAAATAATTTTTTATTATTTTGAGTTTTGAAAAAGATGGTTCTGCGGTAACAACCGAAAGTATTATGCTCGTATTAGGAAAATAGGAAAAAAATCCACTAAGTTGTTAATTGTTATATAATTTAAAGTTTCTTTGGAAAATACATTATTTTCCAGAAATTCGGTTCGGTTCAAAGAGTAAAAATAAAATAATAAACAAATAAAAAACAATGTCATGCTGTTACTGTTTTTTTTATCATTATACATTTTGTTTTGACAATGTTGTTTGTTGCTTTATCTTTTTTTTCTTTTGAGTTTTGAGGGTTTTCGGCGCTTCGGCGCCTCGCCGTCGTGCACCACACGACTTTGCCCTTATGTACGGCGCGGGCCTGGTAACAATAAGAGAATGTGCTTTTGCCGAAAGAGGACTACAGAAAAATAGAGATACTTGGCACAAAATCCTGGAAAGAAATGGAATGAAAATAAATACAAAAAAAAAGTAAAGTAATGATGATAGCAAAGGAACAAACAAAAATGAACATAAAAATACAATGTACCAATATCGAACAAATATCTTGGGGCAATAATGGAAATAGTGGAAATCTAGAACAAGATATCACGGAAAGAGCAGAAAATGTCATAAAGACGTATCGGATTTATTAACAAGATGGAAATTTCGATAAAAACTAAAATGACAGTATTCCAAACAGTTTAGTTTTCAGACCAATATATATGGAAGCGAAACATGGGTACTTAAAAGAAAAATGAAGAGTCGAATACGGGCTATAGAAATGAAGTATCTAAGAGCAGTCAAAGGAGTTACTAGGAAAGACAGAATAAAGAACACAGACATAAGAGAAGAACTGAAAATAAAGTCAATTTTAGATTACATTAAAGAAACTCAGCTGAGTTGGTAGGGTCATCTACATCTAATGGAGAATAACAGAAAAGTAAAAAATTATGGGAGGCCAAGGTAGTTACCAAAAGAGACAGAGGCAGGCCAAAAGAAACTTGGGACAACACAATAGATAAAATGTTATTAAGAAAGAGTCAAACAATAACGCAAGCTAAGTTAGCACAAGACAGAAACGAGTGGAAAAAGTTTGTAGAAAAATAATACACATTATTTCGAAAATGAGCGAATGTCGATATCAATTCTGTAAAGAGATAATAATTATATCAAATATAGAAACAGGTAAGAATAGCTAAAAAATCAAATGAAAATGTCGATGTTATATAATTTCAGTTTTTTCATAAAATAGGTAGAAACTATATTGAATTATCAAATTGCCAGCTATTATACATTATTTCAAGATTGAGGAAAAACTGATATCAAGAGAAGAAAATTTAATGGAATTAGGCCAAGTTGAAAAAAAGATATTCGATTCTGATATTAACATTTTGAAGGGGTTTGTTCATGCTAATATTCGTGATAAAATGTATAATATAGAAGTGGGGTATATTTATATAAAAACTTTTAAAATATTATACTGTTAACAAAAATAGCAGGATTTACCGGACTTGTAGTAAAACCTGCGGGGCAACGGTTTGGGCAGAGGTAAAAATGGTTATGATGAAATAGTTTATTGCCTTTGAACATCGTTTCTCGGTGTTTACGGGGGTAGAAACTGTATCCACGGGATTTATTACAATTCGATATTTAAATCTGGTATTGAATGCCTGTTTCATGTATACTAAAAAAAATAAAAATTATGAACAATTAACTAAAAAATCGGTACATGTTTTTAAACCATGATATTAGTAATTTATAAAAACATAGATTTTTTAGTTTGTTGTTCATAGTAAGAATAATAGGAATTTTATTTTAATAAATTGGTAATATCCAAGTTTTACTAAAAATAGGCATATTCGTATATCTTATTTTTTACCGAGCTTGGTAGACAGTTGATTTGATCCAAAAGACACATAACTGTAAAAAACTTCATTTTTCAAATAAGAGTAATGTAAACAACTCAATATTTTTATATATTAGACTCCTAAATCCTAGCATACCTTGAAGTGATACTACCGGTTTAAAAAATAGCATTCCGACGTGTAATGGAACGCTGAATCGATATTTGAAAACAGATTTGAGATATATTTTATAGTTCACGAGATATTGCGTGTTTAGAAGTCGTCACGTGCCCTGCTAACGCTCAGGCGTTTCTGACTTGTTTTTTTTAAATGACTTGACTCAGTCAATGCAAACCAGTCACTACCTATGAAAATACACCTAAAGGAAAGTTTTATTTTAACCGACATGGTACATTATAACACAGTCCAAAGTTTATTGCACCAGAAATCGAATTTTTATACTATTAAATATATAATGGAAGAAAAATAATAATTTCTCAGTTCTTGTGTTAACTTTAAGATATATTTAAAATTTAGGAATAATAATTTCTTAAGCACGTGTATATATCCAAGGTTACATTTTTTTAGTGTATTTTTGTCAATTTGTATGTCGCAAGGTAGGTTTAAAAAACATTGAACTTTGATACTCATTTATAATGATGTAAAATTATTGGGTATTAATCGAAAACATTTGTTAAAGGACTTTCCATTAAAAAATAACTACTTTATACTATTATTTATTATTTTTACTCTTACAAGTATTAATTAATTTGATAATACTTCCGGTATGATCAATCAAGGAAAAATCATACAGATATGCGGGTAAGTCAGAAGAAAGCTTTATGAATCCAAAACAATCATTTATTTTTGATATTACAGATCTAATCCTGAAAGCGGAAATCGGTAAATATTGAGCATTTACGAAAATCTCCATTTTCGTAAACATTGGTATAAATCATCCACATAGTGTAAGTGTCACTTTCCAAAAAAAAATTTTACTACAAATTTAATGGTAGGTATTTTTTTTAATTTGTTCTAATAATTTTAAAATCAATAAATAATTAATATCTCATTCAACTTTATTCAAAATGGGAACTTTTTTTAGGTGTTCTGGATCAAAATATATTAATAAAGTTAGTTTAAAGAACTGAATTGTTTTAACTTTTTACATTTTTGGCTATAACTTTTAAAAATATTATTTTAAAATTATGAAATAATTTACTTTTGGATCCCTTTCGGACAATTTACTTCTTCATCTGTTTTATACTTTTTGATAAAACGAAATTACCAAATTTTTTTAAAAAATTCGTTATATTGGCTATAATAATTACAATTCTAAATTTATATTATCTTTCGAATGGTGAAATTTTAATATCAAATATTGAACAAATCTCCGAAACTACTTGAGAGCGCCACGTTTTGATTTCGGATTCGTGTTCAGGAGACCAAAATACGTAAGATCCACTTTTTTATTAAATCAAAGAAATTGAAATACGTCTTAAATTTAATGTTTTTTATTCTCTTTCGAATGTTACAAATCCAATTTCAAGAAGCCCGCACACCACGTGAATTTTTGGGTGTAAAAATTGGTTTTATAGTATTTTCCGGTTAATTTTAAGTAGTACCATATCCTTTAGTCAAATTTTTTTTGCGTGGAATAAGGTAGAACGCCACAAAACAAAATTCTTCGTTTTTGGACGCCTAATATCACAACTAATAACATGCGGTTTTTTTCATGATACTTGAAATATTTATTACAGGAGCGCGTCTGTGCTACTTTTTTAAAATTTATCTAGAAAACAAAGTTGATAGTCGTCTCACTTTTACTAAAAATAATTTAAAAAAAGTGTTACAGACGCGCTCTCAAGAATTAAATACTGAATCGATTGATGAAAACCGCAGCTTCCTATCTTTAATATTAACAGAGCGCCCGTCAAAAAAATGAGGGGGTAATTCCACCCAACTTTCCGAACACTCCTAATAAAGTAATTGTTTAATCGATTATTTTAGTTTTTCTGCATTAAAATACATTAACTATATTACCTATCTAATGGTATATAAATCCCATTTTAATATCTTTAATATTTTTAAAGTTATTCAATTTTTTTTTAAACTTATATTAAATTTCAAACAAAAATGAGGAATTCTACAATTTTTTGAATAAAATTTTGAAAAAAATCACAATTATAGAGTTTTTTACTACAAATTTAAGGCTAATTTTTTTAAAATTTTTAATATTAATTTTAACCTTAAAACAAATCAAACCTATTTTTGAATAATTTTAAAATCAATAAATCATTAATATCTCATTCAATTTTATTCAAAATTGGAAACAGACCTTTTTTTTAGGTTTTCTGGATCAAAATGCATTAATAAAGATAGTTTAAAAAACTAAAAAAAAATCAAATTTTTTGTCAAAAATTCATGCATTGAATTGTTTTAATTTTTTTCATTTTTTGCTATAACTTTTACAAATACTATGTTAAAATTATGAAATAATTTACACACATAGTACTTTTGGATCCTTTTCGGATATGCTATTTACTTTTTTCATTTATTTTATACTTATTGATAAAACAAAATTACAAAAATTTAAAAAAAATTCTTAATTTTTTCTATAATAATTACAATTCTAAATTTTAAGAAACCAAAATACATTTAAAATTTAGAGTTTTATATTATCTTTCGAATGGTGAAAATCACATTTCAATAACTTTAATATTTTAGAAGTTATTCAATTTAGTTTAAAATCGTAATATAATCTTAAATTTCTTAGCCAATTTTTTAAAAATTCCAAAATTTTTGTAATAAAATTTTGAAAAAAATTATAATTATAAAATTAATTATTACAAATTTAAAGATATTTTTTTTAAATTTTTAATATAAAAATTTAACTAAAAAATAATAATTTAATAAAGATAAAAATTTAATAAAGATAAAAATTAGCAGCGAAACTATGAGCAACTTGAAAAAAAGTTAAGACAAAATTTATAGAAAATTTTATGTTCTACAATTTTGATACCATGTAATTTTTCATAAAACTCGATAATTTTGTCTCAAAATCTAAAAAAGTCACAAAAATGTCAATATAAATTTTTTTCATGCCCTCTAGCGGCGATACTATAAGGAATTCAAAAAACCGGTAATAACAAAATGTATAGAAAATTTTATGTTCTACAACTTTCATATCCTGTAATTTTTTATAAAAATGCATTATTTTGGTTATTTAAGAAAAATATGAAAAAAAAATACTTTTTGATAAATCTGGCAACAATGGCAAAAGTTTTTAAAAATTTTAATCATTCGAAATTAAACTATAACGTATAAAAAATATATGTGTAAAACTTTGTTGCCCTCTTATTTAGTAATGACGTCATCACTTATACCAACTGTCACTTCCGGTTGTCCGATTAACTCCAAAATCTATACAGGTCGTCTCCTTGCTACCATAAATATGTATATAAAATTTCATCTAAATCGGTTCAGCCGTTTAGACGCTATCGTGTTCACACACACACACACACCCACACACAGACACACAGACACACACACACCCACACAGACACACACAGACAGACATCATGCTAAAAATGATATAAATGGATTCAGGTGACCTCAAAACGTAAAGATTCGTTAAAATCTGGGTATGGCCAAAATATCATGATCGCAATACTTTCCTTCTATACAACTCTGTTGTTCGGAAAGTAAAAAGGGCAAGATAAGATATCGTGAGGAAAGCACTACAAGTAGGTAACTGAAAATAAGTGATTTCGAGAAAAACGCAAATAAATGTTTTTCTAACATTTTATGTTCGTGTGATTAATTGATATGATGATTTGTATTTGACAAAATTTATACACTGTTAACACTGTTAAATATTTGAAGACATTTGTTTTTAAATTCAACTACAATCAACTTAGTGAATAAAACAAGATTGATGGAAAACTGGAAAATTTTGAGAAAAACTCAGTTACCTAGTTGCAGTACATTTTTGGTCTTCGAAAAAGGTTTGGTAAATTTAGATAGCTAAAAGTGAAGACTTACGGTTCTCATTACTGTTTAATGATTTTAAACACTTCTGAGTATTAAAACCCCATTTATAACGACAAAAATGATGTGCATAAAGACACAAGGTTTTAACGATTTTTGAATGAATTAACTAAATGTTTCTTTAAAAAACGTTCAAAACATATTAGGATTTATTATTGTTAATAACTTGGATTAACCCATATCGACCTTTCTCCAAATATGGCGAAAAGTGTTGTTTGCCAATATTACGACAAAATTGAAAGTGATTCGTCAATAATTGCAGAACTTGATTATTTGTTAAATATTCATATTAACAAACTAATTAAAAACGAGGTCGATTAAATATATGCATCACTAACATAAAAACAAGATTAATATGTAAACAAAAAATACTAAAAAACACTCTATAGTAAGTACCTATTTGATTACGTTAGCTGTTATATCAACTTCTGGTGTGAGGTGTATACATATCAACAATGTGACTGCTTATATGGAAATTAAAAGTATTTTCCCTCTCTATATAAATATTTTAATAGTAGAAGTGGCTTATAAAATAATTATTTAAGTACATTGAATATTACCAACATTTATAAGGTTAGGAAGGGGAAGCATCAAGGACGTTCGTAGAAAATTAGTTCACTGATGCTAATGAATATCTTTTATTTTTTTAATAATTTGTAAGAATTTCTGGTATTAATCCACTCAATAGGGGATAAAAAGGAGATTTGGTGTGCAAAAGGTGGGGTAGAATATGTAATTAAGAAAGGGGCCCTAATAAAGTTTTCGACCTTGGAAGGGGAAGGCACGAGCCGCTATCTTGGATTAAAGGAACGAAAAAAGAGGTTTTTCGATATAATTCGCTAACGGTTGGTCCTACTGAAAAAAATGTTTGGAGTAAACTTAACCTCTTATTGTTCCATGGATCACTCGTGGCACATATCCTAAAATATTATGCTGATATTAATTTTATTCCCAAGGTGACTGATGTTACGCCTTTGGAACCTACGTCAGTCATTTAGTTTCGCGATTCACTGTTAGGCCGCGCCAGGAGTTTGCTGATATTTCGAGGTTATTACTTACTGACGTTTTTGGTGGTTTATCAAGAACGATTTTTGGCTAATGAAAACAAAAAAGCTCGCCTGATTTCAGTGCTGTCAAAAAAATTCAAACAATCTACTGGCAGTTGAGCAGACTAAAGAAGATGCAAAAATGCTGATAATGCAGACTGCAATTTCTTATCTATCAGCATTTAAACTGTTTTTGTCGTTGGTGAAAATGTCAATCTTTTAGTTCTACGGGGATGGGACGTTTCGCCAAGGCCGTTTTGCTACGACCGTTTCACCACCAGCCGTTTCGCCACCGGGAAAATGAGATAGAGATAAGAGTTCCGGAGAAATGAATTTTTTATTGTAATTTTCTACTTCTTCTTCAAGAACCCTTTTTTTATTTCTTAAATAGCAGCACATCGACGTCTCCAAATAGAATTGGCGTAGATCATCCGTCCATTTGGAGATTAATTAGAAAAGTTCAAAAAGGTCATGATGTCTACATGGAACAACTAATGGCCGGGCAACTTCCTCCTCCAAAATTAAAAAAGAATTTTAAGAATTCTGGGGGAATTTTCTGATAGAACAAATATAGAATACTTGCGCTCAATAGCACATAATTACCAATTTCGTTAGTTAGGATCTAATTTGTTTTATTTTAACTAATTTTAGTTTTTCAATAAAAAATTATTGAAGGTTCTAATTTGTTTTATTTATTAGTTATTAACTAGAGATAAAAATAATATTTTTGTCACATTAAAATTTTGAAAAAAATTTTCGAGAACAAAACTATTTTGTCAATAAGAAAGGTAGCAAAAAAATTAAAACGTTATTTTACAAAATTATTTTGCATTTACCATTCAAGAAAAAAAAATATAATTTTCTTGGTGGCAAAACGGCTGTGGCGAAACGGACGGTGGCGAAACGTCATAGACCCAGTTCTACTGGTAGCATTAACATCATCTGCTAAAAGACTATTCCTTGAATAGTTTCAAAATGAAAAATCAGCTGAGAACATTCTGTTTCTTCATGTGAGCAGTGGAAAAATAAAAATTTTGTCACTTGTACAAAAAAATCAAAATCTTATTACTCTCATTGCCATCTTCTAATATCAAAGTACCAAACTAGAAGAAATCGCAGATATTGGAGAACGCTTTCTTTTTGCTTTGTATGAAGGAAATACGGAAAAGGAAAACTTGGAAGACGTTCGTTACCAACGTTTTCTAAAATCGACAACAAAAAACAAATTCAAGAAATGCTACACAGTATCATGCATGTTTAGAACATACTATCAAGACCAAATTGGTGGCGGAAGTTTGGTATCAATGGGCTCACGCCAATAACAATGACCTTGCAGCCGGCAGCCAAAATGTTATTGAATTTTATTTCGTGTGGTTGCAAAAAAGGATGCACCACAGCATGCGACTGCCGGAAAGCTGATTTGAAGTGCTCTGCTATATGTAAATGCAGTGGTCAATCAGCATCGAGAATGACAACGAAGATGAGGAAACATCAGTTGAAGCGCAGATCTTCATGCAAGACACAGCATGCGACTACCGGAAAACTGGTTTGAAGTGATCTGTTATATGTAAATTCAGTGGTCAAGAAAGAAAACCGTATTACGTGAGATACTTTACTTCATGATTTTTTTAAATCATTCAAGGAACTTTGAGTTCACAATTTCATAAGACCAGGAAATATTCTTCGTTATTATTAAGAGTATATCATTTAGATTTTTCGTTTTATAGGTCACAGAAAATAAAAAAAAGAAAATTTGATGACCACCAAGAATTGACAAAAGTGATACCGGCCGATTTTCATGACTTCTATGATGACTTGCCATATATCAGATATAAAAAAGTTTCATTAAAAGAACTTTCTGATGTTTAAGTTTTACAAAATTGTAATTATACCTTATTGTGAATAAATAGTTTTAAATTTAAAAGGTTATCCATTATCTCAAATGTGATCTACTGAATAGTAATGAAACTCAAAGTCGAGTACCACAAATTTTATTATAAAAACAGAAGATAGCGGCGACTAGTTTCGGCTACAAGCCATCATCAAGCCTAGAATATAAGTACCGAGATAGGAAATCAACATTTAAAATTTTTTTTTTAAATTAGACTTACCCGAGAAATAAAATATAATAAATGATATTTATTGAAAATTTGATAACAAAATTGCCATTTAAAAGAAAATTTGGAAATTGCGTGTGTGCACTAGGGGGTAGAGTAGAGGTAAAGGTAAAGGGAAGGTTGTGGTATAAGAAGGAGATTATGGTACAAGAATTTTAATTTTAATCTCCTTCTTGTACAACAAATTCCCTTTACCTTTACCTTTACTCTACCCCCTAGTGCACACACGCAATTTCCAAATTTTCTTTTAAATGGCAATTTTGTTGTCAAATTTTCAATAAATATCATTACATTTTATTTCTCGGGTAGGTAAGTCTAATTAAAAAAAAAAGAAAAAAATTTAAAATGTTTATTTCCTATCTCTGTACTTATATTATAGGCTTGATGATGGCTTGTAGCCGAAACTAGTCGCCTATCTTCTGTTTTTATTATAAAATTTGCGGTACCCGACTTTGAGTTTCATTACTAAATAGTTTTAAGGTTTATGAATGTTTTCAGCAATCTTTTGTTAACTCTTGCATGATATCACAACATTATTATAAGCGAAACTGCTTACATTAATTATAAAATAAAAACTCATTATATTACAGTTATAAATTTAATCTATTCCATTAGGTAATTTGTTTCTTAATTGTTCGTAATACCGCCTCTACTATCCCAGCCCGGTAAACTTTCTTTTTTAAATGGACAGCATGTATAGTGACGGTATTCAGCAATAACCAATGGCGATTTAGAAAGGACTTACTCGTTGGTTTCACTTTCTATTTTATTACATTTAAACTTGTATGCAACTTAGTCAGTTTTAAGAAAGAAAATCGGAATTTTAAATTTTCCTTTTATTTCCAGACTATTTTAGAAGATCTCTTTACATTTAATGTTTGATCTAAATAAACGAAAAGATCGATCCGCGAGTAGAATCTGTGATTTTTTTGGAGTGTTCGTAGTTTGAATATTGTGTTTGTCTCCGCAACATGGTATAACCTAAAAAATTAGTTGAGTGCGTTTATTTTGTGTTTGTTGTTATATTTTTCAAAAATTATCCACTATGGAGAGTTATGGCAAAGGTGGTGAAAACAACGCAAACGTTAAGAAAATGTTTTCATGGACTAACAACGCGTTCAGGTAAGTTTGAATATTACATTTTTGTAATATAAAAGGTGGTACAATTAATATAGGTAGTATTAAAAAAAACTGAAATGAAGTCAAAATTATTCTTGCTGCGGTTACCTCCTTTTCCCACTAATCTCCACGCTAAATATTTTAAACGAATAAAAGGTTTGATTGGGCCCTGATTAGAAATTATTTAGGTCTTATTAAAATAATTATAGGGTTTACTGGAAACTCACGGTAATTACAATTTTTGACTATTTGTTAAAAAAAGCCAATTCAGTGTTTTTATTTAAAAGTATAGATGTATTTAAATAATGTGCATTTTGTAAAAAAGAAATATTTTTTTCATAAAAAAAGCTATATGAAAGTTTTTGAGTAATTAAAAATTATTCGATCTTTTTATAGAAAAATAAATTTTACAATAACAATACAGATTAATTTAAAAATAAATATATTAACAAATATAAAAAGTTACTGAGGTATAAATTTCATGACGGCAAAAAAAGCTTTTTAATTCCACTTTTTTTTCTTAGCTCCCGGGGTCCAAAAATGAAAAAAAAAATCCTGTCCTGTCTGTCTATCTATCTAGATGTAAACATCAACGAAAACTCCAATCGAGTTTTTATCTTATTAGTTGGTTTTCTGCAGGGAAGAACCCTATTGAATTTTAGCAGGATCGGGCCGGTCGTTTCGGTACCTGCCATACAAATTAAGTGCTTGGCAAAAGAAAACTTTTTTCTAGTTCAACTTTCTAGAACTATCTTTAAAACGTATTTCATAGTGATTAGAAATACTTTTTTCCACAAAAGTGTTAAATTAATTGTATTAAATATTCATAAATAGTATATTGTGACATTTTAAAATCAAAATTGATTTTCATATAGATACTAAAACACTTAATTTCAGACAACTTTTTCAATAATTTTTTATTATTGTGAAAAATAAAAAAACTGCATATTTTGGTGTTATTTAATTAATAGGTACGTCCCAACATTATTTTAAAATAAAAATAGGAAAATTTCTAATTTAAATAACATTTACATTAAGCGAAGGTTATATGTTGTCATAATATTTAACGAATAGCTAGTACACTAATTAATTCTTGTGTTTATTAAAAATTCCATACTTTTTTGCCAAAATATTTAAAAAACAGGTTTTCTCATTATAGAATATGATAAACCTGTCATATTATAAGACAAATTTATTTTTCATTCATAACATAATAAATATATAACTTTACATTTTTTATCCAAAAAAGGATTTAATTGGCATGTTATTTATTTCATCTACGAACATTGTTTTTTACTTATACTTTAACAGGAGTTGCTTATTTTTATTACATATAGATATTTTTTAACATATAGTAGTAAAAAAGTGAAAATTGACACTTTTACTGACTTTATTGTGTCTCTTAATGCTTAGTCGCTGAGGATGTTTCAACGATTGAAGCAACCGATCTAACTCTATTCTGTTTAGGAGATTTAAAATGACGGTTTCAATTTAGGTAGATCTCCCCACTTCTATACCAAGTACTCCCGCTGAATTCTGACAGAATGTGGATCGAGGTTTCACTAAATTCTTCATTTTCCAAGTTCCAGCCATTAGCGTTGAACTCCAATATAAAATGATCTAAGAATGATTAAAAAATGAGCTAAACAGAAATAAAGCGGTTAACCTCCTAGATGGGTTTTATGACAAATCGGGGTGGGCCAAAACAAAATGTCGCATAAAAATAGTGGCTGAAACAACATTTCAAGGACCAAAAGTTTCCACTAACCCTGATAACGCGCCACTGGTAAATTCAAAAGTTAGTTTATGTCAAAATATGACTTTTTTATAGAGCATACTGCTCACCAGATTTGAAAGGCAATTTTGATTTATGAGAATTATTTTGATTTCAAACTTTTAACACTTTATATCTCAGGGTTTTTGAATATGGATCTAAGGGCAGCCGCACACTTCTTACTTTTGGATTCGACTGTCTGAAACGATTTCAAATCGGACTACTACCGCACACTGCCTACAAAATGCATCAAAGGAGGGTACGCTTTTGATAGGAGAATTTGGGCCTTTTCTGAAAAAAATTTTAAATGCTTTTAACTGCTTATAAATGAGTAATGTAGTAATACTTTTCATTTTTTTTTCAATTAAGAATAATTTTTCTTTGTATAAAAAAAATAATAATTTCTAATCAATTATTTTCAAAAAATGTAAAGTGGCAACATTGTTTTTCAATAATTATTTAAATGGTTAATTGTCAAAACTGACATTTTCTTATTAGTCAGTATTTTTATTTAATTTTAACACTTTTTATATCTATTTGTTAGCATATTTTATATTTGAACACTTTTATATCTTGGTATGTTCAAATCCTCGCACATTTACGTAGTTATTACAATGACGTGCTTAAAATAATCTGGCCTCTACATATGTATTACATCGAAACTACAGAATAGACCAATCCAAGATGCTGTCAGGAGAAAAACCAAGATGAAGAGAGCAGTTTATTTTAATATGTGAAACGATTGGAGCTTAAAACGGACATTTTAATTTAGAGCAGTTGTGTGACTCACTACTCGGGATGCATGATCGGTATTTGATAAAGTGGCAGTGTACAGAAAAAATATTGTTTGTTAGAAAGAACTACTACTTGTTCTGTAGTCAATTGTGGGAGTCGAAAAGGTCGTGAAACTGTTAGATTTTATAGAATACCCTAGTGAATTACATTTTCCACACAAACCAGAACGGAATGACCTCTAAAAAAAAACCAGGAAAAATATTTATATGCTGATAAACTCTTGTAGACTTTGACTTGTTCTTTGGTGTAAAAACTATGTGTCAGGACCAAATATTAGAATATGTGGAAAGTAGTAAAGCAGTCACTGATGATGGAAAGTCATCTTCTCGAGGAGAGTATAGTATATGTATTTATTTATACTTCCATTATGTATGACTACAAGCTGTTTTTTTCTTATTTCCTTATTATTTGAAAAAGCAATTATTTTTTTTTTCAAACACTTTCTAAAAGCACAAAATACTTTAAATACACTTAAAACACATGCAAAATGCAGTGAACAATACAATTTGTGTGTCTACCAGCGGCCATTTTTGATGACGTTTCGTCACGTGTTCTGGATTGCCTTATACGCACATAAGCGGCGTTGTCAAATGTCTATTTTTCTATTATATTGCCTTAAAAAGTTTTGCTGAAGAAGAGCTTATTTGAAGATGTTCCGGAATGGTTTGAAAGCTAAAATTTTGGGAAGATCTAAAAGTGTGCAAAATCTTATGGCCGGGAGCAGATAGCCCAGAAAAGCATACCCTCCTTTCATTTGACTTTGACTCTGAGTCAGTTCAGCGGCGTCTACATTGTACATATACAATACATTTATTTCCGAACACATTTGTTTCCCAGCAAGATCTTTCAAATCGCTATCGTGATAAGATTTATAGCTAACATTCCACAAGCAAGGATATTTTTCGATCACAATAATTAAATTTTCGGTATACACGTCCGTCACTGACCACTCACGGGTCAAATCGGTGTATTATTTATACATAATGTTTGTTCTGGTTTCGAAAAATATCTACCTGAGAATCTCAGGTACATGTGCAGTAGGTCATGCACATGTGCAATAGACAAATTTGAGCACGAATTTTATACCGCACATGCGCCTGACTTCCTCGGACAGATATTTTTCGAAATGCTTAAAGAATTTTGTAAATCTGTTTTTTTTGTTTCCTACGTTCTCATTAAAGCACTGACAATCTTTATTGTAATTAGCCCAACTGGCTACTGAGATATGACGTAAAATAAAATCGTATCAATTGTTTGTAAAAATACATTACATTACATAATATTATTGCTCTACGCACAAGTTTTGATTAGACATTTATGTAAAGTTATTTTTATTTAATTACTAGTCTATATAGTTTATTGAAAATTTCTTTTCTTCCCCTCCACATATAGGGGTTTTTGGTTTTTTCCTGCCGGATCGGGAACGTTTTTTGGTTTTTTCCTTTCGGATCCAGAACATTTTTTGGTTTTTTCTCTGCCAGATCCAGAACGTTTTTTTTGGATTTTCCTGCCGGATCCAGAACGTTTTTTTGTTTTTTTTCCTGCCGGATCCAGAACGTTTATTGGTTTTTCTTTTCTCCCGGATACCAGAAATCTTCCGCTAACAAAAATACAACTGGAAGAAACTGGATTCTAAAGAAAAAATAAGTTTTATTTTCCAAAAAGAAATCAAGAAAAGTCTCTCAATAAATCAAATTATTCATAAAACCTATATTTCTTTTTTTTAATAAAACAAGTAACGTTTAATTTGAGTTTAATTTCCTTAAACGCACAAAAAGGTCAGATTTTGAAATATATCATAGTTTTTTTGTCAATTGTTTCTAAATACATAAAAAAACAATTAGACTGGCATCCATATTTTTTTTTATTAATATTTCACTTTTTCGATATATTTCAAATTCTATTCGTGGAACGAAACCATAATAAAAAGAATTGAGCTTAAATCATATTTATCATTAAATCACTTTTATCAAACAAAATAAAATATATCGTTTCAAAAACTAAGACAAATTGATACAGCAAAAAGGGGTAAATTCTAGTCCTAAAGAGATCTATTAGATAACCACCTCCCAGAAATCAGCTCTCTTAGTCTCTCTGTCTGTCTGTCTGTGTATATTCTTCCACGATAGAGGCCACACGTTTAATCCGATTTAGCTGAAATTTGGTATATCGGTTTTGGTTACCCGTCGGAAGAACCTATTAGTTTTTGTACGACATCTGTCAAACGGAAACTATCAAAAAATGACAGAAGCAATATGTCACGGAATTTGACTTGCAATATGTCATTTGAAATCCCTTGAAAAATTCTATTGAGACCAGTCAAAATTATTTCCCCAACTCTCACCTGTCAAAAATAAAAAAAATATTAAATATCTGAGAAAGTATACGTGACTACTCGTCGGGAAGGTTTTGGGGCGACACAACCTGTTTTTTAAAAGTTTTATGGATTTTTTATTAAAACTTTTAAAATTTTTACAAGACCTTGAAATTTTGACATTTTTTTACAATTTTTGAAAAAAATTACACATTTTTCATTGTAATTTTTAAATTGTTATCAAATTTCCTGAAATTTTTGATCGTAGTTCTTGAAATTTTTGAAATCTTTACAAAATCTGAAAATTTTTACACGTTTTTAAAATTTTTGAAATCTAGATTTTTTTATTGAAATTTTTGAAACATTTAGAGATTTTTTAATGAAATTTTTTAAATTTTCATCAAATTTCCTGAAATTTTTGATCTCAGTTCTTGAAATTTTTGAAATCTTTACAAAATCTGGAACTTTTTGGAAAGTATTGTGACCGGGCTAAAAAAAAAATTGAGGTCACATGAAATGATTGAAACCATTTCCAGATGAAAGTCTGTCTGTCTGTCTGTCTGTATTCTTCCACGATAGAGACCAGATGTTTAATCCGATTGAGCTGACATTTGGTATATGGATTTGGGTTACCCGTCGGAAGAAGAACCCGATAGTTTTTGTACGACATCTGTCAAACTAAAGTGTCAATGTCAAAAATGACCGAAGCAGTATGTCACGGAATTTGACTTCCAATATGTCATTTGAAAGCCCTGGAAAAACACTATTCAGAACAGTCAAAATAATTTCTCCACCTGTCACCTGTGAAAAATAAAAAAATGTCAAAATTTAAAACTTTCAACCTTAAATATCTGAAAAAGTATTCGTGGATACTCGTCGGGAAAGTTTTGGGGCGACATAACCGATTTTTTTTATTTTCTATGGCACCTAAAAATATTGATGCACAATTTTAAAATACCCTGTCTACTTAATGAAATAAGATATTCTATCGAACAACTGGAAAAGTTATGTTTAAGTTTTTTCTGGTAATTGAAAAATTATTTTTCAGGCAAAATTCCAAATGACAATAACATTTATAAATAAAATAAAATTTACGCTGTAAGCAAATTATTTTTACTACAACAATAATTTAATTGGAAAGAAACAAATCCATGATCAAAAATATTGGAAAATGGGTTCACTAAAAAATAATCACTGATAACAGTAATTTTTTATTTTTCGGATGAAATAATTTAACAACTTAAAATAAGTTTGTGCTTATAAATAATTTTGGTACTGACATAAATTATTCTGAATAGAAACGGTTTGATTAGGAATATAGTTGTGTTAATCACGAACACCTTAATAAACACGTATAAAATCACGACAAAACAATAAAAATCAGGACACGTTTATGTAGTTTCTGTATGCAAGTAAATTGTTCTTTATAATATTTTAAGTACTTATTTTTTATAGTCATCAAAAATTTCTCTAATTTTGTTTTATTGTTACTAAATTGGTATAAAGGATATCTGCAACAATAATTAATATTTGTGTTTTTACTTAATAATTAAAATTAACCACCAAAAATACTATTAAAGGTAAAATTACACTAAAATAATGTTTTTACCATAGCGATTTCGCTTGTATGTTTAATATCTTGCGCCAATAATTAATTGTGGTTTTAAGAAATATGCATGGTAACCGTATAAGTAAGAAGAAATTTTAGAACAGTTTAAAAGAACATAAAAAATGAAGAAAAAAACGTGTTATGCTAACAAAATTACGAAATTTACGAATTTCCCAAATTATAAACCTATTTCAAAAAATCTAATTTTGAAATTACTGACAAAAAAAAACGATTACAAACGAAAGGTAAAAAGGTCAAACATATCACTGCCAGTGCATATCTTCAAAAATATTCGATAATGTTCGATCAATAACTTTCATATGTGAGCCTTAAGGTGTAGAGAAAGTAAGACGGCTTCCTGACTCTCAATCTTACATAATTTAACCTACTTAACGCATTCTGTGCTAAGCTGAACTTAGCACGTGAGCTAGCCTCGGAAGAAAAAATTTGCTCTGCAAAGGTTATTAACTTGACGTGTTTCTAGAAGTTCAAGATGCAAACATTTAAGTAGTTATATTAATACACGAAGTAAATTTCTCAATATTAAGTGTGCATAAGTCAAAGTTATTATAATATTTTTAAAAAAATATTAAGAGACACTCAAATTGAAACGATGCCAAGATCTCTATGTAGTAATATTTCAGGCAAATAAACAAGTACTATCTATTGAGCTTTATAAAATTTAAAAACGAATATAAAAAATATATAGGATAATGTCAAGAACACGTAAATTATGATTATAAAGTAAGTCTTAAGTTTGCACACACTGTATTCTTAGTTTAACAGAAAATTTCACTCCTGATAAAAGTTTCTAAATCTAATAGACTTTATAAAAAAAAAACAAAATATACGAGATGATCCCAATAACACTCTGTAATATTAATTTGGTAGAACATTTTACTCTTGGTTAAAGTTCCTAAATCTAATAGGCTGTATAAAATTGGATAATAAATATCAGAAATATACAGTATGGTGTCAAGATTATAAAATAACTTAGTTTCCTCACCCTGTAACAATAATTTAACAGAAAAATTGACTCTTGATAAAAGTTTCTAAATTCAATACGTTTTATAGAACTTAAAACCATATCACAAATATAAAGGATAATGTCAAGAATACTTAAATTAACATACTTAACTTTTTAGTTTTAGCCTACACCGTAATATTAATTTGACAGAAAATTTTTCTCTTGATAAAAGGTAAATTTCATGAGAGCATCGGAATTTTTGTGTTACTTTTTTTAATATTTGAACTGCATTTTTTCGCATTGGAATAGTTAAGTGGATTTTTCAATGTTATCACCTGTACTATAATTATTGTATGTTGGTGTGTCTTCAGCGGTTATGCAGACGACGAAGTACCTTGATAAAGTGGCGTGGTTAATAGTTTTGTGTCAAATTATGCAACAGTTTGAATTCTTTGCATTACATATTTTGCTGAGATTGTCGGAAATGCACTCTAGATAATTGAACTTTTTCACAAATTATTTATTAACATTTTAACAGAATTACAAAATTAAACCAATAAAAGCATAATGAGGTTAAATTATTTGGAATAGACAACAATTATTTATAAATCAAATAAATTATTGAATTTAGAAAATATTTCTAAACTTCAATTATTTATAAACTTCATTTTGTTCTAAATAAACAACTCAAATTTAAATTTTAAAACAATTAAAATAGTTACACATATTAGGCAGTCCACCAATTTGGAAATATTTGAATTTCAAACTAATTTTGGCCAAATTCAATTCATTATAAAGGTATAGTCTAGTCAGCAAGTGCTTTTTGGGTCAAACTTTTTCTCCGCTCTGAAAAATATAAGCGAGGTGTCATTCGATTCGGAAAAGCGTCTAGATCATTTTTGGTTTTTTTGCAAATTTCTCAAAAACTATTTGACATTTTTCAAATTTGATAAGAGATTCAAAAAGAAAAGGAAATTTCCCAAAAAAAATTCTACCTCCCGGAACTGTAGAACCAATATTTATAACTTTCCCAGAAATATTATTTAAACTTATTAAATATGAAAATTAAGAATTGAGAAAATTCAGGCATGTACTGGATAGATTTATGAACAATAATCCGCGGTCAAAAAACAATTTTTTCCTACTTGAACATGAAAATTGTAAGTGACATAATTGTTAATAAATCTGATTTTTTTTCCTTTTTTAGACCTATTTTTGAAAGAAGAGGTTTCCGTTGGAAAAATTATTGTTTTTCACTTTGTTATTAACAATTTACTTAGGTTAAAAATTAAAAAGCTTGATTAATTATTGATAACAATTTTTTTTTCATATTACTATTTTTTTCTGATCAGAAGTAACATGAAAATGATTTTTAAAAATTTTTTCCTTGTTTTTGACAAAATTGTAATTAACAAATGCGTTGTTTATAAGATAATTTAAATTTTTGTTTGAAACATAATCGTTCCTTAAAAAATGTCTATTGCTTAAAAACGTATTTGTTACTTAACATTTTTTTTTCTACCATTTGTAATTATTAATAAGGAACCATTTTTTTTTAATCATAATTTATCTTGCTCTTTGATAACTTAAAAAAATTGTTTTTATTTAAATAGTTAAATATAATACCCCTCTCTTAAAAATTTTAAAATCGAGTATTTATTTAACAACATATTTATCTATTAAAAAAAATACTTGTTAACACCAGACAAAAAAACATTATTATTATTCTCATAATTTAATTCTGGTATTGAGTTATTGATTGATTAATATTTGTATAGTTTTCTTAATTAATTATATTTGCATATAAATCCACTTATAACTATACATTTTTTTGGAATAAATAAAATAACTAAAAAACTAAATTTTAACATATTTAAATTGTAAAAAAGTAAAAATAAATACAATTTAATGCTAACTCATTTTGGCATTCGCTGTTTATATTGTTTTTTCGTAAAATTCATCATACCCGAAACTATTAAATTAAATTAACAAAAAAATAACATTAAAAGATACAAAAATTACCTATTTTTAACAGTTTTTTTGTAACAGATGATTAGTTCTGTTCAAAATCAAAACAGCATAAGTATTCACCTTAGTTTGGTTTAAAATACAAGGTTTATATGACGTAATTGCTCTAAATTAATAAAAATTTGACGCGACAGAGATATATACCGTATTTCAAATAAGGACATCGATACATAGGTGGCGCGCAGAGTGTTCAGTTTTGAATTTGAACCTGCCTTAGCGCACACGTAGTGCGTATGTGCACACTACGTTCTGTGAAGAACAGAACGAGCCTCATTAGCATTGTAAAAGGGGTGTTGCAAGTGTACAGATGGATGCAACCTCTATTCACCTTTTTTGTTATAAGTTTTTACTATTAAAAATCAAAGTCAACATAAAGTGTTTTCAATCAAAAAATAAATAAAGTACAGTTCACTTCCAACAAAACACAGCGTACTAATGTTTTATGTTGTAATCATATTCTGTATGGTTTCCCTTTTTTGTTGAAGAATATTGTCACCACTAACTAAAACTATAGTTTTATAACACTCTACGTACGTTTCGTTAATTATGTTGGCTTTATCAGGAGTTGATACTATTTATTTTCTTCTGCCATAAGCCATCGTACAGATAGTCATTTGCGGTGATTGATTTTGATAGTAATGTTGATACAAATAATTTACTATTATTACTCTCAGCCCAAAATGTTCTTGTAGTATATTTGATTGACTGTTACTTGAAATCGATAAAAATGATTTATATGTAAGTGACGAAATTATTTAATTTTTTTTTGAGAAATTTAAAAGTTGCAGGCACTCAGATCTAGAAGAAATAAAACTAAAACGTTACTTTTCAGTAACACATTACTGGTAATTTCGTTACTTTGTAAAAAGTAATGCGTTACTACTTTAAAACTCGGGTTTTTCTTTTTTGTACCTGCTGTAAGTGCCGTTTTATGTGAAAAAATATGTTTTTTTTTATTGTTTTGTACCCCGTCGATTTTGCGCCCTACTGTGTTTTGGATAGTGTTAAAAAAAACAATCTGAATCATTTAAAAAAAGTAACGCATACTTTTTCAGCAAAAATAACGGTAAAATAACGCGTTACTTCTTTTTAAGTAACGCCTCAGCTCTGCAAGGAATTACACGATCTATGGAGGAGGAGATGGTGTGAAGTAAGAAATTACTTAAATATTTTAGGAATAAATGAGAGTTTATCCCCGGAAAATCCTTGTCTGACGATCTTTCCTGGACAATCCTTCCCGGACAATTCTTCCCCATGAAAATTCTTCACAGCGACAATTTTTCTCCACGACAATCTTTCTTTACGACAATCTTTCCCCATAACAAGTTTTACCCGTGACATATATTTCTCATATTATGGCCATTCAAGCAATGCAATCCGCAGTTATTATTTTTTTGTATTTAATAAAAAGAACTTTGTAGAAATATGAATTTTGGGAAATAACCATAAAGTACATTCGAATGTTTTTCATATGAAACATTTCGGAAAGAATATACTATTATGAAAAATCTCTCATTTTGGGGTGAGTTTTAGGAAAAAATAAAAAATAATAGACATTAAAAATTAATTTAGAAAAAAATTAAAATTTTGTATGTCATGTTATTTTCTTCTTATATATTCTGTACAATTTTTCATTCTCTATCTAGAACTCATATTTATTCCTCACGTTTCTTCTAAGCATTTAGTGGTTGTTGTAGGAATGGATTGTCGTGGGGAAGAATTGTCTGGGGAAGAATTGTCTGGGGAAGAATTGTCTGGGAAGAATTGTCGTGGGGAAGGATTATCGCGAAAAACGATTGTCGTGGGGAAAAATTGTCTAGGGAAGAATGTTCCGGGAAGGATTGTCGTGTCACGGTATCTTAGTATTTGTTAATTATTTTTATAAAAAAGCCGATTTTTCATTTTATTTTTTTTATAAAAGTAGTGCCAACGATTAAAAATATTACATTTATTGACAAATTAATTTCTTTCTAGATACTTCTTTAATAAAAGTCAACAAGTTATCCTAAATTTAATTAAATACATGAGAAACATATTTTTTTCGTTATTAAAAACATTCTCTTTTTAATAATTATTGGTAATTTATTTTAACCTAATTTTTGCTGATTTTCCCTATTCCTCCTTAATATGATTTATTTATATATTCTGCTTTATTTCTATTAATAAATGAAATTGACTATTGTATTTTGATCCTTTTAATGTTCAATACTTTTTTTAGTATATTATTTTTAATGAATATTATATATTATTTATCAAACGCTGTAATTGCATTACTGTCTGTCAGAGACATGACTGAATAAAATAGTTGGAAGCAAAGGTCTCTGTTCAAGGCAAACGCGCCAATTTAAATGTGGCTGTAAACGCAACCTAACATTATTAATTAAAAAATCAATCATACGTTTAGTTCTATCATTTTAGGAAGTGCTATGGATTATAACATTAATTATTCATATATAATTTATGTTAAATTATAAATATTTCAATGGTATATGTTGTTAGATTTTTAAATTAGTAAAGATGTAATTCAATTTTGTGCCTCAATAAAAATAGTTTATCTTGAATTTTTTTGCAACAATCCGAATTATGAAAATTTCGAGACCCATTTTTTGTTTAAGTTTTTAATGAGTTCATCAAACTTAAGCGGACTGTTAATGTAAAGACAAAAAAAAATTACAATTGGTCATAATACTCAATACATATTTTCTATTTAACTTTTATGTTCCTGAAATATAGATTTTCGATAAATCGCTTAAATAAATTCAAAGGAAATTTTATCCGAAGCTGATTCCTAAGCTGATTAGTACCCAGTTTAACTTCAGGCTGGGTGGAATATTTATCTGAACCTTTATCAATTCAGTTTAATCTTTAACCCCTGAATTATTTCAGTATTTGTTCAGTTTATCAGTTTATCATGCCTGAACAGTTAAATATTGATGGAAATTATGAAATTTGCAAACTACACATCGAAATGCGAATACAATTAAAAAAAATCGGTTGTGTCACCCCAAAACTTTCCCGACGAGTATCCAGAGACGAATATTTTTACAGATATATTGCAAGTCAAATTCCGTGACATATTGCTTCTGTCATTTTTTGACAGTCACACTTTCGTTTGACAGATGTCGTACAAAAACTAATCGGTTCGTCCGATGGCTGACCCAAACCCATATACCAAATTTCAGCTCAATCGGATTAAACGTGTGGCCTTTATCGTGGAAGCATACACACAGACAGACAGACACACAGACAAACAGACTAAATGGTCTTAATCGTTTGAGGGGATCTTAAAATGAATATTTCCATCTTTCTCGAAAAGCTTTTTTAGCTCGTTCACAATAAATTTTTTCCACACTCGAATTTGAAAAAAAACATCAAGACTGCATTTTTTTCACAAAAATTTAAAAAAACAACAGAAGTAAGAATGCGTTTTCTTATATGGTATAAAAGCAAAAATGCATAAAAAACTAGAAAAAAAAAACAGTAAAAATGCGTTTTTCCACACATACATTGGGAAAAAAGCAAGAATGGATTTTCTACATAAAAATTGGAAAAAACAGCATACCTTTTTTACACAAATTTGAAAAAAAAAACAAAAACAAGAATAAATTTTTCCTTATTCAAATTTGAAAAAATGCAGTGTATTTTATCTCACACAAATTTAACGCATTTTTTTTTAACAAATTCGAAAAAAAAAACAGATACGTTAAGGTTGCACATTCTTCCTCACCGGATTTAGAAAATTGGTATTTAATAAACAGTAATTTTGGTCGATACCATAACGACTCCTGCAGTATTTCTTCTCCACTGACGCTGCCCGTACAGTGGCCTTCTCACTATAAACGGAAGGTAACGCCCGAAGCAATCTGAAACCTGGACTAAGGCGCCAAAAGACCGCATGACGACGTAAATACCATTACATTAAACTCGTATACGAATCACTTGAAGCTAAATATCTGAGAGTGACCAAAACATACTGATAGCGGTATGGCTGCACGATAATTATTATCCTTTTTTGATGATCGAGGAGCTACCAATCATTTAATAGCATCGACATCAATTTTTCGCCATAGAACGTTCCATTTTTATAAATTATGTTTACCAATATCGTCTTTTTGGTTTTTTGAAATTGGCAACTATAATAATGAAAGCAGCACAAACACCAACAGTATAGCTGTCATGTTCATGTCCTTAATTCAGAATTTAACTGATATTTTTGTGGAAGCACAACATACAGATACAGTGGCTGCAAATGTATCTGTTGGCAACAAATTGTCTGGCAATATGAAAATCGATGTTGGCAACACTTTATTGTCTGTTGTGGATTAAGCTATCTTTACGATAAAATTATTTTTGTACACCCTCTTGAACTAAACTTGTTTAAATAAAACACTACGAACCTTCAAAGAGAGTAACAATAGCATAAATATATATTATCTCGTTCATAAAGGTTTACTTAATTAAAAGGACTCGCACTTATAATTTATTGATAATTTTTTACATTCCAATTACCAGTTTTTATTGTATTCAAACCTTGAATTTTACGAAGGTATGGTAATTTTGATTTTTTTTATTAAGATGCGAACTAGCTGCTAAAAACCATTAAACATTCAGGATTGGAATTGAGAACCAGTTATTTAAGTTGAAACAAAAATGTTATCATTATGGAAGATCTTCTTTCCTGATAACTTAATCCTTGAGTCTTCTGATTTCGGTATACTTCCTTGAATATTTAGTTTCTAATATTCTATATTTTAACAACTTTACTATATATAGTGTTTAAATGCCTTCTAACACACTTAGAATACCGCTAAAATTAAATTATTAAATTAAACTCTTCTTCACTAAGAATTTTAAGTCGCGGTCGGCTTATTATAAAATAAATTTATCCATACAAATATAATTAAAAACAAAAGATTATCCATTCTCAAATTTGATAAAATTATTCAAAAAATAATAAACTCCTAGTCATACCACATACAATTTATTTGAAATTAGTTGAACAAATGGGCAAGGGCAACTTTCGGCCAAACAATGGCCATCATCAGGCAAAAGCTTCCGCTACAACAAATTATTTACAAAATGTTATGAATTTAACTAAACATAATCAAAATTGAAACAACTTATAATTTTTTGGAACATTTTAAAAAGTTTAAAAAAATTGTAAGTTTTTTCAAAATTAAATATGTTCAGTTAACTTATACCATTGTGTAAATCATTTGTTGTACTAGCGGAAGCTTTTTTCCTGATGACGACCATAGTTTTTCCTGCCCTTGCCCATTTGTTTCTACTAATTTCAAATAAATTTTATGTGGTATGACTATGAGTTTATTATTATTCTTTGACAAATATAATTAATAGAAATGTATACTTGGTTTAGAAAATTTGTTATTACCATAATTTTACTATCGCCAGTAGCAAACTTCTAACAGATGTTATAAACGATTTAATTTAATAATAAATAATTGCAGCATTTAAATCATCTTAACAATAATTCGAGTATTGATTATTATTCACTTCAGGTGAGATAAATATTCAATTATAGGACGTTGACTTTATTTTTACTGTTAGTGACAGGTATTTTTACTTATGTTTACGTCTTACGCTGTTTTTATAAATCCAACAGATACAGTTTATTAAAATATTGGTTATTTCCAAAAATAATACGTGCATGTTATACGAAGTCGATATTTTAATAATTCTGAACACGTCTAAATTTATTGAAAACTACATTTAGATGGAACAATGGATAATCATATATGTTATAGCGTCTAAATTTATTGAAAACTACATTTAGATGGAACAATGGATAATCATATATGTTATATGTGAAATCACCATTGAGGAAGTTTCAGGGTGTGTGTTAAAAAACGTCACTTGACATATTTTGTATGTCGTTAGAAATATTAATTGCGCGGTTTTATGTACTTTTCGCTTCGATTCAGTAACACATGGCAACAGTTGGATGTAATATGAACCAGAAATTAATTAAGGAACGAGGCGCGATAAGACGTTTATTCATTTTAGGCCAAAAAGAATTCGAAGACCTAATAACAGAAAAGGACGTGTCACCAAAGAAGATTAATAGCGTCGTACAAGAGACTATCCAGTGTTGTTATGGAGGAACTTTTGACTGTGTTAAAGTTAGTCAGAAAATGGTGCCTCTCGATCGTAGAATATATAGTTAGTAGAAAGGAGCATGTGGACCGCAAGAGGGCTTGCAAATGCCGAATGCCCCTATAGCGTAGCAGCTTAGAATATATAAGGTGAGTTCGGTTTGGCTACTCTTTTCCTCGTTTTCCCCGTACTTAATCTATAAGTTCGAATACTGGCAAAAATTCGATTAGGACGTTACTCTAAATACTCGCACTCTACTCTTAACACTCACAATTCTTCAAGCCAAACTCAGCTATATGGGAAGTAGAAAAAGGAGTATTTACCATCAACGGAAAAAATGCAGTTTATAGTGAATCGTCATAAAAAAAAGTAAGTACAACAAACCTTCCAAACAAAAAAGTGAAAAAAAATCCCGGCGGTCTCATGAAATTTACCCCCCACTCCCAAAAAAAATATTTTTCTATATTTGCACAATGAAACCACTAATTAAAAATATATTTCTTCTACAAAAAATATGAAAATAATTACAAAAAATTACCTAACCTACATAAAAAATTCATCAACTTCAGAATTACCACCATTTTCTTCAATATTAGAAGAAAGCTCCAATACTGCGGGATCATATAAATATCGAGTCAGCATCAAAAAAATCACCAATGGATCTCTTTACATTTCTTTGAAAATATATATCGAGCTAGATAACCCCCAAGAAACTCTTTTTTTCGGTGGGAATAAGGTCCTGCTGCCTTTGCATGTCGCCTGAAACAAAAACATAATTTTGGGAAAATCCTCTTCCCGACCAACTGACACATTTGCATTCATGCTTCTCAGCTTAATATCGCTTGTTCTACTTATAATTAAAAAATAACGTGCCATGAACTTTCTATGGAATTTGTGCAGACTTCTGTCTCAGGATCCTTAAAATGCCACGAATGGTTCACTTGCAATTGTTTTTATTTCTCTCTATCTTTTAGATCAGAATGTCCTTTCCAACAATCATAATATATCACAGTGCCATCCTCAATAAAATTTTCAATGCAGTCCATAAGCGTTTCTTGGGTTCTATTTCCACTACCAACATAAAAACTCTTCCTGTACCTCGTTCATATCCTCCGAAAACCGAGGAACCATCTACATGATGTATTCGATGGTATTTACGTTTCCCAAACTTCGATTCGTCAATTTCCACACTAAAGAAAATAATAAACTATACAAAAAGCCTAATATAAATAATAATGAAAGAAATATATCCCCTTCACTTACAAATACTTACATATTTTTCCAAATCCCCCAATTTTCGTAGCCTTTGTTATAAAAGCATTAAAAACAACTTCTCTGCAAAAATTAGCCCAATCTACCAAAGTATGCTGTGTCAACCTCACTTCATTCTGCATCCTTAATAATGTATCTTTATACAACCCACATATGGTTAAACCCCAAAATCTTCAATATAGGCAAATGAGATTTAAAACTCTTATAACGTAAACTTGCGGTAAAAAGGAAGACCGAGACTACACATACGTTAACGTGTGGATAATTTCAGAAATTACTCACACGTTATAACATTAAACTTGGTTTTTTTAGACAAAAAAAAAACTCATTCTAACTAGGATTAACCAAACTTAACCAAACTTTGCACTCAGTATTTAAAAAATATTTAAATTTAAATGTTTAAAAGTAAAATACAACGATAAAAGCAAAAAAAAGATAGGCCATGTGCGGGATTCGATCCCCAGGTCTACCGCACAAGTGGAACTACTAGACAAGTGCTCCAGATTGTGCGCATGTTAGATTATGTTTTTTCTGATTATTTAGAATAAAAATAAAAAATCAAAACTACTACCGGAATCTAGCCGGGGTTAATCATTAATAAAAAATTGCATTTAATCCTAAAAAAAAGAAATTATTTTTATGGAGTATTTATCTCCAAATTGCGAGCATTTGTCTCCAAATAGCTCCTCTTCACCGCACCACTATCTGGCACTATGTACCGCTTCTACTAGAGCTCATGCTTAAATATGTTCAAACTTATTATTTAAGCTAATCACGTTTCACGTGTGGGTAATTTCTAAAATTATCCACAGGTTTAGGTGTGAAAAAAGAAAGGGAGAAAATACAAGAATTATATGCAAATAAATAAAGATATGTGTCCATTGCATCTCCAACGAAAACCATCTATAGATTCTGCATATGGAGTCATTACAAAATGACCATCACAATAATCAACCAAACATTTTATTTCACTATTTTCGGGTATTACACCCAAACGCTGAACTTGCGATATAATTTCATTATTATTACGCCATGTAAATATATCATCCAAATTAATAAAATCCATTTTCAGAAAAAAACCAACAAAACAATATCAAAACACCTTATACTAAACAGCAAATACAAACAATGACTTAAAATACCAAAAATTGGAAATATTTGAAAAACATCAACTCACCTACATCGGCCAATAGAAAAACATCCACGTCAACGACGTCGACCAATAAAAAACGCCTACGTCATCCCATGATGGCTGTTCGTTGTTATCATTGTTCATACATATATCATACAAGTGAAAATTTTAAGTGATTAATTTCATTAAAATAACTGGCCGCCAAGATTTTTTTTATTTTTAAGATTCCCGAGACATATTCTTCCATACGAACTAAAAATGTTGGTAATGCACGGATTCACTATAAACTGCACTTTTACCCAGTCGGCCATTACTACGGACCCATTTTGGCCAAACAGTACTATATATTCTAAGGCAATCTAAACCATCAATAAGGTGGTTGTTGGAATACAATGTGTCAGGGTTGGTAGTCCTGTGTGGGGATTCTGTGACCAGTGTTGTTATGGAGGAACTTTTAACTGTGCTGAAGTTGGTTTGAAAGTTTCATCTTCATCGCTGCGTGATTTGGGACTTAAAATAGCATATTCTATTTGACTGAAGTAGTGACGTGCATGCATTTTTTATTCGAAACACAGATGGCGCGATTTCAATTGGGCTTAATTTCATCTTTAGGCCAAGAAATATATTCAATAACAAACGAATTGCAGATGAAAAACGTCATAGAACGAAATAATGCCAGTTTTTGTCGATTTTTCAATAGTGCGTGCTCCAGACGCCATAGCTGAAAGTGCTAATTTTGGTACAATTGTTGTTACATTTGACAACATTGGAGCTGTCCGAGAAGCTTAACACCGTTGGATCAAGACATCTCCCAGAATATTTTGGAAGTAGACAGCAAGGCCTAAAGCTGACTGTGCAGATTTCCAAGAGTAGTTAAAAAAGTATCCTATGTATTTGAGGGTCTACGCCATAGGAAGTACCAAGAGTTCAAACAATTTTTTTTAATGCACGTTTTACTTTTAATTTGTTCATTACAATAATAGCTTAGTTGGAATTATTTTGTACATTTAGCTACCTCTAACAATTTAGCAATTTGTAATATGTGCTAAAACTACAATAATAATAGTACTAGTGATATTTTCCTTACATCTCCTGGACAAATTAAGTCAACTTATTTAAGAATTTATACTTAGATTAATAAGTTGTAATAATTCTTCTTTTATAAATATCCTAATTAAATGAATGATTCATTTTACGGCTAGTGACAAAACGTAATCATTTAATTCGTTGCCCAGATGGATAGTTATTGAGAAATAATAAATTAAAAATATCTCGGTTGGATAAACAATTGTGTTTAAGTTTTTATAATATCGCAAATTGCAGTAATTACCTAAGCAAAGGCTCGTTACAAATAGTTGTTGGTTGTCATAATTATTATTAGTATTTTTTATGACAATTATTAATTAGAACGTAGGAAACTATAAATTAACAATGTAAATTATAAACTAAGAAAATATTTAAATGGACTGAATATAATTGTTCACTTTATTTTCCAGCTATAAATATTTACATAATATTACTTACCCAAAAATATAGCACCTAATGGAATATTTATTTTTGAAAAAAAAGTGTTCTTGATAAAAGTGGTGCTTTACTTAAACATAATAATAACAGCAATAAAAAAAATTGACCATGTATGAGAGGAGCCGGAAAATATGAATTAAGTTCATTAACAAAGTACCCTTATTTTAAACAATATACAAACATGTTATTAGATTTTTTTTTTAGAAACAATATTTATGCTCATAGGCTATCTCAATAAAATATGTTTTCTTGTAAAAAAGTTTGACATGAACTTTTACATATGAAATTAGATATCGATAGATTTATTTTGAAAATTGTAAAGAAAATTCAAAATATGGAGACAATACCTTCCCTTATATGCCTTATATACTATAGTACATACGTTATACGTATATAATGGAAAAGTAATTAATATATTTTAATATATTTTTGAACACACTATCTGTCAGTAGATAGAACGTTCTTTAACTTTAACGGTTCTGTAACTAATGACAATGACGTTTAGATTGTGACAATTGTACAATAAATCAACTTGTAAAGTTTTATTCTAAACGTCATTGCCTTTACTTATTGAGTCTTTAAAGTTAAAGGACGTTCTATCTACTGACAGTATATATTTAAAAAAAATACATGTTCTAATTAAACCCTAAAAAAATTATTAATACATAAATTCTAAAGAGTTTTAATTATTTTTATTCTGATACTTTCAAATACGCAAACGGATTTCAAAAAATCTGATATCTAAATATTAATTCATAAAGAAACCCCTTTTTGAGAGTTATATTCGAACGGAGGAGTGTGAGATTTTGCATAGTTAAAGTTTATATACAGGAGTAGTGCAGAAAGCTAAAATTAATGTATAATCATTTTATTTTATTTTATTTCGCCTTCGCTAAATCAGTGTATAAATTGTAAACGATATATTATGCATATATTATAAATAAAAAATTCATTGTTTATTTCAAACATTATACGTTATTATAGGCACAATGGTCAAGTAGGCTAAGTGGGTGATATTAAAATGCCAGACTCTCGAAGTTTTTACTTTTCTCCATTGTAATGTTATTTTTGAAGTGATAACTTCGCTAGGCGAGTTGGACGATTCAGGTAAAAAATGGGAAAAAATAGAAAAATGATGAAAATAGAAAAAATATTAAAAAACCGAAAAAAAAAAGAAAAATAAAAAATAGTAAAACGTTAAAAAACAGGGAGAAATAGAGAAAAATAAGAAAAGTGGGAAAAAATAGGTTAAAAAATAGGGAAAAATGGTCAAAAATGGGGAATAATCGAAAAAAATCAGAAAAACAGAAAAAAATAGTAGTGAAAACAAGAAAATCTCTAAAAATAGAAAACAATAGGAAAAAATAGAGAAAAATAGGAAAAAGTAGGAATGAATCAAAAAAATTAAGAAAAATAGGCAAAAGTAGAAACAGAATAGAAAATAATTCAACAAAAAACAGGCAAAATGGAGAAAAATTGAAAAATTCGCTAAAACAGAAAAAAAAATATTAAAAAGCACAGAAGAAAACGGTAAAAAATAGAAAACAATAGGGAAATGGAAAAAATAGGGAAAAATAGGAAAAAGTAGGAATCAATAAAAACATTAAGAAAAATACGAAAAGTAGAAAAAAAAAGCAAAAGTACCAAAAAAATAGGCAGAGTAGACGAAAAAAGGAAATCATAGATAAAAATTGTAAAATTAAAAAATGTAAAGAAATAGGGAATAATATGGAAAAATAGGGAAAAACAGGAAAAATCGGAAAAAAAAGAAAAATCAGAAAAAAATACGAAAAAATAAAGAAAAATGGGGAAAAAATAGGCTAAAATGGGAAAAAACAGCAAAAAATAGGGAAAAATTGGAAAAATGGGTAGAAATTGAAATAACATCAAAAACAGAAAAAAAAATTGTAAAAACAGGAAAAAACCGTAAAAAAAAGAAAACAATAGGAAAATGGAAAAAAATAGAGAAAAATAGGAAAAAGTAGGAATAAATAAAAAAAAATTAAGAAAAAGTAGAAAAAACAAAAAAATGGACAGTCGAAAAAAAATAAAAAATAAATTGAAAAAAATAGGCAAAAGTAAAAGAACATGGAAATAATATGGAAAAATACAGAAAAACAGGAAATATGTGAAAAATGGAACAATACAAAAAATGGGAAAAAATAAAAATAAAGTAAAATAGAGCAAAAATAAGAGAAAAAAGGAGAAAATTGGACATGAAAAAATAGATATAGACGTATAAACTTTAAATTTTAATGAATTACGTTCGAAATTCGACCACTGGGCGACCACTAATATATAATAAAGGAAATCAAATTTTTAATAAATCTGGACCTGGAATATAAATTTTATTATAAATAGATTATCAAGTGAATATTAAAAAAATGTACAGTGTGGTTCATAAGTTATTTACTAATGAAAAAAATGGGTCGAAATTGATACTATCTTGGTGGTTTATTATTATTATTCACATATTGTAAAAGTGAATTTATAACAAGTTAAATGCTTAAAGAGGTAAACTAAAAAAGTAGAAATGACATAATACAATCAACCACGAATACCAAGTGTGCGTCTTATTAATTTACACAAAACAAGGTGATTATTTAATTAAATGTAAATTAGAATTGAAACTTAACTCAAAGACATGAATTGATTACTAACTAGAAAATTATTGTTTTCAATGGAATTCGAAAAAAAATTAATATTGTTTACTTAGTTTACATTTCAATCAAAAAAGGCCCAAATAGAAAGAAAATTTCATCATGTTAACTTCAAAGTACAAGTTGTATTAATATTTTAATAAAAGTAAGTCAACATTGGGTTCCTTCACCAAAATTTTAAATTATAATTATTTTTATTAAACAAAAAAATAATTATAAACGTGGTACTTTAAAATGATTAAATATAATGTCCCTACAAATGTTTGTATCGTGTATTATTTGACAAAAATGCCAGAATTATAGTAAATGTATCATTCTCCTGTTTGACTACTTTATATCAATAATTGTTTTAGATTTATAGATTAATATATTAAAAAAATAAATCTATATAAACCTCGTAACACGCAAGCAATTTAGGAGTATATTTATTATTTATGATAAAATTAACCGAACCTAGAAAATACACCAAGTATTGATTGCATCAGTTAATAAAACGACATGTAGTGATACACCATTTAGTTTTATATTAAGTTATGTTACCGGTATTACCTCGATTAATGTATTTTAAATATGTACCTCATGGATAAAAAGATTTATTGAAAATATTTGGTAAGTTTTTATACGTCTTTATAATTATTATCTATCTCTGTATATGGATTTACTTTACATCCACTTTAATTCCTTTCCGGTTGTTCGAGAAATCCTCGAACACTGTTCTGATTGGTGACGGCCCTGGTGAACAATATTTATTAAGTAGTAACTTTAAAAAGACTTGATAAATAAAATTAAAAAAAAAATAATACTTAGAATTGTCACTTCTGTTAAAAAATCACTGTCAAGTCACCCCGTTTAAAAATAATATAAAATATAGTTAAAATATACCTTCACTATATTTTACTGTGGCACTTTTATATACAATACAAGAAATCCCAATCACGTTGGTAGTCACCAGATTCATACAATTTAGGTTGAAGTCCTTACCTTCAAGTCCAAGTTGCGAATTCCCAGAAGCTGGTATGCTTTCCCTTTTTTATTTTGTTGTATACTGACTCTAGCTGGCGTGCAGTATCACTTCATATTTCTTACTGTGTTTTATATTGTATATAAGCATATACAGATTAAAATTTGTTAAATTTAAGTTACTGTTACTACCGGCCGGATTAAATTTATTTATTTCTAGATTTAGTATTTTTATTGTTAAATTCATTAAAATCGTTAATTTAAATAGTTGTTAATAGTTTTACAAAGGGTTAATGTTAAAAAATATGAACCAGGGCTTATTAGATTAAGGTTCGTTAATCAGGCCGCGTCTTAATGACCCTAGCCTCCCTGCTTATGAGCATGACTTAAATTAAGATTTGTTCTCGCTCATAATTTGGTCCTTCGAGCCGGATGTTTAATTCTGCTTTGTTTAACATTAAATACTAATTGTAAAACCCGTAAACTATTTGTAAAATTATTTATTGTGCACCTTTAAATCCTGTAATTATTATTATTTAAAAATGGATAATGACACCCAGAAGAATGTAAGAAAAAATACAAAATCCCAATTAACCAGAATAACAAACTGGGTTAATAATAATAAAGACATTGAAACAAATATATTCCAATTTAAAAATGGGTTAGAATATTTACAAACTGCATATATAAAATATAATGATGCTCAAGATTGGATTGAAAATTACTTTTCAGACTTAGGTCAACAAAGTATTGAGGATAGAGATGAAATAGATACTAAATATTTTACTACTCTTGCTAATATTCAAATATGTGTCAAAAATTTATCAATTTTCATTTATTTTTTTAATGATAGGATAACTGGTAAATATCCACCAAATCCGGTAACAAATATTTATGCTAAAATAAATGCTTAAATGAATAGAAAGATATAAAAAAAATGTAAATTTCCCGATGAGTATATCGTCACTGGCATAGAAGGAAAACTGGATTAATTTACCAGAACATTAATTATGTTTTCATTTCGCATAAGAAATATCCTTTAAGGCAGGTTATTAAACTGTGTAAAGGCCAAACAAGTTCTTATAACTGGGAAATCCCAGATTTATCAATACCATTGCAGCGTTAAAATAAAGAAAAAACTACAGGTTCATTCCTTGAGTTTTGTAAACTCTATGTTCTTTGGTTATAAAATTGTATCATATATATTCGCAATGTAATTTTAATGAGTCAGGTTTAATTACCGTCATATAAGTTTCAGTTTTAGTTCTTGTCATATAAAAATAGCAAAAGTTATAAATTAAAAGTAATTAAATAATTTTTTTAAACATTTTTAAAAATATATAAAATAACTACTTTTATTTCTTTATAACATTTTTTCTCTTCTTATATTCCATGATCCTAGATTTTTTCTATTTATTTTAAAAACTTTGGAAACAGAATATTATGTTCTATTTCTTATCAGTTCGATCTTTTAAATATTCGATTTTAAGTTCGAAATAAAAATCTTATAATGCAAAAACTATACTAAATCAATATGAGATTTAGGTGCAGATGTTCTTAACTTGTTCTTGGACTCCAAACCTGTTTTAATTTCATACGCGTTCGATGATTTGCCAGTTTATTTTTTAAATAAAATTAGTGGTTTGTGACCTTATGATAAATTATTTCCATCGTAAAAAATTATATATCTAAGATAGATTCCATCAAAAATTAAAATTTTGTTAGCCATAAATAAATTAAACAATCATACATTCTACTGATAGGATAAATGGAATACACAAAATGAAAAAAAATCGTCGTCCCAAAACTTTCGCGCCGAGTATCCACGAATACTTTTTCATATATTTAATGATAAAGTTTCAAATTTTGACATTTTTTATTTTTGACAATTGGCGGTTGGAGAATAATTTGGACTGTTCTGAATAGAGTTTTTCAAGGGCTTTCAAATGACATATTGCAAGTCAAATTCCGTGACATATTACATGTCATTTTTTGATAGTGACACTTCCGTTTGACAGATATCGTACGAAAACTAGTGGGTTCTTCCGACGGGTAACACAAACCCATATACCAAATTTCAGCTTAATCGGATTAAACGTGTAGCCTCTATCGTGGAAGAATACACACAGACAGACAGCCTTCCATCTGGAAATGGTCTTAATCATCTCAGGTGACCTCAAAATGGATATTTCCATCTTTATCTCGAAACATTTTTTTAGTTAGTTCACAATATTTCTCGGAGGTGGGTCGGGAAAGTAAAAAATGATTGGCTAAATGGGGGGAAAGCACAGAAATTTTAAAAATATGGGAGAAATATAATATAGTCTATTCAAAACAAAAACCGTTGCACGTCATCGATGATTTAATGATTTCCAATCAGAAAAAACATCCTTGTAGGACGTTATGTTTAGAAACGATATTACTAAAACCCCCAATTAGTGACGTTCGTACATGAAAGGAATTTATGTGTGCTCTATTTGGTAGTAACACTGCCGTATTATTATTTGCACATCGATGACGTACAACGGTTTTTGTTTTGAATAGACTATAGTAGACTGCTTTATGAAGATGACGCTGAGAACGCCAGGAAGGTAGAAAACATAATACCAGAACCAGAGGACAAAAACACGTTAAACTGTCCTTTTGACAAGAAATAGCGAAAGAAATAAACAGAACAGCCAACGGAAAAGTCACAGGAGAAGACAAAATAGCAGCAGAGATGCTGAAGTATGACGGGGAACAATTGCAGATAATAATATCCAAACTGGTACAATAAATTTGGATAAGAAACAAAATGATTAACGAATGAAATACTGGAATAATAACAACCATCCACAAAAAGTAGATAAGGAAATTTGTAAAAATTATAGATCAATAATCCTACTTAATATTACCTACAACATACTTGCAAATATTATAAAGGCATACATAGAAAAAATAATAGGAGGCTACCAGAACGGGTTCAGACCAGGAAAATCAACAGTAACTGCAATACACACCATCGAGCAGACCCTTGAATACAATATTTACCTACACGTCATTTTTATAGATTCCAGGAACGCATTTGACTCAATTATTAGACTCAAGATAATAGGAGAACTAAAAATGCTAGGAAACCCAAAGAAACTAAGGAAACTGTTGTTTGTTTTCTTTTTTTTACAATACTTTACAACCGGATTCACTGCAGCCTCGTTAGCTTATTGCATTATCTCCCCCCGTCTCTTTGTTTACTGCACCCAGTGTAACTGCGTTTAGGGTCATCTGAAGTCGTTCCCTGACCGTAGTGTTGAATTTTCCTTGGGATAATATAAACTGTTGGAAATGACTCTACAAAGCTTTAAAGGAACAGTAAAATTCCAAGGGGAGATATTACAAGAATTCAACATGAACAAAGGAGTGAAACATGGAGATCCAATTTCTCCAATACTATTCAATCTAGTACTTGAAACCCTTTTAAGGAAAGCAAACTTAAAAGAGAGAAATATTGTTGTGAATGGGACCCAGCTAATCACTTATGCCGACGACCTCACAATTGTCACAAGAACAAAAGAAAGTAATGAAAGCAGTTTAGAAGGTGGACAAAAATTTTAATTACAAATAAATGAAGAAAATAAAATATATGCAAATGGTAAAATGAAAGCAGATCAATGATAGTCACTTACAAGTTTGAAATTGTACCACCTACTAAGGAATATCAATAGGAGAAACTAGAAAAGACAAGATAAAAGATAATAAAGTACTGAGTGCAATTGTAGATGGTACGTAAGGGATGTCGACCTTCACAGAGATCTGGGGATGATAATATCCGAGAAGAAATCAAAAAAATTGCTGGAAAACAGGAAAAAAGACCATGACCACGTTAACATCGAAGCCCTGCAGCTCTTGAATAACCAACATCTGATGAGAAGACTCAAAAGGACAAAACCATTTGAGCTAGTGAGTGGATAGTACACAAGAATACTATGTGAAAGTTAAGTGCAGTGCAGTTCCTGCTGGTAATATTAGAAAAGAAGAGAGGGATGCCAGTGGGTGAACTCTTACTTCCAAGTGCTCAAGTTTGAGTGTATCATAAAAAAAAATTGTTGGTTGGCTATTTTAACTAGGTGCAATGCGAATTTAAAAAATATATTTTTTTTTTACTTTAGATCAGATCCTTAAGTCACACACAAGTTGGTTGGATGTTTAACATTTGTAAATTACATTATTCTAATGAATAGATGGTTGGTATTTAAAGAAATTTTATGAATTAAAATAATGTCTACAATTAAATCATATATCTATTTATCTTCTGTTGCCAGTAGAACTTGAATGTTGGTAGGAAATTGGATATTAAGCTCTTTTAGCATACAAATAAAGTTTGCAGTTCCTGGATAATTTTTACATTTAAAAAATAGGTGGTTTAGATCAGTAATTTCATTATCTTGTTAACAGAGGGGCTATTCTATAATGCCTATCTTATGCAAATGGGACGGAAAGCATCCATGATTGATTTTAAGTCATGTAATAAGAGTAGTTTTTTGACACATTAAAAAGAACTATATATGGAACCTTATTTGGTAGAAACTTGTGTATATAAAAATAAGTGTTAGTGGAATTTACGGCTATTTATCTCCACTGTCTCTTCCATTCTTTAATCATATTTTGCTTATATCTAAAAAATAAGTCACTCAAGGAATATTTTTGAAATTAGTACAAAATCGCGCTTCTTTGGCTGCCACATCTGATGCCTTTTCGTTACCATAAATACCACTGTGGCCTTTAGCCCAGGTAAATATAATTTTACAGTTATTAAATGAGAGCTTACAAATGTTGAAGTTCTTAAAAATTGTCAGTGTAACGTGTTTAATGCTTTTTAATACTGATTTTAAGTCTGAGACAATGGCAGTTTCTTGTATGTTGTTGTCTAAACACCAGACGAGTGCTTGATCAATACCGTTCGCTTCGGAAAAAAATCTATGGAAAACGTTTTTCCTTTAATAATTTTGAAATTCGATATGATTTTTAGATATTCAATAACTACTTTAAATATCTGTCTTTGTAGAAAATGTCCATGAAGATAATAGCCAAATTCTAATAACTACGTTAATTGGAAGTTAGTAAATTAATCGTTTTTCGAAATGAATGTAGTGTAGGCTTTTCAGGATTGATTAATTAAATATTACCTGTTACTTATTATTTCTAATTTTATATTCATCATTATTATTGTTCCAAAAACAGTAGATTATCCATAATCAAATGTGACAATAATTATTCAATGAATAATGGAAGACTAGGTCATACCACAATAATTTAATGAAGGTAACAAATTTTAACTCGAGGCGGCGACATGTTTCGGCCAATCATTGGCCATCCTCAGGGCTATAATACAAATTGTCACTAGTTGCTTACAAATTGGTTATTTCACAACACAATAATTATGAAAACTGGATGATTATAAATGGTATGAAATTGAAATGGTTAAATATGGTTACATAGACATTTGGAAAACCAATAATTTTTTTTTATTAGTTTTCCAAATGTCTACGTAATATTACATTTAACCATTTCAACTTCATACCATTTATAATCATCCAGTTTTCATAATTATTGTGTTGTGGAATAACCAATTTGTAAGTAATCATATTTAAGCGTAATTTTTATTGTAATTCTAACTAGTGTCACATTGTATTGTCACCGCCCCATGTTAAAATTTGTTACCTTCATTAAATTATTGTGGTATGACCTATTCCTTCATTATTCGTTAGATTATTATTGTTATTAAGTTGCTTTATGCAAACACTTATTTATATTTGTCTACTTATTTTTTATTTAAAGTCTAGGATTTTTTTTATAAATAACCAAAATTATACAGAAATAGTATTATTACAATACACTACAATTACTAGTAATTACTATTTTTTTCTAATATTCGTATTGCGTGTATTGGGATTTTATTTCGACTGTACTATGATTACAATAAAACTATTAGCAAATTATGTATTTCTTCAAACGTAAAAATTTAAAAATCACTTAAGTGATTAGACTAAATTAGTGTTCTCAACATGGATTATTTTCAACCGTTTTATTTTAATAATAGATTTGACAAAATGTTTATTATTTAGTGGTTTGTTTGTTTATTATCAATAATTATAAAATTTAAAAAAATTTAAAATATATGATGTTTGTGTTCTGTATTTATTCTTCCATTATTTTTTCACTCTCTTTATTTTTATTTTAAAATTAATTTACATTTTGGATATTAAACAAATATTTTGTTTTTTTTTTATAGGACATGCTTATTTAAATTTTAATTAAACAACTTTTAAAAACACAATTTGCATAACTAACCAAAAGTTATATTTTACTTAATAATTGGTTTATACTATGTAAAAAATATAAAACGACTATAGACATACAGAATTTAGTCAACAAACTACTTATAATCTGATGTTTTTTTCAAGTTGTACTAAAATTAAAGTTTTTAGTTATAATGATCGACGAAAAAATATTTTAATCAAGATTATCGTTTTGATATATGAGTTTACTTATCTAATGTATTCAGAGTCAAAACATCTTTGGAAAAATATTCAAATAAATAAAATCGAAGGACTGTCTAGTTTAAAGATATGTACTAGAAATATATAAATAAAATATGAAGACTCATAGTTTAACGATTGATATTATAATATAAACTGGTTACATGTTTTTTTACCAAATACGATTTTACATCTCGTGACACAGCACATTATATAGGATGAAAAAGGGGAAGAAGTAACAGAAGAAATTATTATACAAGAATAAACATGTAGATATTATAAAGAGAGGAAGTAATGGAAAGGCACTTGGGATGGATCGAATAAATTTACAACAAAACGAAAAAAACGGAAAAATAAAGCTAAAACATTAAAAAACTTTAAAAAGCAAAAAAAGGCAAAAAAGAGGCAAAAAAGAGTTAAAAACCAAAATAAGCTCTCACCGTTTTTAATTTGAATCAGGCTAACAGATGGACACGAAAGGACAAAACTGCTTTATAAGAGTTTTCGAAAACTCTAAAAGCCAAAAAAAGGTAAAAAACCAAAAAAAGGCAAAATAAAGACAAATAAAGGCAAAAAAGCAAAAAAGGCCAAAAAAGACCAAAAAAGACCAAAAAAGTCCAAAAAAGTTTAAAAAAAGGGCAAAAAAGCAAAAAAAGGTTAAAAAGGGAAAAGGGCCAAGAAAGGCAAAAAAATCAAAAAACTAAGAACAGTTAAAAGAAAAACAAAATAAAGGGCAAAACAGGTAAAAAAAGTAAAAAAAAAAATTAAGAACAGTTTAAAAAAAGCAAAAAAAAGGGGAAAAAGGCCAAAAAAATAAAAACTAAAAAAAAGGAAAAATGGAGACAAATAAACGCAAAAAAGCAAAAAAAAGTAAAAAAAAAGGGCAGTAAGTCCAAAAAAGTTAATAGGAATTAAAAAAAAGTTTAAAAAAGCAAAAAAAGGGGTGAAAAGGTTAAACAAAATCAAAAAAGGCCAAAAATAGTAAAAAGGCCAAAAAAAAAAACAAAAAGAAAGGTAAAATAGAGACAAATAAATGCAAAAAAAGTAAGAAAAAGGCCAGTAAGTTCAACAAAGTTAATAAAAATTTAAAAAAATCAAAAAAAAGGGGTTAAAAGGTTAAACAAAGCAAAAAAGGCCAAAAGAGGGTAAAAAAGCCAAAAAAGATAAAAACAAAAAAAATCGTACAATAGAGACAAATAAACGCAAAAACGCAAAAAATGTAAAAAAGGCTAATAGTCCAAAAAGTTAATCAACATTTAAAAAAAGTTTAAAAGAACCAAAAAAAAGGGGCGAAGAGGTTAAAAAAAGCAAAAAAGGCCAAAAAAATGGTAAAAAGATAAAAACAAAAAAAAGGTAAAGTAGAGACAAATAAACGCAATAAAAGCAAAAAAAAAGGCCAGTAAGTAAAAAAAATTAATAAAAATTTTAAAAAAAGCAAAAAAAGGCCAGTAAGTCCAAAAAAATTAATGTAAATTTTAAAAAAAGCAAAAAAAGGCTCAAAAAGCAAAAAAAGCCAAAAAGAACAAAATAATGGCAAAATGAAGGCAAAAACATGATAACAAAAGCAAAAAAAATGGTAAAAAGTCAAAAATTGCAAAAAAGATAAATAGGTTTAGTAAATGCAAAAAAACTGGGCAAAAATAAAAACAAAAAAAAAGGTAAAATAGAGATAAATAAACGCAATAAAAGCCAGTAAGTCCAAGAAAATAATAACAATTAAAAAAAAAAGCAAAAAAGGGCAAAAAGCGGTAAAAAGATTCAAAAAGCAAAAAAAGCCAAAGAGAACAAAATAATGGCAAAATGAAGGCAAAACATGATAGCAGAAGCAAAAAAGATAAAAGAAATCAAAAATGGCAAAAAAAGAAATATAGGTTAAGTAAATCCAAAAAAATGGGCAAACAAAGACCAAAAAGAAAATAGGGTAAAAAAACACCAAAAAGTAAAAAAAAATCGAAAGTGTCATACCAGAACTTTTCCGGCTCGGTTGTGGAGAATAGGATTAAAATTTCATGTTCTGATCTTTAATATTTAAAAAGTTATGAGTAAAAAAGAAAAAATAATGTCGTACTTGAGGACCTTCTAGTTTACCAATTTAAACAAAAAACTAATGGCACACACCAATATCTTATATACCAAATTTCAACTTGATTGGTCAATCGGTTCGGCACCTATCATGGAAGATTACACACAGACAGGCCTCATTCGGGAAATTGCTTCAATCTTTTCGAGGAACCTCAAAATGGATAGGATATCTCGCATTTTTTTGCTTGTTCACTATACTTTCCCTTCGATGGGATCGGGATAGTAAAAAATAAAAAATATCTGCATCTATAAAAATAAACAACGTGCACAATTTATTAACCCGATACCACTTAAAGTTTATATGTACAAAAATTCAAAAACAAAAATTCGATAAAAATTCAATTTACTAGGTATACAGAATTCTTTAAATAATGTTTCACAAAAAATACAGTCGGTGGCCTAGTTTTTTTTTTCGTTACATCATTACCTCGCAATAAATTTAGTAATCGCAACTAATAAGGGGAAGTCCATGTTTGTTAAAAAAAATTAAATTTAATTAATAGTTTTAAATTAACAAACGATACTATATATATTTTTTTTATTAAATAGTTTTATTCGTCAAAGTATAATTACATTTTTTAATTACACATATATAAGATCTCTTAAAGATGTACATTTGATGTCCTTGTTTTTTTTTTAATTCATAAGTTGTTTTGTAAATGCTCAAATAAATATAGTATAAAAAATGATGAAGTATTAACAATATCAATATCCAATTAAGTACTTTGTATTGGTCATTTAAATTGTAAAAAAAAATTAAAAATTTGCATTTTTCTCTTGCACTGTCATTCTTGATAAAATTTCAACTTTTTCCCCTTTCCGACATCGAAATAATTTTTTTTTATAACGAACAAACATTTCGATTTTAATTTTTAATACTATCGTTCAATGACTTTAATAACATAATAAAGTAGGTTAAATTAATTATCGATTTCGTGGTTGACTAACTAAACTTTTATTTTAATAAGATTATTTAATTATGTAAGAATCTAGTTCAAATACATGAAACTACTAAAAAAAATTGTGAAAGAAAAGTACTGATTTTTTGACACTAAAGTAAATTGAGTAAAAATCGTAATTAACATAAAAGACAGAATAAGCGAACTTTTTTACTCTGAGTTTTTTTTATAGATAAATGTAGGTTTTGAGGTCAGAAAATATATAATACACACGCAACCACCAGCGTTTTGACATATAGATATATTTACTAGTTGTGCTTATTTTTTTTCCGATTTTTTTCTTACTTTTTTGTATTTTTTTCAATTCTTTCCTATTTTTCTATTTCTGTTTTTCCGGATTTTCATCCTATATTTTCCCGTTTTTCAAAATCATTTCTTGTTTTTTCCTATTTTTTATATTTTTCGCTATTTTTCTTTATTTGATTAGATTTTTCCATATTTTTTCTATTTTGCTATTTATACTGTTTTTCACTTTTTTCTCTTTTTTATCCTAATTTCTCCATGCTGTATTTTTCTATTTATCCCTATTTTTTACTATTTTTCACTATTTTACTACTTTCACTACTTTTACTATTTTGTCCCATTTTGCCCTATTTGTCCCAATTTCTCAATATTTTTCTTATTTCTTTCTATTTTTTCCAGTTGTTTATATTCTTTCTTATTTCTTTTTATTTTTTCCTGTTTTTCATTAGTTTTTCTTATTTTAAACCATTTTATCCCATTTTTTCCAAATGTTTTCAAATATAGCTCTACTTCTGCGCATTTTTTCCTTATTTTGCCACATTTTTTGTTTCCGGTTTTACTCATTTTTTCCAATACCTTTCTATTTTTTTTTCCGTTTTTCTTTGTTTTAAACTATTTTACCATATTTTGCTCTGTTTTGAACTATTTATCAATATTTTTGATTTTTTTTTCAATCTTAACTATTCTTTCCTATTTCTTTTTATTTTTTCATTATTTTTTCCTATTTTACCTTATTTTGACCTATTTTTCTCAATATTTCCTATTTTGCGCTACTTTTCCTCATTTTTTCCCTATTTTTTCCACTTTATCCTAATTTTTCACTATTTTTGTATTGTTTCTTCTTATTCTCCAGTTTTATCCATCTTTTTTTTTCCAGATTTTTAACTATTTTACCCAATTGTTGTTTATTTTTCCCAATTATTTCATATTTGGTCCTACTTTTTCCACTACTTTTCCCAATTTTTACTACTTCTTCCTATATACCGTCGTACATATAGACATACTTTTTCGGTCTTTTCTCCACCTTAAAATAAAAATTTTGCAAAATCCTTTCTTATTGGATGTTTATATTATGAACACAATATATTTTTCGAAATTTCAAGTATCTCTGTTAAGTAAATTTTGCTGTACGTTAATTCTATATCAGTCAATCAATCGTCAGTCAGTCAGTCAGGAATATGCCGCTTATATTATAGATAGATAATTTTTCGCTTTTTTTTAACTAAAAACTGACCTTAAAGATTTTTTGAACGCAGTCCTTACGTTATTTTTCAACTCTAAACGTGTTTTAATATCTCTCTCTCCCTCTCTTTTCCCTTTTTTCATTATTTTAATATTTCTTTCTATTTTTCCTGTTTGACATAATTTTCCAATTTTTCGCTATTAGTCCCTATTTTTCTTTACTTTTCCTATTTTATTCTGTTTTTGACTATATTTTTTCCATGTTTTTCCATTTTTCTCTATTTTTGACTCTTTTCTTTATTTTTTCTATTTTTCCCTATTTTACATTATTTTTCCTATTTCCACCATTTTTCTCAATTTGTGTCTATATTTCACAAGTTTCCTTATTTTTCCCTACATTTTCTGTTATTCCCTATTTTTCCCTATATCTCTCAATTTTTTCCAATTTTTCCCTATTTTTCCCCATGTTTCCCTATTTTGCCTATTTTCTCTATTTCTCCTAATTTTTCCTATTTTTCATAATTTTTTCCTATTTTACAAATCATTGAAGAAGAATCTAGCCACATTAGACATATTTTTTTGAAGTGATATATACAAGTTAAAATCTAAAGGTCAGATTTTTAACTTTAAATATATAAAAACAATTAAAAAATAATTTCAATGTATACAAATCTTGTAATTAATATATTATTAGAGGTACTTGTTATTAATCGATAGTTATATGAAGGAGTAATTAATTTTTTTTGATAAAAGTAAATAAGGAAATTTCCATCAAAATATCATTATAATAAAATTGTTAGTTGTTGTTTTTTGTTTGATTTTTATGTACATTCAAGGCAAACGCTATAAAGCATACACTTTTTATATAACATGTCTCAAGTTTTTAACGTCTATTTACAAATATTTGCTTTTAGTCATCAAAGTTGCTTTAAACAAAATAACAACATTTCATCATTATATTTTAAAGTTAGTATTAGTCTAAGACTAAGAACGTCCTTCCTCCATTTGTTAACCAGATGAAACATATTTTTTATTAAGTCTCATACGTTCATCCTTAATGAAAAAAAAATAGTTTAATTTTTTGCCATGTTTTACCCACTTGTTTACCAAACAGATGTTATTCAAATCAAAAGTTTAAAACATGAGGAATATGTCTTAGTGGTATTGCCAACTTGTTTCTGATCATGTCTACCGGGTAAGCAGGTATAAACAGGTAAGTTGATGTATGTGATTGCGCCAATCTGTTTACTCAACAGCCCTACATATAATTAATTTGACATGAAGTGAAGTTGTAAAAATGCCCAGGATCAAGAAAGAACGGAGATTATTAATTAACAGAATAGTCAGCTGTGCATAAAACCAACAATCTTACCTTAAATTGCCATTTTTTAAGCAGTTAGTTGCCATTTGCTCAATCCGGTTTTTTTTATTATGAGCGAAGTAAGCCATTCTTTTAATACAAATCTGCACACGACTATGACTTATGGAACCAAAGTTCCAATTTATTAACAAAATAGTATTGTATGCAATTTTTACATAATTAGCTATTTGTTTTTGATCGTTTAGTAAAAGTTAATTGTAATTTAATTGACTTTGAAATGTTTAATTGATAAAAAGCGAAATTCATCCATATACCTACTACAAATTATATACAAATGAAAATGATTATAGGCAGTGGCGGATTGAACAGGTGGGCCCCCTGATGAGAGGCCTCAAGGACCCCTCTTGCTGTTGCTATTATTTTAGATTTTTATTATTTAAAAAAAATATTTCAAAGTGCTCCTTTAATTTATTTTAGTTTTAAATATTCATGTTCCACAACCACCTTTCCCATTTTATTTCCCATATGACACTCCTCCCCTAGTACAAAAATCCCCCTTAGTATTACACCACCTCTTTGATCGATAATGTACAATTGTAATTTTTTTTTAAATTTAAAATATTATGTCCTGAAGATGGCTTTTAAACTGAAACTAGTTGCCGTTTCCTAATATTGTTTTAATTAGATTTATGTGGTACATGTCTTCGAGTTTTATTCCATTTAATAAACTGTTAATTGTTCAAAAGCAGTTGAATAATTAATATATTATTTAATAGGAGTAGCTAAAGAGTTTTATAATAAGTGAGCTTTTCTATCAGTGTTTAATTATTTATTAAACGATTATTATTTTACTTGATGTAAAAAAGGTTATATTAAATCGAACTACATAATATTTCTGTCAGTGTTGGATTTAATATTTTACGATTATTATTTTAAGAAATGAGCCAATTTTTGCTCATTTTTGTCACATCATTTAATTCAACGTCAAAAAATATGTAATATGCAATTGTTTAATTTTTTTATTTTATTTTTGTTTCAGGTAACGATTTTCATTTCTGCTTAATATGCGAAGATTTTGGTTTGGTAAGTTCAGTAATTATTGACCTTTAAGTTAGGCAATATGAATATTTTGTCATTTATATTATAAAAATACCTTTTATTTCCCATTTTTTTAATTAAAGTAGTATACATTTTTCATAGTTAATTATTTGAATATTCATCATTTCACAAGAACTCACATGTGCCTTCCTCGCCCTAGAGTAAAGTAATCTATAAAATGTAATGATATAAACATACATTTGGTAATAAAAAAATCACAAAATAAAAATGTTATATTTGTTTAATTATATGTAACATTGTTTAATTGACTACATAGGCAGTTTTTGATCCGTCCTGTAAAATTTATTTGTTAATTAAGGTGTTATGCTATTTTTTCCAAATCCTGGATTCGTCCTTTGGATTTTTTACTTAAATTTTATTTAGGTAGTTTTACACTTAAATAATTACCTATATAATAAGGTCTACCTCTACGACTTTTGTTCGGTTTGCTTTCCACATTGATCAAAGTCTCTTTTCTTTAATGATTTTTATTAAATTCCTTTTTTTCTACCTCTTTTTGGTTCTCATTTTGTAAACTCCTCCTAAAGATTGTCCAACAACTAAAACGACACCTGCACCATCCCCACTACCCTAATTTTCCATTTGTTCTTTCGTTCCCCACTTTTCTAATTTTTAATGTAGCATCGGTTTAGTTGTTTGTCAAAGTTTACTGTTCATATTGACAATAATTATTTCTTTCCATCAATTTTTTCAAGCTTTTTATTGTTTTCGAGCTGTTTTCCTTATTTGAACATATTTAAGTATTTTATCTAATGATTATTCTTTAGTTATCTTATCTGGTTGTTCATTTGATCACAGTTTCTAAACTTCTTGTTCAAATAATTTATCTATGTTCTCACTAGACACTATATTTGTCTTTTGTTTTTATAAAAAGTTGGACAGCCAGTTTTACAGTTGTCTTTGAGCTTCTCCTGCTATTTGTTTCTTCCATTCCTGCGACTGGTTCAATTTCAGTATTAAAGGAATTATCCTTAAATTTTCTGTATTATATATTTCACTACTTCTTTGCTGTTTTGCTTCATCATCACTTCTACGTCTTTTTTAGATCTTGTACTTATTTTTCTTATTTTCTTTATATCCATTTTATACATTTTCATTTCCTATCATTGCTTATCAATCAACAAAATCTTTCGGTTCAATGTAGTAATATTTCAAGTAGTAAAATTAATTTTTACCCTTCATTGATTATCTTGAATGTTTAGATAGTTTGAAGTTTAAGTTTTTTTACGATTTTTCATGATTTTTTACGATGTTTTACTTTTTACGACTTTTTACGATTTTTTCCATTTTTCCTATCTTTCTCAATTTTTAAGAAATCCGTAAATAATCGTTAAAAAATCGAAAAAATACGTAACAAACCGCAAAAAATCCTAAAAATTCATCCATCCATCCATCCAGACCGACGGACATGAACATTTTTTTCACCTAATCGTGTTGTGGATGGCTCAAAACGTCGAGAAAAGTAATTTCAAGCAAAAAAAATTTTTTTATGATTTTAATACTTCCGGTCCGGACCGAAATAAATAAAATATTGTCTTGCTACCTGTCCTAAAATATATTTCTATATTATGGTGCAAGTTCTATTTTTGATTTATTTATTAATGTTAGCTTTAACGTCACATTGTCAGAGAATTTTTGATGCAAAATTCGAAAGTTTATTTATCGTCATTAAACTACTATTAAAGTCAAATAGTTTAATTGCATTGTTACAATGTTCAAGAGCATTCCTCATATTAGTACATAAATGGTTGAAATTGAAAATAATGAATAGAACTTGAATTATATTTATTATTGCTTCATTTGAATTGTATACATGATAAATAATGAATCGTTAATAATTAGTATAAAAGTATTATTCCACTTTGTAGTTATTTGTGTACATAATACGTGAAATTCTAAGTTGGTAGTAGACTAGAGAATGAAATATTTGTTTCCAACTATTGTATCCTAAATAACTGTGTAACACATTGTAAGGTTAAATATTTATAATGGTATTTATTTGAGAAGAAACATGTTTATAAACTTTTCATGTCATTTTGTAATGGCATCACTTTAATGCGACGGTAGTGATATAGAATTTTATACATATAACAAAATTTTAAAATCTAGAATTTAAAATAAATATATCACACCAGACCTTAATATAACAAAGTTCATAAAAATACGAATGTCAATAAATACATAAATTTTTGGTCGTGAACGCAAATACTGTAAATTTGCTAGACAAGAAAATATTATATTTAAGTTCCTGTTATTTATAAATTAAAAGTCTACGTGCTTATTTGTTTTAATAACAATAAATTTCAGAGCTTCTAGATGTCTTTTAATGATCGGGGTAAAACTGACAAAACGGTTCATCCTGATCGATGTACGCTTTTTCTTATTATCAGGGTCCTGTGTTGTAATATTTACTTGTGCGGGAGCTTCTTGAAGCCTACCATTGATGATCTTAGATGGTCTTTGAGATAGGTCTTCTACAGCCTTCCTTTTGATTCCGTTTTACAATTTCTGTAAAACTTATACAGGGTGTGTCTAAGTAAAGGCACATAAGCTAACTGTAGATAAGGGTCACTTAGATTAATCAAAAAACTATATAAGATGGGTCTAGCTCGCTTCATTCCTAAGGTACAGGGTGTTTTGTCAATTTTGCTTATTTTTTTCAACCCTCCGTTTATTTGGAACCACCCTGTATATTTTTATGATATTTGGCAATCTTGTTCTAATCTATTAGGATAATTAGCAAACACAGTGACCAAAATTTAAATTTCAGGTCCGGCTTAAAAAAATTATCGAAATCATTTTAATCTAATGATCAAAATTTAAAAAATTGGATTGTATATTCGAAAAGAGCGAAAAAGTTTAGTGGGAATACATATTTCTTGAGACTGCACATTTCATTCTACTAGTAAAATTTTAAAAGCAATCTTAAATTTTAAAAGCAATCTTAAAATTTATTAGTTTTCGTGGAATTCATGCATATAGTTGTGTGCAGCTCTTCTTTTTCTAACCAGTTCCCGCCGTAGTGTGCTTCTAATAGTTTTTTGATATTTGCTACTTTCTTTGACTTGCTAGGTACTCATTTTTCCATTTTAAAAACATAAATCGAACTTTGCCTCTCCCAAATTCACTGTGTAGTTTTATTCACCAGATATCGTTATGAATGACGTTAATATTAGACTTTTTAATAAAAAATCTTATAGCCATGGAAAATTTGAAATGCTAGGCGCTATAACTCCTTTAAAATATGCTTTGCAGCGTCTTTACATTTCTTCACTACAAAATCTTTTAATCATGTTATCGTTCCAAGCTCACGAAACAATTCAATATAATCCTCTGGATTTGCTATAACGGGAAGTTTTCTTAGTTTTTTTTCTACAATCCCAAATATCCTGTCAAAGGGTAAAAACGAATGCCCTATCATGAGGAACACTAGTACAATTTTTTTATTACGTGGGTTTGCAGAATTCGCCAAAAAATATATAAACATGATTGCCCTCCACAAATATCAGCAGAAAGTCTTATTTTTTTGAATGGAGACAAATCGCTTGAATTTAAAAACCCTTAAAAATCTTAAGAAAATCTTAAAAATTCTTAAAATCCCTAAAAACCCTTAAAAATACTTAAAATTATTTAAAAAAATTATGCAGTTCTTAAAGATCCTAAAATAATTAATAAAAAACATTAAAATCCCTAAAAATAGTTTAAATTTTTTAAAAATTCGTAAAAGTGTATAAAAATCCTTAAAAATTTCAAAAATTGTTAAAAACCTTTAAAAATCCTTAAAATCCTTAAAAATCCTTAAACATCCTTAAAAATCTTTAAAAACCCTTAAAAATCCTTAAAATTCCTTAAAAATCCTTAAAAATCCTTAAAAATCCTTAAAAATCCTTAAAAATCCTTAAAAATCCTTAAAAATCCTTAAAAATCCTTAAAAATCCTTAAAAATCATTAAAAATGCTTAATAAAAATCCTTAAAAATGTTTAAAAATCCTTAAAAATCCTTAAAAATCCTTAAAAATCCTTAAAAATCTTTAAAAATCCTTAAAAATTCTTAAAAATTCTTAAAAATCCTTAAAAATCCTTAAAAATCCCTAAAAACCCTTAAGAATATTTAAAAATCCTTAAAAATCCTTAAAAATCCTTAAAAATCCTTAAAAATTCTTTAAAATCCTTAAAAATCCCTAAAAATCCTTAAAAACGCTTAAATATCCTTAAATATCTTAAAAAATTCTTAAAAATCCTTAAAATTCCTTAAAAATTCTTAAAAATCCCTAAGAATCCTAAAAAACTCTTAAAAATCCTAGATCCTTCTCCTGCGACGGAATTACTGACTGTAGCAAATTACAGTTGGGTGGATAACTAAAGACTTTCCTAACAGATGCATCTTATCAAAATTACAATTTCAGCTAGTATTAGTGAAATTTACTAAAACATTATCTTTTTTACTACTGTTTTTTGTTATATTACTATTTTTTTAAATTCCAAATTAAGTTTGCAATAAGGTATTTAACTTCCTCTCTAGCCCTCGAATTTCTATTTCTTTCCCATCACTTTGTTAGATTATTTTATTTCTATTTCTTTGCACTCCTTAAATTTTATTAAAAGATATGAGTTCATCGTTTTATAATATAATTTTTTTATTTACTGAATTAATACTTCATTTCATATATTTTTTTAATATTTTTTATTCAAAAATTCCAACATCTAAATCTGTACAAAATTCCTTCCATCTAAAAATTCAAAAAATATCATTCTCCCAAAAACCCAAAGATATCAAATAAAGACGCAATTGTGGATGCAATATTTAGGTTAAAACACAAAAATACAACAATTTTTGACCTTGGTTAGTTGTCTATCAAAAAGGGGTCAATTTTTTGCATATCTGATTGGTCAGAATTTTCTAGTGACATTTGCCATCAGTGTTCGTGTTTTTCCTCACTTTAATTTTGAAGAAATAGAAATAGAAAAGTTAGAGAGCTCCCTGGGGAATAAAATTTTCTCCCCATTCAAGAATAAAGGTCCTGATGTTCATATTTGTCTTTTTATTTTGATTTACCCCATATAAACAGAGACAAAATGATAGGCTTATGCTTCATCGATTAGGACTTTTGGATACACGTTTTTTAATGTTTTAAAACAATAATATCTATGTAGCGGGAAAGTAAAAAATCCATATTTTGTGCAATCCCTGATTGCATCAACCACAAACCAATGAAGACCTTACTTAAGACATGACTCAGCGACGGAAGATAATTGAACTTAAAAAAAAAAAATATTCTAAAGCCGCGTTTGAGGCATAGCATTGGCGGGGATAAGACAAAGTCGACTTACGACAACCAAGAAAACTCCTCAGCAGTCAGTCCGATAGCCCGATTCGTCTTAACTGACCATTTGAGGAGTCGAGTGCGACGTGCGCGAGTGTACCGAATCGAATTGAAAGTTTGCTATTGTTTTAGTGTGTCGTTTGAAATTCAAGGTATTTTAATATTGTTATGATATATGCATAGTAAATAATTAAAAGTGCAAGTGATGCATACTAAGTGGATGGATTGGTTACTTTAAAGCAGAATACGATAGGATTACTTAAGGTTGAATGAGTAATGAAAAATAAGTGCGGTCCTTCAAAAATAAGGTCGTGATTAATTTTATGAAATTGCCCATTAAGCAGTTTGTGTATTTTTTTTTACTATACTAGATGTTTCTTAATCGTATATTAACATTGTTGTCTTGGAAACAAAAAAAGATGGGAAAATTTTGGCGGTCATTAAAATAACATTTAAAAATTCTAAATTCTTTTTCAACGCTCTAATTCATAGTAAAATATTCATTGTGTCGAACAAATTTGTTAAATAATTAACAATGACATTTTAAATTGTTACTATATTAAAAAAATTCCATTTATATTTAATTTTTTCCAAAATAATTTAAAATATGAATAATTTCAATGTTCGTATAATTGCGTCAGTTTGTTTCTTTATATACACCTAAAAATAGCTAACACAAGAGTGGTCTCATATGGAATACCACAAGGTACAATTCTAGGACCAATACGATCGGTTTTCAATAGAATTGGTTTTGCAAATAATAACCATTATATATAAAGAACTGTTCAGTACAGAAATCTGTAACCAACAATAAATATACACTGTGTCTCAAAAATTTTGCTCCATATGGAAAATATTTTTATTATTGATTTTGAGAAAAAAATATTCGTGATAAAAGTTGTGTAAATAAAAAAAATATGAATTTAAGTCAAGAGTAAAGTACTCTTTTTTTAAAAAATTGGTAAAATCTTATTTAAAAAACTTATTTATAAACAATATTTATGTCCAAATATGACATTAGAGCCAATTATCTTAAAACAATATTTTTTAAAATTTTTTTCTTGTTAAAATATTGCACTTGAATTAATTTAATATTCTCATATTTTACATATGTAAAATTTCTTGTTACTAATTTACTCTGTATATACAAATAATTATTAACATAAACAGTTGCAAACAGGCTTTCTGATGTTTTTAAACAAGTTTTCCAAAAAAAATCTATATTTTTTAAAATAAGAATACTGTACTTTTGAATTAAATTCATAGTTTTTGACTTTTCTCGTAAACAGTAATTTTTTTCAAAGTCAATATCATGTTTTAAGTAAAGCCCCAAATTTTATCAAAAATAATTTTTTCTGCGAATTTAGTAATAAATTTTTTTTCCATATGTGACAAATTTTTACTTCATAATAATTTCACGTAGTCATCTAAATTCGGAAAATCCCAAATTTTTGAATTAAAGCATTGTTTTAATGTACGAAGAATTATTGGGAAGTTATATATGTACTAATTTTTGCGTTTTTTTGTTTCAAACAAAAATTGATTAAGTCGTCAAATTAAAAGTTAGAAAAGAAAACTAAAATTCGAAGTTAAAATTTGTACAATGGTATAAAATAAAACATTTTATTTCCCAAGCGAGTTTTTAATTTTAGAAAACTGAATATATACAATTGTTTAAAAAAATTCTCCAAAGTAATATATATTTTTTTCGAAAAATAATGTAGGTATCAAAAATTTTAAGCGAAACTTTTTTATGAACATGCGTCAAAAAAGGGTATTTTTTAAGGGTATGTTAAAAATCTGTCTGTAACTTAAAAATAGTGCGTTTAATCGAAAAGTTAAAGTAGGGAAAAATGTTCGAAATTAAATTTTCCAGTGCAATGTCTCTAAGCGCTATTTAGCATTATTGAAAAATTCAGAAATATCAGTATCAATTTCTTATGTTTAAAAATTAATGCGCTTTGAAAATTGCAATTATTTATCAAAAATAAAAAAAGCATTTTCGCGTTTCCTTTATTTTGCAAAACATTTATCAGGTACTTAAAAATGATGTTTAAAACCGAATAATGAAAGAGGAAGAAAATGTTCCAATTTTAACTTTCCATATTGATACGCCATGAAAATTCCCAATTTTCTAAGCGCTTTTTTGTATGATTGAAAAATTTAGAATTAATACTTTAAATTTTAATTCTAATTTCATTTATCCGCTTGAAAAATTGCAATTTTCATCATAAATAAAAAAAAAAGCGTTTTAGCGTTTTCTTTATTTTGATACAAATTCACCAATAATTAAAAAATGGTGTGTTAAATCGAAAAGTGAAAGAGAAAAAATTTGTTCCAAATTAAAATTTCTATCCGTGAAAAATTCCAATTTTCTAAGCGCTTGTTCACATAATTGAAAAAATCTGGAATTATTCCTTAACTACCAGTTTTAATTTCCTTAAATTCAAAAATTTATGCACTTGAAAAATTTCAATTTTTATATCATAAATAACTTGAAAATGGTGCGTTAAATCGAAAAGTGAAATATTTAGAAAATGTTCCAATTTTAAATTTCCATTTCATGAAAAATTCCAAAAATTCAGGAATTGTACATTAAATTTTAATAATTTTTTTCAATTTTAAAGTGTTACAAATTAAAATTTCCTTAGTGATATGCCGCGAAAAGAATCCAATTCCCTAAGCGCTTTTTCGCATAATATAAAATCCGGTTTTACTTAAAAATTGATGCATCAGTAACTTAAAAATGGTGCATGGAAACGAAAAGTGAAAAAGCGAGAAAATGTTCCCAATTAAATTTTCAGTTATAATCTCCCTAGAGTTTGAATCATTTCCCAAAATTTTTTCGAGGTGGGAATTTTCTTAAAAAAATTCGCAACCGAGAGAAAATTTACGGTGAATAATTCAGCTCGCGGGGGATTCGGTAAGAAAATTTTATACCAAAAATTATTTTAAAAAGAAAATGCAATTTTTGACAGTTTAGTAGGAGTTTATTTTGATTTGATGTTTGGTGCCTTCCCAAACAGCACAATTACCTCCCTCCGTATTTCGGATATTCTTTGTTAATAATCAAGGACTCCCCAGGACGTTCGAAATTGGTCCCAAAATTTCCTTTCTAGACAGATATAGAACATTCTTAGAACTGATTTAGGATCCTTTTCAGACCAGTATAAAACCTTTCTGGGACCACTGAAAAGCCTCTTTAGACCTGTATGGGATCTTTCTGGGACCATTAATGGTCAAATAAATATTAATACAGTATTATAAATGAGTTTATTAAAAAAAAACAGTATTAACATTATTTTTGATTGTTTTTTCTCATTCTGTAGGTTTTTAACCAGGACTTTCTTGACAATTCAGTCTGTGCCTCATTAGTTAATTTTACGTTAAAAGACATATTTATGGGTTAGTTCAACTTTAAGACATTTCACTGAAAATATTTTTTTTTCAATATATCTACTAATCTATCAACTGCATTAGTTTACGCAGTTCTTTTTATTAATAATGATGAAAAATATAAAAATTCTAAATCGCTGGAATGCTAAATTGGACGTCCTGGATACGTACAAGAAAGATATCCCAGGGAAGTCCAAAATCAGTTGTCCAGAGGACGTCCTGAAAATGGCCTGGGATCTTCAGACCTGAATCAGACCTAAATTGGAGGTCCTCGGGACGGCTGGTGCTGTTTGGGTTTATATTCTATTAAAATCACACAATATTATGGTACTAGAGGATAGGGAAAAAATATAGTTCTTTGTTATATTGGACGATGGGTATTATAAGTAGGTACGTACCTCTTTTATTGATAAACCTATATCTATATTGTATTTTAAATATTTTTATTTTTTTTTACTTTCCCTTTGCCCTAGTAAAAAAAGTAAGAATCAGAGTCATAAATAAATACATTTCTTAATACTACAAATAATTTTATACCACTGAGAGAAAGGAAAATTAATAATGAATAAATATTTGTCAAAAATAATCTACGCTTTTGTTATTCTGGCACATGTACGTGACATATGTCAAGACAAGGTAATTAATACTTATTAATTTTACAGGTACGTTACGTGAACGAAAAAATTTGCGGAAAATTCAGGTTGTCTCATAGCAACCTGTCAAAATCAACGCATCTGATTTTCTTAAAACAACAGATATAACATTTTCAATGTATGTATGTGACAAGTTTGGCCAGGTTCGCACTAGCCATTCATGTACCTGATAGGCCAAAGTCCCGAAATGGTACCCCAACATTTGAAGATCCCTAGAATTTATTTTTCGATTTTTTTAAATCTTCCTAATTTTTCAAATTTTCGACAATTTAGGCCTGCCAATGTTAAAATATTTGTTCCTCCCTTTGCCCCTTAGACCGGCTGATATAATAATAGTTGGTCTCTTTACCTCTTACGAGTACATGAAAATATATTTCGCTCGTAATAATATGAAATCCCTTTACTTCTTACTACTGTCTAGGTAAAAATATTTGCTTCTTCTATACTATTTACCCCTAGCAATTTAAAATTATTTGTCCCCTTTATCATTTGCTTTTTTTTTAACTATTTGGTCCACTTACTCCTATAATCTGCTCATCTAACTAAATATTTACCTTTTTGACCCTGATCACCTACAACTTATTTTTTGGTGCACCATCTGATTCTGAATTAAAAATTTAAAACAAATTCAAATACGATTTTAATTCTAGATAGCGTTTTTAAATATAACTCCGGTTACCCCGGAAATATTAAAGACTTGCTACTACTAAATAACTATCACTTAAATTTAAATTGTTTAATTCATTACGTTGTTGAGATTTTTTTACAACTTGGTTAATAAAATAATCTTTTTAAATACCACTTAACTTTTATATAAACAATTTTTATACCAATGGCGTAGTAAAAACGGGCTTTAGGGGCATCCCTAAAATTATTATATTCTTTTTATGACCTCGTTTGTCTGTACAGCCAGTCAAACCGATATTGTCTCTTAAACTATCTCTTTGCTTTGCTTCTGCCGTCATCAAGATTTTTTGGATTTTTTTGACCGAGAAATATGACTGATTATCAGGAACATGTTTACTATTGAATGTTATTCTTATGTTAATCATCGTCACCAATTTTTGCTTTGATTTCAAGTACCTTCTTTTTGCATTAGTTGCAAAAATAGCTACATTGCATACTGAGTCATGTGTAACAAACACTCGCATATTGCATTCAAATAAAAAACACAATTGATAAAATTCATCACAAATTACATTTTTTTTTCAACTATTTTATCATTGATGACTGGAATAAATGTACAAGATTCCAAACACTATTAATTTACGGAATGGGGAGTTCAACAAAAATATAACCTCACGTTTTTTCTTTATTAATAGTTAGAATTGATCAAATAGAACCCATTGAGTTTAATTATCTACCGTAATTTGAGCTAGATTTTTAAATAAATTAATTTAAAAATTCAAATTTCCAATTATTTGAATATGCCATTACGATTGTGACGTCACTTATGTGCAATGAAGTTACCGTCAAGCCATTAACTGCAAATGTGTAAAGAAGATAATACGAATGGATTACAGCTGTTAAATCTCACTTATACAGACAAAGATGGAGAAAACCATTATATGATAATTGGATAAAGATGAAAACTTGGACCTATCCACTGTGAATTCTCATTCAAAATCGAGAGAGATAAATAGATATTAGATTCCGCTGTTAGATAAAGAAAATGACTATTTTAGCGAGATCAGGTAATAATTTGCTGTTTGGTACATAAGTGTTGGGCATAAGCGTTCCTGATTAAGTGAAAGGTCGCGTCAGCGTCTGCTTACTGCATAGTTCACTATCACTGTTGTAGTTTGTACTCTGTAGAGCTGGTTGATGTTGATAATTTTCCGTGTTTATTTGTATTTGTAAAGATACGTAAACAAAGGTAAAAGTAAACACAATTAAAAACATATTGACCAAACGACACTTTATAAGCAAACTGGCCCACGTTAATATTATGCTGCAGCTATTGCACATAAGTGACGTAGTTGCACTACAAGTTGCATAGATGCAATAATTTTTAAATATCAATTTTTTCATGTTAAATTAAAGAAAAAAACAGAAAAAACTATTTTTTCATAAAAAGAAATTCATTTTTTCTCAAATAATGCAAAAAAAGATGGACTAATTTTTCAAATTGAACTCCCCATTAACAAAAATAATTTTTTTGCAATTTTCTACTAAAACGCCAACTTTTTAGCTATTATTGTCATAATGACATCACTTTTTAACAAAAAAATATACAACTTTTTAGAAGAATTTTTAGTAGTAATACAACAAGCGTATTTATGTTTACAATTATTTTTTGGCATATGTAAAAAACTATAATTATCTGTATAAAAAAACTTCTAGTACCTGGGATTGTAAATATTATTTGAAAATGTAAACATGATTGTCAGATTGTACGTCATTATTTTAGTATTACCATAAAAACAAAATTTTCTAGATTTAATTATTCCTACAACACATTTTTGAAATATCCCCCATTTTAAAATTCATAAGCCAAATTCTTAGTCCCCAATTTATATTATTGTTCTTCTTTGTCTTTTAAAGATTTTCAGTCGTTTTTATTTGACTCTTGTAAGGCTCATTGTTTTATTATATTCGATCGTCTCGATTTGTTTAAGTTATTTAAATCCATACTATATTTTTTTAATTATTTTTTAAAATAAATTTATTAACATATTTAGAAGTTATAGGGGTGGTCCATGCACCATTTACACCCGGTATAATAAAATGTAAATAAGAGACGTTTTATTTTCAGACTTTATAAACTGAAATTAATTAATTAACCTGTGTAGTTTAATTTATTTTATCAAAAGAAGTCTTGACTATCTAAATCTAACCTGTGTATTTTAATTTATTTTATTAAAAGAAGTCTCGACTATCTAAATCTAGCCTGTGTATTTAAAAAAAATAAATAACTTCCATTTATTTTCGTTCAAAAAAAAAGAAAGATATCCGCAGGAATCAAACCCGGATCATCAATACGTAATGCACACACGTTACCAATAGACCACACCGTATCATAGTGACTAATAATCAAACTTTCAAGTTAACTTACAACTATTAGGCAGCGCTAAAGACCTTATAGGCTCATGGTTTCAAAATTTCCAACCATCTTGTTCCTATCCATCACACTTTCTTTTCTATTATAGATTCTCACTTTCGTAAAGTCTTCTTTACATGCCTCTTTCCACTTTTTACGTGGCCTTCCTCTTCTTCTTAAATCTTCTTTTTTTCTCCTTCGCCCCTAAACAAGGATTCTTTGTCTCAACTTTGATCCGGTATTCTTCTCACATGTCCTAACCAGCTCTGACAATTTTACTAATCTCTACTTGGTCATATAGTACTTTGAGTTCCGCATTTGTTCTTCGTTATTCATTCCCTTCTACTCTCTCACTCCTCCAACAGGATTCGTCGTTCCCATATATTAAGTTTGTTCTTATTCATAACCCAGCATTCACTCCCGTACAATACTCTTGGTTGTATTACTGTTCGATATAATCTTCGTTTTGCTGTCATTGAGACCTTTTTCGACTTCAGTATCTTTTAAAGGGCTCCAACTACCCTGCATCCTCTCGCCATTCGCCTCTCAATTTATTCTTCTTTCTCACCGTTACTGGTGTTACTCCCAGATATTCAAAACTATTTACTTATTCACAACGGTACTCCTTGCTCTTATCTAGGCGAATCTTTAGTAACGTAAGTAGTATAACTATACCGGTTCTGGACCACTTCCATCCAACTAGCCGAAGAGTACCCTTAGCTGAGAAGAGACTAGCTGAGGCTCGTTTACCCAAAAACAACCCCAAATTATCATGAAACTACCCCAATTGGTCGTAATGAGTGCCCTTTTGGCAGACGAGACCGACAACAATGACCAGAAGCGGTAGTAGAAGAGGAGGAACAAGTCTCAAACAGGTCTGGAACAGCTTTCAAGCAGGACTCAAACAGGTCTCGAACAGCTTTTGAACAGGTCTCGAACATCTTTCGAACAGGTCTCAAACATGTCTCGAAGAGCTTTCGAACAGGTCTCAAACAGGTCTCGAACAGCTTTTGAACAGCTTTAAACAGCTCTTGTTGGGAAAAGAAGAGGAGATCAAGCGATAAGAGATGAGTTTTGAAATAATATACAGGGGGACACAAAAAGTCCTCTTCTTCTACTACCGCTTCTGGTTATTGTTCTCGGTCTCGTCTGATAAAAGGGTACTCGTTACGACCAATTGGGATAGTTTCATGATAATTTGGGGTTGTTTTTGGATAAACGAGTCTCCGCTAGTGTCTTCTCAGCTAAGGGTACTCTAGTCTTCGGATAAGGGTGGCTACTTCTTCGGCTAGGTGGATGGAACTGGTCCAGAACCGGTATAGTTATACCACTAACGTACCCTCGTGGATTATTATTTCGTTTTTATTAGAGTAAGATTTATGGTAATCATACGCCCTGTCATTTTTACGTAAACGCCTATAACAGTGTTTTTCACGGCACAATTATTATCATTATTATTGATTTTTGGATTTCGTTTATTCGAACCTAGCAGCAGACCGGAATGGCATCGAATATCATGCGCGTTGATCTTGACTGTTTTTGGTCACGTGACGGTCAGAAAGTCTGCATATCTTGTCCGAGATGGATTCGAAATCCACTACAACATCTTATAACCGGTTTGTTAAGAATGAAACCGGTACCCAGCATTCTATCTTCACCACCACTGACGAAAAACGTATGCTCATCCACTGTTACTATCTCTTTACCGTTTTTCTTGGTCTACTGTAGTACTAGCACGTCCAATTTGTACTGTTTCATCACTTCCATATTTCTTGGTGGTGATTGAAGAAATATTATATCGGTAAAAACCTCTCTTAATAATTTACCATATTAAAAATTATAAAATAGAACTAAAAATGTAAATTACGTTTCAAAATTCCAATTTTTTATTGATTATTTAAATTTAAAATTAGCTGTTTTACTGTTTTTCAAGGCAACATACATCAACCTCCCAAATTATTTATTGACCATATTTTTAACTTCGCCGTCATTTTAAAAAGTGACATTTTAGTTTTATAAATTATTAAAATAAGATTTACCTAGGGCTAGTAATAAATCAAAAAGCCAATATTTAATTTAATGCTCGTTCTCGTTTTAATCTTCATCAGAACAATGGTCGAAATGTTTGGAAATATCGTTTTATTGTCTTTATTTTTATGATTTATTTAAAAATTTCTCTTACAGAATTATATTATATGTTCCTGATATAAAATGTATGTGGGTTGAAAAGTATGAGTGTATATTTTATTTTTATTTTAAAAATAATTTCCATCCTCTATATAACATTGTTATCATTAATTTAAAATATCTTGACCATTTATTCTGAAAACAAGCAAGAATAATAGCAAATAAGTCTCACTTCACGTCTGTGCCACCCAAACTGGGTTGAGCCGTTTGAGGTGATTTTTTTTAATGTTCGTCATAAAATTCCCCATCAATCTATCTCTCTTTCTCGATTTTTGCTTCGGCTCTTCATTTTCGCGGAATTTGATTCCAAAATGGGTTTGCATGGAAGAAAACTATATTTTTCGCACAAAAATGATCCTACGGAACACGAGATTGAGATTTTGTCGGACTTTTTTATGGGGAAATGCTCGTCTTGAAAAACCCTAAAAGACTATCCACTTTGAATTCGGGGAGAAATTTTCCGTTACCCTTAAAATGGAGACAATCATCCAAAAATTTTCACATATCAGAAATCGTTCTACTGAAATGTTTGGATGATTGTGGCCATTTTAAGGGCAACGGAAAATTTCCCCCCGAATTCTAAGTGGATAAACTTGTAGGGTTTTCCACGACGAGCATTTCCCCATAAAAAGTCCGGCAAAATCTCAATCTCGTGTTCCGTGCGAAAAATGTAGTTTTTTCCATGCAAACCCATTTTTGGAGTCAAATTCCGTGAAAATGAAGACCCGAAGCAAAAACCGAGAAAGAGGGATCGATAGCGAATTTTATGACGACTATTTAAAAAAAATCACCTCAAACGACCCAACTCTAAGGGGCGTACGTCAATTTGGGTGCCAATGTGCGTCTGAACCAAAACCGACATAATGCAGAGCCGAATTTTAATTCTATGGATGAGTGCGCTACGTTAATTTTCGTTATTCTGAAACAATAATTACTCGAGAATTTATTCCTTTGCACCGTTGAATAGAGAGTAAACCACTCTTTTAAATGAGCTATAACTCACCATAAAATGCTATTTAAATTTTTCCAAATGGATGAAATTAGGGGTAAACTATTCATATAAAAATGTACATTGTAGAAATCATTCAATCAGATTTTCCTAACGAGAGTCCAGTAACTAGTTAGATAAGGAGGGTAACACTTATGATGCTCACTGTGTAGATACAAATTATACCGGAAATGATTTAATGATTCTGGGAATATAAATTTTAGATGTTAAAAAACCAAGGAAAAAGATATGTTTTTTTAAATTTTACCTTCATTTTTCATCAAATCAAAACTGCCTATTAAATTATTAACCAAAAACCTGTTTATTGTATATTATATAATGTATTTTTTGATAAATTAATAATAATTTATTATATAACGAATAATTTTTTTAAGAATTTTTAAATCTTATAAAGTATAATGTGGTAATTTAAATATATAATACTTAATAAGATATGAATAAATTTACATGTTTACTGTTTGGGAATAATCATACTTTTTAATGGTAAAAAATATATTTGACGTTTCGACATCACTATCATGTCGGAAAATATAAATTATATTTACATCTGACCAATGCAATGCAGTCTCAAAAAATTATAGAATGATATTGTTTTACATCTAATTTTTTCCTACGACAGCACAGGAAAGTAACATTTATCGTACAATGGATAGTGACTTTTATTCACAAGCGGGTGGAAAATACTGTTAAAACTGTCAGTACATTATTTATATTTAGATAAAACTAACTAACCAGATTTAATAGATTTCCCACACACCATTGCAATGTACAAAATGCAGCAATAATCAATTAAAATTTAATATTTATAACAATTCTAGACAATTCAATTTGTTCGCAGTTTTAAAAGTTTCTATTTATTGTTAATTTTTTAAATACACGTTAATTACCAATATTTATGCTTATTTTACTACGAAAGTGAAATAATTTTAAATGTTTATGTGCAAAAGTTTCAATTTGTTCTGATCAAATTTATTTAGCAGCATCAAAGGAATATCTATCCTCATATATTTCTTAAAAGCAACAGATTCGATCTGAACTTAATTTAATTAGTTTATAAAACGGATTTTGTATTTATTCTTGAATTTATACATAGATTATATTAAAATAACCAACCAAATACAATTTTTGATTATCAATTAAGCTACTAGTGTCAATATTACTATATCAGAAATCAATCCCTAACTATCAAAGAGCAAGATAAATTATGATTAAAAAAAATGGTTCCTTAATAATAATTACAAGTGATAGAAAAAAAATGTTAATTAACAAATACATTTTTACCAAGAAAAAAAAATTTAAGAAACGATTTTTTTTTTAATCATAATTTGCATCAAAGATTTCCAAAAAAGAAATTTTAAATTATCTTATAAACAACGTATTTGTTTATATCAATTTTTGTTAACAATAAGAAATAAAAAATCATTTTCATGTGACTTCTGATCATAAAAAAACGGATCAATAGTAATATAAAAAAAATCTTTTTTCAATGATTAATCAAACTTTTTAATTTTTAACCTAAGTAAAATTTTTAATAACAAAGTGAACAATAACAATTTTTTGATTTTTCCAACGGGAATCTCGTCCAAGACCTTTCAAAAATAGGTCCACAAAAGGAAAAAAATTCAGATTTGTTCTTTAACAATTATCACACTTACGATGTTCATGTTCAAGTAGAAAAAAATTGTTAATTAACTAATGCATAATTAATAGAAAAATCGCGATAAAAAATATTTATCGCCGATTCTTGTTCATCCAGTACATGCCTGAATTTTTTCAATTCTTAGTTTTCATATTTAATAAGTTTAAATAATATTTATTCATTAAAGGTCCAAAGTGGGCGGCAAGCCAGAGTCCCCATTTTCTGCCGTATTTTCAACCCTCTGGGAAAATTATAAATATTGGTTCTACAGTTCCAGGAGGCACAATTTTTTTGAGAAATTTCCTCCTCTTTTTGAATATTTTTTCAACTTTGAAAAATGTCAAATAGTTTTTGAGGTATTTGCAAAAAACCAAACCTCATTTTTTTTTGTTAATTGTTTATATCTTTTGCAATTTTTGCAAGCGGTTTTTGCATTTTTTCAAAAATTATCTATACGCTATTCCGAATCGAATGGCACCTCGTTGAGATTTTTCGGAGGCGGAGGAAAAAGTTTGACCCAAAAAGTACCCGCCTGTAAGTATTATAAACATTTTTACAAAATCTCATCACAGTAAAAAAAGCATTTATTAATTATTTTCTTGTAATTTCTGATACTTAGTTATTAAAATATTTTTGTTATTTAAAACAACTGCTTTAAATATATAGCTGGTATATGCCAAATATAAAATAAATATCTTAAGCGAATTCTACTTTTTTCTCCATCTATAAATCCTGCAAATTCTATAGATATAACCGTGTTCCCCATTACAAGAAGGTGACCCAACTACCTTGAAACCGGTCTCCAACACCATCATCAATTTTATTGGGTATCTTATAGAGGGTATTCCCCTTGAAAGACGTTTTAGTTACTGTATTTTTATTCTGTTTTAATATACAAATTAGTCATGATAAAATTTCCAAATTTCCAAATAAACCGAAGACGTCGACAATTATTTTGTTATCACATTTGAAATCAGATAATATGTTATTCTCAAATATATAAAACAAAATAATGGCTGTGTTTATGATCAAGTAAGTAAATGATGTAAAAAAGTTTAAAATTTATTGCATATTACTCCAAAATAAATAAATTAGCAAATAAATAATTTTATTATTATTATTTTAAGTAAGCCTTGCACAATCAGTAGTAATGACTTAGCAATTATAGGTAAGTAAAGAAACTATCCAGTGCTGCACAATTTTACTTTAATATAAATTTAAAAACTATTTTTTAATTATGGTTCAGCCCTATTATAACTCAAACAAGGGTAGAGAAAATAAAAGAATGTGCATTGTTATATTTAAATAAAGTACATATTGAAAAATTATTTGAGCTGTAATTTTTTATTTTTCCCCATATTCGAGATAAAAAGCTAAAAATATCTTGCTATGGTTTCTATTAGTTTTGTTATTCGAGGTACTAAAAATATTTTAATCCCAAGGGAGTAAATGTCGCACTTTAGTTCCTAAAACTAGGGAGTAAAATGCATGTTTCTTTTTCTTACAAGGCGGGTGTTCTGTCGTTACGTCACTCTATTAAACATTTTAGTCCCAAGGGAGTAAAAGTTACTTTAGTCCTTAAAATGAGGGAGTAAAATGCTTTTAGTAGCTGAGGTGCAAAAAATTAATTATATATCTAAGAAAATATATACCTTAAAAAAACTTGGATTACAAAATATCCAAATAATTGCATGAAATTAATGTTACATTATTCATTTGTTAAATTTTAATCAATACTTCCTGAACAAATATTCCAAATGTTATTTAACACACTTTCACATAACAAGTTTTACCTATTAGTATTGTGTCTGATAGATATGGATTTATTATAATGGTCAGTGGAAAAATTATAACAAAATTAATAAATTTACTACTGTTTCACTTGTTACCAACAACAATGACGTAAATATTTTTGTTATATTAGAATATATTTACAAAATTGGAATTAAGTATTAAAAATATAAATATCTGCTATTTTTTTACTCTAGAAATAAAAAATATATTTACCACTTTTAATAACACTATGATACAAATAAACAAAGAAATAAATATAGACACGTCTATAATTTTTAATTCTTATTTACATAACAATAATTGCAACATAGCACTTAATAATATTATTTCTAATCCAGCAACAACTAGTTGCGAAATCATTTATAAAACCAAAGAAATAATTGTAAAAAGAAAAACTAAATTACCAAAAATGAAATAATGACAAATATTATAACCTGCATTATTGTGTAGTATAAACATTTGTTCATTATTATGCCAATGTGGAAACTATTCGTAATCTATAACATCACAAAATATTATGTAAAAGGAGTCTAGGATGCTTTTATCGAGCTAAAAAAAGTTTACTTCAATATTTTCTTAAGTATGACAGGTAAATTGAAGCACAAAAATTAAAGCTGTCCTTGTATACTACTTAACAAGGGCGTAGATAACTTTTTTTCCTGAGGGGCGGGAGAAATTTTTTTCCTAGGAGGGGTAATCAAACTTTTAGACCAATAGGTTTGACCGTTTCATATATTTTATTTTTTTTTTCGTATCCTGGAGGGAGGTAATTACCCCCTTTACCTCTATATCTACACCCTTGCCACTTAAAAATAAAAACGTGGTTAAAATGGAAATATCGGATAAAATAAAGTTTAGATACTACTGACAAAATAGGCCAATACACAAATAAAACTAAACAAGTGGATAAAGCCAAACAGGATAATGAAAATAAAAGAAAGAAGGTGAAGACCATTATTATAAATAATAATAATACAAATAATGCAAAATTATCAACGTATACATTTATAACTTGGATTATATATTACAAATATCAAAACTTGAACTTTTTATTTTCCTACAATAAATATTGGACCGACTTTTGAGAACAAATTAAATTAAAAATGGACAAAATGATAATTTCTATAACAAGTTGAAGTTGGTTTAAGATTATCAAGATATAATATGGACAATTATTCATGAAACACCCAGTATATAGAGATATTATAAACTCATCTTTAAGAGTACCTGGACAACCGAGCTTTGCTTGGTTTTTCCTATTTTTGTCTATTTCTTCTGTTTTTCTTATTTTTCCGTATTTGTTCCTGTTTTTATCTATTTGGTTCTATTTTCCCAGTTTTTCAAAATTTTTTTCTTATTTTTGCTATTTCAGCCTATTTTCTTTATTTGTCGCTATTTTCCCATTTTTTCTATTTTTTTCTATATGTTCCTTTTTTTCTATTATTTTATCCCATTTTATTTATTTTTCCTTATTTTTTCTATATAACCCTATTTGAACCTTTCCCCCATTTATTCCTATTATTTTCTATTATTTAATATTTTTATCTGTTTTTTCTTTTTTTTCCCATTTTTTCCCTATTTTCTTTATTTTCTCAATTTTTCACCATTTCTTCTTTTCAATATTTTTCTCTAATTTCCCTATTTTTTCCATTTCCTGTCATTTATTATTTTTTCTCTTTTTCCCTACTTGTACCTATTATTATCTGTTTTTTCCTATCTTTACTGTTTTTGTTATTTTCTCCTATTTTTCACTATTCTCCAATATATTTCCCTATTTTTCTCGATTTTTCTGTATTTATCTATAGTTTCCCTATTTTATCTAACTTGTCTAATTTTTTCCTATTTTTCCTTATTTTTCCATATTTTTTCTAGATTTCGCTATTTTTCCCTATTTTTCCCTATGTTTTCCCAATTTTCGCTATAATTCCCTATTATTCTATATTTCTTCATATTCTCCTATTTTTTTTTATTATTGTTTCTTGTTTCTCCATATTTATCCCTATTATATTCTATTATTCCATTTTTTTCTTATTTGTCCCAATATTGCAATAATTTTTACTATTTTCCCATGTTTCCATATTTATTCTCTACTTTTCCTATTTTGAAATATTTTTTTCCCATTTTTTATTTCTTTCCAGATTTTTCCCTACTTTTCACTACTTTTAAAAAAATTTCCCTATTTTGCTCAATTTTGCCCAAGTTTTCCTTATTTTTCTCTATTTTTTTCCTAATTTTCACTATTTTTTGCAAATTCCTCAATTTTTCACAATTTTGCTCTATTTTGCTCTTGTTTCTCTATTTTACCTACTATTTCCCTATTTTAAACTATTTTCCCCCATGTTTCCCAATTTTTTAATATGTTTGCCAATTATTTCTATTTTGCTCATTTTTTCTTATTTTATCCCTATTTTTCTCTATTTTTTCCCTATTTTTCAATCTCTTTACCAAATTACTCTATTTTTCACTTTTTCCTATTTGTTCCTGTTTTCCCTATTTTTCTCAATTTTTTCCCTATTTTTCATTCTCTACCAAATTTCTCTATTTTTCACTTTGCCCTATTTGTTCCTCTTTTCCCAATTGTTCTCTATTTTTCCCTGTTTTTTTCTATTGTTTCCATGTTTTCCCCATTTTTCTCCGTTTTTCTATTTTACCTTAATTTTTCCCATTTTCCCTATTTTATGTCAACATATAGATATACTTTTTCTATGCAAGCCACCATTTTCACACTTTTCTAACACTTAAAATCAAAATTTCATAAAATCCTTTCTTAATGGGTATCTAAATTTCAAGTCTCTGGGTTCAGTAATCTTTCTGTGCGTTGATTCTATGTCAATTAGTCAGGACTTTGCCGCTTTATAAATTATAAACTTATCTTGATGTTTTCTATTTCACTGTGAAGTATGTCGTTCGTTTTACCTTGAAACATCTTGTATATTTATAGTCCAATAGCCAGGTACTTTTTTATGCAATCTTCTACAGACACGATTTTCTTATTGGAACGTGTTGAGGGGTGTCCCCTGAGATTTTTCAGAAAACGTGTTTTTCAAGATGGCGGTTGAAGCTCACGCATCCCCGTCCTGCCAACTTGAATTTACTTTCAGAGGACAACCCTGAATATGTTCCAAAAATAAATTCGCTTCTGTAGAAGATTGCATTATGAACCTAGTTTTTTTGCACTGGTCAACAGAATTGGAGAATTTTAATCATTCAAAATTTTGTTTGGTATTCAAGAAATAATAATAAATCTGATCTTAAATTCACAACAACAAAATACTTCTTCTCTAAATATAATTTACATGTTATTTTATTTGTAATGTTATAAAAAAAAATCACTGTAGAATTAAACTGTGATTAATTAACTATTTAGCATATTTTTAATTTGTTCAGATTTTATTAATTAAATATTGTCTATCGGCTACGTATCCTTGCTTGTGTTTTTGTTAAAACTCAACATTTTAATTATTTGTTTTAAATTAATGACGTCCAGCTGGAATTTAAAAATATGTTTATGTGTAAATTCCAAAAAAAATAGCTATTTATGATACAAATAATAAAAGTGACATTTTATTTTCTTAGTGAAGATAATTGTGAAACGGCCGTAGCCAGTTGAACAATTCCATGAACAAACAATATATTTTTTAAATAATGTAACGAAGCCGGCCCTGTGTACACAGAATCTTGGCGACTCACGAATAGCGCGGGAGAAATCCATCGACTATTCTGGAAACGACGTGAGCGTTCCAGATCAAGCAAAATGAATATAAATGGTCTGAAAGGACTGACAAGTGTTGTGTTATATATAAATTAATATACAGGGTGCCCGTCAAATAGTGTAAAAAAATAAGGGGTGATAGTACTCCTAAAATTAATAAAAAACGTTCCTATATGCATAGGTAGTTAAATGCATATTAAAAGAATAAATTTAATTTTTTTTTATTATAAGTTTAAAAAACAAGATAAAATTTCAAAAAAAAAACTAGGGGACATAAAATTTAACCCTAAATCCAACGGTGATATCGAACAATTATTTTTATAATCGGAAATGGTAGTTATTGCAAGGGTAGAGGGTTAATTTATACCTAACTCGTTGGGGTTTGTTTTTTTTACAACGCGGATAGGTACAGGTTTTAAAATCTACAAGCTTTTATCTTCCAGAAAGGTATTCTTGTTGCAAGTCGCTTAGACTAACCGTTTTCGAGAAAATTGAAGAGTTTCCTGAACCCTTATTAGAGAAACAAAAAATTATTTTGGTTGCTCACAGGTTAATACAATTTTATGAAAATTGTGGGGTGTTAAACTAATCATGTAAATCGAAATTTTATCTTGTTTTTTAAACTTATAATTAAAAAAAAACAATTTCAAAATTTACTATTTTAAAGCCTCTAACTCCCTGATGTGCATTTAACGACCTATGCTTATAGGAACATTTTTATTAATTTTAGGAGTACTATCAGCCGTTGAATTTTTTACACTATTTGAGGGACACCCTGTATTTTTTATTCGTGTTTCATATAAATTAAAAGTTGTATTACTTAAATAAATTATTTAGCACAGTCAATGTAACTTCATTTGAAATTTGACTATTTTGTTTTAAAATATATATAAGTTGGTTAAATTAAATGAAACGCCCTAATATTTTTTATCAATTAGATAGTAAATGTAATTTTCTATCAAGAATTATTTATATTTCAAATGAATAAAATAAACAGTTGGAATAACCAGAAGTAAACCCGGTTTCTTTATCGGAGACGGGCACATCGGAGCCTAAGCGCGGTAGAAAAAGTGTACGGGACGAGGACATCATTGCCAGCCTCAACAGAAATGCCATGGTACACTAGAATAGGAGTATATGGTCCTGGTACCAGATGCTTCGAAAGCTTGGGCAAATCACCAAGTATCTTTCAAGCAGAAATATACGCTATTGAAAAGTATGTACAGCTCAACGTCGAAAAGAAATTTCACAGGCAAGAAATTGTCATTATGTCGGATAGTCAAGCAGCCATCAAAGCGCTGAGCTCCTATAATCAGCTCCAAGAGGGTCAAGGAGTGCTTAGAATAAGCAAGAATAATGGGTTCCAGGACATACCGGGGTGGAGGGAAACGACATAACAGATAAACTCGACAAAAAAAGGGGCTGAACTACCATTTCTGGGGCCTGAACCATTTTATGGGATCAGTAACTGCATGATATTGGAAGAATTAAAACGAGAAGTCGAAATAAAAAGATCCACCCGCTGAAGTAATCTACAAGGAATGAGACAAACGAAAGTCCTGGGAAATTATAACCAGAAAAGGTCCACAGAATTTATCCAGCTGAGAGGACAACTTAAGAAGCTTGGACTAGCCGAACAAGAAGAATGCAGATTTTGTGATTTAGAGGTTGAAAACTCAATCCACATACTCTCTGAATGCATTAGGATGCATAGGAGCATATTAGATAGAAGAGAGATCTACCGAATCTGAAACCGTCAGACATCCTAAATCTGTTGAGGAGATTAAGTTTGGACAGAGACATCCTCAACGACTAAGCACTAGAAGGGGGCACAATGGATCTTATAGGTCGCGGTGTAATTATCCACCATAACAACAACAACAAATTCTGAATAAGTTTTCAGTGAAATTTATCCATATATCGTAACACTAAATTAATAAAAAAATATAACCAGTAAAGGACCCCATAGACTGCGGGTCAAGACGACGATTTTAATCGACGTGCAAAACAGTTGGAACGAACCGGATACAAAACCGAAGTCTTTCGGCAAAAATGATGGTGATTAACAGGCGTTCCAAAATGTCTGATGAGTTTGATTTTTGTGAGTACGTGTTCACAGCATTTATTGTTGTAAAACAATTATAACAATGAGTGATCTTCATCAGGTAAATAAGCAATTTATGACTGAATTCATCGATCTATATAGAAGTTACTCAGTTCTATAGAAAGTTAAATCAAAGGAATACAGTGATAAAACACAAAAAAATAAATGTAACGAAAAATTACTGTTAAAGTGGAAAGAGATGAATGATGAAGCAAAAATAACTACAATTAAGAAAACATTGATTCAATCAGAGGAAGTTTCAGAAAGGAAATAAAGAAAGTTAAATATTCGTCTAAATCCGACACATAGGGATTCAGCAAAACTATAAGCCCCAGTTGTGGTATTACGAGCAATTAATATTTTTGGCCGATCAAGAGACTTCCAGAGTAGGAGTTGACAATGTCGTTTGCGAGGACGTGGAGGAGTTTTCAAATAAGGTTTGTGTAAAGTTAAAAACATTTATACGGACTGATAGATAGCCATAAATGAGAATACGTACAACACGATTTAACAGCCATTCCTTGCTCCATTTTGCAGGAAGCTTTCTTTTTGAATTATTTGTTGTACAGCTCTAGTAGGCACGTTTGGTTGAACGCGATAAACTGTTAAAATAAAAATAGTAGTCTGTGGGTTTGATCCGACTTCCTTCATCCTTCTAATAGTTTTATACGTCGTGTTTAGCCGTATGGGCGCCTTAAAGCATTTTTACTATACAAGTATTTACCTTCCTGCTCTATAAATAAAATTATTTATAAAGGTCTATTTTAAATATTTGTGGTCGATCCAATCCTGTCCAGCCTTATTGACTAAAAGCAAAAAGTGACACTGACGTAGAATGGACGATTTTAGTAAGATTTTTGGAATTTTTGGACACTTAATGTTAATCATATCGATTTGGTTACAAAAGAAAACCGACCCCAAATACACTTTGTTTTTTTTAAATGATGATTTTTAAAATACGTGACGTATTTACTGATCTGGGGACTTTATCCGCTGATTTAGCTTATGTTGGTGCATATGTTATTTCGGTCACTAGATTTCGGACCATTCTCAATTTTCTATTCTTTATTAGGTATTATTAATAATTATTGCAAATAATCTATTCATAATTTAACAATTCGATTATCAATGACACATCGAATGCTTTCAACTAGTAAGTGAGTAGACACTCGTTAACGATACAGTACCTAAGTGACGTAGGCAAAGCTACTGGTATGACGTAATCAAGCCCGCGTAATTTAAATAAGAGGATGTTTTTAGCTTTAAGAGTTGTCTTAAAAAAATAACAATATAAGTAGTACATTTAGACCTTCAATATTCAAATATCAATTAAAAAAAGTATTAGTATTTTTGCATGAAGCTCTCAATATATAAATATAAATAAATCATCCAATAAGCAAAATAACCCTGGAGAACGTAAATAATAATTTATAGATTTCAAAATATTTGCAAAATACATACCAAATTATCTATAGTTCACTAACCTGAAAAAAAGAAAAAAGGGATTATTATTTTTTATTTATTTTGTACAAAGTGTTAAATAAATGATTTAAAATGGAATTAAAGTCAATAATTGATCAGTATTTCATTAAGTATTATTAACAAATTTTTTTTTTATCAAAATGCTAATTTTAAAGTCTTTCTCAAAAAATTTAAGTTTTCTACTTCATATTTTAATATATCTTACCTTAAAATATACTGAAGCTTTGTCCTAATCCTCCCCATTTTTCCATTTCCATTTTACCATTTCCATTTTACCATTTCCATTACCATTTCCAATTTTCCATTTCCCATTTCCAGTTTTCCATTACCTAACACAGATACTCTAGTAACATACTGCATCTATACGAGCCTGTGACGAACTGCTTTAGAGGTCGCCACAGTGTGCAAGTACTTTGACCATCGCTTGTCCGATTTTAAAATATCTATACATAATATATAATCCCCGTCCCATATCCCATGAATTTTTAATTGTAAGGATAATTTATAATCGTCTTTACCTGGTCAGATGCCGTAAACATACCTGGAGTGCGTTTAAATTCAACATTAAATACATGCCGGACGTTTAAAATCCGACGTACATCTAATATTAAATCTAAACAAACTCCACTACAACTCAATTTTCATCATCTACCATAAACACATACCTACTACGATCACTCTTAATAACATACGCATCCCATACTAACTTGTGACGTGCTGCTTTAGAGCAGCCACAAGTCAAGTACTTTAATCACTTTAGTAAGATTAAAGAACAGCTAGGAACAGTATAACCAATACAATGTACTGATTATACAGTAGGCCTATCAATAATCATTCTATTGTGTCAGGATGCTTAACATATACCAGTGAATACCAAATTATTAATTATTTTTAAAGTATAAAAATAATGATCCATTGACATACATGCTGCTGCAGTCCATATGTTTTTGTTGATCTTGATGTTTACAGGGGAGGGTTTAAAACGTTATTTAAATTAAGACAAATTAAAAATTAATTGAAACTAAATATAAATATTATTTAAAAGTTGTCACAAATTAAATATATTTACCAGTTTTGTTTAATTGAAATAAGAGATAAAAGAATTTACTGTAAAATTTGATTTTTAAATTATCTAAGTACTAAATCCATAATTTTACGTTTTCAATATGAATAAAAAATCTAAAATCTATGATAACTTATGGGAACTATTTGCAACTGATTTTATTTTAAAATATTTTTTAATTATTTTATGTAATTAAATTATTATTAGACTTTACTTGATTATCATTTAAAAATATATTCAAGACTGCCCCCCCCCCTGTTCTTGAAGAATGCGAATGCTTCCCTTCTTAGAAAATATCTGCTAATGGGAGAATAATAAATGTAGGTTATTTACGTTAAGGTAATTTCAATTAATTTTTTATTCCCAATATGTATTTCCCAATACATTAAATATTGATGAACTAGTAATATTTTGTTAGTATATTGTCTACCCTGGGCGATGTTGCCTCGTGATCTGAACCAAAAATAATTGTCTGACTGCTTTAATTTTTATATTTTAATTGGTTTGATTTTTTAGCGTTAGTTAATCATTTTTAATAGTAAAATATTAGAAATATAATTTTTACAATATTTCACTACATAAAAACCTGGAAAAATTTGAAATATTTCAATCATAAGCAACACCGCAGCTTGCGTTATGCTTACGTTATGCTCTTCTTAACGTAAATAACCCATAGAAATAATAAATATAAAAATCAGCGCATGTGCAACGGCAAATCGGATGTATAATTTTTAATAAAAATAAGCTCGAGCACACATAATCGCGTCGAACGGAAACCGTGGCTGCCGAGGAGAGCGATTTTGGCAGCCAGCCCGGTGACGAGGATGATAAAATGTAATAGAATTGATTAATCTCATTCATAATTGTATACGTTTTGCAATGTTGAAAAATATCGCCACCATTTACGAAAATTACCGTTCTTGGGGTAAATGGGTCATGGGCCACCCATATAAGTTTTAAACGGCTTAATAGATTTATACCAAATTTTAATCGATTATAATAGAGTTATTGTTGGATTTTTAAAATAAAAATCGAATATGGCCGACATCCAGTTTGACCCGAAATGACATGGAAATTTGAAATTCAAATGGAACACCCGGTATAGTTCTACATATTTGAATTCTAAGACTTCAAACACGTACAGGCAGACTGTTAAATGTCACTTACGACGCCATTTTTTGTTTTATTTTTGATTTTTTTTATCCATCCATATTTTGGTCTAAATTCATTATGAAAAAAAAAATTGTTATGTACCTACATCATTTTAATGGTAATTTAATGAACAATTAATAATAATAATTAATTAATAATAATTAATTAATAATAATGATTTATTTAAAAAAATTGAGTTCTAGTTAAAAAACTTGATTTACTGTATTAAATGTTTAACAAAAGTAACAAAAATAAATAATTGACAAAATTGAGACTTTTTAGGTAATTCTAGTTTAATTATAAGTAATTTAGACCAAATCATGACCACCCAAGATGGATAAAAAAATTCTATAATAAAATAAAAATGGCGTTTTAAGTGACATTTGACAGTCGATGTGTACGTCTTCAATTTGAACTTCCAATTTTCATATCATTTCCTGTCAAGTCGGATGTTGACCATATTGAATTTTTATGTAAAAAAATAGATCTATTATAATCGTCCCACATTTGGTATAAATCTATTTTTCCGTTTTAAAGTTGGCCCATGTCCCATTTAAAATATTTGTAGTATACAATATCATACTAATTAAAACATAATAAGTAGAACGCTTAAAGGTGCGCACATATTGAGGTGGGAGGGAACACAAGAAGGTGAGAAGGGTACATGAAAAATTTAATAATAGTTGAAAACTAACTTAACTCATTTTAATTAATTTTTAGGTTTTACACAATTTTTATTGTATTCTTTCTCACCCCCTTTATATGTGGCGCACATTTAAGCGTTCTGCTTATTATGTTTCAATTAGTATGGTATTTTATACTCCAAGTAGTGTTATTTAGTATATGCCCTGAAGATGGCTAGTAGCCGAAACATTATATTTTTGTGTTATTGTGGTCAATAATTTAAAAAAAAATTGAATAATAATTTAACCACAATTAATTTTAATTTTCATAAATTTTATTCCAACCCACTTTTAGTATAATATTTAATCAATACCATTAATTATCTACCATCCATTCGCGCAGCCGCCCGCGAACGAAACCGTGGCAGCTATGAACGCCCGGTATGAGTTTAAGAACCGTCGCTGTTCGTCCGGTCGCGTCGGTCTCGCGTATAGGACGGTTCTTATTTATCGTAGCACTAATACCCGCGTCATTCGACGAACTGCACTGAGTTCATGGACACGATTAGACCATTTACCGATATGTGTGCGAGTAATAAACATGAATGATTTGCCATCGTGTATGCGCACATTCTAATTTGCTAGTTAAAAATTCTTCTTTTCGGCATCAAGTTTTATAACCTAAATCAAATAAAGAAATAAACCTAAGCAATTTTTTTTAATTAATAATTTGGTAACACCCCTAATCATGACTCTTTACCTGTTTCCAACTCAGATCTGAAACAAAATGAAACAAAATTATACAGTGTGAAAGTTAAAGTGTTACATCCTTCCTATTAACTTTTAAATATTCGAAAAAATATGCTCGGACAGGTCAAAAAAGTCAATTTTAATTTGTGCAATTAAAAATAGTGTTTAATTAAATTTGCACCACCCTGTATGAACAATAAGGAATGAAACTAAATAATTAAACTATGTAAAGAATATCGAGATATTTTTTTTATACACTTAAAAAAGAATGACGATCATTGATTTTTTTTCATTGGCATAATGTTTTTGTTTCAAAAATGGAAAAAAATGAAGAGAATATTTAAAAATGTTAAATTCGTTATATAATATCAAAAAAAATGTCAAAATCTTTAAAATTTGATAAAAAATATTAAAAATTATCAAAAATAAAAAAAAATTCAAAATTATCAGCATATGAAAATAAAAATTCAGAATGTTCAAGGTAACAGTGATAAAAAAATAAAAATTCTTACCTTAAAATCTACTGAAGCCTTGCACTAATCCTTTTTGATTTTTTCATTTTTGTTCTGAATTCCATCTGAAACAAATGAAGCAAAACTATATTAAAATCATCATATCCAATTAGATAGCGTGTATTCATTTAAGTGGTTGACATTTATTATCATTAATAAAAATTAAATATAAAATAGTGAATTAAAAATTGTATAAAAAAAATAATGACACAATATAAATCCCATATAAGTTACAACCAAGCCAAAAATAAGTTTAAATAAACGTTGCCTGTCTTTAGAATTGAGGTTACGCTTTTTCCTTAAGTGACGATTTCTGTAAAAATGTTGCCATCAATCCTCAGTAAGTCACGGAAAATAATAATTATAGCCGTCTCTTCCCCGCACAAGCCATTGGCTTTCTGGAGTTCACTCGTAAGGGGGTGAAATGTAGGGCGAGTATTATTATTATTATTATTTAATAAAAAATCGTCCACCGTTGGATATGAAATAAAATTATTTAAAAAAACTTTGTAGCAAAAAAATTTAATACATCGCTGAATATAAAATAAAAAAGTAAGTTAAAAACAATTTGGATCTCTTCCAATAAAAATAAGTACACCGCTGGATTTAGAATAAAAATGTTAGTTTAGAAAATTTTAATACCTGTTTTAAAAAAAACTCGTCCATCGCTGAATATGAAATAAAATAATTTAAAAAAACTTAGTAGCAAAAAATTTAGTACATTGCGAGACCTTTAAAAAAATTTAGTACACCTCTGGATTTAAAATAAAAATGTTGGTTCAAAAACATTTCTCTTTTAAAAAAATTTCGTCTATCGCTGGATATGAAATAAAATTATTTAAAAAAAATTAGTAGCAAAAAATTTAATACACCGTAGGATATAAAATAAATATTTTATTTGAGAAAATTTTAATAACTTTAAAAAAAATGTCCACAACTGGATATGAAATAAAATTATTTAAAAAAACTTAGTAGCAAAAAAAATTAATACACCACTGGATATAAAATAAAAAAGTTATTTAAAAAAATGTATCTCTTTCATAAAATGGTGGTTTAGAAAATTTTAATAACTTTTTTAAAAAAAATTGTCCACCGCTGGATATGAAATAAAAATATTTAAAAAAACTTGTAGCAAAAAATTTAGTACACTGCTAGATATAAATAAAAAAATTATTTAAAAAATATTTAATATCTCTTTAAAAAAAATTAGTACACCGCTGGATTTTAAAATAAAAATGTTGGTTCAAAAAATTTTATTCTATCGTTGGATATGAAATAAAATTATTTAAAAAAACTTAGTAGCAAAAAATTTAATACACCACTGGATATAAAATAAAAATTTTATTTAAAAAAATTTAGCTTCTCTTTCAATCTTTCAAAAAAAATTAGTACACCGCTGGATTTAAAATAAAAATGTTAGTTCAGAAAATTTTATTAAACCTTTTAAAAAAATTTCGTCCATCGCTGGACATGAAATAAAATTATTTAAAAAAACATGGTAGCAAAAAAATATTTAAAAAAGATTTAATATCTCTTTCAATAAAAATTAGTACACCGCTGGATTTAAAATAAAAACATTAGTTTAGAAAATTTTAATACCTGTTTTAAAAAAAAATCGTCCACCGCTGAATATGAAATAAAATAATTTAAAAAAATATAGTAGCAAAAAAATAAAAAAATTATTTAAAAAAGATTTAATATCTCTTTCAATAAAAACATTAGTTTAGAAAATTTTAATACCTGTTTTAAAAAAAAATCGTCCACCGCTGAATATGAAATAAAATAATTTAAAAAAATATAGTAGCAAAAAAATAAAAAAATTATTTAATATCTCTTTCAATAAAAACATAAGTTTAGAAAATTTTAATACCTGTTTAAAAAAAAAATCGTCCACCGCTGAATATGAAATAAAATAATTAAAAAAAATATAGTAGCAAAAATATAAAAAAATTATTTAATATCTCTTTCAATAAAAACATTAGTTTAGAAAATTTTAATACCTGTTTTAAAAAAAAATCGTCCACCACTGAATATGAAATAAAATAATTTAAAAAAATATAGTAGCAAAAAATAAAAAAATTATTTAAATAAGATTTAATACCTCTTTCAATAAAAACATTAGTTTAGAAAATTTTAATACCTGTTAAAAAAAAAATCGTCCACCGCTGAATATGAAATAAAATAATTTAAAAAAATATAGTAGCAAAAAATAAAAAAAATATTTAAAAAAGATTTAATATCTCTTTCAATAAAAACATTAGTTTAGAAAATTTTAATACCTGTTTAAAAAAAAACCGTCCACCGCTGAATATGAAATAAAATAATTTAATAAAATGTAGTAGCAAAAAAATAAAAAAAATAATTTAATATCTCTTTCAATAAAAACATTAGATTAGAAAATTTTAATACCTGTTTTAAAAAAAAATCGTCCACCGCTGAATATGAAATAAAATAATTTAAAAAAATATAGTAGCAAAAAATAAAAAAAATATTTAAAAAAGATTTAATATCTCTTTCAATAAAAACATTAGTTTAGAAAATTTTAATACCTGTTTTAAAAAAAAATCGTCCACCGCTGAATATGAAATAAAATAATTTAAAAAAATATAGTAGCAAAAAATAAAAAAAATATTTAAAAAAGATTTAATATCTCTTTCAATAAAAACATTAGTTTAGAAAATTTTAATACCTGTTTAAAAAAAAAATCATCCACCGCTGAATATGAAATAAAATAATTTAATAAAATGTAGTAGCAAAAAAATAAAAAAAATTATTTAATGTCTCTTTCAATAAAAACATTAGATTAGAAAATTTTAATACCTGTTTTAAAAAAAAATCGTCCACCGCTGAATATGAAATAAAATAATTTAAAAAAATATAGTAGCAAAAAATAAAAAAAATATTTAAAAAAGATTTAATATCTCTTTCAATAAAAACATTAGTTTAGAAAATTTTAATACCTGTTTTAAAAAAAAATCGTCCACCGCTGAATATGAAATAAAATAATTTAATAAAATGTAGTAGCAAAAAAATAAAAAAAATTATTTAATATCTCTTTCAATAAAAACATTAGTTTAGAAAATTTTAATACCTGTTTAAAAAAAAATCGTCCACCGCTGAATATGAAATAAAATAATTTAAAAAAATATAGTAGCAAAAAATAAAAAAAATATTTAAAAAAGATTTAATATCTCTTTCAATAAAAACATTAGTTTAGAAAATTTTAATACCTGTTTAAAAAAAAATCATCCACCGCTGAATATGAAATAAAATAATTTAATAAAATGTAGTAGCAAAAAAATAAAAAAAATTATTTAATATCTCTTTCAATAAAAACATTAGATTAGAAAATTTTAATACCTGTTTAAAAAAAAAATCGTCCACCGCTGAATATGAAATAAAATAATTTAAAAAAATATAGTAGCAAAAAAATAAAAAAATTATTTAATATCTCTTTCAATAAAAACATTAGTTTAGAAAATTTTAATACCTGTTTAAAAAAAAATCGTCCACCGCTGAATATGAAATAAAATAATTTAATAAAATGTAGTAGCAAAAAAATAAAAAAAAATATTTAATATCTCTTTCAATAAAAACATTAGTTTAGAAAATTTTAATACCTGTTTTAAAAAAAAATCGTCCACCGCTGAATATGAAATAAAATAATTTAAAAAAATATAGTAGCAAAAAATAAAAAAAATATTTAAAAAAGATTTAATATCTCTTTCAATAAAAACATTAGTTTAAAAAATTTTAATACCTGTTTAAAAAAAAATCGTCCACCGCTGAATATGAAATAAAATAATTTAAAAAAATTTAGTAGCAAAAAAATAAAAAAAATTATTTAATATCTCTTTCAATAAAAACATTAGTTTAGAAAATTTTAATACCTGTTTTAAAAAAAAATCGTCCACCGCTGAATATGAAATAAAATAATTTAAAAAAATTTAGTAGCAAAAAAATAAAAAAAATTATTTAATATCTCTTTCAATAAAAACATTAGTTTAGAAAATTTTAATACCTGTTTAAAAAAAAATCGTCCACCGCTGAATATGAAATAAAATAATTTTAAAAAATATAGTAGCAAAAAAATAAAAAAAATTATTTAATATCTCTTTCAATAAAAACATTAGTTTAGAAAATTTTAATACCTGTTTTAAAAAAAAATCGTCCACCGCTGAATATGAAATAAAATAATTTAAAAAAATACAGTAGCAAAAAATAAAAAAATTATTTAAAAAAGATTTAATATCTCTTTCAATAAAAACATTAGTTTAGAAAATTTTAATACCTGTTTTAAAAAAAAAATCGTCCACCGCTGAATATGAAATAAAATAATTTAAAAAAATATAGTAGCAAAAAAATAAAAAAATTATTTAAAAAAGATTTAATATCTCTTTCAATAAAAACATTAGTTTAGAAAATTTTAATACCTGTTTTAAAAAAAAATCGTCCACCGCTGAATATGAAATAAAATAATTTAAAAAAATACAGTAGCAAAAAATAAAAAAATTATTTAAAAAAGATTTAATATCTCTTTCAATAAAAACATTAGTTTAGAAAATTTTAATACCTGTTTTAAAAAAAAAAATCGTCCACCGCTGAATATGAAATAAAATAATTTAAAAAAATATAGTAGCAAAAAAATAAAAAAATTATTTAAAAAAGATTTAATATCTCTTTCAATAAAAACATTAGTTTAGAAAATTTTAATACATGTTTTAAAAAAAAAATCGTCCACCGCCGAATATGAAAAAAAATTATTTAAAAAAACATAGTAGCAAAAAATAAAAAATGTATTTAATTTATATTCAGTAGCTCTTTCAATAAAAATTAGTACACCGCTGGATTTAAAATAAAAATGTTAGTTCAGAAAATTTTAATATCCCTTTTAAAAAAAAATCGCCCACCGCTGAATATGAAATAAAATTATTTAAAAAAACATAGTAGCAAAAAAGTTTAGTACACCGCTGGGTATAAAATAAAAAGTTATTTAAAAAAAATTTAGCACTTCTTTCAAAAAAGTTTAGAACACCGCTGGCTGTAAAATTAAAAAAGACAGTACCTATCCCAAAAAAATGTAGTACACCCCTGAAAATAAAATAATAGTAATAATAGCGACCTAGTACTTAAAAAGACCGGGACATGCAAGTAGTTTTATCCGATTTTACGACATACCCTTTGTATATAAAATCCCTTGTATATAAATTTTCATAAATATGGTGTAAGCAGTTTTTAATATACATATGTAATTTACAAAATCATTAAAATTATTACCTTTTACGTAAATTTTTCGCATCACCCTCGTTCCTAATGTTTCAAATCATCTGATTTCACTTCAATAAAATATTAAAAAAGTCCATTAACTTCTTCTTTTAAATTATTATTTGTATTTAATAATTCGTAAAATTCTAACCTCATATTTTTTTGATCTCCATATTGTTGATTTGAATTTAAAAGAAAAACCAAGTAGGTAGGCACTTTTACTTCATGGTCACGTCACATGTCAAAATCATTTTAACCTTGAAATAAATTTCACGATCAAAATTCGATATTTTAAATCATCGATAAATTAATTTTCAGGCTATTTCAGATTCAAATTTTATATTCAATAGATAAACAATATTCTTACCATCAGTTTTAATACACTTTTGGTTAATTTCACTTGATTTTAACTTTTTATTTTTAATTATAAATGGGAGATAAAAATTTTGCTGCATCTTTGTAAAAATTAAAATTTGCAGAGGCTACTTTATTGATTCACCATGGCAACGTTAAATAGTTGTAAAAATAACTATTGCCATGGACAGAAATTATAATGAATTGACATTTCGTAATTAAATTATTTATTATTAAATGTATTATTAATTTTATTTTCAATTTTAAATATTATTTACTTATTCTTTATTAAATTTTAAGTCTTTAATTATTATACCAAAATTTTTAAATCATTCTAGTTATGAAGTTATTTTGATATATAAAATTTCCTATACCTTTGACTCTATTTTTGCTTATACTTTAATATTTAGTAGTTTTAGTTTTAATTTTAGTTTATATGCCAAATCTTGGTATATTTAACTTGATTAATATTAATCTTTTTACTACTTATATTATTTATTAATTATTTTTTAACCTAATGTTCTACCTATATCAAATTAATAAATGTAATTGCAGTTTACAATGGACAAAATTTTTTTCAGGTATTTATTCTGAAGATGAAAAAACTAAATTTGTGAGGCAGAAAGGGGTTAAGAATTAAAAAAGGGGGTTGATAAATTTTAAATAAAGAACCCCGCACATAATGTTAAGTCGGAGGAAATTAATGAAAATTTTATGTGTTGTTTGGGTTACTAAAAGTAAAAAATTGTAAAGTTTAAATTTTCTGCTATGACCAGTTTACCCTCTACAGAGTGTTAAAAGTAATACTGTTTTGGTTTAACAAAAAAAACCCTCAATCTATAAAATAACTAATAAAAAAAATTCCTGCCGGAAGGGGCGACAGGGGGAGGTAGATTTCGGTTGTTTAAATTTAAGATTTTTTCATACTTCCCCACCCCACGAAATGGTCAGATCGAAGTTTCAAGCAAACTAATTTTATAATAATTAGGAGATGAAAAAATAATGACCTGTTTCAATGTTTAAAAATGGCGGAGATATGATTTTTTTCAAATTTTAACCCCCTCCAATTATTTTTATAATAATTATGACATGAAAAAGTATCATAAACTGTTTTAATATTTTTGAAAATGCGGAAGATATGATTTTTTTTTAATTTTAACTCCCTCCAGTTCCACCCCCGTGGGTCTGATGAAAAAAAGTTTCAGGCAAATTAATTTTATAATAATTAGAACATAAAAAAGTCTTATGACCTGCTTCAATATGTTCAAAAATGGCGGATATATAAGTTTTTTGAAATTTCAACCCCCTCTGGTTCCACCCCCATGTGTCGGATGAAAAAAAGTTTCAGACAAATTAATTTTATAATAATCAGAGCATAAAAAAATCTAAATGACCTTTTCAAAAATGGACGAGATCTGATTTTTTTGAGATTTCAACACCCTCAAATTCTCACCCCCTTATAAGTAGATACAACGAATTACTCAAACGAATTTTTGTACCAAATTTTGTGTAGATTGGACAAAAATTGCGATCTCTATCGTGCCTGAACTTAATGTCTACACATACATCTATAATATAAGCGGCAAAGTCCTGTCTGATTGACTGACTGACTGACTAACTGACTCTCTGACTGACTGACCGACTGACTGACTGACTGACAGACATAGAAACAACGTAGAGCTAAATCTACTTAACCCAGAGGAAATATTATAGAAAAATAAAGAAAAAACAGGGACAAATATAAAAAAATGGAGATAATAGGGACAAATATAAAAAAATGGATATAATAGCAAAAAATAGAAGAAGGGGGAAAATAAGGAAAAGAAATGGCGATTGCTAAAAATGAAGAACAGGAAAAATAGAGCAAAATGGAAAAAAATATTTAAAAATAATGAAAAGTAAGGAAAAATAATAAAAAATAGATAAATAGTGAAAAATAAGTAGAAACATAGGGGGAAATAGGCAAAAAATAAGTAAAATTGTGAAAATTTGGGAAAAATAGGAAACATTAGGAAGAAATGGGTTAAATCAGGGACATTTGGAAAAAAATAGTAGAAATAGAAAAAAATGGGAAAAAAATTGTAAAAAATAAGAAAAATAGAGTAAAATAGGAAAAAAATAGAAAATAATAGGGATACATGGGGAACAGAACAATACAATAAAAAACATGAAAAATATGACAAAATCGGATAAATATGAAAAAAATAGGACAAAATAGGGAAAAAAATGGCAAAAATAGCAAAAGGTCAGAAAAAGATAATAAATCAGAAAAAATAGTAAAAATACAAAAAAAAAATAGATAAAAAAGGGACAAATACGGACAAATAGGAATAAATATTAAAAAATTAGGAGACATAGTGAAAAATAGGAAAAAACAAGTAAAGCTACTACTCCCCAAAGTATGCACCATATGGGAAACTTATTTAATAAGGGTTTTTCGACAAAAAGTTATTCTTGGTAAAAGTTTATGCATCCCCTAAAACCAAACATACACAAACAAAATCTAGTAAAACACACGTTATATACGAGGAGCATTCAAAAATTTGATTTTGAGACAAGAGTAAAGTACCCTTATTTTGAAAAATCTCTTTAAATGTTATTTAGAAAAGTTATTTGGCATTAAAAAATATTTCCAGTCATGACCATCTTAGAGAAGTTTTATTTTTTTATCCATTTTTTTAAAAAGAGTACTACGAAAAAAATATTTGCTAAAACGATAAATATACAACATCCTGTATACGACGGTTTATTTAAAAATCCTCTAATACAGGTTGATTCATTGGAAAACGGACATACGTTAACTGTGTATAGGGGTCACCGAGGTAATTATAAAAAAAACTCATACAATGGGTATTGCGTTCTTTATAACCGAGATACAGGGTGTTTTATACAATTTGCCCATTTTTTTCCTTGCTCATAACATTCGAACCACCCTGTAGATTTTTTTGACATTTGGCACACATGACTTGGTAGAATTGTAGAAATAAAAATGGAAAATAAAGTATTAATTACCTGTCTGTACATTCAATCAGGGACGTACGGAAGATAGGGATCCAACTTGTTTACCCCCTATTTTTACGCCACTGGAAAAATGTTGGTTTAGACATATTTTTTTAAATTATATACTTTTCTAGTACAAAAAGTGCATACGGTTTGTTATATAAATTCTAAAACAGTTTTTGAGATATCTAACATTAAATAGGTGAAAATTTAATAATTGTAATAAAAGTTATTGTTTATTTTTTTATAAACATTAACATTTTTCTTGGGCATATACTGCCTACGTCCTCCAGTTATTATTGTATTTAATTTTCATATTTATTTATGGTTTTGGATTCAGTATTTCTTAAAATTTATAAAAAAACAGTAATTTTCATTACTAAACAATATAAAAATGGAAACAATAACTTATAATTATTGAACTTTGACCTATTTAATATCGAGTATCTTAAAAACTGTTGAGGGTATTCATAACATGGACTTTAGAAAAATCTGTCAAAACCAAAATTTTTTCAGGGGAGTAAAAATTAAGGGTTACACAAGTTGGATCCCTATTTACCGTACATCCCTGGATCAAGTTATAGACAGGACATTATTATTGTAATATTAGACTACTTAATACACACCGACACAAAAAAAAAATCATAAAAAAAAAATAAAGCCGTTTTGGTGTTATACGAAAAAATGTCATTTTTTTCTGAAAATTTAACACCCTGTTACTTCGTTTACACTCACTTTAAAAAATGGATTCATAAAGAGTTATATTTTTTCTTCCACCCTGTATGCCTTGTACATAACTGAGAAAGGAAGAGCAAGTGGCAGAAAAGTTTATTGTAATTATTTTTGTACATATTTTTTTTTTTTGAATGAAATGAGTTTTTTTTTTAAACATCTAGTACGAATTAGATTATAAACTTATACAATTATGTTTGATTTTTAAATTTTTATTGTTACAATAAAATTAGACTAAGAACTTTTATGTGTACACACTTGGGATATGGATTATTTTCTAACACAAAATTCAAGATCAATCTGTATTAAATACTTTTTACAACAAATTTTCTTTATTTTTTTACAGTTTTAGAAATTTGTATCCCTATCTTAATAATATTCTACCGCTGACGTTTATCCTCTTTATTCTGGGACACCCTGTATATATTTTGACGGATAGTTCAACAATAAAACGAAAAATCTTGGGGATTCCGTCAGATCAAAAACGCACAGAATTAAGTAACTCTTTTCTACTATGCCAACGTTTCGGAAATTTATTGTTTTCATTTTCAAGGCTACAATTTGAACAAGAAAAACATTTTTTTAAATGTCATAATTATAAAACTTTTTAAAGTACTTACACTGCAACAGTTAGTTTAAAATAAATGAATAAACCAACATGTTAAAAGAATCGTAATTTTTTTTAAAACTTTTTAAAAGCCCAATTTTTTAATTAACTTTTTTCAATGATCAAAAATTATTTTAAATAGAAATTTCGTTCAACGACAGATACCGACTGTTTTTTGAGGTTTTTTTAAACCTCATTCTTATTCTCCATGTCATAAACGGTGTAGCTCCCCTATTCCCTTGTCTGGGTCCTGTTATTAAATCGATTACAATAGGTAGATTCTATATAATGGAAATCTACCTAAAAATTACTAGAATTAATCGTAGTACAATAATATAATTAAAGAACAGGAAGTTTTGGTAATAGAGTAGTTAAGTAAATCATACTTTTCCTCTGTTATTAACTGGAACAATTTAGATCTTTATAAAATATTAGACAAATGCTATTATTTTTCCCACGCGTATATTATGAATGGAAAGTTTTTGTAATTATGAAAATTTTTCAAAATTTTAATTGTTTTATTAGTAATTCCTAACGGAGTGGCAAAAATTTAATTGATCAAATACCATTGGATTTCGTAAACCGTTATAGATACAAAGTTGGTATTAATTTAAAAAACTATGAGAATCGATTCGATTTTTTTTATTAAAATATCAGACCCGATTTCCGAAATCGATTTTTGTTTTATTTAACATTTAATTTTTTTTATTGAAATCCAAATATGGCTTAATATAGTATATCCAAACAATGTTTCGTCTTTAAATTCATCAATTATTTTTTTTCTATCCAATCATTTTAGTAGGTTTTGACAATAAGCCGTATGAATTTTTTCCAAGTATGATTCTGTTTTAAATTCATTCTAAATTTGTATAAATATTTTTGAATAACACAGGTTATGCTAAAATGCTGATTTTTTAAAATAAACTCCCAGGGTAAAAATGAACAGATCCGTACTTATGCGTTCTAAAGTAGGTACAGTTTTGTCGAAATTTAATAAACCATGGCAATTTAACTTTAAGTGTTATTTTAGACTCTTTGAAACTGTGTTTTTTTCTTCCTCCTTCCTTAACTTAAATAAAGAAACACACATATCAAGGTATTATAATAATAGGTATGGTGTTTAGGTCAAGGTTCTTTCATTTTTGCAATTATTTGATCCTTTTAACTAGAAAATTTCCCCCCTTTTTTTTCAAATTTTTCAATTTTTTATCAACGAACTTAAAAGGAATTACTATCAACAAGATTTCTCGAATAGAAGTTTCACTTTGTATGATGAGCCCAAGATCATCGGACCCGGAATAGCTCATCATCACCCTACTTCACCAAAGGTGAAGTGTGGGCAAGCCATAGTAAAAAGTTTGTGCGGACGGGGAACCCCCTTAGGAACCAAGTCCTTACGTTATTTTTTCAATTTAAACGTGTTTTAATATCTCTCTTCCCCTCTCCTCATTTTTCTTTTACTTTTTTTTCTATTTTTCCTGTTTTTCATAATTTTTCCCATTTTTTCCTATTTTCACCTATTTATTCTTATTTTTTCTATGCTCCTTCATATTTCCCTATTTTTGCCTCTTTTCTCTATTTTTCTCCATATATTTTTCATTATTTTTTACTATTTTTCCCTATTTGTAACTATTTTTCCTTAGTTTTCCTATTATTATCTATTTGTCCCTATGTTTCCTATATTTTCCAATATTCTTTATATTCCCTATGCTTTCCATTGTTTTTTTCTTTTTGCATATTTGTCTCTATTTGTATGTTTATTCTAAATTTTTTCTGATTTTTTCCTTTTTCATTTTTTTTCATAGTTATTTAAATTTTTCACCACATTTCTAATTGTACTTTATTTTCTACTCTTTTTCTCGTTTTTTCCTATTTTTTCCAATTTTCTCCAGTTGTTTCCTATTTTTTCCCTATTTTTCACTATTTTTTCTTTATTTTTACTATTTTTTAACATTTTGCAAATTTTTTTCTATTTTTCCTCTTTTTTATTATTTTTTCCTATTTTTGCCCCATTTCCTGAACCACTAACATAATGAAACTAATATCTTTATTAAACCTACCATTTAATTATGATATAGATAAACTAAAAACTTCATTTTCGTGTTATTTCAAAATTTTGTCTATAACAGACGTAGTTTTTTCGGGCATACGTAATATTGTGTTTAGTCAGTCACTCTTTTATTACATATTTTGTACAAGGAAACAATTAATATAATAAATAAATGACAATAAATTCCTAATTCATTAATTTAGCACCTGTACATTCTTAGCCGATGATAAACGGCCATGTATATTTATCATTCTATAAGCTAATGATTTTTTTCGTCAGAAGTATTCTGCTTTGTTTCATTTACTTATTAGAACATGAAAAACAGATGTGTCTAAATTTCTTTTAGAGTATTTAAAGTTTAAATAAAATAATAAATTGAAAGAAACAATACTGTACATACAGTAGGAAATGAAAATCCATAGACGTAATTGGGTGGTGGAAATTGCAAACCCAAATATTTCTGTACCGGCATTTTGCCACCCCAAGAAATAGAATATAATAAATATAAAAAAAGTAAATTTTAAAAGCCACACCACTCTGATTTGTTTTTAATTCATCTCAGAAAAATTAAAAATGCATTTCAAATAAATTTTTAATATGAATGTAGATATAAATAATGGAACAATGCATTTGCGTATCAAAACACACTACTGAGACGAGGGGGTCAATCCAGGACGGCAAGCGAAACACTATTTACATTTATTATATTAAAAGAAGTCTTTACTATCTCAATCTAGCCTGTGTATTAAACAAAAAGAAAATGTAACTTCCATTTATTTCGTAAAAAATATATATATCAAGATTCGAACCTGGAACTTTCATTTGTAACGTCTACACTCTAAAGTGATAAATAATCAAAGTAAATAAATGGATGTTGTATTTTCTTTTTTTTAATACACAGGCTAGATTTAAATAGTCAAGACTTCTTTTAATAAAATAAATATAAATAATGTTTCGCGTGCCGTCCTGGATTGACGACCTCGTCTACTGAGTCCAGCCATAATCAATATCCGTAAACAATATGAATGAGTGATGGTAGCTCTGTAATGTGATGTGATGAGTAACCGGCAGCACTGGAAGGCCAAAGATAACAAAAACAGTCTGCAGCTAGAATTGCAGAAGAAAATCCAAATGCAATGTATATTCACTGCAATGCACTTGTGCATTATTACCTGTTGCACAGGCGTTTCTTTAATGAGAAACACTTTATTTGTACTTCAAATCCTTTACAAAGTTGAGAAATCTACTAAGCGACATATTGTCTTTTTTAAAACATTAAAAAAACCTCGAAAATCTTTGTTGGTGGAACAGTAATATTGAAATCCTTGAGTGATACTTGAACTAACAGACAATGAAAGCGATGGTCAAGCTAATGCTTTATTGAAAAATATGGAAGATTTCAACTTTGTATTTGATTTACTTTACAAAAGGAGCTAGGTCGATTCCTTCGCATTCTCCATGTTAAATCTCATAAGAAATAGGTAATGTCCATTCTGGAAAAAATGGCAAATTCAAGGTCATCGTTTTCTGCTGTATCAGATACGTCTGCTCTAGTCTTTATCTTTTCGTACATCAATACCATCAGAGGATGCTGACAGAGCAGAAGACTAGAGCTGACGTATCTGATAGACGTAAAGATCCGATCCAACGGATTTCAGATCGTTCTGCCCTGTTAAGCTATGGTTTCCTCGGAAGCGGTGCCGTCTTCTTACGTCCGTCAAAGTACGGTGTGTGACGTCACAAAAACGGTGGGTTAAGTATGGCCGTCGTGGCGGCAGAGAATAGTGTAAAATCTGAAAGAAAACGAAGTGTCACTATGATTGATCTATTATTTTAGATGCAAAGGAATCAGAAGAAGAAACAAGAAGAATCTGAATCTGCATTATTTAATAAACGCAGAAAGGAAGGTGCTTATGAGGTTTTAGTTTGTCGTCATTTATTTAAAATTCAACTTCCAATGACAATCTTCACCACTACAGACAACACCACCGTAAAAAAAGTTGATAAACTGATACGTACCGGCTTGCCGACCGTTTTGAAACGAGAAGGTACCGCTTTAACGTAAATGGCGCGCACCATTTTTTGTGACGTCTCTCACCGTACTTTGACGGACTTAAGAAGACTGCACCGCTTCCGAGTAAACTAAGCATCCTCTGATTGTAGTGATGTGCGAGGAGAAGACAAAGACTAGAGCAGACATATCTGATAGAGCAGAAGACGATTACCTTGAATTTTACAATTTTTGCCAGAATGGACCTTAGCGATTTCTTACGGAATTTAACATGGAGGAATGCGGAGGAATCGGCTACTAAAGAAAAGTTTGACACAATGTGACGTGCTATCAAAAACCCTTCAGTCAAGCAGTGTGCTTACAAAGTCGCAAAATTAGTTAAGAGAAGTACTTTTGAAGCTTTGCGATCAGTGTTTCACCAAGCCAAGTAGCTTGGCTTGAAAACAAAAAGCTTGACTTGGCTTGAAAATCAAGCTTTTGTAAAAGAAAAAGCTTGGCTTGGCTTGATTTTTATAAATCCAGGCTTGGCTTCTTTACCAAGCTTTTTCAAGCTTTACCAAACTTTATCAAACTTTCAAGATTTTTCCCCCACCTTGCCGATCACGTGTTAAGTCTACTAACCGTTCTCTCGCCACCCTTTGTTTTAATGTTCAATTCAGTCAATGCTAGTCTTTCGAAGCAAGTATTTACAAATATGAGCGCCTCCAATATATTAGATATCGGGGAATTCGAGGAACCCTTTCAAGACAGCGGATCAGAATATATGGTAGAGGAAGCGGAAGATTTCTCTTCTAGCAGTTCTCGCGAAGAATATATAAGTCCCGAAAAACAATTAAAAACATAAAGGTCTCTAATTTTTTTTAAATTAGTCAGGGACAGAACAAAGCATACAAAACAGCAGTATGCACTTTGTGTACAAGAAAATCAACAATAGTTAAAATGTATACATTTTGTTCTTATGCTACGAAGTAGAACATAAAAAAATTAAGATATGAACATGTAAGCCGTTTTATCCGATTTTATGTCGTTTGGCCGTAGCAATCACTTAAAGTTGAAAAAAATGCGTTTTTCAATTGCCTATAACTTCAAAACTATTAATTTTATGTTATAAGTGTAACAGTTTTTTGAAATCAGCTTCTCAGGACGAGTCTAAAAATGTAAAAAAATATTGAGTGTTCCATTTAAAAAAATACATGACCTTCATATGTTTCACTTTCCTGAAGCACCCTGTATATTTATAAATATTTTTAAAATGTAGTCCTTATTGACTTAATACCACTACCATATGTAAGTTAACGAATATATGCCATTTCGCCATAAAACTCCGTGGCGTGATTCACCCTGTATAGTGGATGAAAGACGAATGATATGATTTGGAAATATGAGGACTGGAATTAAGGGAGAAAGTTGTCAATTTTTTGAAAAGGGTATTAGATACAAAAATGTTTCTCTTATTACGAAAAATTGGTGTTTTGAGTTATATTATTTATTGCAGTTAGTTATAATAAAATTATTTAATTTTTATAATTATCAAGTAAATATAATTTATCATGTTATGCATATTTTTTGTACTGATACAGGAATTATGTTAAAAATAAATGAAGAGCGATAATGATAAGATTTTATATCTAAATCACCTCTTCTTTTCAGGAGTCTCTTTCTATTCATCCTAAGAATTTCCTTATAGGATATTATATGGATTATGTAGAAGTTACTTTAAATAAATTTTGTATATTATTGTAAACAGTTTTTGTAAATAATTCATTCAAAAGCTTGAAAGCTTGGTAGCTTAAGCTCTTTTTTTTTTAAGAAAAGCTTGGCTTGGTTTGGCTTGAAAAAAATGTTAGGCTTGGCTTGGTATTTTAACAAGCTTGGCTTGATTTCAAACTAAGCTTTTAAGAAACAAGCCAAGCCTGTGAATCTCTGTTTGCTATCATTCAAATCCGAAGAATTTTTTGACCAATTGTTTAATCACAGCACCTCTGTTACTCAGAAATGTGGTTCTCGTGCAGCAGAGGAAAATATAAAATTCCATCATAAATTGGTGGATAAACTAAAAATCCATTTGAAATTATACAGCAGTATTAAAAAAATATAATACTTTTTCTACTTATCGACATTTTACTGCAAAAGTTAGAAGCCAGACTTCAAACACGTTTTTAGAGTTTATATTTTTCCGGACCCCTGTTTTTTGGGGGGTATTCCATACCCTCAGACCTCCCTGTAATTCTTGCCAACCCCAATTGCAACACTAAAATTACCCTAATGTGGAAATCAAATAGTTTTACTACTAGATTTTTTAAACAATACCCTCAATTTTTTTAAGGGCTGTAGATACTCTTCTATCTAGATTATTTTATTTAGTTAGTTACATCTTGGATCAATTAGTACTATTTTGTTTAACAATTATAGGCTAAAGTTTGACTAGACGTTGACTGAAAATTAATGTTTTATTCTCTGTTATTTTTTTATCCATTAACTTAAGTTTGACATCATATAAATTAACGATACATACAAGGCCAGAAAACATCAAACTTTTTATGTATACATTTTGAATTTTTTATTTATATTATGCTATTGTAATAAATTATTGCGTGTCATTAAAGTAACGTTTAAATTGAGTGACGTAACAAAATTAATGTATAGGAATTAAAAAAAAAAAAACTAAACGCACATAAGTAAAAAAATTCATACATATAATTATTTTATATTTTTTATTTTTGACCTATGCACAGAGAAACCACATTAAAATAATATCAATTTATTATATTTTTGACAATATATTTTGCTAATTCGTATTTTTTTAAATTTGGCCACGAACTCTTTTATATACACGTAGCATCTGATGAAATATCGTATTTAATTATAGCTAAAGAAATATATTTATTTATACAATATTAATTGGTGTGTAGAGAATCCGATCCTGACCAACTGTGATACGTACTCGTCCACTTGCTGCAAAGAAGCGAGTATCGCCAAGAGGTATTGTTTCATTTCATTACGGTGCAGTATTAAGTGTTACAAGTTCACTTACAAGTGTTACACATTTATAGAAAGTGAAAAGAACGAGTGCTTTCCAATGACATAATTCTTGTCCAGCCTTTGAAGTAACCAAGCGGTTAGATAATTATTATTCATTTTATGTAATTCCGCTGAAATAAATAATGTATCAAATAAAAAAAAATTAGGGGAAGTACGAATTCGAATTTTACACAAGAGTTTCCTTATTAAATTACAAAAATATATAATCTATCATGTATTTTGTCGATCCATTTGGATTGGTTCGTTGGTCTGCACGCTCTCCGGATCTAAATCCTTGTGATATTTTTTTGGGTTTTTTAAAACACGTGAATACCATGGAAGTATTAGGATAGCCTGTAAGCTTGTTCATGGAAACAGATTTATTTATTTTAGAAACACTTACACACGTTCTAACCAGATTAAAAATTAAACAAATCACGTTTCGTATCTAAATATGGAATCAACAAATAACATCCTAAAAAATGATGGGATTCCAACACTTTTCGCTAATTACTAAAAAAAATATTTAAACAAATTTTCTATGGTAATATCGTCAATATTAATCACAAGAAAACGAGCACTTTCATGTGTACTATTAAAACTGGAATTATGTTACACATTACTCACGTTTCAAGCCAATACTAAAATCATTGTAATCGAATATTGTTATCGTATATTCCATCTTTTGTCTATTCAATCGAGTCTGCATTTGGCATTGGCAAATTCAGACAGGTCATTCAACTCTTTTGGTGTTGATCAGTCTATTTGTTCAAAACTATGAATAAAATAAATAATGAACGATATTTTAATTTTATATGGTTTTTTTTTAATGAAAATTTTAATATCGATCTCAAAAGATTAATTTTTTCTGGTACTGGTAAATTAGCAAAAATCTAAGTATTCTGCGATTAAAAAAAAATGTTAAAAATATATTGTAAAACAATATACTCATGAAAACAAATTTAATAAAATTTTAAATTGGTTTATTAACCTCTCAAGTTTAACAAAAAATAATATTAATTAAATCAATCACTTTTTTTCTCTGTCTAAGTTAACTCAAAATTATTAACACAGAAAAAATCGTGTCACAAAAATCCTTCCAGGAAAATTCTACCCAGACAATCCTTCCGCGCGACAATCCTTCCCGAGACAAACCTTTTTGTACATCCCTTCCCCAAACAATTCTTCCCTAAGAAAAATTACTTATTATTTACTACAATTGTTCCCATAATATTATTGCTTGCCATTTCACAAGATATTTTCAAGAATTTTAGACCTAATAAAGACAATAAAACAGAGGTAATATCCTTCACATAAGTTGCCAAAATATTTCATTTCTGGATCTATTCTGATATATTATTTACAAAATTAGTATTATGAAAAACATTCTATCGGGAGGGCACAATTTAGCAGAATTTAAAAGATCAAACAGATACTTTTTCAAAATGTTATTATATCAAATTAATAAAAAATCGTACACATCTATTATTGTAAAATGATATTTTATCAAAACCGTAAAAAATCGAATCGTATTAAAACAAACATTAAATAATCCAGAACTAGAACGTTAAAACTTCAAATAGTTAATACATCAAAAACGTAAAATATAATAACACTAATTTATCAAAATACCAATAGATCGAACTCTAATAAACTCAGAATAGTATTAAAACAAAACGCTATATTATCCTAATCCCAATTTATCGAAGCGCCAATCGATCAAACCCGTACAACGTCATAAAATAATGAGACAGAATTTAAAGAGTCAAAACCATAAAGAGACAGTAAAGCATCAAAACCGTAAACAATCAAACGGACGTTGCCAAATCTGAATTATCGCCTTATATGTGGGGATACAATTTAACAAGATTATTTATCGTTATGCAACATACATTACATATGATTTTGGGTATTCTTTTAAGATGTCGCTACGATATAAGTTTCTGTGTTTTAATGTATATTATGCAACATACATTTCACACGAATTAAACGATTCTTATTCATTTTTCTGTACTTTTTAAGTATATCCCAATATAATTTTTAATCCAAATAAATGGTATTGTCGTAGGAGAGACGCTTATAAAAAGGAATACGACACCCCACTTAAATTAAGTTTACCTTATATATTGTAATGATTTACTCATACAGAAAAAAATTAAATTTTGGGGTGGGTTCTATAAAAAAATTAAAAAATTAAAAAAACATTACAAAAGGAAATCACATATAACAATAAATTTTAACCCCTGTTCACCTCCACTTCTTTATACCCCTCCAACAAATCCAACTTCAACTCTTGCAACATTTTTCATTCTTCGAATTAGCTTCGTCTATTTATTTCTTCACTACATATTGCTTCTTCAAAATACTTCTTAAATTGCTTCTTTTGACCTTACTTATATTAAACCATCTCCATCATATTTACACCTTTTCCAAAATAAACTTCTCTTAAACTTATGACAATTTTTTTTAGGGTTCCGTACCCCAAAGGGTCGAAACGGAACCCCATCAAGTGAGGTATCGTTGAATAGAGCTCATCGAGTAGATAAAAACTATATTTTTTGTTTTATTGCAAAACGTATGCATGAGAAACCGCCAAAGTCAGCATTTTGTACAAAATTTTGTTCCAAAGTATTTTTTAACTTTCCATTGAGCTATGAACTTGAAATTTGGTGATAATGTTTATTGTTACGTATATTTTACCAACAAATACCAATGTATTAATATATATGATTTTTTCATTACCATTCCCTCATTTTTAGGGTTCCGTACCTTTGTATTTATGCGAATTATGAGATTCAAAATTTTATTATTCTTATCTATGAATTCATATTAGTTTTAATAAAAAATGCATTTTTCATCTTATAATTTGTCGGTTACGCTGATATTAACAAATTTGTTCGTTGTATTTCAAAATTTGTTAATATATTCAAGTATGTATGCGGATTGTGATATTCATAATTTTTTTTCTTCGTCGAACACACATGCGCCAGGTTATTTTTCTTTTCACCTCTTTAAATCTTTTTACCAAGTATTTTTGACTTATAAGTTCGATTAAAATTTTAAAATCATTTAAGAATTCTGCGTCTGCACAGTTGGCTTATATTCTACATTTTCTCGTACTTTAACATTACTAATAGTTGTTTTTATTTGTATATTTTGGTTTTTTACTATTTTTTACAATTAATAACTTTTGCTAAATTATTGTGACATATCATAAATTGGAGTTGAATATCTCTTATTTATTTTTACTTCAATTACTAGTATCTCGAAAATCGACCCAAGCTGAACATATGTTAAAGGCCATCATAACCACCCCCTGCCATAAATTTTCCAGTTGTTTTCACTTCACATTTCTATCGGACCTAATTAAATTATACGAGTTTAAATTGATATGTGGTATACCCAATATTTTCTTTGCGACTTTTCCATTTAATTTTGAATATTCGTAACACATAATTAACGCAAATACATCATTATAAGTACTCGATAAACTGGGAATTTTAAAGAAAACAGGAAACATTCTATATGGCAAAATAAGTAGGTAATGTTTATACCCTTGTAAATATTTAATATATATTTAAGTTAGGCATACTGTTAGTTAGCATTCAGTCGTAATTTTTTTTTTAATTTTATTCGTTGAAAGTTATCTTTATAAAAATCAAAATTTAAAAACGCACAAAACGAGAAGTGTTTATTATAAAGTTATTGCGTTTTGACTAATGAATCTTTTAATTTATGATGACAATACATGCTTGAGCATTCTCAACTGTATTAAGAATTAAACAATAAATAAATAACTGAAAAATGTAGTTTTATATTGTTAAACATTTATTTAACTAATTAACAAGCATTTCTTGAATTATTATTAGCAAGTAATATAAATACATTATCTAAGAAGTAAACCTTGAATACCGGTAATGAACTTTCTCAAAAATTTAAGTTACCTACCTAGTGATTTTACTGAATAATATAGTTTTATTTTGCAAAAATATTTTCCTACAAGTAATTACAATTAATAAGATATTTAATGAGAAACGCCTAATTATTTATGCAAATAAAACTTTGTCTATTGATACTACCTGCTAATGACATACGTAGCAATAATGGCATTTTTTTTAACACATAACATTGTTTTTTATTACGTCTGTTCAAATTACATAAATAGATTATTATTGTTACTGATATCTAGTTGTATAGTGGCAGGTTATCAAAGATGTTTGGAACATCAAAGCAATGATAACAACAAATGTAACAAATGAGGACTTTTTCTATATACTAACTATATTATTGTGACAAAATGTCTCTTTATTAGGGGGAGCAAACCTAAACGCGTGTGGATTGCAATAAAATGATAATTATTGACCTAATTAATTATATTCTGTCCTGAATGATGTCCATAAAGTTTTATAGGGAAACATCACACTTTTTCACTAATTATTAACTATTTAAGTTAATTCATTATTATTATTATAAATAAAACTGTGGACTTTTTCTAACTGATTTATTGGCAAGGTTAAATATTTATTAAAATGAAAACATAACGAATATAAAAATAAGTACAAATAAAACAAATAATTATTACCATAATTTGATTATTCTTAAATACCTCGCGTTGTCCCAATAGAAATTCAAAGATGCCTAAAAATAGGTCTTACTTGAACGACACATAAAAATTAAACAAATTATTTTTCGTTTTGTACTCGTAACCAAACTGAACATTTTCAAAAAGTTTTAACTTACAATTCTCAGAAAAGCTTAACGAAATTAATACATCTTTGAGTTTCTCTGTGACAAGCGCAACCAGGCAGTAACTTATCTGATTTGTTTATATCCGAAAACTGCCGAAAAACTGACGGAGAACCATCTTGTATCGCCAAAATATCTATCTTATAGATGGTTTCTAACTTAATAGATTTCGTTCTTTGTTTGGACAGGCTGATTGTATTTGTCATCCATAAAATGGTAACTGTTAATTTTACTGGGTGTTTTTCCATCTGTTACATACACAATTTGTCAAAAATGTAAGGCAACATTCTAACAAGTTTTTATTAGAACTATGATAGATACACTTTTTAACAAAACGGATAGGCAACATTTTAAACAAGTTTTTGTTATAGTAATGATAAAATACATAATTTAGCAAAAGTGTTGGGCAATATTTTAAGCTATTTTTTATTGAAACAATAATAAAATACACAAACTGCATAATGTACCTGGTATTCTGCTTTAGGTAACAAATTCTAATAATTATTTTCATACTACACAAGAATACGTTGAAAAATGCAAATATGTAAAAGGTTTACCTTCACTTGTAACCATTCTCAATAATAAGTTCACTTTCATTTTTAACTAATATAATAAAACTAACAATCACGAACGTTTAATAGATCAGTGATTATATTATAGGGTTACACATTTCTGGTTTACGATTATATATAAACAATGAGTGACAAGCCTAAGTTACAATTTAGATGATCCAATAATAATATAAAACAGATCCATAAGGAGAGAGTTACCTTGATAATAATTAATGAGTGAAGTATATTCTTGCCGTGAAATTTGTTTCTTCGTTACATTCAATATATTATTCATTGCGTACATAAATGTAAATTTTTATTATTATGCAATTGAAAAGTATTAACCACTGCATTTCTACATTCATTTTGTTTATCTTCTTTGAAAACTGAATAATTGAGTCTTAGATATATTTAGATCTAGTGTTGTCCTTTCATTATTTATCAAAGAAATTTGGATATGTTGTTCGTTTCGGCATCCTGAACAAAAGTCTCCACGGATTCATCATTATTTACTACTAGTTTAGTATTTGCTGCGATAACAAAAAGTACCCTCTTATGTTTTCGAGGTCGCTGCATTTAAATCCAATGCTAATATAATAATATTGACAGTTGACAGCAGCAACTACTTGTCAAACAACAAGCAATAATCAAAATTTATAAAATCTACATGTAAATATATGTTTTTGAGGTTGCTGAGTTCAAAACTGATGTCAAAAGACGATATTGACAGTTGACAGCTGTCAATTAACTGTCAAACAACAAGCAATAATCTATCTTGACACATTATCATGCACAGTCAAATATTTAATTAACGATAGTACTCAACTGGCAATATCGTCTTTTTGGCAACAGATTAGAATTAGGTAACCTTAAAGACATTGGCTTATATGTCAATTATATCAATTTTAAGTATTACATGCTGTTTGACAGTTATTTGACAGCTGTCAACGGTCAATATCGATTTTTTAACATTAGTTTTGAACTTGGCAACCTCAAGCACATATATTTACATGTGTATTTTATCAATTTTGATTATTGCTTGTTATTTGACAGTTGTCTGACAGCTGTAAACTGTCAACATCGATTTTTTAACATCAGTTTTGAACTCAGCAACTTCAAAAACATACGTTTACATGTGGATTCTATCAATTTTGATGACCACATGTCGTTCGACAGTTAGTTGACAGCTGTCAACTGTCTATATTGTCTTTTTAACATCAGTTTTGAACTCAGCAACCTCAAAAACAACTACTAAACATAACCATTTAAATGTGATCTAATAGACTTGAGAGTGGCTGTTAGTACTTGAAAAATCTGCTACTATTTCCTTTGCCAAGTTAATTGTTAATACGTACGTAATTATTAGTTTGAAGTGTCTATTAGAAGACTCAATATTGCTTTTACCATTTTTTGTCCCAGTTTAACAATGCTGCTGTAAATTTATCCTAATTCTCTTTTATGAAGTTTTTTTCTAAACTTACTTGATTATAGCTGCTCAGTTAGTTTAAAGAGCGCATATAGTGCAGAGTACCTTTATCGTTGCTTGGTTGTCGAAGAAACTAGCTGTTTATTTATATCCTTGATATACTGTCTTTACTTCCATCTTGTCTTGATTACCGTAGGGTTATTGATTATAGTAGCGTTAGTGAATCGGAAAAAAGGCCGAAAAATGGAAATATTTTCAGCCGGAACAAGAGTACTTCCTTCCCCGTTTTAGAGGATGCTGAACACCATGGCGGAGTTAGAATTTCTCTTTAGGGTTGCGAAATTCTTCAAAACGGCCAAAAACCAACCCCGAGGATGCTGAGTACGGCGGTAATGTTGAATGTTGATTCCGGCCCCTTCCAACCTCTCCACTAGCCAATATTCGCCCAGGAAGGGGATGCATTTTTATAGCCTTTTAAATATCAGCGGAAAACATATTTCTCCCTGTTTTCGAGGATGCTGGGCACAATGGTTGTGTTGGATATCGCGCCCGATCCCTGCCAACCCCTCCACCGACCCATACTCGCCCCAGAGAGGTTGACTTTTTTTATATCCGTGACAAATGTATATCCCTCTCCCTGTTTTCGAGGATGCTGAACACGGTGAGGGTGGATAATTTTTTTTAAACCCGTCCAATCCCTGTAATTCCCATGAATCACTGCATATCCTTTTTTTACGGACTCTTACACAGTTAAATTTACGCATATCGATAGTGAAGCGTGTACAGCATCCTGCGCAGCCACCATAATCTGTGAATGAAACTGCGTATGGCACAAATACCCAAAGTCTGATCTGACTTTAATTCCACTTGAGATTCATGGGAATCGAACCCACGACTCGAACAATGACCAATCACCAAGTATAAAGGCCGATGGCCTAACAACCTGGCCACCGTGTCCGGTCGGTGCGCACGGTTTATTTGGTAGCTACCTAGAGATTTAATGTCGATGTATATTTTTGCCAGTAGAGATCATATACTGTTTGTGGAGTCAATAGCTCTCTTTGTTTTCGAGGTAATTTTTTGCACGATACTATTCCTTGATGAGACAAATTCTGCTCTGATGTTGACAGGGATTAATAAATATTTCTCAAATAACAAGATATTTTTGTATTCATTAATTTCATTTGAGATACTCTTGCTCTTGTAAGTAGAATTTCTCTGCGGACAACATCTTTTTGTTTTGACCAGCAATGTTTAATATATTAGTTCAAGATAATCCGTATTTAGGTTATGTTTAATTACAGCGATACTTTACATTTTCTGGTACTAGTTCGATGCTTTAAAGTAGAAATCTTATAGATAATCTTTGTATTTTAGCTCAGAGGTTTTCAATCAGATTTTTTAGAAAAGCTGGTAAACGGCCATGGTCTGTTTCTAAGAGGAAATTGTTGTCATATAGACCAGACCTAATGGTTCTTTTTCTATGTGGTTGTTAGTGATGCTGGTGCAAACTCTATGGGACTCGCATCCACAAATGAGATTGTTTTCTTTGTGCTCTCAAAGTAAGCAAAGGAAAGTTTTGTGAGAACTATTTTGTGATTTAAAGCATATTTGTTCTTTTTGAGTCCAGACCTATTCATTATTTGAACTTAATAATTTTCTTAGCGTATACGTAGTTTGAGGGAGGAGTTCAGGATTGGAAGGCGAAGGCAAGACACAGTGTATACTTTCTTTGGGAAAAATTTTACCAAGTAAACAATCATCTCTATGAAAAGTTAAAGGTATTTTTTGTGTTTTTTGGGAACATATTCCATTAATGGCTTTGGTTTTACCAATCGTCCACAATGTGCTGCAAAATTTCGGCTCCACTACAATGGACTATAAAGATTACTCTTATATGCCATCTGAATAGCTAAGTACTTTTGTTCTTTAGTCATTTCTTATCATTTATATGGTTAGTACCATTTAGCTATCGTGGTAGCCATACTTTCAACCTAAGGCACTGCCAGATTTGCACGATGGCAAAAAATTCCCAGGAAATGCCGTTAGTTCTAAAAATCATTCTTAAGTGATCAGCAACTGTTTACCCACATTTTTCCTTTTTTCCGGATTTATTTAATTGATGAAAATATACACATTTGTACCACGTATGCCGCAATGTTTTTTTTTAATTACCTAATTATATAATTAACATTTAGATTTTTTACATAGTAACAAAAACTGCATTATTCAACGTTACCCGATTTGCTTTTGATTGGTTATCAAATTTAATTTTTTTATTTCAGTAAAACACATTTCGTTACAAGTATGATGTGTAGTAGATAATCAGTGAAAGTAAAACTTTAAAAAGTAGTAGCAACGACCTAAGAATAATACTCCGCAGAAACCATGTTAATAACGTAAGTATACTATTTGTTTAATCACAATAATTTGTTTATATTCTACTAGATCTTTTTAGATAGTTACGATGTTACGTGTTCTGCTGAATAAATTATTTCTATAAAACTGGCACAAGGTTTTATAAAGCAAACTTTTGTATGTGTCAGAAAATATTTTAATCTATTCTTGGTAAATATTTCAATAATTTTTAGTTTCTAGAATTTAGAAAAAAATATCGATGCATTCAGAATTCTTTGAAACAAAAATTCTATTTATAAGATATAAAAACTATGTGAAGAAATTCTAAGACAAACATTTTAAGAGAGCCCCACAAAAATAAAAAATCTGCTTAGTCATTACGGAATTTATTATTAATGATGAAATGTTGGAAAAATTGCAACGAAATTAATGTCTTTCGTTGATACATTTATAATTTATTTAGCTCCAAAAAAATACTGCAAATAAATAAACTTTGCTCAACCATATCACTTCAAGACAGGAATGGGTCACTATAGTCCATCGAATATTTCTTTTAACTTTTTGACAATCCGCAGCCGTCGATCAAAATGAACGTTGATGGATCGCATATAACAGTTGTAGATTACAGAAAAAATGTAATATAATTTTTACAGGGTGGTCAACATTACATTTATTTTAAGAGAGTACAAATGAATTTACCTACGATACTGAGTTGATTTATTTAGTCCATCGATGACGATCGTTCAGAATGAACGTGCATCGATGAACATAGAATATTTTTGTGGATAAATGATTTTCCAAATAAATTATATGGTTATAAAAAACACTATACATAATTATAATTGATAATAATCCATATTGGGTTCAAGTAGATCTGGTGGAAGTCACCACTATAAATAAAATATGCTTTTCAATGAATAGTTCTGAAACTATTTGCAGTTATCTATGTATAATCTGCGAATATATACATAGCATCATTTAAGTTCAGCTGCTGTCCTTTGTTCGAAGCGCCATGTATTCTATCAAGAATTTGTGAACTAGGAGATCTGATATTATCCTCATATTTATTAAATCCAAGGAACCACAACGTACCAGCTACGTGCGCACATAATCCTAGAGTCCTTGAACCTTGCTTGCATGTTGAATAATACCCACCGATTGAATCAATCCAACATGATTCATGGGCATCTTTTGCCAGTTGTATTTCATTATTGAAAGCTATCCATAATTGGTTTTTGGTACAATTCAGAAATATATCCTCTTTCTTATTAAACCAGGATCATTAATCTATTATATGTATTCTTCTGCTCCCTCTCGCTGCACTTTATCTTGGATATATGGAGAACATAGATATACTTGATAAACGCATACTGTAAGATCTTCAAGGTTATCTAAGAATATATGAGAAACGTTTGGTACCTGATACTGACTGAGTGGCATCCAATGAACATTTCTCGAGTGTAGATTTTCTGCACCCATGCTTGTACCATAATGGGTAGTTGAGATCGACTCAAAATCTCTCTTACCAATTTTGCAGTTTCACCTTCCAAAGATATAGGAATCTATTTATTTGTGTCCTAGCAAATACGATAGAACTCTCCAAGTTTACAATGGGAATTGCCTGACAGAATATTTTGAATATTGATTTTAAATGACTTTAACAATCGACCTTGTTCTGGTGACTTAACTTATTCGCATCTTCTGTACTCTTTGTATTATAGTATTATTATTATAGTTGATACCTAAATTCTGAAGCAAATCTATAATAAACATGTTCCTGGAACCATTAGTAGCGTGTATGAGTCGGACGAACACGGAAATATTTTCAGCCGGAACAAGAGTATCTCCCCCCCCCCCGTTATGGAGGATGCTGAACACGATGGCGGTGTTAGAATTTCTCTTTTGGGTTGCGCAATCCCTCAAAACGGCCAAAAACCACCCCTTAGAAAGGTTAAACGCGCTTCAAGAGGTTTCCCTGCAGAGAAACACAATTTCCCCCGGTTTTCGAGGATGCCGAGCACGGTGGTCGTATTGAATATCGGTTCCGATCCCTTCCAACCCCTCCATCGGCCAATATTCGCCCTCGGAAAGGGTGAATTCTTTTTTTTTGGCATTTCATCTACAAATATTTATTCCTCTCCGTTTTCAAGAATGCTGTATACTTTCGACCCGCGTAAATTTAAATGTGCAGGGTCCGTAAAAAAAAGGAGATAATAATAATAATAATAATGCTTTATTCAATACAATAAAGTATAAATTAAAACATTTACATGAGGAAAGCAGTAAACCGATAAGTACACAAGTACTTGTTTCGGCATAATAAAATTAAATAAAATAATACAAAATAAAATAAAATAGATAAAAATAAAGACAACATCATAGATGCAATATAAGAGAATAAAAGCTTATACTGTATAATGTACACATATTATTTAGTATACATATAAATAAGAAAATAATACACGATGAAATAAAACAATTTAATTTGTTTAAATCTTTATTCGAACTAAGTTTAATATAGATTTGTGACGCGTTAATATAGATTAAACTTAGTTCTAATGAAGATTTAAACAAATTAAATTATTTTATTTCATCGTGTAGTATGGATCTTCATCAAGTAAAAGCCTCATCTATTCAATTTTTCAAGGAAATAATAATTTTTACCAACAATATGAAGACAAGCAATTACGAAACTAACTATATGGCAAAAGCTAATAAATAAAGGAATATATAATATATAAAATACAAACACAAATAAACAAACCAGTATCCAAAATGACCAGAAAGTAATATGTTTTTTAGAATTATATAAAGATAGAATTACGAAAACTTCTTGGTTGTTCGAAAATAAACTATTTTAATTTGCTTTTAAATATTTGCCTTTTTTGTATGCTTTTTATGCTGTCTGAAATGGTGTTATAGATTTTAGGGGCTAAGTAGGAGGATGATCTCTGGCACCTTGATTTATTCATTTTCGGACGTATGTAATGGTGTTTCTGTCTTGTGCAGTATCGGTGAGTAGGTACGTTTATCTTTTGTGGCATGGTATTTTGTGGCAGTACATTGGCAATATGTTTGTTTTATATCAAATAGTTAGCGGCTTTCTTTGTAAAGTTTGTCTGAAGGATATAAGGGTGGTTTGGATAGAATTATTTTAATAAAGCGCCATACCTTATGATGAAGTATTTGATGAGACTTACAGTGATTGGACGGGTTTAAAAAAATGTATCCACTTTTATAGTTTTCAATATCCTCGAAAACTGGGAGGGGAATATACATTTGACGCGGATATAAAAAAGTCACCCTCTCGAGAGCGAGTATATTGGTCGGTGGAAGGGTTGGCAGTGATTGGATGCGATATTAAACACCATCACCGTGCTCAGCATCCTTGAAAACGGGGAGGAATATGTTTCCCGCTGATATTTAAAAAAATATAAAAATTCACCCCTTTCGGGGGCGAATATTGGCCGATGGGGAAGGGGTGGGGGGGTTGGATCGGATCGGAACCGATATTCAACACCATTACCGTGCTCAGCATCCTCGAAAACGGGGACTCTTTTTCCGGCTGAAAATTTTTCCATTCCTCTCAAATTCATCCTTCAAAATTGCTGCATTATAATTTCCAGAATCTGAGAAATAAGGATTCGCAATTGTTAATATGTAGACATCTAGTCCTAAAATCATTTGTGGTTTCTCTTCAACTGATGCAAAGCAATTTTTTTACTTCTACCCATTTTATCGTTATTCTTTTTTTGTGACATACTGTATTTCGAGAAAAATCGAAAACATAAAAGATAGGTATAGGGAATCTTTAAGAAATAGGCTTTATTTTTTCACGTAAAATTCTAAAATGTGATGTATGCCAAATTTTTTTGAACCAACCTGTATATTTATAAATATTTTTAAAATATAGCTCTTATTGACCTACATACAGGGTGATTAAGTTGTACTCCGGAGTTTGATATCACCGTTGTATTGATGGATACGAAAAAGTTAAAAATAAAAATTATAGAAAGATACATGCTCCACATTTTAAAATTATTTCGTAATATACGTGTTTCATAAATTTGCAGCATACAAAAGTTATGTTTTTTTAATGAAACACCCTATATTTTTTTACATTTTTAGATTCGTCCTAAGAAGCTGATTTCAAAAATCTATATTACACTTATACAATAATAATAATAATAATAATAATAATAATAATAATAATAATAATAATAATAATAATAATAATAATAGCATTTATTCGAACATAATACATTACAAAAAGTGTTTTTTACAAACAATTTAAATGGAATAAATGTAAATACCAATAAGTAATCAACTTGTTTTGGTTAAACAGGAAAAAAAAACGATAGTTTTACATTAAATAGTGATAATAATTATATAATATATGTAATAAGAAAATCCTACTTACTACCTACTTGTAAAAAGTGTTAAACTAAGACTTATCTAATAGTAATAAAAATAAAAATGGGAAAATAGATGATTTACGCTTAAATAAAAGTATATGGTTTTATTCCTCTTTTTTTCTTTTTTTTTCTTTTTAAGTTAGGTAAGTATTGGGTTATACTTTACTTTAAGAACCTCGAAGTGTTTGGTTTCATCGTATCGAAAGGATATGTGTGCAAAATAGGATTCAAATAAGGTGGGTGAGGGAACATATATATTTTTTATAAATTGTGTGTTTATGTCATTCTAGGATTGAGACTACTACTTTTTATTTCATGTATTGTTTAGTTATTTTTTTGTTTTTATTATGTTTCTGTTATCACATAACTTTTGTAAAAGAAGATCGATCAGTTTCTAAGATGTAAAGATATAACATTTTTTTAAATTTGTGTTGATTTCTGATTTCTTTTATGTTGTGTGGAACAGAGTTAAAGAATTTAGGTCCTACGTACATGTAAGAGCGTTGCCCTAAATAAACTAAATAGTTATGAACAATTGAAAATCGCATTTTTTCAAGTTTAAGTGATTGCTGCGGTCAACGAAATCAAGTCGGATAAAACGGCTTACATGTCCCTATCTTAATATTTGAGTAATACTTGGTGACATAACAACAAAAGGTATAGGGGGTGATCGAAGTTTGGGTACTTTTGATAACCTTGTAGTTTTTTTTTCATATGCTACCAACTAGTACTTAAAAGTTAAGATAGGTATGTGTAATCGATTTCGTCCGATTTTAGGTCGTTTGCTCGGATCAATCACTTAAAATTCAAAAAATGCGATTTTCAATTGTCTATAACTTAAGAACTATTTAGTTCATAATATAAGTGTAATAGATTTTTGAAATCAGCTTCTCAGGACGAATCTAAAAATGCCAAAAAATATAACTTTGGTATGCTGTGACTTTATGAAATAATTTTAAAATGTGGAGCTTGACTCTCTCTATAATTATTATTTAAAACTTTTTCGTATCCCTCTAAACAACCTCCAAAGTGTAACAAGTTGAATATGCATATAATTTTTTTTTCAAATTGTTACGGTTTGGGCACTAAATTCCGTGCCGTATATTTTATTAGCGGAAAGTTTATTTAATTTTGCATTTTACAGTAAATATAGTTAATGTCAATTTGTTTTTTGTAAGTAAACATTCATTTTTTTCCAATTGGTGCAAAACATGCTTTTTTTCAAATCTGCCCAACTGTAATATTATGATCGTTTTTATTCATTTTGACCCACAGCAGAGATCAATTAGTTCTTCTGTATCCAATTCTAAAATATAGTGTTAAGGTATTAGACTAGACACATATTAAACTTAATTTGATGGTGCGGTGTGATGAACGGGGGTCAGGGTCGTTGTGGAAATCAAATCACTTAATAGAGTACAATGCTTTAATTATATTATTGGTGCGGTCAGTGCGTGAGGTAGACGTAAAGTAAAGGAAGCTTATACCGATCCAAATTCTATATCCTGCAAATTGTATTGCTCTGACAGTCGTTAGTTATGATCAAGACTCTTGGGTTGGTTATGCATGGTTTTCCAAAGAAGATACTATTTATTTCAATATGCTAGTCCTAACTAGCTGGCAATCTGTATATGTTGTAAGTAAAAACTTTAAAATAAATGTCAAATAATAATAAAAAATAATTAATAAAGGACATCACAGAACTATTTAGAAACAATACTTATTGGTTAAATAATACCCTCTCAGGTTAAATATACTTTAAGTTTAGTCCACACCAGGCAACAAAGTGTTGGCAATATCGATATTTATGTTGCCAAACAATTTGTTGCCAACAGATACAGTTGCATCGACTGTATCTGTAGTTGCTATTGTATAGTCGGTAGAACCATAATAATCAAGAAATTATAGTTTTTTTATCATCAATATACAGTTTATGAAATTTAACTCTAAAAGAATATTTTATTATTTTGGAAAACATACAAAAAAAAAATATATGAAAAAATTAATTGCAACTTTTCTTGATAAGACTCACACGTGTTGTTATCATTAAAACTAATAGATATAAATAGATTAATTATCATAAATTATTAAATTTAATAATAAATAATAAACTAGTTTGTAGGGGACAATTAAAGTAGTACTAGATATTTTATTTTAAATAATTATTTAATTAATTTATATTTAATTATTTAATTAAAAATTATTAACTTATGCACAATTATACAGCATCCGTTGATGGATGAACTATTAAAAATTACTAATTCCGTAAGTACCTCATAATATAAGATAATTTTGGATGAACTATACTTTTTGTTTTAGTGAAATAAAGTACAAAGTCAGATACCACAAATTTAATACCAAAAAGTACTAGCAGGCAATAAGTCTCGGTCACTGATCATCATCAGGCCTAAATATAGAAACGTTCACAATTAGTCATGTATATAATTTAAATAATAATCAAACTTAATTAAGGGTAGAAACTAAGTAAATTAAATATGATGGTACTTGAAAAATAATAAAAAAATTTTAATTTGTAAAATATAATGAAATAAAATAAAACAGGTTGCTCCATAGGGGGTGGCAACTAAGGACAGCACCTACAGGGGATTAACATCCCCGAAAAAGTTAAAATTGAAATATCGCCTCCCTACATGGGGGCTCGAAGGAACAGACCACCAGGTGCGGTCGTTATACAGTTAAAAACAGTGAAAAGGCCAATAATAAAATTTTCAGCATTTTTCTGTTTTTGACTATATTTTCCTACTTTCCCCTGTTTTTAAATTTTCCTCTATTTTTTCTATATTTTATTATTATTCCCTATTTTAACCAGTTTTTTCTTCTTATTTTTTACAATTTTGTTTATTTTTTTCTACTTTTACCCTTTTTCTCTTTTTGCCTATATTTTCCTACTTTCCCCTATTTTTTCAATTTTCCCCTAATTTTTCTATTTTTCTCTATTTTTCCATTATTCCCTATTTTACCCAATTTTTTTTCAACTTTTTACAATTTTGTTTGTTTTTTCCTATTTTACCCAATTTCTTTTTCTATTTTTTATAATTTTGTTTGTTTTTTCCTATTTTATCCCATTTTTTCTATTTTTGTCTGTATATTTCCATATATCTTTTTAATTTTTCTGTATTTTTTCAATTCATTCCTTTTTTCCTATTTTAGTCTGTTTTTTTACTATTTTTCATGTTTTTTCTATTTTTTTCCATGTTCTTCTAATTTTGCCTGTTTTTCCTATTTTCCCCTATTTTTTTATTTTTCTCTCGTTTTCCTATTTTTCTTATTTATATATATTCCTGTTTTTTACCATTTTGTTCTTATTTTTTTTACTTTTCCCTATATTTTCCCAATTTTCATATTCTTTCATCTATTCCTATTTTTTTTTCTACTTTTTTCATTTTCCTATTGTTTCAGGTAAAAATATTCCTGTTTTTTACCATTTTTTTCTTACTTTTCCCTATATTTTCCCAATTTTCATATTTTTTTATCTATTCCTATTTTTTCTTACTTTTTCCATTCTACTATTGTTTCAGGAAAGAATATTCCTGTTTTTTTCCATTTTTTTCTTATTTTTTTTACTTTTCCCTATATTTTCAAAATTTTCATATTTTTTTATCTATTCCTATTTTTTTCCTACTTTTTCCATTTTGATATTGTTTCATGAAGAAATATTCTTGTTTCTACCAATTTTTTTTACTTTTCCCTATATTTTCAAAATTTTCATATTTTTCTATTTATTCCTACTTTTTTCCTATTTTTTCATTTTCCTATTGTTTCATGAAAAATTTTTATTGTTTTTTACCTTTTTTTTTTGTTTTTTCCTAATTTTCGTTTTGTTTTTACAATTGTTCTTTCCTGCGTTTACGATTTTTTCATATTTCTCCCCATTTTTATCTATTTTTCTTATTATTTTCTCATTTCTCAATTTTTTCCCATGGTTAGAATTTGCACTCACGATTACTCGCCTATTAAAAAATAGTCCAATGTTTGAGATAAACAATGAATGTTATATTATATTTAATTTAATTTATTTTCAATCTATTTCTAACACATATTATATATTAATTTTGCCTTTCTGCACTCCTCCTATATATGAACTTTAACTGTGCAAAATCTCACACTCCTCTGTTCGCCCATTACGTTTAAAAAGGGGTCCGAAGTTTTTTCTTTGTGTATTAATATATAGATTTTCATAACATTCAATAACTCATTTAAAAATTCAGTTTTTTTTTTAATTTTCAGGATTTGACATCACTACGATTCCTTATAATCGAATTTAAATATAAAATATAATTTATACAGGAAATTTCATCTCTTTTGCGTCACCATTCACTTAGCCGTCTATTGTTCTGATTTTCTAAACTTTTTATATTAATACGAATATCTATGTGGGATGGATACAATAAAACAAAAGTGAACAGTGAACATTTAATAGAATAATAGGTGCATATTTTATTCTTGAACAATTCTTCGTAACGGAAATGCAAGGACTTTTGCATTCATATTATTACGTTCTATTTAATTCATATCAAAGTCCAACTTATTGTACTGACTAATAATGAAGTGATATAAATTACCTATGCGTGAATAATTGAAAATTTATTATATTGCTCGATTGAATCGTGATTTGTAATATCTAAAATGCATATGCTAATTAACTTCAATATTTTTTTTAAGAAACATAAAATATATCTGTAAACAACTAAACATTAAAAAAAAATCAATCAATGAAATTCTTTAAATCTAAGAATACAATTACAATTTTTTTCTTCATTATACATTCTTCATCAATAACAATCAAACATTTCATCTAAATGAAGCTGTTGAATAATTTATAAATGAATATAATATACTGGAAGCTCTATTATGTCTTGTCAGAACGATCTTGTATCCAGATAAGACTTAATTATGTCTTTAATAATAAGACAATATGTCAACGCCCACTAACTATGTTTATTGGTTTATTAGTTTATAATACCAGGTGAAAAAATAATTTTGACTGCAGAAGGAAGAGTAGAGAGAAGACCCTAAAGAAATATACTTGACATGATAAAGTTAACTTCCTTGCAGTTTAAAATGGTCAAACCATTATAAAAAACTGTTTTAAAAAAACTTAAATTGAATTAATGTCTAATAGTAAAGAGTAAAATATTTCTGTAATATCGTTTTTTATGGGATACAGTCTTTCCTAAATGAAATTAAAAACAACATAGAATTTCTGGATAGTTATGGATATTTATTTGTAGCCCTTAACCAAATCAAATATAATATGGTAAATTAGCATCTGAATATTGTCACTACCAGTTTCGAAAATAAACGACGGTTTAGAACCCAAAATTTTATAATATTAGCCACCTTGGTGATCTCCTGTACAACATATTTAAATTGTTTATTGGTAATTTTCTACAATCAATTTTATTTTGGCAGCAATAGTTTAGTATTTTTCTAACATAGCTTGAGCGCCATCAGTAGATACTCTACCCCAATCAGAGTACAGGTATAGGGAATTCAACGTGTCAGAGAGGGAACGTATCTACCTCCGTTACTATTTTGGTCGATACCATAACCATCCCTGGAGTATTTCTTCTCCACTGACGCTACACGAATTGAACAGTACATTTATTATACAACACACTAAAGGAAAAACTAGAAAATAATATAAAAAAAGGTTACAGTTGCAGGGTTTGAACCGAGGATGTTCGAATATGAAAGCGAGAGCGTTATCACTGCGCTATCGTGGGCTTCACACTATAAACGGAAGGTGGCACCACAGGCAATCCGAAACCCTGGACTACGGCGCCAAAAAACGGCTTGACGACGCAAGGAGCGTTACAAAATGTTCTATTGAATGCATATCATTATTTTAAGTTATAATCCAAATATTTTTTCATACAGTAAATTCAAATTTCAAGTAGTACTAATAATATAAAAAATATTTTTGACGAATAACGAAACTCTATATTTTGACACCGATTATGCTTACAAATTAACTTGTTAACCGCCATTTTCATGGTTGAAAATTATTATTGACATCCAATTTTTAAACTTGATTTATTACAAACCAACTCTCACTTTTTAATCGTTTTAAGATGATTACATTTCATGGGTTTCTCTGTAATTATAATAGTAATTGTAGTTATCATGAGAACAGTATGCAGAGATTTATAATTCATTGTTTAATAATGGTGCAAAAATAGATTCATTTTTACAATTTTCTTTCTTCGAATCTAAAACTGTATTTATTTAAGAGTTAAAGTGGTTTTTCTATCACACTAATTTGATTTTTTTAATACATTTATTTTACCTAAACTCAAGGAGCAAAAATGTAGTTCTTTAGGATAGTGACAGTTAATTTATTTATTTATTTATTTATTTATTTATTTATTTATTTATTTATTTATTTATTTATTTATTTATTTATTTATTTATTTATTTATTTATTTATTTATTTATTTATTTATTTATTTATTTATTTATTTATTTATTTATTTATTTATTTATTTATTTATTTATTTATTTATTTATTTATTTATTTATTTATTTATTTATTTATTTATTTATTTATTTATTTATTTATTTATTTATTTATTTATTTATTTATTTATTTATTTATTTATTTATTTATTTATTTATTTATTTATTTATTTATTTATTTATTTATTTATTTATTTATTTATTTATTTATTTATTTATTTATTTATTTATTTATTTATTTATTTATTTATTTATTTATTTATTTATTTATTTATTTATTTATTTATTTATTTATTTATTTATTTATTTATTTATTTATTTATTTATTTATTTATTTATTTATTTATTTATTTATTTATTTATTTATTTATTTATTTATTTATTTATTTATTTATTTATTTATTTATTTATTTATTTATTTATTTATTTATTTATTTATTTATTTATTTATTTATTTATTTATTTATTTATTTATTTATTTATTTATTTATTTATTTATTTATTTATTTATTTATTTATTTATTTATTTATTTATTTATTTATTTATTTATTTATTTATTTATTTATTTATTTATTTATTTATTTATTTATTTATTTATTTATTTATTTATTTATTTATTTATTTATTTATTTATTTATTTATTTATTTATTTATTTATTTATTTATTTATTTATTTATTTATTTATTTAGTTGCAATACAATATCTAACATTGTTTCCTCCCATTTTAGGATAAGGTAATACAATAATTGTAACGAGACAGATACACAACCTAAGGCGTACATATATTTATCTCACATATAACAAAGAAAAAAATTGGCTGTGTCATCCCAGAACTTTCCATTTCTGAATGAAAAAGTAAAATGCTGTAAAAGGGAAATAAATTGCTGGAAAGAAAATGGGTAAACATTGCAAAAATACACAAAAATTAATTAAAATAAAAAACGACAAAAATTACTTAGAATGGCACCTTGTTATTATAAATACCAACAAGATAATGATAAACTGGATAAAAAAAGGAAAAAGGGAAAATATTAATAAAGTCCAAAAAAATGGCAAATAAGACAAAGTAAAGAGAAAAATGCAAAACACGCCAAAAAAGTTAAAAACAAGTAAAAAAAGCAAACAAAAATTAAGACAAGTTATAAATAAGCAAAAAAGTGACAAAAAGGGATAAAAAAAGCAACAAAAATGATAAAAAAGCAACAAAAATGCAAAAAGTTCAAAAAGTTAATCAAAAGGGCAAAAAGGTCAAAAAAAGGAAAAAAGGGTAAAAACAAAATCAAAAATGCCCAAAAAAGTCAAAATAGGTGTAAAAGGGCAAAAAACGCCAAAATAGTAAAAAAAATCAAAATAAAAGCGAATCGCAAATGAATTCAAAAAAAGCAACAAAAAAGGTAAAAAAAGCAACAAAAAAGGCAAAAAGATCAAAAAAGTAAAAAAGAAATTAAAACAGCCCGAAAAGGCGTAAAAAGGCCAAAAATGGTAAAAAAAACCAAAAAAAGACAAAATAAAGCCAACTTAAAGAGAGGCAAAAAAAAACAAAAATGGTAAAAAAAGGCAAAAAAGTTTTAAAAAGCAAAAAAAAGGGCAAAAAAGGTGTAAAAAGCAACAAAAAAAGGCAAAAAGGTTAAAAAAAGTTTAAAAAAAGATAAAAAAAGTCAATTAAAAAAAGCTTTAAAAAAGGGCCAAAAAAAGTAAAAAAAAAATGGAAAAAAGGGTCAAAACAAAAACAACAGAATCTGTTGTGTCACCAAAAACTTTCCTGACGAGTATCCACGAATACTTTTTCAGATATTTAATGTTAAAGTTTCACATTTTGACATTTTTTTATTTTTGACAGGTGACAGTTTGAGAAATAATTTTGACTGGTCTGAATAGAGTTTTTCAAGGGCTTTCAAATGACCTATTGCAAGTCAAATTCCGTGACATATTGCATATGTAATTTTCTGATAGTGACACTTCTGTTTGACAGATGTAGTACAAAAACTAATGGGTTGTTCCGACGGGTAACCCAAACCCATATACCAAATTTCAGCTTAATCGGATTAAACGTGTTTCCCTATCGTTGAAGAATACACAGAGACAGACAGACAGACTTCCATCTGGAAACGGTTTCAATCATCTCGAAATTTTTTTTAACTTCACAATACTTTCCCTTCTCGGAGGTGGGTCGGGAAAGTAAAAAAGACAAAAAGCCTAAATGTGTATATTTTTTGGCCTCTAGCGGCGAAACTATCAGGAATTCGAAAAAATGTTAAAAATAAAAGTTAAAGGAAATTTGGTTCGCTACAACTTTACATAAAAAAATTTTGCACTAAAAAGCATTTTTTGTGCAAGAAAGAAAAACAGAAAAAAGTTGAACCCATTACATCTTATTTCAACTGAACAAATACATACGCTTAATAGATGCAATTGAGCAATTAAAAATGTCAATATCAGTTTCAACTCTCGAAAGATTATCGACAGTGTTGCCAGTGATCGTCATATTCAAACTTCGCCAGCGTTCGATATGACTATCATATCCACACTTGTTGCACAAACTACTATTTTATTTATATTCACTTGCGATTAAAATTTAAACAACGCATATTCGGCTATGTTGTAGTTGTATTTGGAGGAATATCTAGATTAAACATAAACATGTTTTCATATTTAATTTTTACTGTAATGATCTCAATAATAATTAAATCATCGATGTAATTATACGAACTTTTGTCATTGACAGATGCCGATAGGGATTTCCGTACCGCTATCAAGGAATCCCCTTCCCTGGTATTATTTGTCAAGCAGTAACGTCTGTCTGATCTAAATACATTGTATTTTCTTTGTATTTTCTCGTAGAAATACTGATAATTTAATTAAACAAAACTAGAAAAAAATATCAACTAAAACATACAGACAAAATAGCATCAATTGAAAAAATAAATAAAAAGATTGGTAAATATAAATTATGCGATACCGCGCAGAAACAAAACTGACAAGATCATTATATTAAATATTTTAAAAACATTTTAGATTTACAAGTTATGGTGAAAAATGATGATGAATCCCAATAATTTACGAAATCCACGCGTGTCCTCGTATTTTTAAGAAAACGTTATGACAAGGTTACATCTTTAACTGGTTTAAAAAAAAATTGAGAAATATATGAGACGTGCGTCTTTTATTTTAGTAAATACCTTAACGTCGAAATTAACCTTTGGGTTATTGTTTAATATGTTCAAGAAATATTTAAGATTTATTGAGTTTTAATTGTAAGTAGTACTTATTCTATTAGTGAGAATTTTTTATGTTTATATTTTATGGTAATCATAGAATACTAAACTTTCGCATATATTGTAAGTAATATTTTTTTTTGCAATATCGTATAAACTTTGCTGATAATGATATGAAGTCTAATAAATGATATACGGTAATGGCGAATTTTATTTTTAAATTTATGGAGTGATATTTGTAATATTTCTAGTTATATATTTCAAAGCTTAGACAGATAGATTAGGAGAATGGTGTTTTAATACTTAAAAATATAAACAACAAATAACTACATTTCTGATAATGATTATAAAACCCAAAAATATAATGAAAAATATATTATTCAAAAAAAATGTTGGACATTGAAAAGAAATTTTGCCATGTATAAAAAATTCTAAATAAAGGTGAGTAGATTTTTTATATTTTTGCATTTGCAAAAAATCACTAAATCATCAGCGTATATCGAGCTTTTAGTGGGATTTTGAAGTCTTTAAGGGAGTCGATGTTCATTGCTATTAAAAATAAAGTAGGACTGATTATAGATCCTTGGAGCATTCCATTTTCCAAGTCCATAATTGGTGACAGTACTCCGTTGGTTTTATCCATTTATTTTGTTCAAAAATAAAAAATATTAAATTTATTTAACGGCAAAAATTTGATATAGTCAATTTAATTATATTTGTGGAATCCATTGTTTTATTTATGTTGTACATAATGTCATGTATGTTAGATGTAAGTTGGCACCCACTGGGTGAGTTGGCAACATCTAAAGGGGAACTGTCAAAAAGGGCAGTTCAGAAACCGCGGGGGAGAAGCTCGGATGTATTACTACAAAAGTGTAAACGCCTCCTAATAAAGCTAATACTACATTATATTAGTTGTTTCAATCTAAATATTATACATAATATGATAGTAATAAGTTGTTTTTTTTGCAGACACGTGTTTAAAACTTTATAGTCCTATTTTGGTGGAAAAATTATATGTGATTAATTTTTATTATAAATTGTAAACTTTGTTTAATATTTATGTCCCTAGCAGACACGAGATAAATTTATCTATACGTTTTATTTAAGATTTAATTTCAGCTTGTTATTGATTTATGATATTATTTTAATTAAAGTTGGTTTTATTAAATTATTGCTAAACTATTTTTTTTTAATTAATTAAAAAACTTATACAGTATAGTAAACTATGTTATTTTAAGTAGATACAGAAAACACAAAGTCCAGTACCACAGAAATATATTTGTTAAATTAGTTGAAATGTGAAGTTGGCAACTAGTTTCAGCTTCCGCCATCATCAGGCCATAAACATCATGGAGTAAACAGTGAAATAAAATTTATTTGGCTCAAACAACATTAAAATCTAATTAATAAAGTTGCAGGGTACTCAATGTAAAATATTATTAAGGTTAAAAAAGTAAAAATTTTTTGAAAACAAATTTTGGGAGACATCTTCATCTTGAAAACCGGTAGTACCAAGTAGAAAGGAAAAAGGATCAGGAAAAACCTGACCAAAACCAGGCCATAAGTGGCATTTAAATAAATGTGCTCCGCGGGAGCCAGTTGAATATCCCACGTAGGGGTAGGAGAGAACACCTACGATGGGGGAGCGAACCCACAAAGGCAGCTCGAAGGAGTTTCTTTACTCATGGGTTGGCCACATTTGAGACATGGATAACTGATGAATTTATATTATTTTACCTGAATTACAATATTTTTCGAAATTTAATTTTAGGTTTCTATCCTCGAGCAAGATTATCTTTAATTTGGCGGGTGATAAATTTGACATTGATTGATTGATTGATTTGATCGATGTTACTGGCTGAGGTTTAGGCCTCAACACTTGTGTTTTATCTCAGGTGAAAAGAGTAAAAACGTTTGTTACCTTCGTCAGGTTTAGCCTCATCACCAGATTTTCTCTGGGGAAGGTCTCCTGTGAGTTTTCTGCCCCCAAGAGATTGTACCTCCAGCTAGCTTATAAGTGCTTGATACTCTAGTATAATGTGAGAGGCTATTTCCTCCTCCTTATTACATAATCTACAGATGGGTTCGTCTTGGTAGATGCACATTTTGTGTAGGTGTTCCCTAAGGTAGCAATGTCGAGTTATTTGTATCGTGATATACCTACTGTAATTCTGGGAGATAATATTTGTAGTAAAAATTCTCGTATTAACTTTAAGTTAATTTTGGCTTGGATGTAGAAGGTAAATATTACATGTGTTGATTGTTTTTAATGGGAATTTTTTTAGTCTCTATGTTATATTTCCCTCCAATAGCTCTGTATTTTGTCTGTTTTTGTGTGTTTCTTGCAAGTGTATTAAGGAGGGGAAGTATCGATTGATAAAAAAAAATTCTTCATCGCTATGTGTTTGAAATATCCGTTGAAGTGTTCCATTACGAAACAAAAATTTTTTTATTCGTATTTGTATTGGGAGCCATATTATTGTGAGGAATCACTATTTTATTTCCTAAGGTGTGTTTATCCAGATTTTTGTAGTCAAGTAATTTTATTTTTAAGGTTTCTATTGTATCTGTTTTTTTAGCATATTTTTTAGTGCCGATTTTTTCCCATGCTCCGAAAACATTTTCTAGAAAGTTTATAACATCGACACCAACCAAGTAAACCATTACATGATGATGGATAAAGAAATTACAATCAAATATCGATGCTAAACTTGGAAATTGTATTACATAATACAAACTGTTTCTCTATTAGTTTCTATGGTCTTGGTTTTGTAGTCGTAATGTGTATATATTACCTTCATATAAAATAACTATTTTTAACACATAACAATTCCAAAGTTTAGACTAAAATGACTATCAAAGCTAAAAAACAATTATAATCAAATATAACATCATTAATATATTCGCATAATGATAACTGTCAAGCAAAAACAAGCGACATCAATTACATTTTCTTGTAAATTAGTAATTATTTATTTTTTGTTTTAAAGTAATTTATTGTTTAAATTTTGTCCAGTACTTAGTATCCAATGTCATGTGGCAGGGAGCACTGAGTAATTAGTTTATAGCGAGGTTTAATTTTTCCGTGTTATCCATGATAACTTGGGATAGTTTTATGAATGTAGTGCTAAGGATATTAAGGATATACAGATCTTTACCAGGACTGTGAGTATTCTAAACATAATTATTAATAGATAGAATTAGCCAAAAAGGTGTGTTTTACATGGGACAAAATATTAGCAAAAATATAAATTGGTTACATTGCTATAAGTATTTTTTTATTTAAAACTTTCTATCAGTATTTAGCAAACATTGTTAAAGGAATTGTGCTGAAATACGATGGTAGATCAATAATAAATAGGCAAATTTTTAGCACATTTATTTTTCTTTTAGTATACACCTTTCCCAACGTTTCTGCTATTTCTTTAACCCCTCTTCAAAATACGCTTCTGTCCCGACGATAACCTCATAGAGCTGATTTTTTTCCCTGAGGCACGTTTTGATGTTCGGGAATAGAAAGAAGTCACTTGGGGCAAAGTCGGACGGGTACGGTGGGTGCGGCAGAAATTTGTAATGCAGTTTATGCAATTTGGCCTCTATAATTCTGGATGAATGTGCTGGTGCTTTATCGTGGTGAAACAGCACTTTTTTCTTAGCCAAATCGGACCGTGTTTCCTTTAATTTTATATCAAATTGATCCAGTAATTCACTGTGATCGTTAATTCTTTCCTCAATAGGATTATTCCTTTGTAATCCCAATAAATCGTGGCCATTACCTTTTCGGCCGATGAGACTGTCTTTGGGTTGTTCGGGACAGATTCACTCCGAAAAATTCCTTGTTTATACTGTCGTTTGATCTCTGGCGTATAATAATGGATCCAGGTTTCATCAACGGTGACGACTCTATGAAAAAACTCCTGCGATTTTAACCCAAACATTGCTTTGGCATTAACATCCGTATCTGCTTGTTGTCCACCGTAAGCAATTGCTGCATCCATCGGGCCGAAACCTTTCTCATGCTTAATTTATCATGTAAAATAATAATTACTGTTCCGTACGACACACCTACCGTCTCTGTTATTGTCCAACAACTAAAACGACACCTCCAGCGTCCCCACTTCTCTAATTTTCCCTTTGTTCTTTCGTTCCCTACTTCTCTAATTTTTAACCAAGGGGTCGGTTTAGTAGTTGAACAAAGTTTACTTCGTGCACTTTTGTTCGATGATCAGAGAGAATCATCTCGTGGACCTTTTCAACTATTTCCTCGGTAACCACTTCTGCCGGGCGGACTAGGTAGTGATGTGGGCAAGACATTTATAAGTGGGCATTTGCCCAAAGCAATTATAAGCGCCCAAAATGTGGATATTTCAAAAAAAAAGTATTGTATTAGCTTTTTACTGCTTATGATTCCAATTGTAGTTCAAAAAGTATTAAGTTAATTTCGGAAATTATCAATTGTATTTCGAATTAAGCAATTTAATTTAAAAAAGTATCAAATGTTTTTCAAAATTATCAATTCAATTTCAAAATGCGTCAAATATATTTCAAATTTGTCAAATTTTTATTTCAAAGTTTATCAATATAATCCTATTCGCATATTCTCCAAAGTACACTTATATATCTGAAGACACAGTTAAATAAAAACCTTTTATAATATATAATACAGAATTTATAACAAGAAGCTATTGTTCAACTGGCATATCTTCTAACGCTAAAGCCAATCCGTGAAACGTCGAGAAGTGTTGTACCGCAGGAGCGCAATCACCTCCTACACTCGTGTTTTCCCTTCGTCTACATACAATACGTTCCAAGTAGCAGCGACATCTGGAATGCGCATCGTATTTTTCACAAAGCTTCTATCTTGGACCAAATGATCTCGATCGGGTTTAACATTGGAGAATACGGTGCTAATTCCAAAAGAGTTACTGCAGTACCAGTTAATGCTGTTTCTACATAATCTGGATTGACATGGAGCATTATCGCACACTATCACCAAATCATCAAGTTCATTGTTGCAAAAGTTCTAAAATCCAAAAATCCATTCATTAGCAGCAGCTGCATTAAAAGCAATTATACGGCTCTATTATCTTCATCGATACATACTACATATTTATTTACCCAGTTGTATATAATTATTAAGAGTACGAACATAATTCGCCTTCAACATTATATTCTCATTGCTATTCATTGTTACAGGTTGCATATGTACTTGCTTCAATGTAAATAGTCTGTCTTCTACATAGTTACCCAAATTTAAAAGGCTGATTGTCATAAAGAACTCTTCGAACACTCTTTCTTTTAGCCTTTTTAATGTTTGCGAACAATCTTCTTCGACCCATTCCATTATTATATCTACCTGATATTCAGTTAGAATTCTTGATTTCTTACCTCCCTTTTTGAGGATGTTACTACGACCTGATTTGATCCATTCGTAGGCTGTGTGAAACTTTATATTTAACGCAGATGCTAATTTAATCCAATCTTCACCTTTATTAGCACATGTGACCATTCTCTCCCTATTTGCATTTAAATGCAAATTCAGTTTGTGGCTCAAATTCATGTTCAAATTATATAGTTGTAATGGAAATTAACAGGAGCCAAAACCGTTTTAACAGGGTGATTAAATAGCAAAATATCAACCACTTAGTACAGTAGGAAATTTATAAACCTTTGTATGTTAATTTTCGAAATTAATTTGATTTAATTCAAAATACATTTGATAATTTTGGAAATTAAAATAACCAATTTGAAATATAATTGAGACTTTTTGAAATGAACTTCGCTTTTTTTAAATACAAATGAAATTCAAGTGACAATTTGAAAATTCAAATGATACTTTTTGAAATTGAAATGATTATTTGGAAATACAATTTGCGTAATTTGAACTACTATTTCAAAAGGTTTTAAAACGTCATAAAACTATTAATCAAAGGTACTTTTCATGAATAAACTTGTAGTGCCTCCACACAATAAAGAACACTGAATTAAATGCTATTCAAGTTACAGAAAACTTAGCAGATTATAAGGACAGACAAGGAATTTGGACCAGACAAGAAATTTAGTCCAGACAATTTTTGTGGGAAGAACTGGGTTTTAACGAAAACAATGTTTATCTTGTAACTCCTTTATTGTGGTTGCGAGAATTGAGAGGAACTGGCAAAAGTTGCAATAAAAATTCTTATGGCACCTGTTACATCTGCTACCACTGAAAGGACCTTTACCAGTTTTGGCTAGATACATAGCAAAAAAATAAACACTTACATCTGAGAGGGCAGCCAAGTTATCTTATCTAGCAAGTTGATACATGGAACATTTAAGTGTCAGCCTAACAAAATAACTGAAGAGACTCTACAGAGTAATCCAGAACAAGGAGGAAAAAGGAATTATCAGAACCATTTAAAAGTTCATCAGAAAAAAAGTGATACAACTTTATTTATAAGCCTTGTAGAATCAGATATAAATGCCCAGGCATTTATGGATTTTGGGCATTTGCTTGGGAATTTATCCTAGCCATTTGCCCCGACTTATAGATGTCCAGGCATTTCACATCACTAGACCTAGGTACCCCTCATCAAAAACTGATATACGACCAAGTTTAAATTCGTTGAACCAATGGTTGTCGTTGATGGTGAAGGGTCCCAAGAGACAGCACCGAATTTTAATTGTATAAAAGAATATAAATATAAAGAAATTTTTCAAGTGATGCAAACTTTTTGAGACACATATCTCGTAGTTGGCAGTCAACGTGTTAATATAACGATTTAGAAAGATAAAGCAATACAGAATACAGGATTGGAATATACACGGTTGTTTAAGATGGTTGAGTAAAGAAGTTTGATATATAGTAGGCAAAAACAAATACAGATACAGAGTGTTTCAGAGAAAACGGAAAAAAAATTTGTTGCGGAACAGTTTAAATTAATATGGTGACATGTGTAATGTGCTGAAGAGACAAGTTTGAGATTAGTATTTTTTGGAATTTTTTTTGAAAACCTAAATGTAGTATAGTATTCTGTATGACCAAAACTTAAACAAGTCTTGCGTACAAAAAGATAATAAATTAAGACCAACTTAAACGTTAATTTAACTACATTTTTCATTTCCCGGACCCATCAAAGGGAAAGTATTGAACGAGCAAAAAAAATTGAGATATCGATGGAAATATCCATTTTGAGGTCCCCCGAGAAGATTGAAACCATTTCCAGAGTATGGTCTGTCTGTGTGTCTGTGTATCTGTTTGTCTGTGTGTAATCTTCCACGATAACTGCCGAACCGTTCGACCAATCAAGCTGAAATTTGGTATGAAGGATCGGCGTGTGCCTCGAATGCGACCATTAGTTTTTGGTGTAAATTGGTGGAGCAGAAGGTCCTCAAGACCGATATTGATTGAATGCAGATGTGAGATTTTTTTCCTTTTTTTAAATTTTATGTGCAAACAATAGACTTGAGTGCAAAATGCTGAATGCAAAATTTTAGAGCTTAAATTTTCCAACAATTTTTATATTACACTTTTGCCGGATTTTCCAAAAGTTACGCTACTAGAGAGCGCGCAAAAAATGTTCATGTAGGTTTTCCGTAAAATTTTAAGGACAAAAAATGCTTTTTAGTGAAAAATTTTCTTATGCAAAGTTGTAGAAAACCAAATTTCCTTTAACTTTTGTTTTTAACATTTTTTCGAATTCCCCATAGTTTCGCCGCTAGAGGGCGAAAAATATACACATTTAGGCTTTTTGCCTTTTTTTTTATTTTGAAGACAAACAATAGGCTTTAGTGCAAAATGTTGTAAAGCAAAGTTGTAGAGCATAAAATTCCCTACAACTTTTGTATTAAACTTTTTCAAGAATTCCCAATAGTTTTCACCCATGATTTTAGGAGATCCTAATTGTAGCAGTATATTTTGCGCATGCGCCTGCTTATGTCATATGAAATATCAAATCGGTAGACGTATTCACCATTGGCTTGCTATTTAAAATTTGTTCCATAAATTAATGTAATGCTTAGTATTTCGTAATTAAAATAATCCTATTCTCTGCAGCTGATCAGGGAAAGTTCTGAGATGACACAGCCGATTTTTTTAATAAACAAACATTATTTTTACAGTAAATTTATATTATTCTGACCGGTTTTGACCTTATTTTTATATATATTTTACTAATTGCTTAATATTGTCATATAAAAAAATTAAATTTCTTTATAATTAGTATCATTATAATCATTTCTTTTTGCATCATTAAAGTTGCTTCAGAAAATTGATTAATCTTAGAACTGTCAATATTAAAGCTTTTATTGATTATGTTTACCGTTAATATTTTGCTAAGTTATTCACATTATTATATGTCTTCAATGATATGGTGTTAACGACAAGTGCAACTTAAACTTTCTCATTATTACAGTAAAGTGAATGAAACCAAGGTTGAATGACAAATTAGAAAAAAATATTTAGTTTTAATAAAATAACAATGCAAGAATTATTAATTCAGTAGCGCTACTATAATGATTTCAGTTCGTTTTCAAATAAAAACCAAACTATAAAACTGTGTATTATACCTACTATTCTTCAATTTCAGTAAATAATAAAAATGAAATCTTATAAATTGTTTAGTAAACAAAGCACACGTAATTTAATTCGTGTCTAGTTCCAATCTGGGGCAGGTGACCCACTTAAATGGCAACTAACATCATTATGTAACTCTTTCTATCAAGGTCAAATGACACGTTATATACGTAGGGTCATGTTTTACTAATCACACGTTTAATTAATATACATTATGAAGAATTGGTATACGATTCAAATCTGTAGACCTTACAAGGTGCCAATATCATGTTATCTTGCCTGAAATGGTTTTTGGACGGGCAGTCCCTTAATATTACAGATAGGAAGCTGCGGTTTTCAAAAATCGATTCTGTATTTAATTCTTAAGAACATACATACATACAACATAGAAAATACATATTTTTAGTTGTTATATTAGGCGAGATCCCGTCCTAAAACGATTAATTATGTTTTGTGGCGCTCTATCCAGATTCTGCGTAGCAAAAGATGTACTAGAGGGTATAATTACTTAGTAATAAAATACTAAAAAATAATTTTTATACCCAATTTATTAGAATACACGTACATTTTCTTTGGGGAATTCTCTAGCTGATAACCCCGAAGGTCACGTGGTGTAATAGGGTTCCAAAATAGTTTTATTGCGTAAAAGTTTTAGGAATTAATACATATGTAGGTTTCCAATAGTTATTTTCTATAAATTATTTTAATTTTGTTCTTAAAATTATTCCATTCGAGTACGTATTTCTGTATTCTATTAAAGTGAAAAATAAAATTAAGTTGAGTTTGTTAATGAAATTTTAATAGTCAGTTTATTTTCAAAATTCTTTATTATCATAAATTATTAATATTCATAATTACTACAACAATGCAAAACTTTGTCAATAGAATTTCTAATAACAACTGTTATTTAGGATTTTTTTTCTGGAAAAGCTTATTAAAAAAACTGAACTAATACAAAACGTCAGTTATATTTATTTATTCACGATTAACTAGGCTTCAACTCTGCAACAATTAACACAAAATTTCAAGAATTTTAATAAAAAATTTCAAGAATTTTGGTGACAAATTTTAAAAAAATTTATCAAAAATTTCAGTCACAGAATTTTTTAACTTTCAGTCAAATTCAAGAATTTTGATCAAAAATTTCAATAATGTTGATGAAAATCTTAATCAAAGTATTTTTAAAAATTTTGGTGAAAAATTCAAAAATTTTGTGAAAAATTTTAGAAATTTCGTCTGATCAAAAATTTCAATAATTTGGATAAAAATTTGAATAATTTTGGTACAAACTTAAAAAATTTCAAAAATTTTAATTAAGTTTGAGAATTTTGATCAAAATTCAAAAAATTTCAAAAATTTATTTAAAAATTTCAACAGTGTTGACCAAGAATTTTGATCAAAAATTTCAAGTTTTATCAGAAAATCTTAAGAATTTTTTTAGAAAAATTCATTAATTCTGGTTTAAAATTTCCAGAATTTTTTGATCAAAAATTTTGAACAATTATGATCAAAAATTTCAAGAATTTTGATCAAAAAATCAAAAATTTCATGAATGTTGATGAAAATTTAAAAAAAATTTAAAAAATTTCTGTGAAAATCTTAATGAATCTCAAGAATAAAAAAAACTGAATTAATACAAAACCTCATTTATATTTATTTATTTACTATTAACTATACTTCAACAATTAATACAGTTTTCAAAACGTTAATAATTTCTAATCATCTTCAGTAAGTTGCATTTAAAATCCTAAACGCACCTTAAGTGGGTTTTAGGCGGGAAATGATATATTTAAACTATAGTGTAAAGCATGTTTTTAATTTATTAGGAATATAAAATAAACGAAAAAAATTGCACTAGAAAAAATTTCAATCTGGAGTATATTTGATGGAATCATAAGATTTAATCATCTTTTATATTCCATTAATCTTAATATTAATCTACGAAACTAAAAAAAATGCTAATCTATGAATGTCTATATAATAATTAATATTTTATCTCATGATTATTTTTAAAAATAAATACATATTAATATATACATATTATTTATCATTTTAAACTTATACTTGCACATTTCCAAAATTGCAACATATTATTCAAAACATTACAATTTTTTGTAGTTAATCTATTTTTTTTTTCTTTTCAGTGAGGGTAACACAATGAGTGAGCGGGTTGAGCCCACAGTACCTGGGCCCGATTTGGTCGGTGTAAATGTCGAAAGGCCGCCCCTTGTCCATCAACAGTCAACAGTATGGAACAGAAGGCAACAGGCCGTCAGTGTTAGGCACGCGTACAAAAACTACGGCTCCAAAAAGAAACCAAACAATGTATTGAGTAATTTAAATATGACTGTATCCAAAGGAACAATGTAAGTACACACTTCTGTATTTAAAATAGAGATACACTTAAACAAAGTCGAGTAAACTTTCTGAACAAACTCTTAAAGTGCCCTCGGCTATTCAATATATGCCTGTAACATTCGCGCAAGTACAAGCAATAAGTTGACAAAGTATTATGGCAATCGGATGGACAAAGAAATAAACAAATAAACATTCATTTATATATGTATATATATTAGATTATAAAAAAAACCTGATGTGGCCAGCACATGACCTCTTGCCATCTTTGAATAAAAATTAATACGTTAACATTAAAAAGTATCTAACAGATTAACTTTTGACTGTCACTTATTGTCCTTGTTTCTCGCTCCATGAGTATCTAAGACTGAAATTTTTGCTTTCTGTTTCCTCTTTCTTCCATCTAGTCTCTTTCATTTTTCCTGCAGTTAGCATTGTTCTAATATTCTATTATTATTTTCATTTGATATTTCTGTTTTATACTGGATTTTTATTTTAATTTACTTTGAAGCATTTTGATGGTTTTCGTTCTTATACGTCATAACGTTTCGATTACGTTACAATTTTATTATATTTCCGAATTAATAACATAAAGGAATTGTTCAAAAGTGAAATATTTGTACATAAAGGAAATATGGATGAAGAACTCGTAAAAATTAATGTGAAATTTCAAGGATTTTTTTAGGTGTCTGTTCGTATGCGTGTGTGCCAACTTATATTATGTAATTGTTTAATAATATAGAAATTACAGTTTTAAAATTTAATATTTATTTTCGGTATTTATATTTTTGTTTTTAGTAACATTGTTTTTCTCAAAGCACTAAAATTGTGACATTTGATCTTTTCAACTATTTTAAAAAAATCGGTTGTGTCGCCCCAAAACTTTCCCGACGGGTAACTATACAGAGACGAATACTTTTTCAGATATTTAATGTTTATTTTTTTATTTTAGACAGGTGAGAGTTGGAGAAATAATTTTGACTGTTCTGAATAGAGAATTTCAAGGGCTTTCAAATGACATCGCAAGTCAAATTCCGTGACACTCTTATCATTTTTTGACACTGACAATTCCGTTTGACAGATGTTGTACAAAAAGTAATAAGTTCCTTCAATATATAACCGAAACCCATATACCAAATTTCAGCTTAATCGGATTAAGCGTGTGACTTTTATCATGGAAGAGTACACACAGACAGACAGACACACAGGCAGATAGACAGACAGACTTCCACCTGGAAATGGTCTTAATCGTCTCAGGGGAACTCAAAATTCCATCTTTATCTCGAAATTTTTTTAGCTCGTTCACAATACTTTCCCTTCTCGAATGATGAATCGGAAAAATAAAAATCAGAATAAATAAAAAAAAATCGCAAAAAACGAAATATATCACAAAAAATAGCAAAAACAAAAAACAACCAAAAAAAGGGAAACAATAAAAAATAATAGCAGGAAAAGAAAAAATTCAAAAGATTTGAAATAAATATCAAAAAATCGCAAAATCCCAAAAAAAAAATTGCCAAAAAAATCGCAAATCATTGATGAAAAAAAAACAAAATAATATAAAAAAAAACAAAGAAAAATTTTTAACAAATTAAAAAAACCAGAAAAAAAAAACAAAAAATCGGAAAATCAGAAAAAATCAGAAAAACCAGAAAAAATCAGAAAAAATATCTTTTCCAGGATTAATGGAATTCAAAAATCCTTAATTTTACAGGTTATATACATATGACGTAAATCTGTAAAGAATCAGAAAGAACAGAAAAAATCCGAAAAGAAAATCAGAAAAAAATCACAAAAAATAATATATAAGAAAAAGTCAAAAGAAAAACAATAAAATAAAAATAAAAAATCGAAAAATCAGAAAAAAACTCATAAAAATTTTTGAAATATTCAGAAAATAAATTGAAAAAAATCACAAAAAAAAATTGAAAAAATCAGAAAAATCATTAACATTAGCAAAAAAATCTGAAAAAAATCAAAAGAAAATCAGAAAAAAATTTTTCAGATATTTAATGTTTCAAATTTTGACATTTTTTATTTTTGACAGGTGACTGTTGGAGAAATAATTTTTACTGTTCTGAATAGAGTTTTTCAAGGGCTTTCAAATGACATATCAAATTCAGTGACATATTGCATCTATCATTTTTTGATAGTGACATTTCCGTTTGACAGATGTCGTACAAAAACTAATGGGTTCTTCGGACGGGTAATCCAAACCCATATAATAAATTTCAGCTCAATCGGATTAAAAGTGTGACCTCCTATCGTGGAAGAATACAGACAGACACACAGACAGAAAAACTTCAATCTGGAAATGGTCTTAATCAACTAGGTGACATAAAAATGGATATTTCCATCTTTATCTCGAAAATTTTTTTTAGCTCGTTCACAATACTTTTCCTTCTCGGAGTGGGTCGAGAAAGTAAAATTGCAGCAAAAATATTGCATTTTTCACTTGTTTTTTTTTATAAAATGGACATGAATAGTTTCGTTTCTGTACTTTGTTTTTTACAATGGCAATGACATTTTTATTTTTGTAATGACAATTTACGTATTTGTTTACTTGCAGATTTAATATCCTTTTGTGAGTTTGTGGTAATCTTATTTGGTTGTTATATTATAATTTTTTCAAAACAATGGGTTTTACTTCAAAGAAAAAACATGTCTGAATGATCTTGGATTTTATAATTTAAATAATTTACTTCCTTAATTTTAATTAATGACTCACCATAACTCCTAAATAAATGCAAATTTAAAATAACCTGCTTATATTATTTTGCATGGATAATTTTGATTTATTAGAAAAAAGTTTCATATGGTTACATAAAAAATATAAAAAATTCGATAAGAGATCTACGTAACGCGTGGAATATTTATATAACAATAATTAAATCAATCAATTAAAGATTCGCACACTTTCCTTTTCAGATATGGTCTACTAGGTGCATCAGGTTGTGGGAAAACGACGCTGCTTTCCTGTATAGTTGGTAGAAGGCGATTGAATACAGGAGAAATATGGGTGCTGGGTGGTCGACCAGGTACAGTGTATATAATTATAATAATTTAATTTGTAACATAATATTGATCACTGGACAAAAGTTATAAAAATCGTCCAAAACTGGCCAAATTGTGCCAAAACACTCCAATATTTAAATTTATAGCAAATGAAAAAAAAGTGTAAAATTTTGATCAAAAATTTCAAGAATTTTTGAGACAAATTTTAAAAAACTCCATTTAAAATTGCAATCAGAGAATTTTATAACTTTCAATCAAAAAATTTTATAACTTTCAATCAAAAAATTTTATAACTTTCAATCAAAAAATTTCAAGAATTGTAATAAAAAATTTCAATAATTTTGATGAAAATTTCACACCGCCATTTTTAAGCCAATCGGAGTCTATTTTTTTGTTTGGTTACCATGGTAACCCAAAAATTTTCCGGAAATTTTCATCCTCCAGGGTACCCTGGACGAAATTAATAAGTGGAAATTTTTATGTCAAAATAATGACACTTGTAATGGGCTTGATTCATATAAGACTTTTTGTTTACTTTTTGTGCAAATCAAAATTAAACTATTACTGTGAAATTTTCTTACCGAATCCCCCACGATCTTGAATTAATAACGGAAACTTTTCCTTGTACGAAGCGAAGCGACGAGGGATAATTTTCTTAAAAAATCGTGTACTCGAAAAAAATTTCCGGTAATAATTCAAGTTCTAGGGAGATTACTAGTGAAAATTTAAAAATTTTTAATCTAAACATTTTTAAAAAATTCAAAATTTTTATTGAACTTTTTTTAGAAATTTCATATAATTTTGATCAATAATTTTCATGAATTTTAAAAATGTTAATCGAAAAATTTAAATTGATGAAAATTTTAAACATTTCAAGAATTTGGTGAAAGATTCAATAATTTTGCCAAAAATTTAAAATTTCTATCAAAAATAATAAAAGAATTTCAAAAATTTTGATAAAAAATTTCTAGAATTTTGATGAAAAAATTATAGAATTTTGACGGAAATTTTAAAAATTTCGGAAATTTTAAATCTTTTTATCAAAAATTACAATAATTCTGATGAAAATTTAAACATTTTAATTGATAAACTATAAAAATCTTTAATTTCGTATAATTTTGATAAAAATTTAAAAAATTTTAATAGGAAGATTTCATAAAATTTGGTCGAAAATTTCAATATGATTTTAACACTTTCAAAAATGTTAATGAAAAATTAAAAAATTCAATAATTTTGGTACGAAATAAAAAAATTTCAAAAATTTTAATTAACAAATTTCGAGTTAATGAAAATTCAAAAAATTTCAATCGAAAAATTTCAAAAGTTTATCCAAAAATTTCAACAGTGTTGATCAAAAAGTTCAAGAATGTCTATAAAAATCTTTATTTTGATAAAAAATTTTGAAGAATTATGATCAAAAATTTCAAGAATTATGATTAAAAAATCAATAATTTTGATGAAACATTTTAAAATTTCTATAAAAAAAAATTTCAAAAATTTTAATGGAAAAATATCAAAAATCTCATGAATCTCAAGAATTTTGATCAAAAAATCAAAAATTTTTGATTTCAAACAAGAAGTTTGATAAAAAATTTCAAAAATTTTATTTACAGCTGTAGTTATATTTTAAAATACGCCCTTTAATATAATTTATTCTTGAAATCTTTTCGAACATTTTTAAAACTGTATAATAAAAAGAACTTTAGTGGGATCAAGTCTGGAGAGCAAGCTGGCCATTCAAACTTTAAACAATAATTTTTTTTCGATATTATTAACTAGGTTCTAAAACTTTAGCTTGTTTTTTCATGTTTAATAGAGTCAAATAAATACAGGGTGTCACTTTACAATGTAGGTCGGGTTCGGCGGATATCACATTGAGATATACTGAAAGTTTTCTTCGTATTTCCTTAATGACCAACCAAAAATATCAAGTTTTTTCTAAAATGCCAGATAATTCTGGTACAACAATTTGTGCTGGAAATTCGGTTCAGTATTTTTTTTCAAATTCTTAACATTTTTTTAAACTATTATTTACAGGAACTAAAGGTTCTGGAGTACCCGGAAAGAGGGTAGGGTACATGCCTCAGGAAATTGCTCTTTACGGAGAATTCACCATCAAAGAGACCATGATGTACTTCGGGTGGATCTTCGGTATGGAGTCCAGAGAGATTAACGAAAGACTGCAGTTTTTACTTAACTTCTTGGATTTACCTAGTCAAAATCGTATGGTTAAGAATCTTAGGTAAATTTTTAATAATATTTTTTTCAATCATTAAAAGTGTTATTTTTTTAAATTATTTAAATAGCACATTAACATTTTATTAAATAACAATAGAAAAGAGTTAATTTTATAGATCTAATTAGTTTTTATTAATAATGTATTGTTCATTTACGAACGTCTAAAGAGAAGTGCACCTGCTAGGAATAATTATTTATTATATTATTTATTACTACAGAGTGATTGAGTAAGAAATTATACAAAATGATAAAATCAACTTATTTTAAACAAATTAACTTTTTTAAGTTTCTTCATGTTTAGAACTCCAAACCAATTGTGACCAATTTTGAATATGCAAAAAGAACAATTTATGAATATTTATCGTTTATTTAATTTTTTACGATATTTTCTAACCGTCATTCATCTCTATTCGTATGATTTGTTGTCCTTTTTTCTAGATTTTTCTAGATTCTTCTCTTCTTCTACATCACCAAGTAAAAATCGGATAAAATTGGATAAATTCGAATAAAATCGAATAAAATCTGATAAAATCCTATAGGATCGAATATTGAATAAAATCGGACAAAATAGAAAAAAATCGGATAGAATAGAATTAAATCGGATAAAATCGGAGAGAATGGAATAAAGTTGGATAAAATCGGATAAAATAGGAGAAAAATTTGAAAAAATCAGAACATATCAGAAAAAATTAAAAGAAATCCAAAGAAATCAAAAGAAATCAGAAGGAATCAGAAAAATCAGAAAAATCAAATCCTAAAGAATCAGAAAAATCAGAAAAAAACAGAAAAATCAGCAAAAATCAGAAAAAACTGAAAAAATCAGAAAGAAATCAAAAAAAATCAGCAAAAATCTCGAATCTTTTAAATTGAAACTTGAACGTAATTAATTTTTATAAATTAGTACCACAATTTTCTTTATTTATAATTATTATTATAATTATTCCGTATATATATTACGTTCATTCTTAAGTAGAATGTTAACCTTGAAAGTGCACGTTCTTGTTTCCATTCTTATTTAAAATAAAAAAACACCCGAGGAAAAATAGTAATTATTATAGTATTATTGCTTAATCTAATTATACTTTTGCTGTATCATTTCTATTTATTTTTATGTTTTTTGTTTAATGTATTGTTCCTTAAAATGATTATGCTTCTTTATAAAAAAATTTATTGATCAACTTGTAATAGACGCAAACTAATTTTATTAATGATTTATAAATGTTTATTGTTGGAAATTATTACTTAGTCCCTAAAGTATCAGTATTAAATTTTGTGATGATGAAAAAAAATTCTTACCCCGCTTTTTATCACTTTTTTTAACGTTTCCGAGTAACCAAAGTTAGAAAAGGCAAAAAAATCCTGTCTGGACGTTTGTTTGTCGGATGTAGCTGAATTTGAACTCTCGAACGATAGCTCCGATCGAGTTCCGATTTGCAAGTCACTAGTTTTCTCCAGGTAAGAATTCTATTGAATTTGATCAGGATCAGTACCCGCCATACAAACTGAAGTGTTTTACATAGGAAAACTTTATTCCAATTCATATTTTAAGAACTTTTTTCAAGTCATATGTCATACATATGAGAAACGATGCACCATTGTTTCAGTGTTCCTAGAATTTCTATTAAATTTTGGACACGTTAAATTTTGGCAGTTTTATATAGATATTGGAGGTGATAGACATAAAATATCTTCAATTGCTTCCCAGAAAAAACATTACAACTTCTTCAGGTTAACTGTGGGTGGATATTTGTTAGATGATTCAGTTCTAGCCAAATATTATTCCTACATGGTTGTATAAATAAGTTTCTTATTAACTATACATTATTATTTATATTGTAATATTTAAATGTACTAAATTGTAACAAATAATGTAACATTAAAAATAATTGAAGATATCATCTAATAAAACAATTTTTTTGCAGCGGTGGACAACAACGACGAGTGTCATTCGCCGTAGCTCTAATGCACGATCCTGAACTTTTAATTCTAGACGAACCCACGGTCGGTGTGGATCCCTTACTTAGGCAAAGTATATGGAATCACCTTGTACAGATTACAAAAGATGGAAACAAAACTGTTATTATTACGACACATTACATCGAAGAAGCTAGACAAGCCCATACGGTAAGTAAAAAAATTAATAAAATAAATTACAGAAATAATGGAAAGTTATGGAAAATTACAAAAAATTGAATATTACCATTTTTAATCCTAAACGTGATTTAAAAAAAAATTATGTCATTAAGCGTTATCTCAAGCTACTGATTAATAAGGTGGTTCGAGACCACGTTTTAATATGACTGAATACTGATAGGTAGACGGCAATGGAATTCAAAATAATTGCATTGAATTCACCTTTGTATAAGTATGTAGATATTGTGGATTTTCATGCGAAATATAGTCATCAAAATAGATGCGCTAAGCCCATGGGGCAACCCGAGGAGTGATTAAAAAAATTAAACATATCGGCTTATCTCTAATCCAGTAAAATTAGGGAAAATTGGGGTAACAAAATTAAAAGTTATAGAAGTAGTTAAGCGATTGAATTCTTACGTCTTACTTGACATTATATATCGAGGGCCAAAACGCAGTACCTCGTATGTAACAATATTGTCGAAAATGAGATATTAATACCATCGCTGAAAATACCATTCTTAATAATCTGAATAGAAATCTGCTATTACCAATAAACAGTTCCTCGTAATAGAAATTGAAAAATTTTAAACGCAGTAGCTCGTACAGTACATAGTCAGCCATTACAATGCTGTCAGCTATAAGCACAACCACGTTGAGCATCTAGTATTCAAGTTAAAAATATAGTTTAATATGAATATTTATAGTTTATTTTATTCAGGGTTGTGCTTGAGTTGGCTGTTATTTCTCTGCGCCATGGCGTCCAGAACCAAAAAAATTATGGAATTAGCAAGGGAGGCATGTCGTAAACAGCAGACATGCGAAGAGGAGCAGTGTAATAAAGAGAACATTAGTCCAATAAATATCACTCAAAATAACAGTAATTCTTTGGATCACATTATACTGAATAATGAACTTAGTCCAGAAGATTTCAGTGTCTGATAATGAAGTTTTATTGAATATTCCCAGGGTGAAACATTTGGGTGATAATAATAATTTTGGGGAGATTGTGTTTCATCGAGGCTATGATTTTAATAATATAACTAACGAACTTACAGACCCTAATATATCAGCTTCCTTTTGCTCTAAAAATGGAACAACACTCTTATAAGCTCAAGGTAGGCGGATCCAGATTTTTCGGCTGAAACGACATTAGAAAACACTTGACAGTGAGTGGTATTCATCAGAAAAAAATGAAGAATCACTGACAATCAAGATGATAGTGGATTGAATGATGTAGATGAAAATGCAAAACTGAACAATACTATTGAGTCCACTGAAAAACAAAAGAAGTTGAAGAAAATTAAACGCGTCAATAAACGTCCTATTAATAAACAGCTGAGAATGTAAGGTGGAGAATATTTGGGATTTACTAAACCACGCGCACAGAAAAATACATTTCACAACAAAAACCGACCAGACAGAAAATTAAGAAACCGATGTGACTGTAATAGTAAATCAAAGACGCTGAGTTGTTCAGCCTTGAGTGAAACAACTACACAGACGATTTTCAACCAATTTTGGACAGAACTGAACTGGGACCAAATAGAAATCTATATGGCTAATTCTGTAAAACGATTTAGTCCAAAAAGACCGAGAAAAGTAATGAGACATCACGCCGTACTGGAACTTTATAATATGAACTGAATGTTAATAACAAAGCAATACGTGTTTGCAAAAAGATGTATCTAAATACTCTATGCCTTGGAAAATGGCCAGTTAGGAACGGGGCATCTGAAAATACCAATGGTATGAGCAACAGTTCCAAAAATAATGTTTCAGAGAGACAGAAAAGGAAAGATATTCATGAAGAATCAAGACAGTTTCTTAGAGAATTCTTGGAAAACTTGCACAAGCTACCATCACATTATTGCAGGAAGGACACTAAGAAAATGTACCTCGAACATCGCTTTCAATCTTATGCACACCTCTATCGAATTTATGAGGCTAAGTGCCAAGAGAATAATAAAAGTCTCTTGTCAATTGCAACTTTAACTCATTTGTCAAACCATATGAATATTGCATTATTTCAACCTCGCAAGGATCAGTGCGATACTTACTTCAAGTACAAAAATAATAATTTGAGTGAAGAAGAGTCCAACAAACATATTGAGAAGAAAAATTTGGTAAGAGACGAAAAAGCTGCGGACAAAGAAAAAGCCATTAAAGGGGAAGGTCACGTCATAACCATGGACGTTCAAGCTGTTAAATTGGCCCCACAAATTACCCACCTAACACTTCTTGAAAATAGAAGATAAGACTCCTATTATTATGTATTCCGATGGTTGTAGAGCCCAGTTATTAAAGAGCCTTCATTCTGAAATCGACTGTCCGATACGAGAAATCAGAAGCTAATTCAATGTGGCTGTTCACTTGGAGAGTTAATAAGACAGTGGTTTGTGGTTTACCCAAACCATAAATTCCAGGCTAACGACGAGTCTGGAGGGAAGTTGAACTAATTTCATTGAATGTTGAATCTTTCTGGGAATTGGAGTGACGTATCCATGCAAGCTGTGACTTAAAGAATATATTTGCCGTTTTTATAAAAAACGTATTTGTAAATAATGAGGATATTAGATATGACTAAATATTTATTATTAAATGTAATTTTAAGAACACATAGATAGGATAATTTTTCAGTGAAATTTATCAATGGATATACCATCATTATTTGTTTAACAAAATTTTATTGTCCATTATCTTAACTAGAGATTAATGGAAATTAAAAGACAATCACCTTTAAGAAAATGAGTAATACGTCAATGAACAATAGTTGTATATTTCCTTTCTAGAAAATTACCACTTGTTTTTTAAATAAATTCATGGATTTAATGCTGTCGTCATGGTTCAATGTCACAACTAAATTAAACTTACGTATTTAAATATGCAAAAAATATGTTATTTTATTAACGATCTATTAATCAAAGAAGTTTTACGTCATAAAATTTTGTTAATATATATCTTATACCTAATAATAATTATAATACCGCTTAATATTTTTATTTAAGTCATAACAATAATTTACACAACCTTGGTTTAAACCATCTCTTGGAATTTAATATTCTTGCAATTTTTGGTTTAACCGGATTGGTTTATATATTATTTAGTTCAGCTGCTGTATTTTGTTGACAATTTTTGTTATTTTTTAATTTTAAAATTATTAATAATTATTAAGTAAGATAATAAAAAGAAACAAAATATAAGATATAAAGAGATAAAAACAAAAGGTTTCTACCAACCGTCAAAGGCATCATGGACAAGTGTTATTATATTGATAAAATTAAAGATCTTCTCAAAAACATTTTATGTTACTTCCAATTCTTTTATCATTTTAATTCTCATTAAGTCTAACGCTTTATTAAAATCTATAAATAAAAACATTACTGGTAGGTTTTATTCATAGCATTGTTCTTCTTTTTCTTCTAAAATCCCAAGTGGCTTCATGATTTGTTTCAACCGTCTTTTGATGAGCGTTGCTATAACTTTGTATCTCACGTCCAATAAGGATATATAAGGATATTGCGGTATTCAGATTCACCCATATTCTAGATTTTCGCCATTATACCTTTGCTTTCTAGTATTTTATTGCAATTTTGTTTATATTTCAAAAAGAAAGGAGAAAGTGTGAGATCTTTTAAAAAGTTAAACCATTTCTCCTAAAATTTTGATTATAAAGCGTTTTTATTAACTTGAACTGCTAAAAATAAATATTTTAAAGGAATTTCAACAATATTTTATATTTTTATTTTAGATTGGTCTTATGAGAAGTGGAAAACTATTAGCCGAAGAATCACCACAAGTCCTTTTGTCAATGTATCAGTGCACATCACTAGAAGACGTATTTTTAAAATTGTCGCGAAAACAAGTCCAAGTTGGAGCACCGCAGGCCGATCAAAATATAGCAAATAATATCAGCTTAGCTACGTTAAATTGGTCGAAAAAGGACAACATTTCTGTTACTGAAGAAAGTGGAGTAGTTGGTTTAAATTTCCACCAAAGCAAAGAAGTTTTAGTAACCGATAGTAACGGACATTTGGATGTAAGTAAATTTTTTTAAAAAAGTATTGCGCAGAGACAAAAAGTGACGGGTTAGCTAATCAAAACTAAAGATAACAACATAAATTTAAAACGATGAGAAAAGATCAAGGTTCACGGTATTAAATATTTGTCACATTCTATATTTATTATTAGATTATAATGCATAATATATATTTTAGGTTGGTAAATCTTCAGCGGCAAGTATTGGGATCAAAGAGGCATGTGACGACTGCGGCAACTGTTCCGAATTTACAACTACAGGAAAACTGCGCGCTCTTCTGCAAAAGAACTTCCTCAGGATGTGGAGGAACGTCGGTGTGATGTTGTTTATTTTTGCTCTACCTGTGATGCAAGTTATCCTATTTTGTTTGGCCATTGGTGGTGATCCTAAAGGGCTCAAACTAGCCATAGTTAATCACGAAAAGAATTACACTAACATGACCTATCAGGTAATTTTTTATTATTTTTATTTGTTCAAGAAAGGTTGTCTTGATTATAGATCTTAAAGTGTATTTTATTCTATAAATGGATCTTTTAGAACTGTCAATTCTTTATCAATAGCCTTTCATCAAGATTTCTCAAGTTTTGACTTTTTAAATTATTTATTAAGTGATTTTTAAAAACCAAAATAAACCATTTAATAATGTGTATCTATTTTAGCAATTAAAATATTTCGTCTTAAATATGTCATCCTAAACACGTTTTTCAACTCCTAATAGGTATCTAGTTGGCATTGTTTTTATGTATATTTATGCATAATTTAATTATTACGTTTAATTTGAAGTATTACTATTCACCTGCGCAAGCATTACTTCCTCTATTAAATATTAACTACTTCTTAATATATTTATTTATTATTTATTTAATAATTATAATTTAAAAATAGATTAAGTCACTAAAATTCAATTGAAGATTTAAATATTAAATATTAAAATGACGTAACGACAAATAAATTTAAAAAAAATTACAAATTAAAAACAACTACAAAAAAGAATAATAAACAAAAATTAATTTTCCTTTTATAAAAAAAATATGGAAGCAAATGCTATACCGGGTGGCTCAGGAGATTATTTTAAAATTTTGGGTGGACATTCTAGACCCAATTTTGAATTAAGTGACATAAAAATCTAAAATGGCGGACTTCCGGTTTCTTTGAAATTAGCATAAAAACTGAATTTTCAAACGGAACATCCATTATATTTTTAGACATTTGAATTCTACTAGTCACGTATAACTCATATTTCAAAAAAGATTTTGGCTGTCAAAAATAATAATTATTTTTTCGAAATAATTTTTTTTCACAATGTTTTTTAAAAACCATTCGGACATTATGCATATCATTTTATTTATAATTAAACCGCCAATTTAATGACCAAATGGCCCACCATGCTTCCCATTTAAAAAAGTTAAGTTTTTCATAAAAAACGGCTGTGAAGTAATTAAAATATTAATAAAATAAAAATATTTAAATTTATGCAAAAATAATATTTTTAAGTAACATTTGGTCACCTTTTGAAAGGTTTAGACCAAGTCGCAGATTCCGCGATTAACCCTTTAACTACGGCTGTCGTATATAATGATTTGTCAAAAACTATCTTGTGACGTCATCGTAAATAAACAATTTCGTTAATTAACTGCAAACTTTTATAAATCTTACAAATTTTTACATATTTTTACATGTTTTTACATATTTTTACAATTTTTTTTATATTTTTACATATTTTTACAAATTTTACATATTTTACAATTTTTTAAATTTTTACAAATTTTTTAAATTGTTGAAATTCTTGACATTTTTCAAATGTTTAAAATTCTTAAATTTTTTTAAAATTTCCGGGTTTTTTAAAATCTTTACAATTTGTGAAAATTTTTGATATATTTTTGATATTATAAATTTTTTTTGATGTTTTTTTTAAATTTGTTATATACTTCTAAAATTTTTGAATTTCTTAAAATTCAAATTTTTTTTTTAAGTTTTTAATTTTTTTAAAATGTTTCTGAAATTCTTAAAATTCATGAAGTTTTGAAATTTTTATTTTGCAATTTTTTAAATTTTCGAAATATTTAATATATTTGGATATTTTTGATATATTTTTGACTTTATCGAAATTTCTGAATTTCTAGACGTTTTTATTTTGATTTTTTTAAATTTTCGAATTTTTGATCTATTTTTTAAATTTTCCAAATTTCAAATTTCTTAAAATTTAGTTTGTTTTTTAATTTTTGAAAATTAATAGAATCATGTTTATTGGTGTATTATTTAAATTAGCTGAAAATTCCACTGATGCCAAACAATTTTAAGTATATTTTTCAATATTTTATGTCTCTAGAGCGTTCAGCACTGCAAAATTTTTCCCGCAGTTAAAGGGTTAAAAATTTTTTTTTTAAATTATATTTATTTTTGACAGTCGAAATCATTTTTGACATATGAATTATAAGTAATTTGACTTGTAGAATCCAAATATGTAAAAATATACTGGATGTTCCATTTAAAAATTCAGTTTATACGCAAATTTCAAAGAAACCGGAAGACCGCCATTTTGGATTTTTATATCATTTAATTCTAAATTGGGTCTAGAATGACTACTCCAAATTTTAAAATAATCCGTTCATATACTCCAAATGATAATACAAAAAATCGGCTCTGTCTCCCCAGAACTTTTCCGGCTCGGCTGTAGAGAATAGGATTATTTTAATTCCTAAAATCATGGGTGAATACTATTATGGGAATTCGGGAAAAAGTTTGATAAAAAAGTTGTAGGGAACATTAAATATCTGAAAAAGTGTTCGTCTGTGGATACTCATCGCGAAATTTCTTATCGCGACATAACCGATTTTTTTTAATTTTTTCCGTTAATTTCAGTTTTTCAATTTTTTCCGATTTTTTTTAGTTTTCCTCGATTTTTTTTTGGATTCTTTCTGATTTTTTCTAAATTTGCAATTTTGTTCTAAATCTCAAATTTTTTTCTGATTTTTCTGTTTTATTTCCGATTTTTTTCTGATTAATTTCCAATTTATTCCGATTTCTTATAACATTAAATTGTAAACAATCCGGATCTGTTTTACTATATTACATAATTTACTATAACGTACGCTACATTCCAACACCTACCAATTCCAAAATGGCGTCTTCATTCATAAATTTTGACTATGAATGAAATAGTTGTAGGAATTTTAGTTTTAAGAAGTTGTTTATACTAGGGCCAAATATTCTGACAGTTGGATTGTCAAGGTTATTTTAAATTGAGTTATTATTCAACAATTTTTATCCGTTGTTTATTGTGAGAATGTTTTTTTACACCCTTAAATAGTATATTATACACCAAGGGATTAAAAGACACTTTAATCCTGTGGTATATACGCTATTTTTTACACCGCGGTACCCAAGCCCCCTTAAAATTCAAATAATTATTTAAAGACAATTTTTTTTAATATTACTTTATTCTAAAACTTGTTTTAAAGAATTTGTAGTCGGTTAAAATATGTTTTTGCACAATTTAAAAAACTTATAATTTGATATATAAAGTATCCTCTTGAAGGGAACAAAAAATTGGAGAGAAACGAGGGGACATTTTGAAGAAGAGAGGAAATTTGAGACAAAAATAGGTAAAAAGAGGTAATCTAAATAGGGGTAATTTCAGAAAAAAGTGATAAAATTTGAGACAAAAGAAGGGAAATTTGACAAAAATGAAAAAAAAAAGGTTTAATTTAAAAAAGGGGTATTTTTAATGAGAGAAAAGAGGTAATTTTAGGGAAAAGGAGGAAATTTCAAATTAAATATTGAAAAATTTGAGAGAAACAAGAGTAAATTTTGGAGGAAGAGGGAAAATTTAAGGCAAAAATGTGAACAAAATGAGAAAAAAGGGTGATTTTCGAAAACAGAGGTAATTTTTTAAAAAACGTGTAATTTACTCAATAAAGTAACAAAATTTGAGAGAAAAAAGGGAAATTCGTCAGAAAATGAAAACAAAACAGGTACTTTTAATGAGAGAAAAAAAGTAATTTTAGGGAAAAAAGAAAAGAAATTTGAGGCAAAAAAGTGACAAAGGGAAATTTTATAGGAAGAGGGAAAATTTAAGGCGAAAAAGTAACAAAAATGAGAAAAAAAGTTTATTTAAAACCGTGTATTTCTGCGAAAAAGAACGAATTTTTAAGAGAAAAGAAGGAAAATTCGACAAAAATAAAAAAATAGCGGTAATTTTATAAAAAAAGTGAGACTAAAGTACTAGTTTCACTCCCCGCGGTGTAAAAACCATTTTATATTAAATAAGTGATCCACGAGTGTAATTTTATTATAAACATTCAAAAAGTGTGATTAACTCTTACAACAAACGTGTTGAAACTTCGGACGAAATTATTTGAAATGTGTGAAGGTTAATTTGTTGTAGAAGGTGTTTATTTTTTTAAATTATGTGTTATTTGAAAGTTGACTCATTTATTTAGACTATTATAATCACCAGAAGGTGGTAAATTTGTATCCTTGTTGGTGTAAATTTATAATAACTTTCTTGCTACTTGTATCATATAAACTGTAATATATACAGTGTATTTTTACATTTTTGTCAATATCACAATTACAAATAAAGTAAAATAACTCTAATTTTTGAAAAATATGCGAGAAAGCTGCAACGATTTAACTTTAATATTGTTATCGGGAATGGTAGAACCCCAAAAATGTGGCTTCGATGTTTGTTAGTTTCCACAGAAAAACAAAGTGATTTAAGTGATCAATTAAATCAAAAATAAGTGCAAAATTTATAATAACATACAGATTATTTTGTATAAAACCGGGTTTAAGAAATTTAACAAACAAACAATTTACTCAATGATTCCCAAAAATAAAATGATTTAAGTAATTAATTAATTCATAAATTAGTGTTTTGTAGAGTGTTTTGTATAAAATCAGGTTTAAGAAATTAAATATTCTTTATCGATTTGGTTAGGTTGTTAACTTTACCTAAAATATTGATATTCTGGGGTAACACAGCCGATTTTTTTAATTGCCAAACTAAACTTTACCCAGGATTAATCATCTTAGATATTATATCTGACCCCTTTATATGAAATTTTCTTATCAATACACTATTACTTTCAGCGATGTGAATGGCAACCGGGATGTAAGCTGACGGATTTGAGTTGTCGATATTTGGATGCCATTAATACTACAACAATTATAAAGGAATATTATCGGACACCGGAAGATGCGAAGAATGCTGTTAAAACAGGTGATGCCTGGGGTGCCTTATATTTTACGGAAAATTTCACCGATGCTTTAGTGGCTAGAATGGCTCTAGGAAAAGATGCGGATGAAGAAACATTGGACCAAAGTGAAGTTAGAGTTTGGTTGGATATGTCAAGTAAGTAACTGAATATTTTATATTAAACGGATTCAAAATTTGTTAAAACAATGAGTTGGAAGAAGAAGAAAAAAATCTGCTGTAGTAAATTAAATGATAATACAACTTTTTATTATAAAAATATTGTATATTTCACAATAACTGATGGAAAAAACACTTAAAATTAAATGAATATACAAATAGATCTATTGGCTGTTTAGCTTTTCTTTTCTTCCTGGAAAACTATTAACAATAAAATTGTAGCATGAAGTAAACAAATTTTATATAAATTTCAGATCAACAAATTGGTATTATACTACAGCGAGATCTTCAATTAGCATTTCAAAATTTTACGAAAGATATCTTTAGAGCTTGCGAATATAATGAAGAATTAGCTGAGATACCAATTTCGTTCAAGAAACCAATTTATGGCTCCAATCAACCATCGTTTACGGACTTTGTGGCTCCTGGTGTCATATTAACGTAAGTACAGTTTTGTATAGCAATTTTAGCAAATTTAAAAACAGCTATCTAATCGATAAAGATTCACGTTAATAAGAAATACTGTTTTGAATATTTTTGATTCCTGATGGATTTTGGAATATTAAGTTCACTCTTAACAATATTATAAATTTTAGATTCAATCTTTGAAAAAAATTGCTTCTTACTATAATTAAAAATTTTTTAACTAGATCTGGATCAATCAAAAGTTGAAAATTCCTTGAAGAATTCTTATTAAAAATCTGTAAAAAATAGTAAATAGGCAGTTGGAATAAAACTAAAACTTGAAATTTCCTTGTAAAATAATTAAAATTTTTTGGACAACTTGGAAATTGTTTGTAAACGCTTAAAAAACCATTAAAAAATCCACAAAACTTTGTTGAAAAACTCTAGAATGAAAAATCCCTGAAAAGATCTTAAAATAATCCTTGAAAATTCTTTGAAAAATTCTTAAAAAAACACTAAAATTAAAAAAACTTGTAAATTCTTTTTAAAATCCTTGAAAAATCCCTAAAAATTTCTTGAAAATTCCTTGAAAAATTCTTATTAAAAATCTAAAATACTAAACCTTGAAAACTCCTTGTAAAGTTTTTAAAAATTTTGAAAAATCCTTGAAATTTACTTAAAAAATCATTGAAAAATCTTAAATAACAAAAATTGGTTGAAAAATGTTTCTAAAACCCTTAAAAAATACACAAAACTTCATTGACAAACTCGAGAATGAAAAATCCATGAAAATATCTTAAAATAATAATAATTCTTTGAAAAATTCTTAAAAAATCGACAAAAATTAAAAAAAAAAATCTTGAAAATTCCTTTTAAAAATCCTTGAAAAATCCCTAAAAATTTCGTGAAAATTTCTTGAAAATTTTTATTAAAAATCTTTAAAAAATAGTAAAAAAGGAGTTGGAATAATACTAAACATTGAAAAATCCTTGTAAAGTCATTGCCAATTCCTGGAAACCGTTTCAAAATCCTTGATTTAAAAAAATTCTTTAAAAAGTGATAAATTTTAAACAAAATTATAAAATTCTTAAACGTTCTTTTTAAAGTCCCTTAAAAAAACTTGGAAATTCTTTTAAAAAATCCTTAAAAAATCCTGAACTAATCATGCGAAAATTTCTTGAAAAATACCTAAAAAATTCTTGAAAATTACTTGAAGACTTCTTATTAAAAATCTTAAACAATAGTAAAAAAGGAGTTGAAAAATCCTTGTGAAGTGCCTAAAAATTTCTTGAAAATCTTGAAAAATCCTTGAAATATACTTAAAAAATCATTGAGAAATCTTAAATAGCCAAATTTTTTTGAAAAATGTTTGTAAAAGCCTTAAAAAATTCACTAAACTTCATTGAAAAACTAAAGAAAGAAAAATCCGTGAAAAGATCTTAAAATAATCCTTAAAAATTCTTTGAAAAATTCTTGAAAAATCAACGAAAAATTTAAAAAAAAAACCCTGAAAATTCCTTTTAAAAATCTTTGAAAAATCCTTCAAAATTTCTTGAAAATTCTTATTAAAAATCTAAAAAAAAAATAAGTAAAAAAGGAGTTGGAATAATACTAAACTTTGAAAAATCCTTGTAAAGTCATTGACAATTCCTGGAAATCAGTTCAAAATCCTTGATTAAAAAAAATACTCTTAAAAGTGAATTTTTTTAAAAAAATTATAAAATGTCATTACAAAGTGCTTAAATGTTCTTTTTAAAATCCCTTAAAAAAACTTGGAAATTCTTTTAAATATTCTTAAAAAATTACTAAAAATAAAAAAACTCGAATATTCTTTTAAAAAATCCTGAACTAATCATGCGAAAACTTTTGACAACATTCTTGAAAAATCCATGAAAAATCCCCAAAAATTTCTTGAAAATTACTTGAAGACTTCTTATTAAAAATCTCAAACAAAAGTAAAATCCTTGTAAAGTCCTTAAAAATTTCTTGAAAATGTTTTTAAAAAAGGAGTTAGAATAAAACTAAATATTGAAAAATCCTTGTAAAGTCATTGACAATTCCTGGAAATCATTTCAAAATCCTTGATAAAAAAAATACTTTTTTTAAAAAATTATAAAATGTCCTTTCAAAATCCTTAAATTTTCTTTTTAAAATCCCTTAAAAAAAGTTTGAAAATCTTTGAAAAAATATTTAAAAAATTGAAAATCTGAAAAATTATTAAAAAATCCTTGAACCATCATTAAAAAATTCGTAAAAAATCCTTTAAAAATTATTAAAGAATTAATATTAAAAAAATTGTAAAAAAAAGATATTAAACCTTAAAAAATCCTTTAAAATTTCTTAAAGAATTATTATTATAAAAAGTAGTAATAAAGACAAAAATATTAAATTCTTGAGAATTGCTAAAAAATCGTTAAAAAAAAATTGAAATATACTTAAAAAATCTTGTTAAATCCTTGCAAAAAAACTCTAGACCGGGAAATCGGTCAAAAAAATACCTTTGAATCACTTGTTTTTTAATTTATTTTCAACGCAAAATAATAATAATAATAATCTTTTAGCTTCTTATAAAATATCTAAAAATAGTGACTGTTTTGAATTGCTCAGCCAATTTTTTGTTTTATTTTAAGTACCTTATTATATTTTTAATACTAAACATTTGGTGGTTTATGAAAATCTAATAATATAAACCTACTTTTCTCTAGGCAAAAATTAGTTAGTAATTTTTTTATTATCAATATTTTACCCAGGTGATTTTTGATAGGTTTGATTTAAATTTAATTTTTAATGGTACATTTTTAGTTTTATTAATAATTTTTTTCTAGAATCGTATTCTTCTTGGCGGTGGCTTTGACATCATCAGCGCTGATTATAGAACGAATGGAAGGTCTTCTCGATAGATCATGGGTAGCAGGTAAGAGATAATTAAAAACTAATTTATAACAAAATTTTTCTGTGAAAAATATATTATTCATTTAATTAAATTTATGTTACAGGTGTGACACCAGGAGAAATCCTCTTCTCCCATGTGGTTACCCAATTCGTGGTTATGTGTGGTCAAACAACTCTGGTGCTTATTTTCATGATACTCGTTTTCAAAGTCGAGTGTAAAGGTGACATAATTCTCGTCATAATCATCACAATCCTCCAAGGACTCTGCGGCATGTGTTTCGGTTTCGTAATTTCGGCAATTTGCGAGTTAGAACGAAACGCAATTCAATTAGCACTAGGTAGTTTTTACCCAACTTTGCTACTTAGCGGTGTTATTTGGCCAATAGAGGGAATGCCTACAATATTAAGATACATATCTACGTTTTTACCGTTGACTTTAGCCACGACGTCACTCAGGTCTATGATGACAAGAGGTTGGGGTATTACTGAGCCAGATGTCTATTTCGGTTTCATAGCGACTATAGTTTGGATCATTCTTTTCTTGACAATTAGTTTAGTGGTGTTGAAAGTTAAAAGGGGTTGAAATTAAAGTTCAGGTTTATATAGTAAAAAAAAATCGGGAAATGTTGTACCTATAACATTTTTTTTTGTAATATATTCGTCTGAATGTCAATTGAAATGGACTTGTTCGATTTTATTATTGACGTTAAATTTTATTGTAACCAAAAAAATTTTAGTCAACATTTTTTAAAAAATAATAAAAATTTATTAAACTTTATTTATAAGCGGAATATATTAACTGTGAATACTGAACAATGTACATTTTTTATATATTTCTGTGGGTACATTTAATACATTTTTTATGTGTGGTTAATATATTCTGATTTTGTTAATTGTTAAAAATTTGTATTTTCTTAACAAAATATTATAATTTTTTATCATTTTTTTTATACCGAAATTTTTTTTTCTATAATTTATAATATTCATTTAATTCTTTAAAATCTAACTCGTTTCTATAAATTTTTTTATCAAAATATCGACTTTTTTTAATACATCAATTTTTTGTTACACTAGAATATCAATATTTTATTATCCATCAACATATTATATTTTTTTAACAGTTTAACAATTTCTTAAAAATTTTCTCCTATTTAAAACTTTTTATCAAAATATCGATGTTTTTTGTTAAAATATCAGTTTTGTTGTCAAAATATCGAATTTTATTTTTACCACTATTTGTTTGAATTATGCTCCCAAGGGATTAAAAAAAATCAACATATCGATATATATTTCACCAAAATCTCAATTTATTGTCAAAATATCAATATATTGTCAAAATATCGATTTTTTAGCAAAATATAGATGTTTTACTAATATTATGTCGATTTTTAATTTTTCCACATTTTATATATTTGTCAACATTTTAGATTTTAATAAAATTGTTTTGATCAAAATATCATGTTTTTTGATTAAAATATCAATTATGAACTTTTTGTCAAAATATTGATCTTTTGTCGAAATAATTTTTTCATCACATCAGTTTACTTCAAAATATTGATTTTTTATTAAAATACAGATTTTTATTAAAAACGTTGGTTTTTTTATTCAAATAATTTTCACTGGAACTCCTCTTTGACCAATATTAATTATAATTTGCTTTTTTGAATTCCATTTAGTAAGACATATTTAATTATTTTAATATTGTGTTTCCAGGTTTACGTACTAATTTTTTTGTTTCTTTTTCATTTTTATTGTAATATTTAGTTACCATTACCTCGTTTTTGTATTTTTTCTTTTTTCATTAATAATCAAACTAACAAAACATTTTTCCAAAAATACTGCAAGAAATTAATAGCAACTATATTATTAATTTAATTTTCCCTATTTTGATTACATTCACTTTCATAGCAACCTTAAAACGTAAAAAAGTAAAATTTTGAAATACCTAAACAATAAAAAACATTTAATTTGGAGTTTAAAAATGTGCCCGGAGAATTTAAGAATAGCGATAAATCTAACGTCAATAATAATACCGAACAGATCAATTTTTAATTGTGGCTTGGTATAAAATTTTTTATTCCAGTAAATTTTCAGCGATAAGTTTTACACGCTTTATTTATGATAGATACTTGCCCCTTAAAGTAACATAAGTGTTTTTAGTAATATGATTAAATTAATTTTTTTTATTATTTTTTACTTATCGCACATACAGTCTTTAATAACTATTTCGAAAACGATTCAGAGACTGAAAATTTTAGATTTTTTACAATCTACCAAGTTAATTTATTGTTGACGTCAAATTTATGGTGTGGGAATTTGGAGAAAAATGGTTCCTGGATTATTTGAAATAGTTCCAAAGATGTATGTGCTTTTTAGTTATAAAAGTGCTCAAACTTAATTTTTATATTGTTATAAGTGGTATTGTGATGTATGTTTTGTTATATAGTAGGTATACCAATAATAAAGTAATTTTAAAATTATCATTATTTTATTTCTGCCTTTTCCTCTACTTAAAAGAATATGGTTATTACATAAATTATTACAAAATTCAAAAAGTTGTTATTTATTACAAAGCACCAACATACCACGTAAAAATTTAGACCCAGTCATTGGGTGATATGAATAAAAATGAGCTTTAGATTATACTCCACATGACATGAATAAAAACCAGAAGCAAATGCTCCGCCGCTTGAGTAAATTCTCATGTACAATTTGTTATGAATAAAAAAATGTTCCTGCTCTTCGGAGTGAGAATATACTCCATAATTTTGGAGTATTATAGGCAGCAGACTTCAGTTTGAACGAGTCAGAGCTATGGCTGAGTTTATCCTTAATTTGCGTTCCAAAAAAATTTTACAAACCTAGAAGTACGTGTGATCGTGACATTAAAACATTGTATCGATTTACAATGAGAAAATGTCGGGTGGATATCAAATCACATTTTGGATATAGAATCTGAAGAAAGAAGTGATGCTATATGTACATTTTTTTTCCGGGTTTTCAAACAGTAGTAGGAGAATATATTGGTGAATAGATACTCTATACCGTTCCTTTAGCCACTATAGGGAATTCAAAGTGTTAGAGAGAGAGAGGAAGCAGAGGTTCAGCATGTCAGAGTCGGTCTTCAGATAATTCAGCTCCTTCTGGTCTAGTCTTCAGATCTGTCAGGTACGTCTGCGGTCGGACCAGACCTGAGGTACCTGAAGACCGGCTCTGACATGCTGAACCTCTGCATCCTCTCACTCTAATACATTGAATTCCCTATAGTGGCGGTAAGAACGATGTAGATATGTTAATAGAAAAATGTGTTTGTCGGGTAAAATTTCCTCACAATCCTGCGGATTAGAGATGTTTGATACTCTGAAAAGAATCGATACTCAATGATCTTAAAACTCAGCCAGCCTAAACAAATTCGAGATATAGAAAGATACATATATAAAACAAAAAATAAAATCTCGATCATCTTTCGTAAGCAATAAAATCGCTGTGGCTACCCGTATGCTAAGCCAGACTAATATTATTTGAAAGGCAAGCCAGACGAATATTATTTTATTAACAGAAGTCTTGACTATCTATCTAAAGCTAGCCTGTGTATTTAAAAAAAATATTTATTTTATTAAATGAAGTCTTGACTATCTAAATCTACCCTGTGTATTAAAAAAAAATATTTCCTCTGGAATCGAACCAGAAACTTCTATGTGTAAAGCATACATAGTAACATTGGACCATACTTCTCACAATGATAAATAATCAAATTTTCAAGTTAACTAATGACTGTCCAGCAACTATGATGTCAGTACCTTTCAAATAATATTCGTCTGGCTTACCTTATGGGTAGCCACAGCGCAATAACTGAGTTTCAGTTAATTTTGGATGTGTACATTCCGCCTATCGGTAAATCTCCCAATGAAAAATGTCAACACTACAGAAATATGTTTAATTTAAACCTAATGGTTTCTAGTTTGCCAAGAAATTTATTATCAAGTACCAACATTACATTTTTCATGAAAATAGTGTTGCATAAGAACAAGAACAGCTGTTTTAATTTTCGGTACGATATTACGTATTTGTGTATCGATACCCTGTATCGATATCGATACAGCTAAAAGTATCGATACAAAATATTGAGTACCGACAATCAAAGTATCGATACTCCATAGTATCGATATATATCGAACATCTCTACAGTGCGGATGTAATAGAAGCTAAAAAAAACGATTCACAGATTTGGAGCAACTCAGAAATTTACAACATTGTAAGGAATGATTTTCAGAGGTCGAATGTACTGCTTTTAGGTGATGAATGATATGGCATAGCACCGTGGGTAATGGAAGTTGGAAGGAAATAAAATACGAATATCTACTTTTATGTACTTCCTAAATTTAAATATTTTTTATTCATATAAATTGGAACACAAACTACAACTTCATGCTCATGCTCATGAGTACTTGCTCGGAGTTTAAACTCTGGTGTTATTCATATCAGCCATTGAATAATATGGAATAATTAACTCAGGTTGTATATGTGTCTCGTTCAGAGGATCTTACTTATGATGATCAACGAAACAATTTAAATAGTAAAATACATGTGGTCTGTAATTTTAAGATTAGATAAATAACAAAAGTCTGCTTTTATTGCTTAAATCTACTTGCTCTTTTTTTAGGGTCAGATATTATTTTTCTCAGGTTGTGACGAAACTTGAGTTATAGATAGAGAAAGATGATTCGATTAAAGGGTACTGTTGGTTTCTTCCTACTTTGTTGTTTAACATTTTTTTTTTGTTAAATTTTGTAGAAGTTGCGCTCTCAACATTTTTTAAAAAAGGAATAAAACACCAAAGTCTTTAAAAAACTTATTTCTTCTGAAACTAAGAGAAGTAGAGAAGAATAGACTCTTAAACCACCACTCTACCAATTATTTAAGAACTAGCATCTTTTTGAAAGAATTCCAAGAAAAATAAATATTGCTGCTAAATTTAAAAAAAATCCTCTTTAATTAGAATTTTGACGTTTTAATCTACCATCATTAAAAATTGAATAAAAACCGTGCTTCATCATATCTTATTGGCAAATAACTGATTTTAAACCATACAGTGAAACTTCGAAGGACGGCACTCTGGATGACAATTTAATTCATGTATAAAAAATCCCGTAAGCCGCGTGATTTTGTCATTATGACAGTGAAAATAGTTTGCCCTAACTTTTCTAGCGACAATAACGGACCGTAACTTTTGAAAGCATGACAACCAGCATTATAATAGTAGTTTGTACAACAAGTGCGCAAAGCGTCACTTTTCCCACGAGTGCAGAAGTTTGTGGCACGAGCCGTAGGCGAGATCCGCAAATCTAGCGAGTGGGAAAAGTGCTTTGCGTACAAGTTGTACACAATATTTTTTCTACAACCACATTTATTAATAAGATAAAAACAGTAACTTATATAGGTATTTTACTTAAACTTTGAAAAGAAGTGATTAAAAAATGACTATTGAATACAGAAAAATTAATTTGTTTATAATTTATAAATAATTTATAAATTTAAATAAATAATCAAATACATAGTTTATTTACTTTTAGTTTCAATTTCAAATTTGAACTCCCAGAAATTCACTATAATGTCAAAAAAAGTTGACAGGTCATAGCTGTCTGTGTTTGACATTTCCGTGGGGAAAAGTGCCATAGCGCGTACTTTTCGCACGCTGAATTATTACTTTTCCCACGGATATCAAAGAAATTAAGAAAAGGCCTGCTTTGCGTATAAAAATTTGTGTAGAAAAGCGTGTTTTGCATGGTGGTTGTAGAAAAACAAATTTTTGATGAAGTTATGTCAATTTTTCTCAAACTTGTCAGAAAAGTTTTCATTTTCTGACTCAAGCTATTTTTAATCATTGTGTTTTTAATAATTGTACCAATTTACAACTTATTTTTAATTTATTGATTTATATATTCATTAAATTGTCTTACCGAATTACACTCTAGCTTTTTTTTGAGTCGAAGTAAACTTGACATTAATAAATCGAATTTTACTGCCATTAGGTAATGCAACTCAAAAAACTGCCGGAAAAAATTACTCGTCCTGCGGACTCATAATTTTTTCAGAGGCAGTTTTTTCGTTAAATTGCCAGGCAACAAAATTCATGTCAAGTTTACTTCGACAAAAAAAAAGCCCTCGTGAAAACTTTATAGAACATATTTTAGTTTTTTATTTAAAAAAATACTTGAAATATGTACCCCGTATAATGGTTAAAATAAATAGTTTAAATATATTTAAAAAATGGATTATTATTAATCTGCTCTATACTTTTCATCTTCCAGGAACCACTCTCTTTTACTCAACAATTTCTCATTCCAAAAATTAATCAAATCCGCCAATTTCCCATCATTACCTCCATACTCTTCGGGAAGCAGTTCTTTATCAACAATTTGATGTAAACTTTCCAAACCATTCTTATGAACTTTGGTGCTTCTTTTCATTTGTTCATTCATAAAACTTTTAAAGATATTTAAAATAACATTAAGGTAAATCGGTGAATTTATGAATTCAAAACTCTTCGATGTTACATGATAGCTCTGCCAAGCATTTACAGCCCTTTTTACAATTCCCGGAGTAAGCGCTGTAGCATGCCAAGCTGTAACTCCATTCATGTCAAAAATGGATATGACTCCATAAATTTGGGCTGCTTCAAATTCGAACAATCCCGCGATATCCAAAATCATGTGGTCGACTTTAAAAACGTTTTCTTGGCTATGTTTTTTTGGTTCATGTGCAGCTGTTCTGATCAGAACGACAAGTTGATTATGATGTAACTTTCTTAAAGGTACGAATACTCCTAATTTGACTATTTCTTGGATTTCTGGTAAACAAGGATCTCTGTTTGTAAACCATTTTGTATCGTCTCTTCTTAAATTATAGTAGCTGATTAATTTTAATTTGGTTTCTTCCAAGTTGAATTTTGCGCCTCTTAAAAATGGTAAGATATATCTGAAAATAAAACAGTATATTTTAAAAGAAATTTAATTCAACCAATCACAGGTGTAGTTTATTAAAATCATTATATTCGATAATGATACATTCTGGAACGATCAGTAAAATTTTGTTTTATCATAGCGAAAGTAGATCTTGACTAAAAATATTCCTTCCCTGTTGGTAGACCTTTTTCTAGGTTAGCAACTTCAAGGTTTTATTCTAATAATTTTAATAATAAATATTAAAATAAAAAAATAAATTTATATTGAGTTATATTTTAAATTCCTCTAGATTTTAAATGTAAATCTAAAAACAATCTTTTAGAAAAAAAATGCTGTAAAATAGATAATTTTTCTATATCGTCAGATTTTTAATACAAACTATATACGATAAACCTATTGAATATATTTACCTATCTTTAATTCTGGCATTCAAGTTGGATTTTTCCTCTTTTAACCATTTTTTAATTTCACTCAAACTTTTTTCTCTAACTTCTTCGGTTTCATTAAGATGTTCTTTTGCGTATTTTTCAATTTCCGAACCCAGAGTAAAAACATACTTTTCAGACATTTTTAATTACACTTCTGATGTACAATCAGACTAATTCACAAATGAATATTGTTTATAAAATTTTAATCGTATTAAGTCAATAGGACTAATTGTATGATAGTTTAAACGATTAAAAAAAATTATCACAATGAGAATGTCTGACCTTTCCACTTATGACTAATATTAAATCAGTAAACTATTATATTTTGAAAAATGCAAGATAATAAGGTTATGTGAGTAAAATAATCTCGTATCATAGTTCGTATCAAATCAAGTCGCTGCATATGTAATTTCTAATCTATAACGAGTTAAATTGTTTTAACTTTATTATGAGCGATAGACACAGATATGATTATTATAAAATAAAAAAATTTATAAACACTACAAAATAATTTTATTTTAGAAAAAAATAGATATAACAATTTTTCGAGAGTATAAAAAAAATTTTATTAAAATATTTTAGGAAAAAAATCAGCATTCACTAAGACAAATCCGTCCTAGAATGGCTTTCTAAGAGTTTAATTATAGTAGATAAAAACTTTATTAGGACTCAACACATTTTTAATTATGACAATAAAAAGGGCTTTATTTGTAATTATCAGTATTAAATATTTTACTTAACACAATTAAACAAATTATTAAGAGTAATTAAATAAGTTGTATAGTGACTGGTGACAAATTTTATTAGTTTTGTGTTACAATATCGTGGCATAAAAAGGTCATTCTCATAGATTGGCGGCTCGGGAAATTCCTGGACCGCTTTGGAGGTAAGTTTTACAACACCTTTTAGGTGGATCGCCAGTGTTGAAATACAGTGTGACACAGTGGCACGTAGTAATATACGAGTCGGTGGGCGACGGGAATCGAGGGTCCACAAGCGGTGTCAGTGTCGGCGATTATCACTACTTGTACTTGTATCAATATCAGACTGTATTGCCAGAAACTTTTTATCGCTACTGAAACGTTTTTTAATCGCTTTTAAAGATTTTTCCTTGCTGTTTGAATATTTTTTATTATTGCTTGAAGCGTTTTTATCGCCGTCTGAAGCTTTTTATTGCAGTGTGAAAATTTTTAGCGCTGCTGGAACGCTTTTTCAATCGCTGTTGAAAGTTTTTTGATCGCTTCTTATTTCGCTGCCTGTAGCTTTGTTAAGCGCTGATGAAAGCTTTTTGAGGTTGTGAACTTAGTCACAATGGGATGCCTTTTTGGGCGTTCAGAAAAATCCGGAATTAGTCTAATACGATTTATTTTAATTAGTGTTTTTACCCACCTGGGTTTAATTTTTATTTTTCATATACTCCCCTTTCTTTCCTCCTTTACTTAGTAGCAGCACACCTTTTTTAAAATTTGCTAATTTTAATTAACATTTAATTATTGTTAATTTCTTGGCCTGAAGATGGTTATTTAACCGAAACTAGTTGCCTTTAAGAAAATTTTTTTTAATAAATGTTATTGTGGTACATGATTTTGGGTTTTCATTTATGATTAAGAAGAAATTTGTTAGAATTAAGACTAAATATTATTGAGATATCAGAGTTTTTAAATGAATAAAAGTGAAAGAGAAGTCAGAGTCACTATTTCAAAATATTCAAAATAAAGAACTATGTAAGCCTAAAAGCGTTTTAAAAATTAATTATAAGGTTATATATGTTTGTATTTTTTTATTAAATTAGATTAAGTTATTAAAAAATGAAAGAATTCGGTATTCACATAAATAAAACTGAATAAATAAAAACTTGACTGTAATAAAACTTAGATAATAAGGGTAAAAACAAGGAACCTCATAAATTGCATTGTAGAACAAAAAGAAAATTTAACAAATAAATAAAAAAGCTTACCTATGGCACTACACACCTTCGCGTAAATTCAATTCCCACGTAAATCCTACACATAAGAATGTCTGTTTACTCGAAACAGGGCGGAAGGAGGGTTCCTTTCTTTCCTTTCCCTTGTTTTGTATTTTTTTGTCAGATTTATTCTTAATACAAGTTCAACACACTTTATTAAATTGTGACAAAAATGTACTTGATGATGCCAAGAATACGTAAATATCTCTTTAAAACAAGTATCTAAAAATATAGAGGATAATGGCAACAATACGTTAAAAAGTAAAGATGAAAATAGTGCGCTACAAAATATAATTACCGGTTAGAATAAACTTTTTTTTCGTTTCTAAAAAATATTCAGGGGGTCATTTATTTTAAGAAAATTATTAATTCAATGTACCAAGTTTGCACATCCTGTATTATTAATTTGTCAGAAAATTTTAAATATAAAAAACTTTTTAAAATTAGATGAAATATATGCTAATAGATAGGCAACACACATACAGACACGCATCAAATTAATTTAAGTATCAATTTATACCATAAAAAAGAGCTAACTAATCGGTAAATGTGATATTTATATTGACAACGACCTTCATGATGAAATAACGGTATATTTACTAAGTTATTTTATCAATTCATACACTTAACTTATAAAGATTACTTATGTTCTGGTTGTGATAAATAGTGGGTTTGATATCACATTTATATGTGTAGGTCTAGGTAATTTATTAAAAATGGCTGTTCCAAAAATTGAACAATTAGATGTGCTAATTAGTGAGCATGTTGGAAAAAATCAAACTATAGTTGATTCTAAAATAACAAGACTAACCGAACCCGGAGAAAATTTTGGTAGTGAAATGCTCAAGGTGGATTTGGTGCTAAAATCACAAGAAACGGGTAAAATAGAAAATGTTAACATTGTTGCGAAACTTTTACCAGAATCAGAATTTTTTAAAAATATATTCAATGTTCAAGTAACCTTTATAACCGAAAAAGCTTTTTACGACACAATAGTACCAACGTTGCAGAAATTTCAAAAGGAACAAGGTGAACAAAATGTAATTGATTTTTTTCCAAAATATTTTGGGTCCAGAAAAAACTTGAAAAATGATGGAAATTTGCCCGTGGATGATGATGCGGCATTGCTGCTGGAAAATCTAAAAGTAAAAGGTAAATTTTAAAATATTTGTAAATTTAAAAACTCGTAAACGAAAACAAATTATGCTGTTACTACATTTTCTGAAACTCAAAATTAGTAAAAAAAAATGGTTCCAGTTAACGTCAGTATTTATTTAAATATAACGTGTCATTGAAAATATTAGATTAAAAAATGAATTTGTTAAAAGTTTGACGAGTGAAATGATGTAATATGTTGTATAATTTATTTAAAATAATTCGTTGCTGAAATTAAGTATATATTTTTTATAAAAATTCATGTAATATGACAAACATATTATACTTCCATGAATGATTCTAATATTGACTCATTTTACAGCTAGTTTACGGGCAAAAACAATAACTATTAAAGTTTTATTATTTTTGTATAATAATGATGTAATTTATTAATAAAATTCGTAATAAATATTACTTGGATATTTTTTAAACGAATAGTACTTGAAACAAAAGCAATAAATACAGGGTGTTCCCTTTAAAATTACAAAGTTGGTAGTTACATTTGGAACACCCTATATAGACCGAAAGTTAAAAATATTTTATTTAGATGTAGCACGATAAACAAATTTTCATACCGTGTAAGCAGTTTTCAATATACAGATAATTTTAACTCGTCGTGACACACCCTGTAAGTTACATAGTTTAAATATTTACACCAACTTTTTAAATATTTATTACATACATGACTCCATTATTCCCTTTATACTTTTTATATTTATTTTAGGTTTTGCCAACGTTGATCGTTTCATTGGATTCGACTTGCCCACAGCCAAACTAATTTTAAAAAACTTAGCTGAATTTCATGCTGTTCCCATAGCTTTAAAGCAGAAGGAACCAAAAATATTTGAAACAAAAGTAAAACCTTTTTTGGCCTGTTTTAATCCTAATGAAGATCACACTCCGCCACCTCCATTTGATCTAATCGAAAAATTACTCGAACATCGCCCAAATTTCATACCGATAGTGCAAAAATCGATGAAAAATTTTGGTAAAGCCAGAAATACTTTTAAAGAACCTTTTGCTACTATAAGTCATAGAGATCTTTGGGTTAACAATATAATGATTAAATATAGTGGAAATTCTGCAATAGATTGTAAGTTTGTAGACTTTCAAAGCTATACATACGACAGTCCAGCTGCCGATATTCTTTTCTTTTTATTCACTAGCGTCGAACTTGGAGTCCTACAGGAGAATTTAGATGAATTACTAAAACTATATCACAAGGAATTTGTAAAAACCTTAAAAACTTTAAATTGTAACCTTAGTTTTACATATGAAGAGTTTCTACACGAAATTACCTATAGTTCAGAATTTGAGCTTGCTCACATTACTTTTATGAGTTTAGTTGTTATATTTGCAAAAAAAGGTAATCACCCTCAGCCTGACAAAACTGGTGGACCTCCTGATTTGTCAAATATTGTTTTTGATGAAGGCACCGTTAAGAGAATTGTATGGTTTATAGAAGAATGGGATAAAAGAGGATGGTTAAATTTTTAAATACACGAGCCTAAATAGAGATAAAAAATAATAAATATGGGTTGTGCCCAATGTCCAACAAATGACTTCTCCGCTATTTATTAAATTTTATTATATGTAATTTTTGTATTTAACATTGTATTACAATTTTAAAATATATAATTATAATGAGCTTTGATTCTATTTTTTTTTTCTTCTGCTCTGGTCCCTATTTGATTTTTAATTATTTTTTGTAAAGTCCATTCTTTTTGCAGCAATTTATTAGCTAACCTACATTAAACGATATTATAGTAACAAATAATTTATTAAAGCATAAATAACTTAACATATGACTGTTCTGTGGAATTACAGGAATACAATGGTAGCCAGAAACCAAAACGAAATAAAGGACGCTGCACTTTTCTTATGCAAAGTGGCTCGCTGAAATTTATTAAATTATTTTCCCGACCCACCTCCTAGAAGGGAAAGTATTGTGAACGAGCTAAAAAAAAAATTTCGAGATAAAAACGGAAATATCCATTTTCGGCCCTCCTGAGACGATTAAGACCATTTCCAGATGGAAGTCTGTCTGTCGGTCTGTGTGTGTATGTGTGTATGTGTGTGTATTCTTCCACGATAGAGGCCACACGTTTAATCCGTTTGAGCTCAAATTTGGTGTAGAGGTTTGGGTTACCCGTTGGAAGAACCCATTATTTTTTGTACGACATCTATCAAACGGAAGTGTCACTATCAAAAAATGACAGATGCAATATCTCATGGAATTTGATACGCAATATGTCATTTGAAAGCCCTCGAAAAACTCTATTAAGAACAGTCAAAATTATTTTTCCAACTGTCACTTGTCAAAAATAAAAAAATATCAAAATTTGAAACTTTAGATTAAATATCTGAGAAATTATTAATTCAATTCAGCTGAAATTTGGTACGTAGGTTTGCGTTACCCGTCGGAAGAACTCATTAATTTTTGTATGACATCTGTCAAACGTGAGCGTCACTAACAAAAAATAACAGATGCAATATGTCACTGAATTGGACATGCAATATGTCATTTGAAATCCCTTGAAAAACTATTCAGAACAGTTAAAATTATTTCTCCAACTGTCACCTGTCAAAAATAAAAAAATGTCAAAATTTAAAACTTTAACATTAAATATTTGAAAAAGTATCAATCCGATTGAGCTAAAATTAAAACGATCAAAATTCTCCTAGAATGAACAAAAATATTATTTTGGAAAATAATAATCATTACATTCTGAAAATATGTGTTAAAACAGGCGTACGCCACTGACGTTGACATAGATCATGTTGAAGTTTGTGGATAATAATTTTAGTTTATTTTCTATTCCTTGATTTTATTTTCTGAAACTATTAAATTTCGAATTTTCTTTAAATTTTCGATATATTTAAATTTTCAAAATTTTTGTAAATTCTTGAAATTTTCAAAAACTTTTTTGAAATTGGTAAAATTTTTGAAATTCGAAATTCCAAATTTTTATAGATCGGGAATTGTTTTTTGAAATCTTCGAAATTTTAAAATTTTATAAATTAGGTTTGACATTGTTTAGAAATTTTCTAAATATTTATAGAAATTGAATTTTTTTAAATTCTTAAAAATTTTAAGACAACATTTTTGAAATTTGTAAAATATTGAAATTTTTGAAATTGTGAAGTTTCGTGTTTTTGAAAAAGGAAATTATTCAAATTTTCAAAATTTTAATAGATCGGGAATTGTTTTTTGAAATCTTCGAAATTTTAAAATTTTATAAATTAGGTTTGACACTGTTTAGAAATTTTCAGATTTTCAAAATTTGGAAATCTCGGGATTTTTTTAAACTTTGGAAATATTAAAATTTTCAAAATCCGTTTTGACATTATTTAGAAATTTTCGAAATACCTATTTATAATAATTGAAATTTTTAAGATGGCATTTTTGAAATTTGTAAAATATTTGAAATTAGAAAATAATGAAACTTTTGAAATTTTGCGTTTTTGAAATTATAAAATATTTAAATTTTCGAAATTTAGGAAGCTCAGGAATTTTTTTTGAAATCTTCAAAATTTTAAAATTTTTGAAATTCGTTTTTACAATGTTTAGAAATTTTTGAAACATTTTTAATAATAAAAATTTTTTAAATTCTTTAAATTTTTAAGACGGCATTTTTGAAATTTGTAAAATATTTGGAATTATAAATTCAGAACAGTCAAAATTATTTCTCCAACTGTCACCTGTCAAAAATAAAAAATGTCAAAATTTGAAACTTTAAATATCTGAAAAAGAATTTGTGGATACTCGTTGGGAAAGTTTTGGGGCGACACAACCGATTTTTTTTATATGTTGTACTTTTCACCATCCTAATCAAAAGTGTCCATAGGCACAAGCTTCAATAATGGACAGTTTTTTTTACAGAGGTGTTGAATTTTAAAATTCTTTGTTGCCACATAAATGCTTACTTATACTTCAGTTATACAATGGACCACGAATATAATGTATAAATACATGCACCCCTATTCAGGATCTTAAAGGAAATCGAATGCACGTAGCTAAGAATTCGATATACAGTGATAATCAAGGTTAGTTGTAAAATTTAACAATGTTTTTAGCTTACTGTAAAAATAACGTGCGATGAAATTCGTCCGTCACAAATAGTCAATGGAGAAGTTTAACATTTTTTTTATGAATGAAACTCAAAATTTAAGCAAAACTGAACAAAACTGTGAATGTGAAATTAAGATATCTTAAAAACTAACAAACTTATAACATTTTGATAAATTACCTAAAAAAAGCACCAATAGCATCAATACCTCAACAACTGACATTTGACATAAAACAATACCAACCTAAACCTAAGGATAAAAAAATTCCTATTTTTAATTGATCATTTCCAACACACCTTAAAGCTGCGCTTTTCATTCCCTCCAATTCATTTGCCTGACGTCATTTCTCCTAACTAGTGAACGAGACGGGATTGTAAACGAAGCAACGTATCACGCTTCTCTATTCTCATTATTCCTCGCATATATTAGTCCAAGAGCCAGAGCATAAAAAGTAGGTTCTAATATTTTTCTCGTACGGTGCACGGTTCACAAGATATTTCACAAAACGTGTTTTTCAATATAGAAGAAAAAAGTACCTGGCTCTAGGACTATACTTTGTTGTGTGACAGTTAATCGTGTCGTGGATAGAATAAGAGTTTAATTTGTAGTTCGGCGCTTTGCGTGGATAGAATAAGAGTTTAATTTGTAGTTCGGCGCTTTAGCTATGCGAATACGTGACGTCATACGCACAATAATCCGTAAGAAAAAGCAACAACTTTAATACTATATTTCTCCGTTATTTATGACCGATTCCATAAATTTTTTATAGCGATTTATTAGTTTTTATCTATATTTTTGTTAAATGTAATAACATAAGTAATATCCCTAGGACATTGATAATAGACGAGATAATTTTATGACAATCGAAAGCTCGTTCGTTGATAACAGCCATAAGCCGAAGCCAAAGACTAAAGAAACGAGCTTGAGAAATTTGTCATAAAATTATGAGGCATTTGTCAATGTCCGAGGGATATTCGGCGGAAAATTTTTTGACAAATATATTTGTGACTGTAGGTTGTATTTCTGGGAATTTTTTCTTTGACGTGACATTTTGAAATTTATTTGGAATTAAGTTGTCAAACTGAATAGTGTTGTCATACTGATTGATAATTGCACTATTTTTTTTGTGAATTAAACTAAGTTTATTAAACCAAATTAACCTCTAGAAATGGAAGAAATGGAAAAAAATGATTATGATTAAAAGTTCCTGTATCATTTAGAAATCAATAATTAATTATTCATTACAATTTGAAATACTTAGAGGGATACCAGAAAAATATTTATTATAAAGAGTAAATTTCGTTTAAAATGCATACTAAAATGTAATTTTATAATACTAAAAAAATTTCTAATTTGGAAAAATATCAATTAGAAACTAGCTCAAAAATTGCTGGAAATTTGGTCCCTAAAATAAATCGATATATCATAATTAAGTTTAATAATGATTTATTATTACTCTTCTGCTTGAAATATTTTAACTGAATCCTGTAAGCGCAATTTTTTTATTACACCATTAACCTTAAAACAAAAATTGTTCCTAATTAACCTCCAAAATAATTGTTTGCCAAATGTCGCATGTCGTTCGAAACGCGCATCTCTCCGGGGCGATAATGCCGCCACCAACATGTGGCCGATAGCTTTTAGTTTTCAGTCAGCGTTTCAGTTACAGCAAGAGCTTTCAGCCAAGTTGCGAAATTTTCCGGAATCCGCGTGCGCGCTTGTTCATTTCCCCGCCGAAAAAGTTCGAAAGTGCCGTCGGTCGAAAGTTTTGAACTTTTTAATTTTCTTGGGATTATCAAAGACATTTTGCTTTAAGGTATTTTGTGAATTTAATGCTGTTTTAATGTTTTTGGGTTTTAAAAGTTGAATTTTAATTGTGTTTTTTCTTTTTTTAATCTCACTTTTTAGGTCAGTTAATAAAAGTGAAGAATTAATGAAATGTCGGTTAAAAATTTTAGAAGTTGATTTAAAATAGGTATTGGTTTTTTTTAATTTTATTTTTAATTAAAGAATGTAACAAATTTTAATAACAGGTTGCAATATGCATTGAGTTTTCTATAATGAAAGATAAATTGAAAAATCCACCAAAATTTTGTTAATAAATAAAATGTTAAAAACAATTCGAAATTTTATTGTTTTTACGAATATCTTAAAAGGTAAAAATATTTTGCAAACTAGGATAGAATCATTTTTAAACAATTTAAGTTTTCTAGTAAAAATAGTCTCACTCTTATTATAATAATATTATATACAGAATTAACCTACAATAATTGTTGTTATTTTTTCATCGAATTAATATTTTTTTAATTCCTATTCAAAATGCAATTTTACATTTTTTTTGGATCTTAAGAATACCATTTTTGGTGATAAAAATTTAAAAGAATTATATATTGTAATGATATACGATTACCAAAATCTCAAATTTGGGTACGACCCTACGAAATAAAAAATAATAATAAACATTACAAGCAAATAAAAAAAAAGACATATCCCGTAGTTTTTTTATCCTCTTGTGAAACTCTAACACAAATTGATTTCTCTTTTTAGTCTTGATATTTTCTTTTTTCTATAATTTTTTTCTTAAACAGGTAGGTATCTGTAATAATAATGAATTTTTTTCGTAACCTAAACTATTTCTGGCTAGCGAAAGAACCCCGCACTTTTTAGAAGGAAATTGGGTTTCACTCAATGTCGCTCAAACCTAGTGAAAAAAGTCAGTCAAATCGTCCCGATCAATTTTCTCCATGGGCACACAAAAAATAATGTAAGGATTTCATGATATCGGCCGCCGAGAGTGGAGATTTTTTAAAAGCCGGAAGTCTACATATAAGCAATAATTGTACATATATATGGATATATCCTGGAAATTCAAGGACCCTATTTCACTAATGCCGCTAATAAAGATGCCAGGATTCTAATCAATGAGGGGTGCTGAAAGTATGGCCCAGTTTTTCCAGGAAAATGATGTGATCGTTAAGGATGGCGTTTACTGCGAGCATCGACGTATTGGAACGATTAGGCATTATCATAAAAATGCCGGCTCTTCTACAACGTGGTGAACAACCACTAACGACTGAAGCTGCAAATGAATCACACCCCTTCATAAAAATGAGATGGGTGGTAGAGGCTAGAAACGGAGTCATGATGTTATTGTTCAAGTTTTTTCGAAATGTTATTCCTACCGCTCATCTTCCGAACATGCGAATTATTATTGATAGTCGGAGTGATCATCACTAAATGCCATGGTCCTATATAAATGCAAAACGAGACTATTGAATCTGCGCAACAGATGTTAGAAGGCGCTAGGATACCGAATGTTGTTCAAGGCATGGTAAAGATTGATAATCTTCCAAATAGAAGGAGCAGATGGGAACCTCTACTGGTCCGATAATGGTTACTCTGTTTTGCAAGAATTGACTTGGGGTGTCTTTCAAATGAACCTTGCCCCATGGGCAATGGCATCGATGAGCAAGCAGCTGAATTCCAATTAGACCGAGATCAAGAGAGACATATCCGGGTCAGAATTTTTTCAAGATACAGAAACGATGCAGACACCAATGGGGAGTTGAACAAAAATATAACCTCACGTTTTTTCTTTATTAACAGTTAGAATTAATCCAAATACAACCCATTGAGTTTAATTATCTACCGTAATTTGAGCTAGATTTTTGAATAAATTAATTTAAAAATTCAAATTTCTAATTATTTGAATATGCCGCCATTACGATCGTGACGTCACTTATGTGCACTGAAGTTACCGTCAAGCCATTAACTGCAAATGTGTAAAGAAGAGAATACGAATGAATAACAGCTGTTAAATCTCACTTATACAGAGAAAGATGGAGAAAACCATTATATGATAATTGGATAAAGATGAAAACTTGGACCTATCCACTGTGAATTCGCATTCAAAATCGAGAGAGATAAATAGATATTAGATTCAGCTGTTAGATAAAGAAAACGACTATTTTAACGAGATCAGGTAATAATTTGCTGTTTGGTACATAAGTGCTGGGCACAAGCGTTCCTGATTAAGTGAAAGGTCGCGTCCGCTTACTGCATAGTTCACTGTCACTGTTGTAGTTTGTACTCTGTAGAGCTGGTAGATGTTGATAATTTTCCGTGTTTATTTGTATTTGTAAAGATAGGTAAATAAAGGTAAAAGTAAACACAATTAAAAACATATTGACCAAACGACACTTTAAAAGCAAACGTCATATATATTTGAAAGCGTTAATTTTATTTAGAGAAACTGGCCCACGTTAATATTATGCTGCAGCTATTGCACATAAGTGACGTAGGCGCACTACAAGTGGCATAGATGCAGTAATTTTTAAATATCAATTTTTTCATGTTAAATTGAAGGAAAAAACAGAAAAAACGATTTTTTCATATAATGCAAAAAAAGATGGAACTAATATTTCAAGTTGAACTCCCTCCCCATTGTGGATTCTTGTTGATCGAGTTATCCCAGAGATTAAAGATTCCCCAATTCTGGGTACATATTGTACATATCAGTCTGGGGCGAGAACACATGGTACTTGTCACGTAACTGCCGTTATATCTGGTACGTCGGTTTCGCGTGTCATCAAGCTCACATCAAATGGCCACCAACAATATTATTAGATATCGTGCGTTTGGGAACCTAATGACAGGATATTATGAAATAAAAGTATTGCAAAAATTGGCATGTAGAGCTATCAGCGAAGGTCCACATAAGAAACTTCAGCGCGCCAAAAATGGAAGCCTCTTGGGTGGCGTCGAATTCGAAGAATTCGTTTTGGTTTTACGGAAAGAACCGACTTCTAAGCTGCTATATATTGTGGGTTGTACGGCATATTGATCACATATGAATATATGCACAATCATATCATTATTGCTTATATATTATATCATGAAATCCTTGCATTATTTTTGTTTGTGCCCATGGAAACATTTGATCAGAACAATTTCACTTACATTTTTCACTAGATTTGAGCGAGATTCAGTGAAACCCAATTCCCGTTCAAAAACTGCGCGGTTCTTTCAACTGGGCCCTGAATTATATGCCGGATGTTAAACTTTTTCTAGATGCTAAACTTTTTCTAGATGCTAAACTTTTTCTAGTTGCTGATCTCTTGGTTGGTTGGTTTTGGTGCAGATGAACAGGCCGGGTTAAGTGCCGTAATATTGCAGCCATCGGCTTATTGTATTGTCCTGTTCATCTGTTAGTCTGTGAAGAGATTAATGACCTTGTTAATATTTAAGAGCCACCACGTCATATCTGGTGAGATGGGAAAAAGGATCTTCTGGATTTATCTGTCTATATCATCACTACCGCAGAGGCTCACATTCGAATATTACGTGGGTGGCTGTCTCATCCTCCTCGTCACACAATCTACATATATGATCTCTATTATTTCAAGGTGTTTTCTCGGCTACAATGTACAGTTGTAAAACCGGTTTTTAGTCTGATTTGTTTCCTGTTTAGTTTCAAGATTTCTTCAGTGAGTTTTGGTAAAAGTTGTTTTACCATTAACTTATTTTGTTTAAGCTTCGAAAGTGACTACCAGTATGTCTAAAGGGTTACCTTATTAATGGCACTTAGGTTTTTGCGGTTTTTTAAACATTCCCAGACAAGTTTGAATTTTACTTGACAACTATGAAATACTGTGCTATATACTCCCAGAGAATGGCTGAAATCTGCTGATCTTTTTAACGGACATCTAAAATAATTTACTGGATAACAAAGAAAACAATCTACAGAAATAAAGTAATTTCAATCACTAGGTGATATTGTTCCATTTATACCAAAAGTCGTACTTACAGACACTCTTATCAAATAACCGGTTAAAGTTTTTTTATTTTTTAATTTACGGAAACTTTAAATAGATTTCTAGCTAGAGCACGAATTCACCAACTGATGATAAGTCAACGTAAAAAATAAACTTTTTTCATATACAAATTTACCTTAATAAGTGATTTTAAATAATTATTTTTACCTGCATATTTTTAAAATTTAATAAATTATCTTAAAAAATTATTTTGTGCCAAATTCAACGTGTTTTGTCTTTTTATCTTTATATAAATTTAACATTTTTCTTTATTTTCTTTTATAAAGAATGTTTTAATTTTATTTATATATTAAAATGTATCATTAATAAAACAACGTAGGAGTTATGTTGTACGATTGAAATACATTCCAAGGCATTAAACTATTACTACTTACTTCAACAAATAGCTAATAAAAACGCATTCGTGTGTAAATTAGCTTAACCATTATTTAAATTTAAAATTTATAACCTAAGCAATTCGTCGTTACTAATAATATCGGACTCGCCGAATAACAAATGCTTTTATTATCAAAAATAAACGGTTTTTACTAGGCGCGTTAAATTATTTTATGGTACGTATTAGATTTAAATAGCTTTAATTTAATAATATTTTTATGACAAAATACGGGACTACAAAAAGGTGAAATTAATATTTCATGCGATATAATATCAATATAAAAAATATTGCATATACATTATACAAATTTTATACAGGACTTTTTAATGTTTCTATCGGTTTTGGTTATCTAAAAAGTAATATTGCTTACATAGTTAAACAAATATATTTATCTAACGCTTTATTTTGCGATAATTATCAGACCAATTAAAGGTCGGATAAATAAAAAAAAGCTTATTTAATTCATAAGTAAAAGCCATAAATAAAATGTGTTAAAAATTCAATGTTAAACATAATTAAACAAAGTGGAAACGAAACAATATAAGTGAACAATAATAGTTATTTATGTACCAAGGGTATAAATAAAAATGTTTATGGCCCGAGAGTTTGTAAATCGCCTGAGGGCACAAAACTATATTATTATTTTTTATATCATACTATTTTTTGTCACAAAGTGTGCTTTGCAGGCATTTAAGTACACTTTGTGCCCGCACGGGTATAAAGTACACCTTTATGTAGTTACTAAGCAATAAAAAAACAATAATGAATTAGTATGACATAAAAATTAAAAAACAAAGGAAGTGCAAAAGTTTTCCATATTAATAAATAAATTTAAATATTAAAAAGTTACATGAAAAACATTTTATATAACTATTAGATAAATGAGTCCACTTTTGTACGATCTACTGTACGTAATAAAAAGGAAAGAATGGTCCCCGAAAGCACGTAATCAAGGTTAACTAGTTAGTTATTGAAATTAAAAATTGAAACTGAATTAATCTTATAGGTACATATTTTTTAAATTGCCAAATAAATTTTTTGTCAAATTTTATATAGATGTTTTTTAATAGAGCGGACACTCGATTGCTGTTATTGCTATATATGCTATTATTTTTCTTAATCTTAACTTGTGATACGAGAATCATTAGGCATATGATTTTTTCAATTTTTCCTATAAAGTATTAATAAAGGTAATATTTTATTTCATGCAAATTTATTCATGATAAATTCAAATTAACAACCAGTTACTAATTTAAGATGTTGACCAGCGGTCTTTTGGCGCCTTAGTCCAGGTTTTGGATTGCCACTGGCGCCACCTTCCGTTTATAGTGTGAAGGCCACTTGCACGGGCAGCGTCAGTAGAGAAAAATAATTACACATAGACCAAACCCTTAGCGGCCAGAAGAGTGATCTTTACTTGCATTACTGGGACGAGTAACTGGGTAAAATCTGCTAAATGTTAAAGTAAAACAAAAACAAGATTCAATAAATAATTAATTATTATTGATATCAAATCTGGCGACGGTGAAGAAGAAAAGGTGTTCGACAGTACAGGTACGTATTGCGGACTGGTGTGGCGACTGGTTGCAGTACAATTAAACTTTACTTCGCTCCCTCCCTTCAGCTTGACATAAACGTCGCTGAACGGGTACTGTAGCTGGATCTGGTTGTCGGTTTGAGCTCAAACTAGAAGTGGGACTGTCACTGGAACTCGGACTGCCACTGCACCTGACTAGATCGACTCCGGCTGCGGTATACAATAAAATTGGCTTGCTATGCGAAAATCGTACTCGAGTGATTCCATCTTTCGGCGGGGGATACAAATGTTACGACTGACCTTATATTCGAAGTTAATTCTAGTCCAATGCCGTGCGCGATATTATTAATATATTTTAATTATCACAGTAATTAAGTAACTTCGTTAGAAACATATTTCTCATGTAATTTCTTAAGTCTGATAGAAAATTCTGCCTCAGATTGTACATTTTTCGTTCAAGGACTTGAGTGGAAAACATTTTTACTTCAGGGAGTCCATGACTAGCAAGCATCATTCCCATATAATAATAATAATAATAATAAACGAATTTATGAATCTCTTTGTCTGTAAAGTGAAATATAAGACAAGAAAATAAAAAGTTCAGTTTATACTGTTCTTTCTTAAACTAGTAAATTATTTTCCGTACTTTTTTAACACATTTGCATAGGCATTTTAATATTCTTTGAAACCGAGTTCTCCGATATGAATCGACCCATAAATGACAAAAAAAAAATATTTATGTATTTTCGTGCAGATAGCCATGACTTGCTACTGAAACAAAACACTTTATCTGTCAAATTGGAACAGAAAATCAATAAGACTTGATATCTTCATCAGTGTTACAATAATTTACAATAATCTATGTAATACTATTATACATTTTTTATTTTGCAGATTAAGTTGAAGTTTCAGTAGTAAAGTTTGATGAAAATGTAAAATCTTATTTACTTTCCCGCTATATATACCATATAAATCTCATTTAATTTTTAACCCATTTATTTTAAGCGATTTATATTGGAATATTCTGTTTGAATTTAATTAAATGTTTCCAAAATACTGTAAAATTCTTTTCATGATAAAACTCTTTAATCAAATTTTGCTCCGACTCTTACCATTAACAACAAGCGTAAGCTCAACGGTTCAACCTTACACATATTGAGTAGGATTTGTGAAATTGTGGAGCCCAATAATAAACATTTAAAAAAAAATGTTTCATTTAGGTATCATTAAAAGGACTAAATATGGCGTCGATTTGAATGTTTAGGTTTGTCATGATCACAAAACTCTATAGTAGAGTGACAGCTGACTGCAATAAAATTTTTATCTACGCCCTTCCTTAAAAACGAGCATTTTTACACTTATTCCAGTACGTAAAGATACGCTTTATACACAATTTAAACCAGTGCGTAAAAGACCGATTCATTTTAAAGGGGAGTTTCATTATAACACTCAAATTGACTCAAAACTGTTTTATAATGAACAATACTTTTTAATTGGGCTTTTCATCTCTTTTAAAGCTAAGTATCCCTATAAGGCAATATGATGACGGATAGATTCCATCATCTACCGGCACCAAGTAGTACTTGGTTCGTTGATTTTTTAGATAATTTTATCCTATGTCCGGTTGGTACCCATCAATCTACGATAGATGTCGTGACTATCTATCATATTTATTCAAACGGTAATAAGGCCTGAATTATTTTAACAGCGAACAAAAGATATAACTACCAAATATTAATTAGATATACCAAATGGACTAAATTGCAGGTGAATAAAAAATATTTTTGTTCATAAAAAGACAAATCACCCTGTATCTTTAACATGTAAGACAAGTAAGAAAATCTGGCTAATTGGTCTCTGCCAAAGCCAATAAACTAGGAAAAAAAAAAAAAGTAAGAAATTAAGAAATCGTTTAATTTAATTTCCTACGAAATATTTTAATCTGCCTTGAAGATACATGTCTGGTTAGATATTTTTTATACTTATATAATAGGTTCATTGTTCTTTAAATACAATAACGTTTAAATTTCAAGTGTTACAATTTATTAAGTACTTAATGTTATCAATTAAGTAATGTTATGCCAAGTTGTTTATTAACATTTATTATTCCCGTTACAAACAGCAATCTCATTGCTGTAATTGATGCTGATTTAAATTCGCCAAAGCATTGGAATTCAATTGAAACATTATATCTGTTTGTTATTAGATGACAAACAAGACAATTTAATAAATGCCATAAATCCATTTAAACTTAAACGTGATAAATTGCAAATTGTACTTTGAATAAATTGATCTGATCAGTGCAACAGGACCTGGAAATATTTCTGCGATATAATTGGTAGCATAAAATATACAAAAAAATTAATAACAAAAAGCACTTGTTGAAATTATTTACAACTAAACAGCTTATTCATCAAGACAGTGTTAGCTCAAAGTTGTTAATTTTTTTGTGAAAATCCCTGTATTTCAATTTTTATTTAAATAGATAATATGTTTTACTAGGTTACATAAGAACACTTTAATTTAATAAAAAAAAATCAGATATTTTCTTATGCAGTTTTGTTATAACAATATGGAAATTGACGCCAATCTCTCGATTATCTGTGAGAAAAATTAAACTCTTTTTGATTTACCTTTAGGCTGACACTATCTCATATTTTCTCATAAGCAGCCGTTTATTAGCTCCAATATTCCTAAAACGTGAGCGAAACCCGAATTTAAGAGAGAAAATTGCCAACGACAGCAAAATTAACATAATGTTTTGCCCAACAGTACGGAATTTCTAAAACCTCATTTCATTTTGTAAATTTCCATATTCTAAATTCCATTTAGTGAAGTTAAAAAAGTTAATAATATTATGAGATTTTTCATGTTAAGTGGCAGAGGGATGGTTTTCTGTGTTTTATTTCATTTTACAAAGACTAAAAATATATAATTGGAAAAAACTTTTCTTATTTCCTTAAATTAAATTCCGTTTCCTATTTGGACAATGAAATTTTAATAGTTTAAAGACGATACACGAGCGAGCAGACGACGGAAATAAATTACTGTCTTTAAGAATTTATAAAAAACTCGTAAACATTAGAAAATGGGTTCAATTCTATTTATTGTTGCTGTATATGAGCCGTATTAGGTTTTTTCTTGACTCCAGACCGTTGACCTTTGACAAATACATTAAACTGTTGATCTCTCTCTAAATAGCTCGTTCAAACTGAGAAATAACTAAAGCAACAAAGTATTTTGACATTTTTGGAGTTTTTTGGCAAACAGTTGAGTTTCTAAATTTACCCATGCGAAGTTACTTAATTTCTGTGATAATTAAAATATATTAATTATATTGCACACGGTACTGGACTAGAATTAATTTCGAATATAAGGACAGTCGTAACATTTGTAACCCCCGAAGAAATATATAGTCACTCTAGTACGAGTATCGTATACCGCAGCCGGAGTCGATCTAGTCAGTTGCAGTGGGAGTCCGAGATCCAGTGATAGTCCCGCTTCGAGTTTCAGCTCAAGCCGAGAATCAGATCCAGCTACAGTATCTTATTTTTGTTGTTCTTTAACATTTAGTAAGGCGAGTAAAGATCGCTCTTCTGGTCGCTAAGGGTTTGGTCTATGCCATAACGACCTTTGGAATAATTGTTTTTATCTACTGACGCTGACACTATAAACGGAAGGTGGCGCCAGTGGTAATCCGACACCTGGACTAAGGCGCAAAATACATTAAACTGCTGATCTCTCTGGAGAACTCGTTCAACCTGAGAAATCACTATAAGTACGTTGACATTTTTGGAGTTTTTTGGAAAATAGTTGTAGTTGAGTTTCTAAATTAACCCTTATAATCCCATAAGAGAAAAATTTACCTTAATACCCATGCGGGGTCCTGCGAGGATCCCAGTTAAAAATTCGTTCTCTTTGTATATCAAATCAAAAATTTATACTTTTAACGATTATTTAATACTTCTAAGATATAGAGCGGTTAATGGAAGTTCCAAAAATAAAATAAAAAACCAATTCAAAAGTACATAAAGATTAGTTTGAAAACGATAAGAATTTGTTATAAATAAATCATTCACATAAATAGTTTTACAAGCAAATGATTGTACCTTTTTTCTGTGAGCTTCTAGACAACTTAATTGCTCAGCAAGGACTTGTTGATGCCGTATTCATTCCACAGTGCCTTAGAGCTAATTGAACATGCGACATGTGGTTTTTATATTTGGCCCTCGATTCTATATTTTTACGAGTGGGATGGTCGCAAAGCTCAAACAAAATTTTTTTTTCCAATCTGGATTTTTTATTAGATATAGGAAAAACGCATTTAAGGAGAAATGTAAGGCCTAAAACATAAAATACAAACAGATTTTACTTCATAATTATTATTTTAAAAATAAATCATTTAAAAAAATAATTCGACCAATCGGTAGTTTCATCTTTCCTTAACAGAATGAAAAAAACAAATTGAGGATTGATTTTTAAATGAAGTGGTAATCAGCAAAATAGCAAATACTGCACTTATGCAAATATAAATTAGACAACTTACTCGAATATTTTTTATACAGAAAAACAAGATAACACTTTATGTTCGCACTGTATGAAAGCTGTAAATTAATGTAGATCGAAAATAATAATAATTAATTCTAGATCACAAACAATGATAATATTTGTACAGTTCGACATACGTTTTTTATGTTATTTTTTGTTTCATATAACATATTAATAATAAATAAGGATAGGACTATTCCGCTGAGGTATTAAAAATACTATAGTATGTTATTCTACTCGCATATAATGGCTATTATTTTCACGGATAATTTATTCCTTCGTTCGTGTTTTTGTGACTAATATATGTCATTATATGCTTGTTATTGTTAACATAGCTGATGTTATTTTTTACTTGTTTTTTAGTGTTCTTCAACTACGTATGTTTAAATTTATCAATAGATAATGAAGGCAAAAATTTCTTTATGTACAATTTTCTTTCTGAAGTTTTTACAGTTTCTACAAGTACAATAATGTGAGACTTTATCTGTTCTGCAGATATTTTTAGAGTGCAGATTAAATTATTGAATTTTTACAACAAGAATATGACTCGTAATAACAGAAACTTATTTATGAATTTTTGTTTTGTTCTGTTTTTATCATATAGAGAAGCAAAGGTTTTTCTACACCCATAAGGATAGTGTCGATTCATAAAAATTGTGGGGTAAGTATTATTAGAAATAAGTTATCCATATATACGATTAATGACAGGCTTTACGTCAAAGGTAGTTACTATATTAAGAATTTTCATAAAATCACTTTTTTAACTACCTTTGACGTAAACCCTGTCTGTATAGGGATAACTTATTTCTAATAATACTTATTAATTAATAATTATTAATCTGTCATATTGACTACATGGTATGCTCACTTTGATGTATTTCCTTACGATAAAAAATCTTTAATATAAATACAAAACTATAATTCTATAAAATACTAATAACAGTTTTTGCATAAGAGCTGGGAACTTAATAAATCTATTAAATCACAAATAATTTTTTTTCAAATAAATTTTTTAAAGTCTACTGTTTTAGGGCCGGTTTTTCAATGTGAGGTTAAATCTACTTAAAGGTTAACATCTATAGTTAAAATAAAAACCGTTCTTCAATCCAAATTGTGCTTCTTGTTAATTAACATAAATTTTAAATTTATTTCAATCTGGCAATATTGTATTTTATATGTTTTTAGGAAACGTGGCGAAAACTTTACTGATTCAGAAGAAGTTCTTTTTGTTACCGCCGTAAAAAAATACAAATAAATAATAGAGGCTAAAATAATGCTCCACTTATTAGCAGGAGGAGAAGGCTGCATGGGAAAATGTGACTAAAGATTTTTCCATGAACAGTGAGAATTGTCGCGACTAACAAAGCATAAAACAAAAAGTACATAAATATGAAAAACAAACTAAAAACAAATGAACTATGAACAAAGCAAACATGTTGAATATTCCAAAATGTTCAGAATTTCTTCTACGATCATTTCAACAGTTCGCTTCGACAATATAAATCTTTTACAAAAATCTAAACCATCGTATTCTTCGATAAAATTAGGCAAATGTTTAATTATTTTTAGTCTTCTCACTATTCCTTCCTCTTTGCATCTCTAGGCATTATCTAAAGCATCCATAATCAAATGTCAAAGAACTTAGCTTAAATAAAGATTTGTTCCCGAAGCGAGATCCTAACTTATTATGAACATACTGAGTTGCGCAGTATAAAATAACTCCATTATTTTGTACTGCGCAGACTCCTGATACATTATTTTATAACTGCGCAACTCAGTATGTTCATAACATGTTAGGAACTCGTTTAGGGAACAAGCTTAAAGTAATTTTGATTTAACAATGGATTAACCCTACCCAGAGGGTAAGGTTAAAGTTAGCTTTCAGTTAGTCTTTATAACTATCAATTAAAAAACAGAAAAGCTTAAGTTAACTTTTAGTTACCTCAAGGTCAAAATTAACCATACATTGAAAAATCGGCCCTTAAATGTTAGTGTTGGTTATCTCAAAACAGTGAGAAAATTAGAAACGTATCTTACAGTTAAAAAATTGGTGAATACACAAATCCTAAAATTGGTGAAGGATTCATATTTCTAAATTAATATTAATTATCTAAAAATAAATAAGTAGTATCTTTTTAGTCGATTATTATTAGAAATGTTAAACTATAAACTAATGAAAACAATAGCAAGTGAAAGACAGCAATATTTTTGCCCTAATTTCGAGTTTTCGAAAACCCTTGCGAAAATAAATTTCTTTATAGTTATATTACCTTATATACTACAGTATATATGGTATAAGTAGCGGGAAAGTAAAAATATATCAAAGATTAATATCATTTTTGGGGTTTTTCCGTTTGTCCGTTTGTCTCTCTTTCTCACCGTTCTCGAGTTGAATCAGTCTAACAGACGGAGGGACAAAACCGTTTTATAAGAGTTTTTTTTTCTTTGAAAAAATCAGAAACAATCAGAGTAAATCGAAAAAATAAGAAAAAACAATGGAAAAAGTTGAAAGAAAAATCAGTAAATTTTGGAAAAAAATAACAAATACAATTGTAAAGTACGGAAAAGACAGAAATCAATAAAATTGTAAAAAATGGAAAAAAACGCAAAAAAACGCAAAAACTCTGAAAATCGCAATATAAACGAAAGAATCGCAAAAAATTGCAAAATGATGCAAAAAATCGCGAAAACATAAGAACAACCAATAACAAAATCGAATGAATCGAAATAAATAGCAAAAAATCGATACAATTGCTAAAAAAGGGAAAAAAATCTAAAAAAAAACGCAAAATCATGGAGAAAATAGGAAAAAAAATTCAAAAAATAGTTAAAAATCGGAAAAAAATTACAAAAAATGGCAAATTAATAAATAATTAATGTGGTTTAAGCTCAAATCTTTTTATTATGGGTTCGTTCCACGAATTTAAAATATATCAGAAATAAAATTATAATAAAAATTTTTTTTCTGGACGCCAGTCTAATTGATTTTGATGTAATTAGAAACAATTGACAAAAAAACTATGATATATTTCAAAATCCGTCCTTTCTTTCTCTTTGTGGGTTTAAGGAAATTAAACTCAAATTAAAACTTTCAGAGATTTTTTTCTTTTTCTTTTTAAAAAACAAACTTAGCTTTTTTGGGTTTTTCTTATCTTCCTTTTTCACAAGAAACTGGATAGCTTGGTCCAAAAACGTAGTCCAAGAAAACATAGTCCAGGAAAAAATGCAGTCAAAGAAACTAACTTGGTCCAAAAGAACGTAGTCCCAAAGAAAATTAAAATCTGTCGTCCAAGGGAAAAAGAACTTGGTCCAAAGGAAAAAAACTAGGTCCAAAGGAAAAAAAACTTGGTCCAAAGGAAAAAAACTAGGTCCAAAGAAAAAAAACTGTAGTACAAGGAAAAAAACTTGGCCCAAAGGAAAAAAAACTTTAGTCCAAGGGAAAAAACTTGGTCCAAAGGAAAAAAAATCGATGTCCAGAGGGGGAGAAAAAAAAGAAATCTTCAGTAAGCGACACAAACGATATAAAAGTCAATTATTTTAACTGAATAGGCAAATAGAAGAACATTATTAACATGGGAAAGACATTTTATAGGAATACCAAGAGAAGATAGGAACATGACGCGTGGAAATAAGAAGGGGATATCAAGCGAGTATACAATTAAAATATATTGAGTGGAGTAATAATGAAAATACAGGGTGGCGCAAAAAAACGTAACAGTTTTTTTTTCTTCCAAAACTAAACATATAAGCAATTTATTTTAATAATTAAATTAATTTCAATTTAGATTTAAATTGAAGCTTCGTAATGATTTACCTTGTAGAAATTGAACAGTGGTTTTTATGCAATATCGTTTCATTATGCTTTAAGGACTAAAACTAGGACAATTTTATATTACATCCTGTTTAGATTCTGTAATCCTACTTGTTTACTTAGGGTTTAATCACATCACATTAGTTTAACTAAGTTTACATAATGCGGTTCCAGATGCATCATGAAGTCTTGTTTAATTAAACTTCGATGGTCTTGAAATTAGTTTGAAAACTAGAACCAATATACATTTAACGAAAGTTTATGAAGTAGATGTGATAAAAACAGTTTATAATTGATAGGTAAAATTATGGTAGGTATGTCAATAATATATAATATTGCATCCAACGACACGTTTTTTTCTCTCAACTGATATTTTATATAAATAATTACGAATTTTTATTACTACTTGCACATGTATTTCAATTTTACGATGTTTGATCTGTCAATAAATTGCAATCTAGACGCAAGAGGAATATTATCCTGCTATTTACGAATTTTAATGAAAATGAAATTTCACTGTATGTTTGTGTTCTATTGTGCCGTAAATAAAAATTTACGTTTGTGCTATATTCTGCTAAAGAATTTCAAAAAAAATTCAAATATTTTTCAAGAATTTTTTTAATCATTTAGTATAATAAAAGTATTTCACTAGGATTTTTCAGGAATCTTCAATGACTTTTCAAAAATTGATCAAAAAGAATGATTTTGTAAGGATTTTTTTATAGATTCTTTAATGCTTTTTCAAGGATTTGGTTTAGGGTTTTCTCTAGAATTTTTTAAGGATTTATAAAAAAATATTTAATTATGTAAAGAGTGCTTAAGAATTTTAAAAGAATAATTTCAAGTTTTTTTTAACGATTGTTAAGGATTTTTTAAGGGTTTTTTTAAAGACTTTTTAAGGATATTTTTTTAAATTATTTATTAAGGATTCTTTAGGGATGTTTTAAAGATTTTTCAAGTATTTTTCTAAGAGATTATTAGGGGATTTTTAAAGAAATTATCAATGATTAAAAAAAAAAGATTTTTTCATGTATCTTTCGTGAAATTTTCAACAATTTTCTATTTTTTTTAAGGATTTTTTTTGGATTCTTAAATATTCTCTTAAGGATTCTTATTTGATTTTTTAAGGATTTTTCATTGAATTTTTAGGGATTTCTCAAGTTTTCTACAGAATTATTTAAGGATTTATAAAGAATATTTAATTGAATTTTGTGCAGAGTATTCAAGAATTTCTTATTGATTTTTTAAAGGGTGTTTAAGAATTTTAAAAGAATTATTTTAATATTTTTTTAACGATTGTTAAGGGTTTTTTATAAAGATTTTTTAAGGATATTTTTTAATTATTTATTAAGGATTCTTTAGGGACATTTTAAAGTTTTATCAAGTATTGTTCTAAGAGAGAAAGAAGTTATCAATGATTAAAAAAGAAAGATTTTTTCATGTATCTTTCGAGAAATTTTGAACAATTTTCTAATGTTTTTTTAAAGATTTTTTTATTTATGGATTCTTTAATGGTTTATTAAGGATTCTTATTTGTTTTTTTTAAGGATTTTTTAATGATCTTTAAGGGATTTCTCAAGTTTTCTCCAGAATTTTTTAAAGATTTATAAAGAATATTTAATTGACTTTTGGCAGATTATTCAAGAATTTCTTATTGATTTATTAAAGAGTGCTTAAGAATTTTAAAAGAATAATTTCAAGATTTTTTTACGATTTTTTAAGGATATTTTTTAATTATTTTTTAAGGATTCTTTAGGGATGTTTTAAAGATTTATCAAGTATTTTTCTAAGAGATTATTAGGGGATTTTTAAAGAAATTATCAATGATTAAAAAAAAGCTTTCTAATGTTTTTTTAGGATTTTTCTGGGATGTTTCAATAACTTTTTTTCTTCATACTTTATAGATGACTTTTAAGGATTTTAAAAGAATCTTAAAGGATTATAAACAATTTTTTAATGATTTTTGAAGTGTTTTTAAGGATTCTATATTTTTTTAAACTTTGACAAAGCCGTAATTATAGTTATCAATACAATATTTGATAATAATTTGGTTCAAATAGGTACTTGATAAAGTTTTTAGGGGTACTTCTTTTGTCGAGATAAAAATGTCTATTAAGCTGTGAATTAATATTTTTGCTTTAATTTTATTTTTGTAATTTTATATGTTAAAATTTCTTTTTTAAATAAGTATAAATGAACACAAAAAATAAAATAAAACAAGAATAAAAAACAGTTTGTATAATTTTACACTCATTTTTCTCTTGCATTATCATATAAAAAGTTTACCTTAGTACGTATAACTAGCTAAAAGCTCATAAAAACTTCCTAATGGTGTATTTTTATTATCCCAGACAAATCATAATTTATGTGTTGTTCATTCCAAAAATAAAATTATGTTATATTTCAAATGGAACGAATAGCTATCGTCATGTAGTTAATTAAAATATACTTTTGGTTGTTATGGCGTATGTTTATATGAAAATAATTAAAGAATCATGGCCTCACCCTTGAACCGTTTCTCTTTTGTTCATGCGAACTCTTTGAAACACGCGATATCAGTTTATCAAAGAAATATATACATTAATTAGTGGAGTTAAGAGCAGAACATACAGAAAACCCGGTGCTGGATTAAATTTTATAAATTCCATGAAAATAAGATAATATATAATTTGTTACTTAAAGACCTACTAAATAAAATTACAATCCCGAATAATATACGAGTATGATAACAAGAAAATGTAATAATTAAATTTAAATTTAAAGTGAACGTAGAGATGAGAGTACATAAATATGTAAAATAATAAAGACAATTATAAAAACTGCTTTTTAATAAAATTTGGCTGAGCGCTTTCGGTTAACTACCATCATCAGAGCCTTCCTAAAATGCATAGTTACAAACAGAATCTTAAAAATAGAAAAAGAGAGGTTGAACTTAGGTCGACAGAGGGATATCTCCCATAAAAAACACAAATTGAAGAGACATCGATCAATTTGTGTTTTTCAAGGGTATAAGGGAGAATATATAGTTAAAAATTCCATCTTAAATCCCCCGTTGTAATTTGTCAATGTCTACCGAATTATACGTTTGATTTTAGATAACTTCACATAAAAATTCCAGCGGAGTAATGTCTGTTCATCTAACTGGCCATTCAATTGAGCTACTTTTTTATTCAAATAATGACGAGCATCATACAACATCGACTAATACAACTAGAGCTTAGATTTGGTCATATATTTTTTATAAGTTTGATTTCGAGTATTCACTTTCCTGTATTCATCATCACGAGACCGTAGGTCGAGGGATTTTTCCAATTGCCTAGAAACTTAAAAATTATCCTGTCCAAAATCTGAACTCAAATGGTATTTAGTAAGATTATTTCCCTTGATTTAAATCAACCAATGAAATGTCACATTTTTTAAAATTCTGACCAATGGGAATCAAATATCAGCGACTATTTCACTAGACCAAATATCAGCGACTATCTCCCTAAAGAAATAGTCACTTTTATACGTTACATAAAAATGTCAAATACTTCTGTATGTGTTTTCAACTTTAATTAGTATTCGATTTAATTTCGTATTATTATTTTAGTTGAATTCCTGTCGTTTGTGTTCTGTTAATAAAGTTTTTTCTAATTTATTTATCCGCAATTAATTTAATTTTCACGGGAAAAAATCTTCCTAAATATAACACGATGTTGATTAATACTTTGCTATTTTTGTTGTTGCTAAATTACTCGAATATTTTAAAATTTGATTCGATTTAATTTTGGCATTAATAATCAAGTAATTATTACTGCCATAATTATGTCTCATAAAATTGATATTAAAATATTGTCGAAATTTAGACGTAACAAAAATAGCCGACTATTTATCAACGTCTTGATATTTCTATGAATAAACAAATACTAAAATAATAATAATATCGAGACATTTTTTCAAATTTAACATAATTTGACGTTGAAAAGTTTTAAACTGACATGACACAAAAATAAATAACTAACACATATCTTTTACCTGGTAATGTAGTATTATCGATTTTTTATCCAGTTATATTTTCTCTTCCCTTCTCGATGGCTAAATATCCGATAGCAAACTACGATTTTTGTATTAGTAGGTATATGGCGTTTTTTACATATGAGTGGAATTTTCATAAAAATTTATTCCGTATATTTGGACTATTACCATGTGGAAACCTTGCAAACAATTTTGTTAATATTTTACTGAAGTTGTATGGAATTAAACACACTATTAAATTGTTATCAATTTTCTTCCTGAAAAAAGTTAGGTCAAATTTTTTGATATTTGTAAAGTTCTTAAAACTTGAATTAATTTCTTTGAGTTCAGCTAAAGTTGAACAAACTGTATATTCTACAATTTTTATAAAGAATTTTCTTGTGAATATTCTGCTAAAATCCTTTTTGTATTTATAAAAATAGAACGGATCTTTAACTAATTACTCTAACAGGCGAAGTAAAAGAAATCCAGAATAATGATTAATGATAGTTATTTATAACACGGACTCTGTGTGAAGGTGAAAATTATTATGAATTGTTTGCAATTTATTAACGTCTTACGGAAAGATGATCGTATTGGAATTCTTTTTATCATTTATCAATTTAATAAATTATATAAAAAAATGTTTTAGTAGGATTAGGTTATGACAATAAATATAAATTTGTTATTTTATATGCTTTTAGTAATATAAAAAGTTTATTATCAAGAATATTACAGATGCCAGTGAGAAAAATGGTTGGGCGCTACACCTGATTAGACCAATAAATATTTAAAAAAAATTAAGGTGCCAATATTGGCAATATTTGAAACAACTTTTATAACTTAATTCAACAAAATTTAAAGTAAAATAATATTAAAAAATAAAGTACATACACTAGAAACACCCTCTACATAATTAAATAATTATGAAATATGGACAACTAAACTAACTCATATCTAAACTAACTTTAACGTAAGTTTTTTTTTTCAAATTCGAAAATATAATAATTTTTGAAATGTACGCTTAAAAATGGGACTGAAGTTTTCTCTTTGCGTAATAATATATAGAATTGAGTTTAACCAAAATAATCTTGAATTAAAATATACGAAAATAATATGACCATTTAATTATTCACATAAAATAAAACAAATAGCTCCGCATTAAAATCTTTTATTAATTTTTAATGGATTTCCTAGTATTTATGAAATAATTTATATACGCAAAATTTGGCTCACTTGAGTATCAAGTAAACCCCGTATATAAATTCTTGTGACCTAAATCAATTAATCATTTTAAGCGGTTTGGAATTACATACTCACATACAGAACTAATTGGTCCATACCAATCAGTAAATTGAGAGCAACAATACATCAAATATAAATAAAATAATTGTATCAACGGATATATCGATGTTATAACGAGAACAAAATTTGCTGTTATATAATCTGAAATCAATATTTTCAAATAATTTTTATTTTCAATTTGTATAAAGCCAATCAATTATCATTCGTGTAAAGAAAAGTCCCGAAATAACCATCCAATACAAATATATTTAATCTAAAATATTTACAATAAATTTCTTAAAAAAAAACATGATATTTTACCTGTTTTATTTTATCCATGTTTATTATTTAATATTGCATTTGCTAAAAACTGCATTATTTTGCAACAATTAGTACTTTAAACTTCAAACTGGCATATTTTATTAAAAGAGATGAAAATAATAATGACAGAAATAGCAGAAATATGAAACAGAAGAAAACAATTAGTTAATTTGTACAAAAATAACCAAGCCTCATTAAGTATTTTTGTTGGAAATCAATATACAGGGTGTTTAGTATCAAATATTATTCACAATGTGGACGAGATAATTTATTGAAAGGGAACAGAAAATAATTGAATTTGGAAAGTTTCTTTCTATTTTAATTCATATTTATTGATTTGGGAATTATGATGTGTTGCTCTGGATAAGGGTGAGAGAGAAAAAGAAAATTAAAAATAGTATTTCAAATAAAATAGGGTTGGGAGTATCCAATAAACGCAAAGAAATCAATTAAAAGAAATAAAATAATATAAACTAACAATGAGAAATTAGTAATAAGTAAGTAACAATTTGTACTGTTTAATAACCTCTCGAAGAGAGCAGTCACGTTTTTCTGCGTTTTTACTTTCCTGAACCCATTAATTTATATTTAACTTATTTTCGAATTTTCCATAATTTCGCCGCTAGAGGGAGAAAAATATACACATTTAGGCTTTTCGTCTTTTTTTAATTTTGAAGACAAACAATGCAAAGCATAAAATTCCCTACAACTTTTGTGTAAAACTTTTTCCCGAACTCCCAATATTTTTCATCCATGATTTTAGGATATCCTAATGGTAGCTATATAATGTATTAATTCGTACAACTTTTTTGTTTTTGGATTTTCTTTGACTTTATTTTGCCTTTTTTTGGCTTTCCCCCCCTTTTTTTTCTTTTTTTGGCCCATTTAACCCTTTTTTGAACTCTTTCTGCTTTTTTTTAATCTTTTTTTAAATTTTTTGTTCTTTTTTGAGATTTTTCCCTCTATTTGTCTCTATTTTGCCTTTTTTGCTTTTCTTTCCTTTTTTTGGCATTTTTACCACTTTTTTGCCTGTTTTTGCTTTTTTAAACGGTTTTTAATTTTTTCGGACATATTTGTCCTTTTCTGACCTTTTTTGCCTTCTATGGCTGTTATTATTTTTTGCCTTTACTTTGTCTTATTTGGCTTGTTTTTGGACTATTTGTTGATTTTTTGTTTTATACTTTTTTCCTTTTTTTGCCTTTATTAGGCCTCTTTATCTTTTCTGGTTTATTTTACGTTTATCTTTGCCTCTCTTTTCCAACTTTAACAAATTGTAATAAGATTTTTATCGTATTTTTGATTTTTGCCTATTTTCACTCTTTTTTTTATTATAGTTTTAATTTTTACTGAAATTTAGCAATTCTTTATCATTTTTAACAATTTGTTAGAAATAATTCGGTACCTTGTTAGTATATAGTCTTTTGTCGTCTTTCATTTTGATTAATTTTTGCGCATTTTTTCAATATTTACCCATTTTTTTAGCATTTTACTCCATTTTTACAGCAGTTTACTTTGCCATTCAGGAATTTTATATTTTTTAATTAAAATCCAATTCTCGACAGAAGAGCCGGGAAAGTTCTAGCCGATTTTTTACCATTAACTACAATAAACATTTCTTGATGGAGTTATATTTTTTCCAAACATTTACCGATTCTTAATCATACTTATTCAATTCTGTTGAAATTAAATTTATTAATAATAATATTCATATTAACCAAGTTACAATTTAAAAAAAAAGAAGACTTTTCACGTTCAAAGCTAATTTAAAATTATAAAATTACATTGTCAGCTCATCTTTTATCTTTGACGTATTCAATACATCATCATTTATTAAACTTACCCCCTCTTTTAGTAACATAAAAGCTTTCAGAAATAATCAGTGATCCATTTTCAGCTTGATGATCTAATGATAATACGAATGCGGAGAAAATGCAAACCTTTCTAAATTAATGTAGCAAAGGGAGAAAAACTTGATTTTAGTACAATATAGCTTTATCGTAAGTCAAATAAACACACAAATTAGATTTTGGTGTCGAAAATGTACTATAGAGTTAATCAACAAAAAGTAAGATATATCTGAGGTTTAAAAACAGATAGATAAGAGAAAATCATTTAATAAATATAACAGTGCAGGATGAAAGATATTCTTTCAAATTTTTAGATACTAACATCTTACAGATTTATTATTATATAAAAAAGTTTTTAAGTTTGATAATAAATTTGACCAAAAAAAATAACAGTTTTATTAAAAAAATATTTGTAAATGACCTAGTTTAAAGAGTGCATTTATGTGCTTTTTGTTTATTTTTGTGAGATCCTCTATTAGTTCACCGATTTTCTTAGTAACTGGGAATAAAAACTAAAAATATTGCAAAAATGCAATCAGAAAATCTTTATCATAATATAACACAAAAATTAAAAACTAAACAAAGATATTTACTCTTATTTTCAACACCTCACACTTTAAAAGTTATTTATTGAAAAATATAAACTTTCAAGTTCAAAAATTTATTAAAATAATTACGGGTCTAATATTTTTAAAATTCTTTTCTATTATTGCTTTCTTGATTTCTTCCGTTTGTAGTTGTAATTTTTCAACTCCATAATGTAAAAATTTAGTTGCTAAAAACCATTTTGATTTCTTGTTTGTACTTAAAGCCACAATCTAGCAAAATATTATCCAATATGTCCAGAGATTTATGTTCATAATCTGGATAACTTTTCCGTTTTAGTACGAGCAAGTTTAGTCAGCTCACAAATCCTTTTTAAAATTTCGTTTTGTGAGACCTCACGTATTTTACTTTTCAAGCAAATGTAAATATTTAAAATAAGTCTTTGGTTTAAGGAAGCGAGTCTTTATTTAAAAATTCCGACGGCTCCGCCATAGAATTCTCTTAGCCATCTACATTGTCCTTTTCATTATCACAAGCATCAAGAAAAGGTCTCCACAACGCCATCTTGATTAAATAATAACAACAAGAAAACAATTTAGAAAAACACGACACTAATGCAAGCCACTCGCCAAAAATTCGCAATAACACAGAATAAACTAATTATATAAATCCTAACCCAAGCATCCAAGCCGCGCCACTGACAATCCACTAGAGAAATCAAACGCAGGTATTTACAGTGGATCCGACATATATGTTCGACTACATGGTGATAAGAAATTCATACGAGGTATAATCATCAATTTTATATGGGAGGATTATATTTTATTAACTAGTAAATTTATCAGACCCGGTACGTGGGTCGTTTTTTTAGCGATTCGGATTGATTTCGTATAGTTGTGATATATAATGTATTCGATACTCTAGTATTGTATAATGTCTGGTTACTGATCCTTCAAAAACACTTTATATTTTATTATGATACAGACATGATTTTTTTGATTATAATTCAGTAATTATTACGTAGCATAACTATAATATTAGAAAGTGACTAGATTCTTTTTTAATAAGTTTCATTTGTGAAAAAGGGATTGTATTATATTAGGTCTGAAGAAATGTAATATAACATTAAACGTGGCAACCCAACCTCGGAATTGATATCTAGTCATCTCAATTTTTCGCCTACCGCGGTGGTCCATGAGAGAGGAAGGCAACGGATAACCACCCGATTAGTCATACAGGGAAATCCCATTAAATTGAATCTAATTCTGACCATTCCTGAATATGTATTAGTTAGACATTTTAAGGGAATATTAGAAGGATTTAAAAAAAAACAGGTCGAAAATTAAATAAATTACTCCTATTACATACATTTTTTTAACCGCCCATTATTTTAGTACGAAATCTAGGATGTTATTCGAACCTAATTTTATTAGTTTCAGTATCGAAGAGTCATAATATAAATGAAAATGCATTGTTTTTGATGATCACACATTACAAAAATGACAGTTGCTTGAAAATAGAATTTGTGTCGGAAATAGTTGCAACTTAAGGAAATTCGTTTGAATAGAAATTCATTCCTTTTAAGTAAATTCTATTACAACAGCCTTCCTAAATAACATTTACACACTAAATGGATTGTGGAGAAGTGTATACAAATGAGAACGAATAATTAAGTAACATTCCAAGGAAAACTACCAACCAGGATGTAAATTGAAATTTCACATTAAAATTAAAATTAAAGCATTCGGTATTTAAGAAGTTTTCAACTTAATAAATATTTTTGTTAATAAAAAACAATTCTTTAAGAATAGTAATTTACGTTCTAAGTCCGGTAAATACATTTTTACCAGTGGCGGCTCCTCGAAGGAGGCTAAGGATTCTCAGCCTCCTCACCAATTAATCTAGCAAATAGCACCAGAAATACAATTAATTCCCCATTCTCAGTAGTTATTTTTGAATCTGACAACGGTGCCATGATGCTAGATTCTGCAAACTCTGTATATATCTGAAACCCTAAACACGTGTTGATCAACATAGTTACCGTTTTTCGACCAGCTTAAATACCGTAAAAAATAGCCGAAATGACAACACTATCGGTAGGCTGCAAACAAAATATGAAAGATTCAAAAAAAAGAAACATATTAAAATCCAAAATAAAATAAAAAACAAAAAATGAACAAAAAAAATTTTTTGGCAAGAGACACTATACCTCCACAATGGTTCTTGCTGGGCAACAAATAATATTGTCACTGAAGTAGGTAGTACGGCTGCTGCGCAAAGGTTAAACTAATTGGCTGAAAAGAGCATATTTTTACAAATACGTTTTATGTTCTTAAAAAGTTCACGAGCCGCCACTGATTTTTATAATACGAGTAAGATGTTTTCGAGGCGATTAGCCGAGTATGGAATTTAGAAAAAGTGACACACAATATTTTATTTCATACTTTTTGGAATTAACAAGAAATGTGAGTCATTACTATAAAGAGAAATTATTTTATGAGCAACGAGTGTTTTTATTTCATACTTTTTACAAACAAGAGGGTGGTAGATTCGGAAATGGGGTACTATTCGAAAAATCTTTTATTCTCCAAAACCAGTTCCTAAAAAGAAACTAAAGAAAAATGCAACATCAGATAACAGCTTTGCAAGTAATGAGTCAGATTTTTCTCTGCAAAACGATAATAATGTAAATGTAGGTATTGGAGTTAACAAAGGAAAAAGATTTTGTATTGATACAGTTTTCTTTAAAAATAACAAAAAATTATTATATAGAAGAAATAACGGCAATGAGTACTTCTTTAAATATGCAATTTTTGAGAAGAAACGGAAATTTCTTTAATTTTTATCTCCCTGAATTTACCGATATTATTGACGTGGATCCAGAAATTAGAGAAATTTCAGGTATTCCTCTAAAATATTGTGCACAGAGACCCAGTCAATGACATAATAGTAGGGGAGGCCAAGCGGGGATTTGGGGATTTACTGAAGCTCGGCAGATTAATATATGAGGGGATACCTTGCACCCAGTTGAATACCTCCACCGGATATGAGTTGTTAATATATAGGCGCCTGTTTAGGATAAAGGATCAGAATAGTAAAAAAAAGTTCATTAGAAATTCTCGAGCGCGTCAGATTAAGGTAGGGTGAGTTAATTACATCCTAAAAGGTGTACATTCCAATAATCTGACGATTTCAGTGTGACGTAAGGAAGTGGGGGAGATACAAATTTGTAAAAAAAACGTCACCTTGAAATACTCGAGCGCTGTTAAATTTTTTCATTTTGAACGAAATAGTTTAAGGATAATGAAAATAATATAATCTGCCGATTTCCTTAAGCGGAAGTACTTTAAATCATCAATAAAGTGTGGTGTGTGCAGCTCCTGAGAATTATGTATTTCCTACTCCGCGCCTCTCTTCCCTTGTCACTCTTTTCTATCTCTAACTCTTTCGTACCGTGCCTACACTACTTTTTTATTTTCTACCCCTTCGTACGGCTACCCCAACTAGTAATCCGGTAGATTATTGTATATCCGTTACTGGAAACACGTAGGGCATATACGCTATTAATGTCTGGCACGCTCTAGTATGTTTTTGTGTCCATTTTTTTCTACATTTTTGAAAATTTATACACGTTCCCCCCCCCCCCTCCTTAATGAAGGGGCACACATCATATGAACTTTTTTCTTTTCAGCATCTAATCTTTGCAATCCACAACGTTCTAGTAAATACTCATTTAGCCTCTTGGGTTCCCTTACTATAAATAGATTAAAAACTATGGAGCATTTAAAAAATGCTGCCACAGAACACAATGACGTACCGATGTTGGAAAATCTTAGTTCTTTCTCGAATGATTCAAATATTCCTCATCAAAAATGCTGTAAGGATCAATATTTGCGTGGCATTTCTAGAGAAGAGGATCTGAGGATGAAATTTGCGACGAAATCGAGCCAGATGAAAATGATTCGACAGATGAAGATGAAGATAAAAAAAATAAATTTTTATACTTATTTTTCTATAAATATATGTATCTAGTTTAAAAAAATTTCTTTTTTCTTTGCATGCTATTTCTTATACTTTTTAATGGACTAGGTTCAATGATTAAAAAAATCATTAAATTTTTTTTAATGGTCAGATTTATAAAATTCCTCCGAATAATTGTCAGAATATTAAATGAGACCTTTCTTCGGGTATACTTGCCACCACCATAAAATATCTGACACGCTCGATTAAATTTTTTTTGTTCTATTTTCAACCCTTCCGTACAGCCACCCCCAACGTCCAAACCGTAAGATTATGCAACCTCCATTATTAAAGATATTTCCATGTTACGGTTTTTTTTTTTTAATTTTTGAAATTGTATTTACGCTCCCCCCACCGATGAACGGGTATATATTATTTAACATTTTTTTCATTTTATCATCTAAGCTTCGAAATCTAATAGGTCTTCACGACGCTCGAGTAAATCCCCATTTAACATCGTGGCCTCCCCTACTATAAGGCAATTGTATTTTCTTTGTGGTTGAACAAAATATCGCATAAGTAGACATCCTAGACAAGTTCCTTGTGATGATTATAATAACTATCAAAAATATCGTTTTGTGATTTTATTGATGTTAAAAATAACTATAAAGATCTTACTCCTACTGTACACCAAAGCTCAACAAGAAACAAAATATAATTTTAGTGTAAATTCTAACACCAAGCAAAACAGAAAATTTTGTACCTCTACTGTAAAAACTAAATAACTAACATATTTTTAATTAGATCAACAATTTATAAAAAAAAAATTAAATACATTTTTGTCTTAGATCCACTCATCTATAAACAAGGATGCCTAGAGACGCCTCCTAGATTAAACCCCTTGGGATACAAATTAACATGTGTGATGTGAGGATTATTTCGAAAGTGATGGGTGTGTAATACGCCAGGCCAGGGGTCGATGGACGTCAACGACAAGGGCGGTGATGGTGAAGAGAAAGGAGGAGAAGAGGGATGTTTGCCGCCCCAGAGTGCAGCGGACACTGCACTCGAGAATGCAGACCAGCAGGAGCCAACAGTCGACGGAGATGGGGCCAAGAAAAACAAGTAAGTTTTAGATGTAATAGGAAAGATTGTATATTGAGCCGATTCAGTTATATATGTAATTGAATACAGTATATACGGGGAAATTTATTTGAATCATTTTTATAATTAGGTGATATTTGAATATGATTAAATTTGATGTTATTTTTAACATTAAAAAAAACCGTTATAAAAAATATATCAATTTAAAATTATTGTTTGGTGCACTATATTTGGAGATATTTTGTCGGGTCTCTATTAATTACCGGCAAATTTAAATGGTAACTTGTATTTACAGTTTTTATAAACTACACTTTTTGATTATCTAGAAGAACTGCCAATTAATAGTAAAAGAGACATGTGTTTCATGCAGGATGGGGCGTCATTTTATTATCCTTTAATATTGTGGAAGTATCTCAATCATCAATTTCCTCATCGGTGTATTGGCACAGGTACCCTAATAGCACAACTTTATCCATAAGGCATCCATTGGACAACTGCAAAAGGACTTGGTAGTTGTCCATTGGATTTTAGTCTGGCGGATACCTTATGGACATCCATTGGACTGTACACTTTCCACAAAAATGGACTTCCATCTGGCAACGCAAGACGGATATCCATTGGACATCCATAAACACCTATACCGATATCCAGTAGATGTCCACTTGGGGTTGGCTACAGGGTGTTTCAGAATAAAATACCATAAACTTATTAAAAAGCTCAAATTTTTTCTCTAAATTCATTTTAGAATGGAAACTTTGTATATGGGAAAATGACTAGTTTTTTAAATAATGAATGACATGTCTCTTAGCTAATGATACTTTATTCTGTAACACGATATGAAATTTTTTTATATTAAAATTTGTAATATTAATGAATAAACTTTATTGAAATAGTAAGATGCTACAAAAATACATTTTATATAATAAAATCGCTTAATCACTTCATAAAATCAATTAACACTATAAAACAACTATTGAAATAATAGCACCAACACTGCATGAATATGAAACAAACGCCAATGTCCACTAAAAAAATTTCAACATCCAAATAAGTACCACAGATCCGCAAATAACTACCAAATGTGGTGACGAAATTGATCAAAATGACCGCCAACTTAAACCTCGTTAAATGAAAGAAGCGCCAAGTTTTCAAAGATAAAATCACGAAGAATAGATATAAAATTTTACTGTTTACAATTTATAAAATGATCAACCAACATCCAAGCATCGTTCATCTAACGATCTAACCAACAATATTGTTCTCACTTTTTAGTAATTTTTGGCCTCTTCCTATCATTAATATTTGACATTTAATACTCTTCTCTTTGTGTTATGAAAAAAATTATTAACACGTCAAAACATGGACATGAAACGGCTATCTGATGGATACCTGATTACGGACATTCAATGGATAATAAGAAACGAACAACGTATGGACTACCACTTTATGTCCATGGACATGCTGGACATAAAATGAACAAGAATCGGACCACCGATTACGGACATCCAATGGATAATAAGAAACGGACAACGTATGGACTACCACTTTATGTCCATGGACATGCTGGACATAAAATAGATAAGAATCGGATAGCCCATGGACATAATGTGCTATTAGGGTAGTACATTTTCGTGACCGTCTCGAAGTCCTGATTTTAATCCTTTAGATTTATATTTCTGGGGTCATATGAAATCACTAGTACTCTCCCAGGAACTATGGCAGCAAATTTTAAATTCCGCTAATTTTATTGCCAATCAGCCCAATATATTTTTTTAAATTAGAATATCGTTTAGCGAAAGAATGGATAAACTTATTGAGTTAAATGGGGGTCACATTGAACATTTATTACAAAAGTTTTGTTTATGTGCATTTTTATATTTTATTCGTATTCAAAATGTTCTTTTATTTAGATTAAGAATCCGAATTTGATTATAATTGTTTAATGCATCTATTGCCAATTTTTTGATGTAATTTAAAGCTAATTAATCAACAAAAGAATTTGAATATAAATTTTACTATTACTTAAACAAAGCAGTATCTATTATGGGCAAAAGTTTTTCAATTTGAATCCCAATTAACAAAAAAAAAATCTTAATGTCAGTAACTGCAAATGAGGAAAAAATATAAGTCTTGTTCTCGCTAAGAAGCCGAGTGTGACATATGGGGTCTGAAAGTGGTGGATATAAGTAGAGGAATCTATAAATTACACTAAATTAAACCTCGACAAGAAAACAAAGAGATGACTCTTGAGAGTTCATAATTTTTGAACAAAACATTTTCTGTTGTACTTTCAAATTTTGATTTTATTTTCCTCAAAAGTAACTTAATGCTTTGTGCAGTTGGTACAGTACCAAAACACACCTAGAATTTTTATCAGTTTTAAAACACGATTAATTCTCACGCACATTTACTATAAAAAATTTGTTGAAATGGTTTATTTATCATAAATGATTCAAGAATATATCTAACTTATTTAATTTTTATTTTTCTATTTATCTTCTGTTTTTATCTGGTCTAAGTATATGTTTTAATATTTAGTTTTATTTTTAAATAAATAAAACAACGTTTTAAGATTTCCACAAAAATAATAACAAAAGTTATTAATTTATTAGTGACTAGTTTCGTTACATAGTAACTTCATCAGACTAGTCTGATGTTCTGTTTTACCATTTTTATCATTTACTGTTGTCTGTCTCTCTGTCTGTCTGACTATCTTACTGTCTGACATTCTGTCTGTCTGTCTGCCTGTCTATATTTTTACCTGTCCGGATTCTGCGTAAAAAAAGTAAACATAAATTGTATTACGAATAGTGGGTTCCCATTAAGAGAAAATGGTTTTGAGGGTCTGAAAATTTGTTAATTAAAAACTCGTCTTGGCAATCCTAGCTTATGATTTCTTAACTGGAATTATTATATTTTTTTCTTGTATATGCTCTTTATTCATTTAATCTTTTTTGTTTTCCGAACCCAACAAAGTTGTATAGAAGGAAAGTATTGCGATCATGATTTTAACGAATCTTTATATTTTGAGGGCACTTGAATCCATTTCTACCATTTTAAGCGTGTATCTGTGTGTTTAGATAAGATACCGTCTAAAAGGCTGAACCGATTTAGATGAAATTTTATACACATATTTAGGGTAGTAAGCAGACGACCTGCATATATTTTAGTGTTAATCTGACAACCGGAAGTGACAGTTGCTATAAGTGATGACGTCATTACTAAACAAGATTGTAATAAAACTTTACACTAAAAATTAATTTTTTTCATATTTTTTAAAATTGTCAAAATTATGCATTTTTATGAAAAATTGCAGGATATCAAAGTTGTAGAAAATAAAATTTCCTACAAATTTTGTCTTTACGTTTTTTTTTTCGAAATCCGCATAGTTTCGCCACTAGTTTTTATTTTAATTTTTAAATAATTTTTATCTTATTAAATTAATTTTTATTAGAAACATTTTATTATTAAAAATTAAAAAAAATACTCTTAAATTCGTAATAAAAAACTTTGTTTAATCAAAAATAAAACGCCATGTTATAAAATCAACAAAATTAGAAGAAATTGTCAATAAAATAAGAAAATTGGTAAAAATTATCATAAAAACTAAAAAATTACCAAAACCTGTCAAAAATCAGGAAAATTTTAAAAAATTGTCAAAAAACAGAAATTTTTTGAAAAATTGACAAAAACAGGAAAATTTTTTAAAAAATATATAACCAAGAAAATTACCAAAAATATTCGAATATTACAAAAAATTGGCAAAAACAGAAAAGTGTCAAAAAACTTGGACCACATTTGAGACATGGATAACCTCTTCGATTTAAAATAACTTTATATTTGCGATTTTCATTCAAAATTTTAATAAAAAAATTGTGGAATTTTAAAAAAAAGGGCTCAAAAGAATTTGAAATTTTATTACGGTTTTTAAAAATATTAAAGATATTAAAATGGGATTTTCACCATTCGAAAGATAAAATAAATGTCTAATTTTACAATATATTTTGATTTCTTCAAATTTGGAATTATAATTATTATAGCCAAAATAAAGAATTTTTGAAATTTTTTTGTAATTTCGTTTTATCTAAAAGTATAATACAAATGGAAAAAATAAATAGTATATCCGAAATGGATCCAAAAGTACTATATGTATAAATTATTTCATAATTTTAAAATAATATTTGTAAAAGTATTAGCCAAAAATGTACAAAGTTAAAACAATTCAAAGGGACCCATGAATTTTTGACAAAAAATTTTCTTTTTTTTTAGTTTTTTAAACTAACTTTATTAATATATTTTGATCCATAAAACCTAAAAAAAGCCTGTTTCCTATTTTGAATAAAAAACGTTTTAATTTTTTTAAGGTTAATATTAATATTAAAAATTTAAAAAAAAATCCATTAAATTTTTAGTCAAAAATTCTATAATTGCGATTTTTTTCAAAATTTTATTCAAAAGATTGTAGAATTTGTTAAAAAAAGTGACGAAAACTTTAAAAATACCAAAGATATTAATTTTTTTTAATATTTTTGTCCTTTCGTTTTATGAAAAATGATAAAACAAATGAAAATGGTAAATATTGATCCGAAAGAGACCAAAAGGTACATTATGTGTGAAATATTTCGCAATTTTAAACTAATACTTATAGCCAAAATTATAAAAAATTTTGACAGACTTTATTTTTTTTTATTTTTTAAACTAAATTTATTAATCTATTTTGATACAAATAACTAAAGTAATCGATTAATCAATTACTTTACTAGGAGTATTCGGAAAGTTGGGTGGGATAACCCCCTCATTTCCCTTTTCTGGATTTACCGATCCTTTATCTATATTTTTTATCTTCTACGTACTTAATACTTTTTAGATTATTTTTTACTTCTGTTAGAAAATAATTTAAGTTTTAATAAAAAAAATGACAAGAAATCAAAGATAAAAAATATGATTCAAAATGTTCTGTGTCACTTTTCCTTTTTACCAAGCGTAAACGAGTTCCTAAGTCAGATAGACATTTCCTAACTTTAGTAATTTATTTAAAAACTTTATCGAAAGTATCGTCACTTTTATACCAATCACCCTAAAAACGCGATTCATTGGATTCTGAAAGTAAAAATTTACTCCTCGAAATATATAATTGAATTTTTTCGTCTAACGTGTAGTTAGGGACTAGGGCACTTTTTTATGTTTCCTTGGTTCCTGTAGAATGTTTTGAATTTAATATATTTTGTCTCTGTCTCCGGTATGGGGAAGTGTTTGTTTCTTCAAAATTTTGGTATATAACATATTTTTCTTACGTCTTTGTCATCTTTATCTCCAGACTTTTTCATATTTTCCTATTTTTTTTTTAAATTACTTTCCTTTTACTTCTTTCATTTATTCTTGTAGATTTTTTATTTTTGTCATTCTGGGATTTATTTCTACTAATTTGTTTGTTTTTATTTCTTTTCATCTGTGTATAGTTTGAATTCTTATATGTTCGTAATGATTCCTTTCTTATTATTTTTCCTTTATATTTTTACCACAAAACCCTAGGAAGAAATTAATTAAAAATATCCCATTAAATATTCACTTGTTTCGATACAATAGATAAATTCAAATCTGGATTTAGATAACAACAAAATATGTAAATGTTCGAGATTTACGAGAAAATGAATTTTCAATATTGATACATCAGGTAATTAGTTTTCCATGATTGATTAACGTATACGCCTACAAACGAGATTATCCGATAGTTCAATTTCAAAGTTAAGTAAGTAATGTCTAAAATTTCATTAAATTATTTCGTGGTGAAGAGAATTTAAGTTAACCAGTTAGAAATAAGTTATATTGAAGATTTAACTTGTACAAAATAGACAACTTTATAACGTTAAATTAAACAATCTTTATACCCTTGTAAAGAAAATATCTTCCAACCCTTTTTAAATAAATATGCAACACTGAGTGTTAAAATTGATTTGGTTAGAATAAAATTACATTTCAAAAATAAAATTATCATTTCTTTCCATTTCTTCCTATTTTTACATTTGTTCTACGAGTTTTGTACCCATAGGTTTTCAAAATCAAATTTCACTTCTCTTTTGATCTCCATCTCATCTTTTTTTCTCCTATGTTTCTACTAATTATCATTTTTGGGATTATATTTGGCGGCATCCTATCCCAGCTTAGTTTTTGTGCTTGCAAATTCTGTAATACGGATAGAGTATCACAGGGCCGGCCTAGCACAATACTTGAATCGTTATAGGCAACCGTAACGATGGGACATATTACAGTTTTTTATAGTCTAATTTTTAGTTTACTTAGAATTAATTTTCTTTTTAGAAGATGGTTTAGGCTATATAATCATTGATTTCCCTTCCCTTAGTCTTGTTTTTAATTTTTTCTTCGTATCCAGCATTTTCTTGAATGTTACTTCAAAATAGATAAATTGCTCGGAATTTTTAAATTTACATACTTTTTAACTATTTGTCGAAGTAATATTTTTTGACCGAATTAAAATTTTCAGAATGTAATTTATTTGGGTTATATTATGTCAAATCATATTATGACACATTCGTTTGTTAATTTTCCCCTGTGACATTTTTTTAAGAAGTTTAAATGAAATTACAAATACAACTCAGGGTATCCTTTGACCTATATTTTTTTTCTTTACTCGCTGGGTCCACCCTTTTTTTAATAAAACATGAATAAAATAATAAACAGAGCGAAGAAAAGGAAAAATTCGGAAAAAAAGGGCAGCTTAGATTAGGAAAAAAAGGGTATCAGAATTAGAAAAAAATAGTTTGAAACAGAAAACTATTAGGAAAAAGGCAGGGACAAAAAAATTCGGAATAGAAAAAAGTAGGGAGACAAATAGTTCGAAATATACAGAAAACAGTAACAATGTAGGGAAAAAAATAGGGAAAAAGAGGAGAAAAGACGTTTGAAATATAAAGAAAACAGTAAAAAATCAGGAAAAAAAATAGAAAAAAAATTCACACATAAAGAAAAAAGTAAAGAATAAGGGAAAAACTGGGATAGAAAAAATTGGCGAAAACCAAGTGTGAAAAAAATGAGGAAAAAATCGGTCGTGTCGCCCCAAAACTTTCCCGACGAGTATCCACGAATGCTTTTTCAGATATTTAATGTTAAAGTTTCAACTTTTGACACTTTTTTATTTTTGACAGGTGACATTTGGAGAAATAATGTTGACTGTTCAGTATAGAGTTTTTAAGGACTTTCAAATGACATATTGTAAGTCGAATTCCGTGACAAATTGCATCTGTCGTTTTTTGATAGTGACACTTCTGTTTGACATATGTCATACAAAAACTAACGAGTAATCCAAACCCCTGTACCAAATTGCAGCCCAATGGGATTAATAGTTTTTCAGATATTTAATGCTACAATTTCAAATTTTGACATTTTTTTATTTTCGGCAGGTGACAGTTGGAGAAATAATTTTGACTCTTCTGTATAGTGTTTTTCATGGGTCTTCAAATGACATATTGCATGTCCAATTCGGTGACATTTTGCATGTCATTTTTTGATAGTGATATTTCTGTTTGACAGATGTCGTTTAAGAACTAATAGGTTCTTTCGATGGATAACCCGAACTCATATACCAAATTTCAGCTTAATCGGATTAATACTTTTTCAGATATTTAATGCTGAGGTTTAAAATTTTGAGATTTTTTCATTTTTGACAGGTGACAGTTGGAGAAATAATTTTGACTGTTTTGAATAGAGTTTTTCAAGGGCTTTCAAATGAAATATTGCATGTCCAATTCTATGACATATTGCATCTGCCATTTTTTGATAGTGATACTTCTATTTGACAGATGTCGTACAAAAACAAATAGGTTCTTCCAACGGGTAAGCCAAATACCTCTACCAAATTTCAGCTCAATCGGATTAAACGAGTGTCCTCTGTCGTGGAAGAATACACACAGACAGTCAGACAGACAGACTTCCATCTGGAAATGGTCTTAATAGTCTTAGGGGACCCGAAAATGGATATATCCGTTTTTATCTCGAAATTTTTATTTATCTCGTTCACAATAAATACTTTCCCTTCTAGGAGGTGGGTCGGGAAAGTAAAAGCTCCCACCATCCACTCCGTGCCGATTGTAGCAAGTAATATAACAGTAACAACAATGGAAAAAATGGAGAAAAGTGGAAAAAAGTTCGAAATAAACAAGTAATCTCACCTTGAGTAAGGTGAGCTTATGGTAGATAAGGTTGGGGAAAAAAAGATGGCGGAAAAAGTTTAAAGCAAAAATATTAGTAAAAGAGTAGAAGAAAATAAAGAGTGGAGAAAAAATAATGGCGACAAAAAAGTTTAAAATATAAATAAAACAGTAGAAATATAAAAAAGAGTGCGGGGAAATAGAGGGAAATGGAGAGAAAATAAGCAGTTAAAAAAATAGTGAACAATTTATAACATAAAGAAACCAGTAAAAAAAGAGAAAATAATTGGAAAAAAATAAGTTTCAAACATCAATAAAACCGTAAAAAGAAGGGAAAAAAGTTGGAAATTGTTACGTTTTTTTGTACCACCCTGTATTTTCATTATTCCTCTACTCAATATATTTTAGTTTCATACTCGCTTGATATCCCCTTCTTATTTCTTCGCGTCATGTCATCTTCTATTGGTATTCCTATATGTCTTTCCCATGCTAATAATGTTCTTCTCTTTGCCTACTTAGTTAAAATAACTGACTTTATATCGTTCGTGTCGCTTACTGAAGATTTCTTTTTTTTCTCCCCCTCATCTTATAGGGATTTTTTCCTGGGCCAAGAAGTTTCTTTTCCTGTGAATTATTTTATTTTTCCTCTGGACTTCGTTTTTCCTTGGGACCAAGTTTTTTTCTCTGGACTACAGTTTTTTCAGTTTCTCTTTTGGACCAAGTTTCTTGGACAACAGTTTCCTTTGGAGAAGGAAGACAAGAAAAAACCCTTTTTTTAAAGAAAAAGTAAAAAAAAATATCTGGAACCCTATTTTTAAAAAATAAACACATATAACGTTTAATTTGAGTTTAATTTCCTTATCCCGAAAAAAACGAAAGGACGGTTTTTTTGTCAATTGTTTCTAATTACATAAAAAAATCAATTTGACTGGCGTCCAAAATTTTTTTATTTTATATTCTACTTCTGATATATTTCAAATTCTATTTGTGGAACGATTTGAGCTTAATCGCATTAATTATTTATTATCAACAGAGTAAAATGTCGTTTCAAAATATTAAAACTGTAAAAAGTAGGGAAAAACGAATGAGAGAAAAAAACCTAGAAAAATTGTTAGAAAAAAAATTGAAACTTGGGAAAAAAAAAGTGGGATAAAAAAGTTTTCAAAAATAAAAGAAAAAATAGTGACGAAAAAAATGCAAACAAAAATCTCCCACCTTCCACTTCGTATCGTAGAGTAAGGAAAAAATAGTGAAAAAAAAACTGTTAAAAAATGGTTAAATTAGAAAAAAAAGATAGAAAAAAACGTGGTTGTAACCATAAGCTTATGGCAGTTTAAGGAACAAAGTTTGAAACAAAAATATTAATAAAAAAGTAGAGAAGAAAAAAGAGTGGGTAAAAAAGTGAGGAGAGAAAAAAATTTGAACATAAAGAAAACAGTAAAAAAGTAGAGAAAGAAATATATTTAATATTTAACCTAGTGCTAATATTCTGTAAATAAATTTAACGTCAAGTGCAATATATTTCAGTGTATATTTTGTTTACCTACTCATAATTGTAAGACCTGATAAACTGTAACTCCACAACAAACTTTATCGCTACTTTGGTACAGATATTGGTGGATTTTCCCATTCGCCATTCTCTAATACCTTTCGTAAAAGAAATTTATTTCTAATAAATAAACCTTCGTCGAAGTTGAAGCAATATTAGTCTCTGTCCCGTGTTGGCGACAGTCTTAAACATAATAAATTTAATTAGAGAAATAATGGGATTTTTGGACTCTCTCCACCGGCTCCGTTTTACGGGGATCTTAGAGAAATTGGCTTCAATCCTATAAGACTTTTTTTAATATTTATGGAAAAACTGACAGATTCATTTCTTATTTTACAAATTTGTTATATTGGCGAAATATTGACAATTTGTACCTTATAGAATGCTGAGAAAATCTATTATATTTTTTAGAAGAATATTTTTTTAACTGCCGAAAATAATTGGCGTTTAGGTGTTTCAGTAACTGTCTTAATAAAAAATATTTTAATTTATGTCAGTTAAGTTTATATAAATTTAAGTTAAAAATATTGTATTTCTGTATAAATAAGTAATTCAAAAAAACAATATAATTTTATTTATTAAGTAAAGTTTATATCCACACTGTGAATAGGCTTCTTGTATATATGAAGGTGTAAAAGACATTTCATTTTCACTATCTCTCTCTATTTTCTAAGTTATTTTAATAAAATACTTGTTCTACTTCTTTATTAGTAAATTGAGCTACCATTCTACGCTCATTCAAAAATGTACTACTTTTTAACAAGATAAAAATTTACTAACTGGTATTGACAATAAAAATATTGTTTTATCAAGGACGAGCTACTTTTATCAATATAAAATAGATTTAGAATAATTAATTATCATTGTTTAAAATAATCAACGGGTCACATTAATAAGTAATAAATGGAAAACAAGAACTTACACCTTTCATCATAGTGTGCTATATTTCGAGTTTTACTTTCCCGACCCACCTCCTAGAAGGGGCTAAAAAAATAATTTCGAGATAAAAACGGAAATATCCTGAGACGATTAAGACCATTTCCAGATGGAAGTCAATCTGTGTGTGTGTTTGTGTGTATTCTTCCACGATAGAGGCCACACGTTTACTCCGATTGAGCTGAAATTTGGTATAGGGGTTTGGGTTACCCGTCGGAAGAACTCATTAGTTTTTGTATGACATGTGTCAAACGGAAGTGTCACTGTCAAAAAACAACAGATGCAAATGTCACGGTATTCGACTTGCAATATTATGTCATTTGAAAGTCCTTGAAAAACTCTATACAGAACAGTCAAAATTATTTCTCCAACTGTCACCTGTCAAAAATAAAATAAATAAAAAAATGTCAAAAGTTGAAACTTTAACTTTACCATTAAGTATTCGTTATTTTTTAAGATTTTTTTTTAAATAATTTATGGCTTTTTTTACAATTTTTTGATATTTTTTACTTTTTTACCGTCTTTTTACTAAATTAATAGCATTTTTAAGTTTTTTTTAGCACTTTTTAGTGTTTTTATTAACATTTTGTAGCATTATTGTAACACTTTCTTTGCCATCTTTACGGAATTTTTAGAATTTCTTAACTCTGTAGCATTTCCAAGATTTTATTAACATTTTGCATTATTTTTTGAATTTTTCTACAGATTTTTTTTTGAACAATTTATATTAATTTTATTAACATTTTTTATCATTATTTTACCAGTTTCTTTAGCATTTTTTTTAACATTTTTTGGCTTTTTATACATTTTTACCGTCTTTTTAGTAACTTTTAGCATTAAAAAAAATATTTTTTTTTGCATTTTTAGTAATTTTGTAGCACATTTTTTAACCATTTTTACGCAAATTTTAGAATTTTTTAACATTTTGTATTAACATTTTTAGAACTATCTTAGCACTTTTTAATATTTTCTAAGCATTTTTAGCATTTTGTTAACGTTTTTGCACTATTTTAGCATTTTCTGTTTTTTTTACAATGTTTTAGCATTTTTATATTTTTTACCGTCTTTTTAGTAACTTTTAGCTTTTTTAAAAGCATTGTTTATAATTTTCAAGTAATTTTATTTACATATTTTACCACTACTTTAGAACTTTTTTTTTTTTTTCAATTCAACATAAATAGACCCGCATCAACCACCGTGGGTTATTAGTAGGTGGGACATGCACAATTTACATTATTTGGTGTTATATAAGATTATATACGTTAATGTCTTTTAGGTATTTTATCACTCTTTCTGTGTTCTTCGTGAGTATAGTCTGTATGTTGGTATTACAGAGTTGGTTCGATTTTCTTTCTTCATTGAAATGAGGGCAGTCTGTGATTTAGAACTTTATTTAGCACTTTTACACGAAATTTTTGGAAATGTAGCTTTTTATAATTTTTTATCATTTTATTAAAATTTTTTAACATTTTTTAGCATTTAGCAACCATTTTTTAGCATTTTTTAATCATTGTTTTAGCACTTTTTTTAATATTTTCCTGCATTTTTACTTTCCACCTCTGAGAAGAGAAAGTATTGTGAACGAGCTAAAAAAATGTTCGAGATAATGATGGAAATATCCATTTTGAGGTCACCTGAGATGATTAAGACCATTTTCAAATGGAAGTCTGTCTGTTTGTCTGTCTGTGTGTCTGTCTGTCTGTCTGTGTGTATTCTTCCACGACAGAGGCCACACGTTTAATCCGATTGAGCTGAAATTTGGTATATGTGTTTGGTTTACCCGTCGGAAGAACTCAATAGTTTTTGTACGACATCTGTCAAACGGAAGTGTCACTGTCAAAATATGACAGATTCAATATGTCACAGAATTTGACTTGCAATATGTCATTTGAAAGCCCTTGAAAAACACTATTCAGAATAATCATAATTATTTCTCCAACTATCACCTGTCAATAATAAAAAGATGTCAAAATTTTTAACATTAACATAAAATATCTGAAAAAGTATTGGATACTTGTTGGGAAAGTTTTGGGGCGACATTATTGATTATTTTCACCTGTAGAAGCTGATTATTTTAACAGCCAGGCGCATTTTAATTCCACTTCGAATTAACAATATTCGGAATTTATTTTAATACCTACCTAAAGTTTAGTAATAAGAAATGCGCCGACTTTTACTTTAGCTTCTATCATTTTAATTAGCTAAGCCCCGTTAAAAATAAAGGTGGAATCTCGAATCCTTTGGAAAGTTTATCTTAGTTAATTTCCAACTTCGCTAGAGTTTAGTCTATTCTTCTAACTAGTAATTTGTCTTAAATAACAATTCCAGAATTGAAGTAAGTGTTCTCCACCAGAGTTTCAGTTTAACGGCAGTTACTTAAAATCTGTAAACATTTTCTTTCATCTAGGTAATGAAATTTTTAGTAGAAAAAAAAATGATTAATTATCTACTCTTTTGTTGATTAATAGCGTTATATCTTTATAAATGTTAGGATGACTATATCCAAGAAGTTACATTGAAAGTTTTTGTAATTAACTTTTATACAGTAAATTATATCTTTCGGCAATAAATTTATTAATAAAGATTTTTTTAATTAGTAGAATAACGTATAACTGATAAAAAGTGTCACATCCATTCCTCATGTATTCCGACCACTAGATTAAGGATTATTCTACTAAATAAAAAAGGTAGGTCACGAAGCTCTTATACAAGATTAAGGAATTCACTGTGTCCACGATACGTGTAATTAGTTCTGTCTCAGAATCTTCTTTCGCAACCTCGCTTGCCCTAAAGTTAATTTCATGGGTTCTACGTTAACTGAAATATACGTGTGGTATTTTGATATAAATTATATCCATCCGTAAAACCCTTTGTAACTGGAAAGCTCAATTTAAAATATTCGAATCATAATTTCTACAAAATCACTTAAACACTAGAAAGTCCTTCACTAGTATATTCTCTAAGTAAGATGTCTAAAAACCCTGTTGTATCCATTGATTAGATTTTGTTTCGAACATTTTGGGAGTACCACCTGTTGCGTTCAATAGAACTTACCAGAATTTTGTAAGATGGCGCTGTTTAGAATTGTTCGTGTCCTAGCTTAGTTTGTCACAGATCACTTAAAACGGATGGAATGTCAAATAAATATTTTCTGTCAATGTCAATGCGGATTTTTTTGTATGCGCCAGCTAAAATTTTTAATCTGAAACTTTAGTAATCTCTCAAAAATCACTCAAAATCAAGTAGGTAGAGATCTCCCAGTTTTGACCCAAACTTTTACAGGTGTAAGTGGAAACACCATGATTTTTAGACATCTTATCTCAAGGACCTGTCAATAGGATATGTGAACTTATTAAATAAAATAAATTTGGTTGGTAACGTATTTATTATATTATAAAGGAATTTGAATTTTTAGATATTTATAAGTAATAACAATTTATAAATGTTTCATCCAATGAAAATAAGCAGTGGAGATAAGAAAAAGGCACAGGATACTAAAAAGGAAAATAAATAATTTAGATGAATGTAATAAAAAGGAAAATTATATTGAAGAAAATCAAGAACAAGTTATGAATGAGAAAGAAAGCAAAAATTAAGAAACAAAAGAAAATAGTCAAGAAAATAGGTTCAGAAGATTAGTAGGATAATGAAGAAGAAATTTCAGATAAAGATAAAGTTAATGATAAAGATCGAAAGATGGGATATTAAACGACAGCATATTAAAAGAAAATCAGAGAATTACCACTTAGGAGGAGTTTAAAATAAATAAAAAAGCATAATAAAAAAAATTAACGGTGGTCTCTAACATTTAGAAAAAAATATTTCGTGTACATATCGCACAAACTGTTGTTTTATTTTACTTAAGCTAAAATAGGTTTTTTGCCACTTAAAATACTAAAGTTGTCAGTCCAACCCTATTCAACATTTCCACTTAATCATTTATAGCCATCAAACAGTCCCGAATCCTTTTACACGCTAAAATCTAAAAGTGTCTGTCACATATACGAGAATATTTCATGCCATTACATGCTTTTGTCTTTTGCTGAAATTTTCAATTTCAGTGGAACAGTCTACGAATTCCAATTTCGTCGTTTCAGAGTAAAAAATGTTACTTAATGGATTTTGTTTTAAAATTTTGAAAATTATTTCCAAAAGACCGAGTTCACGAAACAAAAAGCTGAAAATTAAAAATAATGTTTTACTAACATTGGTCAATAAGCTAGAAAATAATTAGCCAGTTTCTTTTTCATATCTTAGAATCAAGTAACGTGTCGAAAAAATTAATACCCGTCGTAAAGCCGGAAAAACCAAATAACCAAGTTGAGACCTATCGATCTACATCCCTCGTAATCTCTTACTAAAAACAACTGAAGAACCTTGGTCTAGATGATATCGACAAGTATACAAATGGAACAAAGTATATTCAGAAAGTGTAGAAGGTGTATAGACCAGGTGCTCAACCTAATGACATAATGATATAAGGCAAAAAATATCACCTGTATTATAAATCCCTACGACATAGTGTGGCGAGAAGGAGAAGGAATAATGGACTATCTGAATGCCGGAAACAGTGACCAAAAAAAATTCTCTATGCTGACGACATGGCAATTACAATCAAGCATAACTCTATACAGGCGACAGAGAAAACAAATACTGTCAAATAACTTTGCTAGCCTGGGGAATACTCTGAAAATTGAGACAGATCCAATCTACAAGCAAGACGGAATCTAAATATCAGATTATAATAAAGTGCCCAATCGTCAATTAGAAAAAAAATTAATGACTTTCCAATCAAACACAATCCTCTGCCCCTTACCCAATAGAGCTGAAAAGGTTAGTTCAAGGAACAACATAATACATAATCTCTATGGAAGGACCTCCATACAACAATGATAATTCTTCGATGCTTGTCAAGGAATCTAGTGTATAGCACTGCAGAATATGAAGCTTTTAGTGTAAACTAGATAGTCAACTTAATACAAAAATAAGTGTCATCACTGGCTGCATTAAGGCGGGGGTTTAGGCGGGAAAACATCACTCAGATTTTCAAATAAAAAATATATATATATACCTTTCTGTATATATATTCTGTATATATGCTGTTTGTTAGTGAATGTCCAAACTAATATCACTAGTTTCCGCCTTCTCAAGCAGCCATGTTTTATTTTTTATTTAGATTCATTTGTTAATTTATAGTTAACTTCGCACAGAACTTTCATATTACTTTATTAATTGACAAGTTTGATAAGCCAAACTAAAGGAAAATTAATATTCTATGCCATGGCTATATCAGAATTTAAATCTTTTAGTTTATTTTAATAAAAATTAAGATACAAAATAGTACGATAATTTACACGATTTTTAAGATTTATTTGTGATTTTATTCGTAGAAGAATTTTATTAAAAACCAGCCTATGGTAAAGAATTGACCTTTATAAACACATTTTTAATGCAACTTTCAATATATTTTTTTGTTTGTTTGACCTATGAGTAAGGTGAACATGTTTTACACTATAGTTACTTATGTACATTTCCCGCCTAAAGCCCAGCCTTAAGCCGAGTAGATAGTCTACGTTCCTTCTACATAACAAATAGGGAATTCAACGTGTTAGAGAGAGAGGTAAAGGAAATTCTGCGTGTCAGAAAAAGAGAGCGCTATGACGTCGCAAAAGGGTCTGAAGTACGTTGGATCGGGTCTTCAGGTCTGCCAGATACGTCAGCTCTAGTCTTCGTCCTTCTGCGACGTCATAGCGCTCTCTCTTTCTGACACGCTGAATTTCCTATACCTCTCTCTATAACACGTTTAATTCCCTATATGTTAGGTACAACGAACGAAGACTATGTACTAAGCCCACTCCTACAGACTACATTTATCTTACGCAACTCGGTAGGCAAGAGATCTAGATACGCCAATACAAGAAGACTAATAATGCCCATTCACGCAGACATTGGTATTGCATTCTCAACAAAGCTAAAGTCCCGCCACCTTGCGATCAAGATAGCTGAGATTCTTTACTTTAGCAATTTGATCTCTCGATCATAAAATGGATGAGACGAAATTATGACGTCATTAACGTATTTCTTAACTAATGTCGACGTAAATGTTATTTATTACTTTTGACACTTCAATTAGTTTTTCATTGTCAAAATGACTTCACAGTATAATGAGAAAGAGCAAAGTTTAGTTTTGAAGTTGATTAATTACTTTTCAAGACAAAGAGATGCTGGAATACCGTTAAATGCAGTCTACAACGTTTGGGTTCACCTCAAAAATTTAATCGTATAATACATTTTTAATTTATATTCTATAATTCGTCATTTAATCACGTTCACAGGGACGTTAAACATCCCCAAGCTAGAAATTTGAAACAAATCAGTTAAATATACGGGGGTTTGAAGTTAAAAAAAATTATGTAAAAAGGTGCGCAACGCGTAAATCAAAATATAATTTTTGGCATTGCCAATTTATTCATACAAGCACACATTAACATGCGTCATTGAAAACAATCCTTAACATATGTCATTAGTTATATTTTAATTTTGAGGTTAAGTATAGATTAACATTCAAATAATATATGACAAACAGATAGAAAAAGTGCAGAACAAGCAATAAAAGTTATATAAAACCAAAAGTTTATCCATAACTCAAACGTGGTCAAAGCTTAAATAACAAATAAAACTTAAAATTATGTACCAGAAAATATATTGAAAACTTAACGGTGGCGGGTGGCAACAAGTTTTGGCTACTAGCCATCTTCAGGCCTACAAATAATTACAAATTCGAAATAGTATATTATTAACAATTAAAAGCATAATTTACCATATTCCAACAAAAACAATGGTTTAACTATGGTTCATACATATTGGGAACAAAAAAGCACACTAGGGTATATTAAAATTGTCAGGTCTCTTTTTACGGTAAACCGCTAATACGTAATTTTCTAGTTTTGCTTGATATAAATAAATAATATATTTTTAAAATAAAAGAAAAAGGTTACAATGTTTGGTGTTAAAAATATTAAAAAAGTTTACTTTTTTATGGATAAATTATGGAAACAATTACTAAACACATATCTGTAGTTTTGTATGCGATAAAAATAAAGTTCTTAAACTTGCTTTTTTTTGATTTTGACGTGACAAGTTTAGCTACGCCAACTCTTATATTTTAGGGCATTTCCTTTTATAAGAAAAAATTATACGGGACTCGAATACCCAAAACGTCGATCTCTGTCACGTACTGACTAGAAAACTTTTTCTATAGGAAATCAATTTAAAATTTCTACAAAACTTTGTTTGAAATTTCATAACATGATTTTATTTTAATAATATTCATGAATTTACGTGTCAAAAAAATAGGTTAATCAATTAATAAAATTCTAGATCTAAAATTTTATAATTATAGCAGATTGGGCTAAAAACCACAACAAGTGGTCAAAAATCTGAAACTTCTAAAACTCGTACAAGATTAGCTGGCCATTACAGGAAAAATAATGAAAAAATTTTTAAACTTGATTTCGTATAGAACTGAAAATTGTTGACTTCAATATCAAACTAATCAAAATCGTTCATTTTGAGTCACGTGTATTAGAATACCCAATCAATGCTGGATTATACTACCCATGACTACCCATGGGACTTTATCACTTAAGCAGGGTTTACACCAAGCAAAACATCTTTGATCTGCCAAATAAGAAAAATCAAACTTCGGCGTTCCATCTAATAATTAATTTTATTTTAATATCGCTTATTATAAAGTTTATTAATCATGTATTTAATTCAAAAATCATTTTATTTATTGCCATTCAATCATTAATTATTCGTAATATTTATTTAATTTAATATCATATATTAATAGTTTTGTAGTTCTAATCTTAGGCATATTCGCAAGTCCCACCATTGGCCAGCACTTAAATTGAAGCCAGGTATGCGTGTTCGCAAACCCACATAAAGGTTCTATTCGCAGTGAACACGGAGCCGAAATTTTATTGCTTTTGTCCATACATGGAATTTTTTTTGTCCATAAATTTATATACGGCATTTTACTTACCCTGTATATAATAGCATTTATTTAATAAAAGAAAAGTTTTTTTGTAAATAAATAAGTTGAAAAACTTCAATTTTCCGGTACACAATTCGTTTAAGGATGTGACATCATCATCTTTCACATAATACATTAAATCAAATTTTTTTTTAATTTCCGATCCTTACAAAGTATATATTGATGTCCAATACAGTTCGGCTTATAAATCGGTGCATTAGCTCTCGAGGTCAGGTCCTTTGAATTCTCGATGATTACTAGATCAATCTCCTTTTTGACTTTTTTCAATAACCAGTTTTTTGTACTGGGTTCTAAGTATTATTCGAATAGTTCGTATGCCAGTTTAGTGACAATAATATAAGATGGTAGTTTTGGCTTTTAAGGCCCTAAGAAATAGTTTGTAAGATTAAAAAGTTCGAAATAAAATAAAACTAAGGTACATATGCATTTATAGAATTCTAGAGACGTTCAAATGCTGGCCCAACGCCAAAAAGAATGGCTTATGGGATCTTGACTAAACTTCTTACATGCATGTAGGGTAATATAATACATGATATAAAGTCAAAAATTTGAACTTTAATAAAGTTTTCCAGTGCAGAACACTTAATTTGTATGGCAGGTACCAAAATGGCCAACCCGATTTTCTTTAAGTTCAACATGATTCTTCCCTGGAGAAAACCGAAACTCGCTGGCAGTCGACTGAGATCGTCTTCTCTCCCTTTAGCTTGACCTATATCAAAAGGTCGCTGAAAAGGTAGTGTAGCTGGAACTGGTTCTAGTGTAGCTCGAACTGAGACTGACTAGATCGACTCCGGCCGCGCTATACCATAACATTGGTTGGGTATGAACAATCCGTTATGCGAGTGAGTTCATCTTTCAGCAGGGGTTACAACTGTTACGATTAACCTTATATTCGAATAAAGGTTGACTTTATCATAATTCTAAGTTAATTCTAGTTAAACGCCGCCAGCAATATAATTAGTATATTTTAATTATCACTGTTATTAAGTAACTTCGTACAAATAAATAGTTATTTATGCAACAAAATAAAATAGTAATTGTTTATTGCACACGACTTAAAATTGTCCTACGAGGCCATTGTAATTGTTTATATGTCCCTTATGCACATTTTTCTAGATGTCATTCCAAATTCAACAAACTCTCATTCATATTTCTACGAGCTTGTAATGCTCGTTGCGTCTTCAATCGGTCTTTTGTCGTCTTAGTCCAGGTTTCGGATTGCCTCGGTCGCCACCTTCCGTGTATAGTGTTTAAGCCACTTGCATCGGGAATCGTCAGTTTAGAAAAAAATAATTCAGGGGTCGTTACGGCATCGATCAATAATTGATTTTTATTTAAACCAAAATCCGTGAAGAAGAAAAGGTGTGCAACACGGTTTTTTATCGCTGATGAATCGGACGGTACAGGCACGTATTCTGCGCTGGCGTGGTGAATGGTTGGATGACGGTTCCGGTACAATTGAGCTTGGTTACGCTCATTCAGCTCGACCTATCTCTAAAGGTCGCTGAATCGGTACTGCTGCAGCTGTATCTGGTTCTCGGCTCGAGCTCCAACTCGAACTGGGACTGCCACTAAAATTCGGACTGCCAACTAATGATTCAACGGATTGAATCGTCCTACACGGTAAGGATTTCAGCGTCTAAGAAGCACGGCCGCGAGATTCAACTGTTACGGTTGACCCTATATTTAATTCTAATCCAGTGCCGTGCGCGATATAATTTAAATACTTTATTTATCACGGTAACTATGTAACTTCGTTATAAACTCAATCAAGAATTACCTAATACGTTTTTGAACTTGTGAATTAGATTCTCATCTAAAAATAATACAGTCTCAATAAACCTGCGATCTGTTTTCTGCTTATCTAGAGGCTTCTGGAAAAATCAGACAGGGTTACCACATTTTCATATTACAGTTGAAAATATTATAAAATATAATTCCGTAAACCACTGACTTTAATTTCCCAACTTGCTGATTAAAATAAATCTTTAATTCAATAAATTACATGACGATTGACAAGCTGTTTAAATTATCAATTATATTTTTTTAGTGTGTATAGTGTCTAAATTTTTTTTTATATCATAATAAAATCGACCCAAAGTTTTTTGGGTTAAAAAATTCCGAACCAGGACATTATATGTCAAAAATATATAAGTTCATTTAATCCTATTTTCAGCAACACTTTAAGCTCCAGAATAAGGACATAATAAAAATTATAGGCGGTAAAAATATACTCAATAATCTTTAATAGATCTTTGAAAAGCAAAAATAAAATATAACTTATGTATTAAACGAAAAGTATAAAATGAAGCCATAAAAAAATGAACAATATTTTCTTGAGAAGCCAATTCTATTATCGATATTCTAGGTCTCTAGTCACAAAAAGAATAAAGACGGTAACGCATTTATTGAACTCATGGCTTAAAACACATAAAATGGAACAGAACGACAATGGAAGATAATAATACACACAAAAAACTTATTTATTTTCTAAATTTTCTTTAGAAGCCAATTCTGTTATTGATATTGTAGGTGCCTAGTCACAAAAAGAATAAACACGGTAACGTAATGGAAGAGTCATGGTTTAAAACTCACAATGGAAGAAAAAAAATACACACAAAAATTGAGTTTTTTACAAAATGTGTAATTTCTTTTAATGATTAATTTTTTGTTATTTTTGAAATTCTAATTTTGTTAATTACTATTAATTCTAAAAGAGAGTCGAAAGGACCACGCGGTGAATTTGCTCGAATTTTTTATATATTGTTAAACTCACTGAATAAATTTCACTGGAATATTATCCAGAAAATATAAACTAATTCATATTTCTTTTAAAATTATTAATAATAATAATCTTTCAGTTCATATTAATGTCCATTATTGTATATTTTAATATTTTATCATCTAAAAATAGATTTAAAATCAACACAATCTTATTTCGTCTTTCTCTCAGACTTTTCTCTGGCTAATTGCAAGATACAGTTAAGAAAAATAAAATACATAAGCAACTGCTGCTAGGCAAGTTATCTTTCTCTTATATTATCCCATCATTATAAGAGACAACAAATATGGATATATTTCTTCCCGCTAAGATGCTTAATTCAAGGCTATTTACATACCACGTCACATGTCTCCTACCAATAAAAAACCACCAACCCTCCTCTACGTTAAAAATTAGAGCACAGACTCTCTCTCTCTCGCATCCAGATAGTGAATCAAGTCAGTCATGCATTTACTAGAGCAAAAAAGTTTCTCCATAAAAATAAATGGGTGGTAATTAACCGCACCCAAAAAGTTTCCTGATTTTTCATAATAAAAAATGCGAATAGTTTTTACAGTGAGTAAAGGATTGAGTTCAATTTAAATATTCATGTTTCGGTTTCACAATTTAACTTAATGTGCCGCTTTATGATTTTGCTATTCATGTTTCGTACTTTAATAAAATAGAATAACAAATTACATTCCAATTTCGAAATACTATTTTTATTTTAACATTCATATTGGTTAAATTTCTACTCAAGAAATTTGGTCCTTCGAAATAGTATTCTTTCAACAGTTACGAATACTAATATTTATAATTCGTTCACTCACGATGCTGATCAACAGTTTAGATTATACAGGGTGCTGAAGTTAGCGTTTCCGAAGTTTCAAATGGTCATTGTCAAGATATTTTTTTCGAATATACAAACAAAATCAACTATGAATCGATTATTCATATAGCCGATACAAATACACTATAGTGAGTCCAAAGATAGCAAGTTACTCTTTTCAGTGATTTCCAAAAAATTGAGCGGTGAAATTTCGTTAATTTATATTTTGCAGGATACTACTATCAATTCTAACTTATGATGTTTTCATCTCCTGAATCAGACTGATATATTATATACAAGTTGTTCTATTTATTATGAAGCCGCACCCTTCCTGCTTATTGATATATCCAAATGCCTAAAATACCGGATAATTCAATGACACACTTGATCGTTCATGATAAAAATTCATTTTGCAGATATATAAAATATACAGGGTTTATCAAAAAATAGTGACTAATGATTTCCGTGAAGCAGTTATTGATGCCGTAAACGTTCTATATAACACAAATCTTCTAAATACTTCTCAATACTTTCCCTCCTAGATGGATGGTGGGTCGGGAAAGTAACAAATTGCCTAAACTTCAGAAAAATTGACGATAAATGAACAAAAATTTGACAGAAACAAAATCAAAGCCAAAGGACCAAACTTTTTGGGTAGAAGTTAAACCAATATGAATGTTAAAATAAAAATAGTATTTGAAATTGGAATGTAATTTTTTATTCCATTTTTCTAAGTACGAAACATGAAGAGCAAGATCATAAAGCGGCACATTAAGTTAAATTATGAAACTGAAACACGAATATTTAAATTGTACCCATTCACTTCAGTCACTGTAAAAACTATTTACATTTTTTATTATGAATAATCAGAAAACTTTTTGGTTGCGTTTAATTACCCGCCATTTTTTGCGCTAGTAAAATGCATGACTGACTTGATTCACTGTATGGATGCTAGAGAGAGTATGTGCTCTGATTTTTAACGAAGCGGAGGGTTGGTGGGTTTTTATTGCTAGAAGAGATTGTAAATAGCCTTAAATTAAGCATCTTAGCGGGAAGAAATATCTCTATAGTTGTTGTCTCTTATAATGATGGGATAATATAAGAGAAAGATAAGCTTGCATAGCAACACTCGCTTATGTATTTTATTTTTGTTAACCGTATTTTGTAATTAGACATAAAAAAGTCTGAGAGAAAGACGGAATAATAATATGTTGATTTTAAATCTATTTTTAGATTATAAAATATTAAAATATAATAATAGACATTAATATGAACTGAAAGATTAATATTATTAATTTTAAAACAAATATGAATTATTTTGTATTTTTTGGATAATATTCCAGTGACATTTATCCATCTACTTATCCAGTTAGGATCCTAAATAAATATTGTAAAAAATAATTAGATGGAAATGGGAGGTATTCATTTCATTTTTAACTTCTATTTTTTTTAAAATATAATATACCCTTAAAATATCCCCGTGAGACATAATACGCTATCCAAATTTCTTCAGGAACGGCTAAAATGAGATTAAATTTAAAGGGAATCGTGTGGAAATCCATTGCCCTCCACTCTCTTTGAACTCCGCTGAAGGCGAGAATTTTAGATACATGAATATTAATTCCGAGGTTGCCACGTCTAATGTTAAATTACGTCAGATATAAGGTGGTGCTAAACGAACTTAATATGGACTAAAAGTTTTGTCCAAAATATACTGTAGCGGCAGTATGGAAAAATGAAGCTGATTTTGACTTATTTTTATTCACACACTTACGCCTTGAAGTATTCTTTGGGTTAAAACATTATCTGCGTTTTGAATAAGTTTGTGAAGTAAATTAATTATAGCATAAGAAATTCTTAGAAACTCGCAAGTTAGAGCAAGGTTCTGTTATCCAGAAAAAAATTTAAAAACTTTTCAAATGTCTATTTTGTAACTCCACAATCCATCTGGTTTTAGTTACTACTTGTGATTAATTTGCGTCTTGAGTCGTAAATTATCTTTGGCCTCTAGCTAAAAGTGGTAACATTTTGATAACAAAGATTTAAAACTACCCAAGTTCATCTCTGTAACCTCGATCAATAATAAAAATGTTGCCTTCTCAACCCCATTTTCTTAGATTTTCTTAGTCCTGATTCATGTCATAACAACATCATTATTTCGACTATCCTAAAAATATGGACCATGTACATCCAACACAAATCAATTTTGTTAGGTCTGCCCAGGTGTATCTATTCATCAAGTAAATCATGATTTAAATACTCGGCCCCTAAAGTTTTTCTAAAAATTTCAGATTACTGATTGGAATATTTTATGGTGCCACAAAAAATATATTTTGTATAATCTACATTCCAACGTTTCAATGGAATATCTTAATTGGAAACCCACAGTCAGCAAAGTTATTTAAAACAAACTATCTCTAAATAGGGGTGGATTTGAATTTTTAATATGGGGGTACGATGACATTATTTTATAGATGTCAATTTTGCATATGATCTCATAACTCGGATTACAAGTTATTATATTAAAATTATTCTTATTACACAACATAGAATAAGAATATATTTTAATATTTTTTACAAAATTTTCGTATAAATAATAATTTTTACGTATGACCTAATCATTTTTTTTTGTCAAATAAAGAAAAAATTACGTAAGACGCGTTTTTGTAACTTAATTAAATTTTTGTTTTGTCAAGCGGATTCCGCCGAACGAATTGATTTCAATATCTGAAAAGCGACTTACAGAAAAAGTTATTTAATTAAATAGTTGTACCTTCAGTTGCTAACATAAAGATAACGAAGTGTAATATAATTAAATTATAATTTAAATAGGATGTTAAATTTAATCGAAAACATTAAAATAATTAGTTTTGGATAATTTCTGCTATTTCAATATAGTGGATATACAATTGGAAATTGGTATGACTCTAGGGAAAATACCCTGTTATTATAATTAAGTTTCATTGTTATCAGGATACAACTATAATTTATATTTAATCTTAAAATCAATTTGCTACATTTTTTTTGTTTAACTTTAAAATTAAAATTTGCATTTGCATTAATGTATTAATTAATTGAATAACTTTTTAACTATTGTAAGTTCTGGTTTACTTTTAAAAGATAATGAGTTAAGACGAGATCAGACATATTTCACATAATAAATTTAATGATATTAAATTATTAAACGAATGACACGAATGTTACCTTTAAATTATAAAATTTGAATATGGGTCAATTTTCCCCTATTCCGAACTTTATTCTACGCTCGATAACATTGAAGATTAACAAAACGCCTTGGAGAACTTATACTATTTTACTTTATAATATTTTATAATTAAAAATTCGTACCAAAATCAAAAGATTTGCAAAAAATATGTTCTTTGTTTTTTAAAAACACTACTTCAAGGAGCAGTAGGTTATCATTAGTTTTACCACAGCAATGTACATCCAGTGTACTGTATACGTGGAATTAGTGCTCCCGTTTCGGCAGCCATTAGTGCCATTTTCCCTTGTCTATGATTTTTAAAAATGCTTATGCCAGGTTAGTTTTGTGTCTATGGTTACCAATATACTTCATCTTCTAGTAGTATATCTACAGTAATATTAAGTTATCCAAGTATTTTTTTAATTGCACAGTGCATAAAATGGCATATTAACTGGACGACACAAGTGTTGCCCAGTGCCCAGATTTTGTCAACCAGTAACTAGGGGCCTGAATTTTTTTTACTAAAATTCCATTGAAATTAAGCTTAAAATCACGTTTTCAGGATTAATAATCTCAAAATTTTCCGGGACACGTTTTCAGGGTTAAAAATGTCAAATTTTTTCCGGAGGAGTACCCACAAACCCCCAGTGTTATTTAATATTGTTTTTACTGAAATTCCATTAAAATCAAATTTATATTACGTTTTCTGGGTTAAAAATTTTCCCGAGGAATCTAACCTAACCACGGAACACTAAAATGTTTTACCAAAATTAGATAGAAATAAAATTTAAAATCATGTATTCAAGGGTGAAAATCAAAAATTTTCCTGAAGGAGGACCGCCGGACAGATTTTCGGGCATATCCCAAAAGAGCACAATTTTCAGGTAAAATTTATAATCCTTTTTAACAACCTTTTTCCATAGCCGGAAAGAGCACAAGCTAAGATGAATTAAGAAATTTATATCAAATTAGGAAGATTGCCTTTTAATCTCCTGTTCGGATATAATATTATTTTTGAAAATAATTTTGTATGAGTTCAGTTTTATTTTAAATATGGCTATGGCTCATGGTGGTAAAGTGCTGCAAGAAAGATAAAACTATGTTATTGTGGAAAAATTATAAGTATCGCCAACATAATCGAATGTTAGCGTTCGGGTGAAACGAAGTGGAGGTGTTCAAAAGTATTTTGTAAAGCGTATATCCATACAGTCGGTGACTCTACAAGTCGAATTGTGACAAGTTTTAATGAGAATCACAATCATGATCCAGAAGACCAAAGGATGTTGCAAAGAAAAATAGTATCTGCCTCAGTGAAGAGAAAGGCTACATCTGATTTGTTGGAAAAACCAGCGAAAATAATCAGACAAGATTTAAAAAAATTAGAAAGTAATGATGAAATTACTCTGACAAGAAATGACATTAAATGTATAAGGAAGAATATTTGTTACTCTAGTCGAAAAACATTGCTTGCTCTGCCGAAGACAATTAAAGAAGTCCACCAAGCCTTAAATGTTTTGAAACCAAAAACGGGTAAAAATGAAGATTTTTACTAATAAATGATGAAAATGAAAATTTAGTAATATTTTCATCCATTAATAATTTAAAATTTTTTTTAACTAATATTCCATAGAAATTAAGTTGTAAATCACATTTTCAGGGTTATAAATTTTTAGAATTTCCCGGGGAAAGAACCACAAACCCCCATTTCACTGAATTTTTTTTTACTAAAATTTCATAGAAATCAAATTTAAAATCATGTTTTTATTGTTAAAATTCCATAAAAATTAGGTTTAAATTCACGTTTTCAAGTTTTAAAATCTGAAAATTTACCCGGTAGAGGTACCACGGACCCCAATCATCACAAAAAATTTTATTACTAAAATTCCATAAAAACTTGGTATAAAACTATGTTTTCAGGTTTTAAAATTTGAAAATTTTCCGTTAGAAAGAACCCTTGGACACGTTTTTCAGGGTAAAAATTAAAAAAATTACCCCGTAGAGGAATCACGGATCCTCCCCGCTCCACTTAATTTTTTTTACTAAAGTTCCATAGAAATTAAGCTACAAATCACGCTTTCAGGGTTAACAATTTAAAAAAGTTCCTGAGGAAGGAACCACGAATATACCCATTTCACAGAATTTTTTTTTTTTAGTAAAATTCCATAAAAACGAAGTATAAAATTACGTTTTTAGGGTTAAAAAAATCTCAAAATTTACCCGGTAGAGGAACCGCGGACCCCACGCTTCACAATTTTTTTTCTAAAATTCCATAAAAATTAGTATTAAAAGCATGTTTTCAGGTTTTAAAATCTGAAAATTTTCCCCGAGGAGGACTCCTAAACACGTTTTCAGGGTTCAAAAGTTCAAAATTATTTAACCCGGCAGAGAAACCACGGACCCCTCCGATTCACTTAATTTTTTTTTACTAAAATTCCATAGAAATTATATTGCAAATCATGTTTTCAGGGTTACAAATCTCAAAATTTTCCCAGGGGAGGAACTACCACTAAAATTCCAAAGAAATTAAGTTTAAAATCACGTTTTCAGGGTTACAAATCTCTACAATTTTCCCGGGGCAAGACACGCTGCTTTACTGGTAGCCCCCTTTGGCCGCCCGGTGGAGATCCCTTAAAATATGCACTGTAATGGGATAGTGTCAGGATAGAGTCCAAGGTTTAAGGTTGTTTTCCACGATATTCAGAGCCTGTTTCATCACAATTTGTTACACCACCATTAAAGAAAAAAAAAAAAAAAAAAAAAAAAAAAAAAAAAAAAAAAAAAAAAAAAAAAAAAAAAAAAAAAAACTCAACAACCTACTCATAATTTATTTGGTAAGTTAATTTCCTTATCTTATGTTAACCCCTATAAGCTTCCCATTGTACTTAACCTTTTAGGCCTGATGATGGCTATTTAGCTGAAACTAATGGCCTGTTATTATCATCCTTTTTACACTATTACACGTCGTGGTCCTGACTTGGCGTTTTATATATTTTTAAAAAATACTTGGACCCCATTTGAAATATATAGATAACCTCTTCGATTTTTCTTAGACAATGTTTTTGAACTTGAAGAAATTAAATTAACTATTAAATTTACTTTATTTAGCTGCATGTATCCAAATATGGGGACGAAGTTTGGTTTTGTTGACTGCGAAGAGATCGAACATCCTGTATATGTATTTATAATCACTTCATGTAATTCATGTAATAGTTATTTAATTAACATTGTTCAACGCTAATAACTCCATATAGAGAAATGTGAGAAATAATAGAAATAACTTTACGCAGCTTGAAACCGAAACCCAATTTAAAGTTAAACGACTGGGTAAGTTTGAACTGGTCCGTTCATGATTAAACATGCAATCCTTTCACAAACTAGATGGTAGTTAAAGTTATTACTACGAGTTCAGTCAAAGTTAGCCGAGACGACAACGATAGGGAGAAGCTATAATTTTGGTAGAAAATTTCACTTGTCTTTTAAATATCTTGTCTATATTCATTAAAGTATTTTAATGATTTTCTGAATGTTAAGAAAAGTGTATAAGGAATTGTCGTATTTTAACTATGGTTTTATAATAATTTATAAACTTTTATTTACTTTAATATACTTGCCTGTTTTTAATTATTTTAAATAGTTAATCGATCGAATTTTTTGCAGTCATGATAATATAATATCAATAATGATAGTCGAAATAAAAAATATGAGTATCACTTTAATGTAATTAAGGAGTTAACAATTAAACCTTGTAGAACAAGACGAAACAATATGAAATTTTTTTACCGCAGTCCTCATTTCATACTTGGATAAGTTTTGCAAGTAACGAATAAAAATAATTTTTAAAATAAAGGAAAATATCACTGTAAACAGTTGTCTATTTATTATAAGATATTCTTTTCACTAAAACAATGCGTATTTTGGAAACTAGATGGCAAACACCTTGGTTGGTTGGTTTATGTACAAAAGAACAGGCCCGGGTTAAATGCCCTAACACTGCAGCCATATGTTTATTTGTTAGTCTGTGAAGAGATTATAGTGACCTTGTTAAGGTCGGAGTTTGTCAACTGGACCACAAGCAGCAGGGGGTCTTTAATCACCGTGGTCAACTGGGTCACAAAGTTAGGGTCTGAGGCTTACAATTAACAGGTATACTTGGGCTTGATTATAAATTATTCAAAAACATTTATTTATAATTTTAATGAAAATAAATTTAATTGTCAATTATACAATTATTAACAATCAAATTACAATACCGGCAAATTTTTACAAGACATAATTTTCATTAAAGTACTTACATTTATTATTTTATTTTCGAACTCTTGCCATTTGAAAGTATAAATTCTTTTTTTTTTGGTCAGGTTGATCTTGCTTGGTAAATTTGTTTGCCGTATTATGTACGTTTTTTTTGGAATATTAATAAAGTGTCTATAAATGTACATATTGCAGTGTTATGAAGTGTAAATTTTAGAAAGCCCCACGTTGAGCGCCATTTGTAGTGATTTATTTTTAACAAAATATCTCAAAATGGGATAGGTTCTATGAAAAAAAAATAAACATTACAATTTAAGCACAATCAATAATAAATTCTTGATATATCCTGACCACTTCTCTATCCTCTTCCGATTATCACCATTCGAATTAGATTTTGTTCTCTAAATTTCCTCTCAACCAGTTACAGCCTCTATACAATTTTCACAATCCAGTCTTCCTGTAATTACCCCTGTTTCAAAAATGTTTTCTTTTATAATTTAAATTTATTATTTTACCTTTGCCAATAAAAAAATTATATTATTTCCATGGTATATAATTTATCGTTTCAATTCCATATGTGTATGTAATACATTTAATTATCTTTTTATAAAAAGTTATTTATTGATATTCAAAAAATATATATTTCAAAATTGACTTCTTGCCTATTATTCTTTTCATCTGTTTTTTCTTTTTTTTTTTAATAAATTTTTCTTGCTTGATTATTTTAAAAAATATTTTTTCTACAACCCTTTACAAAAATACATAATTTTGTAATAGAATACCTTCAGCGAAAACTTGATTTCCGTCACAAGTGAGAGAAATTCTCATAGTGGTAACTTTCGTCTCTAGTAATTTATATTTTCAATAATTTCCCGCCCGCGTATCTACTGTTTTGATGAATTTAAATTATTAGTAAACAAAGACAGGAATCATTTATATAATTAGAATGCATCTTTTTTACTTTTGTTTAATTAAAAAGTAAAATAAAACCGTAAAAATACCGTGAAATTTAAAAACAATTTATATCTAGTTGCCGGGTTTCATTATAGTCTGACATTTCTCGTTAAATATTTAGACTTGTCAGTTTTGACTGAAAACATTATTAGTTTTTTTATTTATCATGATTTGTGATTCAGAAAGTGACAGTAATTTTCAAAATACGCCACCAGAAATATGTATAATATATTAGCTCGTGAACATTACCAGCCTCGTCTGGTAAATTGTTCTCTCGCTTCAAAAAATGTTACTTTCGTCACTCGTAAAACAATATACTATTTAATCACTTTTGTTTATCTCTTGTCATCTACTACTTATTCTATACATAAAAATTTTCTTTTAACCCAAAATTACATTAGAACCTCAAAAAAAACTTATACGAAGTATTTCATTATAATATGTATATTGGGATGCGAATTGTAAAATTGTGCAATTAATCTGGAATGGAAAGATTCAAAAGTATTGGTAGTTCTATAATAATATAATAATAATAATAATAATAATAATAATAATAATAATAATAATAATAATAATAATATATGTGTTTATTCATTTATGAGATAAATATATTTTTACCTCTCGCCCTTCAGATAAGAGAGGTATAGGAATCATGCTAAAAATTGGGTAGTGAGTTTTCAATGGATAAACACGTTTTGGGGTCCCTAGAATACGATTTTGATATTTTCGCGATGATGTCTGTGTGTGTGTGTGTTAGTGTGTGTGTGTGTGTTTGGATGGATGTTGTAGTAACGATAACTCAAAAACTACTGAATAAAAAAATTTGAAATTTTGCATACAGGATTCTGATACCCTAGATTAGATCTGATTAGATTTTGGTGCCAATCGCACAACCGGAAGTGGCAGTGTCTATGGGTGATGACGCCATTATTATACAAAACGGCAATAAAGTTTTACACATATATTTTGTATACCCTATAGTTTATTTTCATCTCATTAAAATTTTCTAAACTTTTGCCATTGTTGCCAGATTTACAAAAATATAATTTTTTTTCATACTTTTTTGTGTCAACCTGTAAATTTTTGATTCAACAATGGCGAGAGGTCATGTGCTGGCCACATCAGATTTTTATAATACGTTTTTACAATCTTCAATAAGAAATAAACGCGCAGAGATCCACTTAAATAACTTATAGTTATTTGGGTGGTAAAATAAGATTTTTTTTTTAGTTCCTTTAAGTTTACATTTCTATAAATTGATGTATTTCTGTGCTAGATGTAGTGTCCATGAATACTTTTAATCTACGTTTAAAGGAAGTCAGTGATGGAGCTTATATACTATTAAATTTTGTGGGACGCCCATAATGTGAGAGGAGGGTATGGAGCTTTGCTATCAATATAATTTCCCATATTATAATCATAATATTTTCTTATTTGTTCTTAGTCTGGCATATTTTCAGATAAATATGAACAAAATAGTTTCTGAATTGTGCTCCCTAAATTTTAACATTAGTCCAAGTTGTTAGATTTTTCCCCCTAAATGTATTTCTTTCCAAATCAATGTAACCGCATTGTGAATACTTCATTCAAAATTTATGAAGACTTTTTTTGTGAAAAATCTAAATTCAGTTGGTTATATTTTTCTCTTATTGCCCTATAAGTATTAGTTAAACAAGTATTATACTTAGAGGCTTTTGACTTTTTTTAATTTAATGTAAACTTGTATTGTAAAAATTAGATGTCTTTAATAAAGCTCTATTATTAGTATTATATACGTATCAGTTTTTTTATTTGGTAAAAGGCAAAAAATGTAATGATTTTTAAAACCGTGGATGGTAAGAAGGGCCCAGTTGACATACGCCCGTTAAGGTTTAAGAGCCTCGTCTGGTGAGATAGAAGGAAGGGACTTCTGACCCTATCTGTCTATAAGTCCACCAGCGCAGATCCTTAAATTCCAATATCACGTAGGTAGCTGTTTCATCCTCCTCATCACACAATTTATAGGATTAAGATTGTGTGAAGACGTTTTCTCAGGCTACAATCCAGTTATAAAACCGGTTATTAACCTGATTTGTTTTTTGTTTAGTTTCAGAATTTCTTCAGTGAGTTTTGGTAAATGTTGTTTTACCATTAGCTTACTGTGTTTAAGTTTAGGAAGTGACTGTCAGTTGTTGTTAATTAAAGTTGTTACCGAAGTTTTGGTGATACCAATTACCGGTTCTGGTTGCCAATCCTACTCTCAATAACTTTGTATCCTGAGACACACATAAGAGTTGCCTTATTAGTGGCACATAGGTTTTTAAAGTTTTCTAAATATTCCAAGGCAACTTTGGATTTTACTTGACAACTATTAAGCGCTTTTAACGATGCTCGGCTGTCAGAGCAGATAATGGCTGTAATTACATGTAGGTAATTGGTCATATATTCTAGCGTCGGTTCCTATTTCAGTTTTGGAACATCTAAGGCTTTGGTGTATTGATAACTTTGGGTATAATTTATTAGTGGTTCATCGTTTGGTTAAAACTAGATGAATAGTGGATGGTTGTTATTGATATGGAAGAGAATAGGTTTAGTTACTAGTTGTAATAAATTGAAATTTAAAATAATACATAGTGACTGTAAGCTTAAGATATTGAACTTAAAAAAAATATTTAAAAAATTCAGTTTAGGTTGAGTTCTAATATTTAAGAATAATTAAAAGAATTATTAACAATTTCTTAATAAAAAATGTCCATAATATTTATAATTAAGTTTGAATTTTAGTAATTTTAGTACAATTGTGTGGAAATTTTTTGCACTTAGAAATGATTCGATTCCCTAGTTTTATCTACGGCTATCTTCGTAATTCTATTTGACTCGCTATATACGCTTAGTTGTAGCCTAGCTCTGTCCCAACTGTAACCTAGCTCCCATACAAACTTTTGACAAATCAAACTATATTAAATCCAAGTGTTATTATCGGTTTAAAATAAAATTTTAGCAAAAAATAATAAAAAACAAGTCACGGTATTTGGTTTACAGTACAATTACAGTACATCAAATAATCAAAAATTTTAATTGGGTAAAAATATAGGTGGAAAGTAACAAACTAAAATAACTTTTGAAGTACCATACAATATCACATCACAGTAAGTATTGTATATATTGTAATGATTTGATATCTCTAATTTGGGGTAGGTTCTATGAAAGAAAATAATTATCTTTCAAAAAATTTCCCACAAAAATTGTAAATTTTATATTTATTCTGTTATCATGTCTATTCACTTATTTTGTTGCTTCAGTCTACATACCTGGATGCAAAACCTCCAATTAACAAAAAAAAATTTTTACCTTCTTTTATTGCATACTCCAAATTCTCCCAGTGATTTCAATATTTTTTTTTATTTGTTTGACCTTTTTTTTAGCTATGAAATAAAATTCAATTTCCAATAGAATTCGTATATAATATAATTTCTTCCTTTACAACATTCAAAATTTTCCTTCTTTATAAAACATGACCATCCAAAAAATTTTTTTTTTCTGACTTATGTTTATTATTTTCCTTCACCTGTTTTTTTTTCAAATTAAAATTTTCTTACTAGATTAATTAAACAAAAATTTAAATCTTCCCCTTAACATTATTACTTAAAAAATTTTTATATCATTTCCAATTTTTGTTTTATTTTCAAAGTAATAATTAAATAATGATGTGTTCAAAAAAAAAAGAAAATAAGACTCTTTATATTCCACAATTGTTGATTTATAATAAATTATATACCAATTATCAATAATAAATTCTTTAAAATTACAATATTATTCTGAATATCAGTTTTTATTATTTGTAGACAAAGATACTCTTGTGTAATTAAAATCAACTTTTATGATTATATTACACTATTGTAACAATATTATTGGTTTCAGCTACATATTCCTAGAATTCATTATTTTTTCTTTTAATTTCCAGACAAAAAAGGCTATTTTTTATTAAAATTTTATTTCAGCTGATTACTGTAACATCTTGTATCTCTACTACTGAAATTTAAACCGACCGACACTAGCACATCGCACATTTCAAATTCAGGTTAATTTTATTAAGTTAGTAGATATGCACAAGAAATTCTACAATGTCCGAGTCGGAGTGTGCTAATAACCATGGAAGCGTAGCTGTTTTCTCAAGACCAAAGTAAACTTCATTTAATTCAATTTTCCACTTAATGCTCCGGATTTCCATGATTTGCTTCTTGTGAAAGGATTTTAGATCCTTTAAATTGATTTATTATTAGTAAAGTAAAAGCATTTTATCGTCAACTGCGTTTATGTTGCTTAGTTTCTAATGATTTTTATGTGTAGAGGTACTAACAAAAAGTTTCTATAGTTGTGGAGTATGAAATTCTTTTTTATGGTAAAAAATAAAAGACCCCGCGCACTTAACAAACGTAAACTGGCCCTCGGTTAAAACGTTTCATACTCGGAGATATTATCCAAATATCTATCTATGCTGATAAAAAGTCTTCTCTTGTAATAATCCATTATACGTATATCTATAAAGCATTTGACATCAAGTCTTCAAAAAATCGTTGGAATTTTTCAATAACTTTTTGAAAAAAAATCTGTAGATAGTTTTGTAACCAATTTATACCACGAAGTACTAGCAATTAGTTTTTCCGATTATCATCGAATTTGTTTTAATTCCAATCAGTCTATAAATGCTAAGATCCAGATGATTTGACCCAACACATTTAAGATTGAACGTCTTAAATCAAAAGAGGAAGAGTGCGTATTTTATCTGTAATGCTGTAATTTTGAGGTCTCTAATTCCTGGTCTTACATCTATCAATGGACTATATCCCATATCAGGACTACAGCTGCAGATGATTTTAGAACATCTAAGAAATCTCGCTTTAACCGACATAAGACTCACGATTGTAAACTCGTTGACTGCCGAAGAATTCTCCTGATTACATCGTTGAACAACCTCCAATCCAAAGACCTTCTTACGTATTGTGAAGCGGTTCAAGATGCATCAGCCGACGGCGAGTTTCTCAGGCGGATCAGCAGCACAGACTTGAAGGCTTTTCTGTGCAAAATAAGAGAAGGAGTTAATATCCAATTTCTTAAGGGTATTTATCATTATAATATGAGACAAGTTGTCAGTATGGAAATTATTACCGTCCAGAGGTCATTAGTACGAAGATGTATGCTTATTTTCATTCTTCTGATTGCTGTCAAAGCAACTCATGGTGGTCGGGTTTTCGGACCTCGCGCTCGTGTAGACTTTTTAAAAGAAGAAAAAAGGAGAATTTGACTTAACTGCGAAATGTATAGAAATTCTAACCTATAAGCTTTTGATGGTGCGTTTTGCCAAACTCCAAATCTGGAATCTTCTGTGATTTGAATGGAAAAGTCGGTTTCTGGAAGTTGGTCTGGACCGGGACAGTTGAGAAACTATATTTAGGGAATTCTGTCCTTCCAATAGGTCAATAACTAAGTTATTTATTAAGTGTTAGGATTTTCATGTTTGATAATGGTGAAGCGAAAGTGTTCTTTAAAAGCAATGGCCTCGAAATTTAATTTACTCGGTTCGGTTAGAAATCAAAATTACCAGTTCGGTTCAAACTTCGGTTCGTTTTTTCAACCGAACCTCGAACCGAACTGAACCAAAGTTCGAAGGTTCGATTTTTTTATTGGATAAATTTAGAATATAGAGTTAACTGCAAGTTTACTAAACAATAGTTGAATTACCCTGCAGTAAAAAAACCTAGTAAAATTAAAATAAAAAACCGACATTTAGGGTGGTTACTGTTGATACTTTGTTTTGTAAATAGTTTAGTTTATATACAAGAGGTTATCCATATCTCAAATGTGGCCAACTTTTTCAGTTGAAACTCGAAGTCATGTATATTAAAAATTACAATTAGTTAGTTAAAGGCAACTAGTTTCGGATTATGAGCCATCTTCAGGCCTATAACAAAAGAGCCCGGTTCGAGACAAAATATTATATACAAACGCTTGTGCTAATGATTTTAATTATTTATTCATTTATATTTGCTTTTAACTGTACAGAAAACAATTCTTGTTTCTCTATTCTTTTGTTGATATTAGTTGCTGTCCATTGTCATGTATCGGGTCATATAATTTTCTGATAATTCAACTTAAAACAAATTTTCAAAATTTCCTCCCTTTCTCCTCCCACATAATTCCTTTTTAACATTCATCTGTCACCCTCATAAGCCATCTTGTTCGTGTTTTTATTTTCAGTGCCAATGCAATGTGGTGGTATATTTTTCGTCTCGTTTTTGACTATTCCCTATTTTTGGGAATTTTCCTTTTATTTCCGTTTCGAATACCTTTGCCCTTAAAGAGGCTTCCAATAGTTTTCACCTATAAAATCCCTTCTTACCGATATGTTCGATCCTAAAATTAATGTGGCCTTGGCAAACATGTGCCTTGCACAATTTGAATGACAACCTTTCATTATTTAAGTACACAAATTTGTTTGATGTCACTTTGTACTTGTCTAGGCCACAAGTCACTTTTTTAATATTATAAAATTTTTTTTTAACATTAATACTTCATCTCCATATTCCCATGTTTGTAAATGATGTTTTGTCTCGAACCGAGCTCTTTTGTTATAGGTCTGAAGATGGCTCATAAGCCGAAACTAGTTGCCCTTAATAAATTGTAATTTATAATATATTTCTATTGAGTTTAGTTCATGTTTATTAAAATATATTTTACAATATTAATAACCCAATATTACAGTGAAATGTTGAGAATTTATATAACTTACATATATTAATTTTTGTGCCCAAGATCCGGTCCTGACATTTAGTTTTTGAATATAGCAAAATTAATGTAGATTAATATTTAGTTTTATTAAAATATTTCTTCAATTATATTTTATTTTTCGCGGCCTTTTGTTTTCTCCCGAAGCCCCTTTTTACTCCGGGTGATTTTGCCCTGCGCCGATGCCTTTTGTTTTACCTCTGAGCCTTTTATATTGCCCAGCGGTCCTTTATTTTAGTCTCAAGCTTTTTTTGCACCGTTTTTAACTTTTCGGGTTCTTTTGTCTTGCTCATGTGCCTTTTGTTTTGTCCCCATGCTTTTTAATTTGAAAACGGGCCTTTGGTTTTGTCCCGAATCCATTTTTTTGCTCCGGGAGATTTTATTTTGCACTGAAACCTTGTTTTGCCCTAGGCCATTTGTTTTATACCCGAGGTTTTTTGTTTTACCTAGGAGCCTTTTGATTTTACTTTTTCTGCACAAAATCCAACCCTGACATTTTAATTTTAAAATATTACAAAATTAATGTCGACCAAAATTTAGTTTTCATTGTTTTTTACCTCTCGCCCTTCAGATAAGAGAGGTATAGGAATCATGCTAAAAATTGGGTAGTGAGTTTTCAATGGATAAACACGTTTTAGGGTCCCTAGAATACGATTTTGATATTTTCGCGATGATGTCTGTGTGTGTGTGTGTGTTAGTGTGTGTGTGTGTGTGTGTGTGTGTGTGTGTGTGTGTGTGTGTGTGTGTGTGTGTGTGTGTGTGTGTGTGTGTGTGTGTGTGTGTGTGTGTGTGTGTGTGTGTGTGTGTGTGTGTGTGTGTGTGTGTGTGTGTGTGTGTGTGTGTGTGTGTGTGTGTGTGTGTGTGTGTGTGTGTGTGTGTGTGTGTGTGTGTGTGTGTGTGTGTGTGTGTGTGTGTGTGTGTGTGTGTGTGTGTGTGTGTGTGTGTGTGTGTGTGTGTGTGTGTGTGTGTGTGTGTGTGTGTGTGTGTGTGTGTGTGTGTGTGTGTGTGTGTGTGTGTGTGTGTGTGTGTGTGTGTGTGTGTGTGTGTGTGTTAGTGTGTTAGTGTGTGTTAGTGTGTTAGTGTGTGTGTGTGTGTTTGGATGGATGTTGTAGTAACGATAACTCAAAAACTACTTAATAAAAAAATTTGAAATTTTGCATACAGGCTGATACCCTAGATTAGATCTGATTAGATTTTGGTGCCAATCGCAAAACCGGAAGTGGCAGTTGCTATGGGTGATGACGCCATTATTATACAAAACGGCAATAAAGTTTGACACATATATTTTGTATACCCTATAGTTTATTTTCATCTCATTAAAATTTTCGAAACTTTTGCCATTGTTGCCAGATTTACAAAAAAATAATTTTTTTTCATACTTTTTTGTGTCAACCTGTAAATTTTTGATTCCAAAATGGCGAGAGGTCATGTGCTGGCCACATCAGATTTTTTTATTTATTTTTTCGGGGCCTTTTGTTTTCCTCCGAAGCCTTTTTTTTGCTCAGGGGTCTTTCGTCTTAATCCGATGCCTTTGTAGAGGTAACTAAAAAGATATCATATACTTCAAACAAGATACCTTATGAAATTCTATTCTTTATTTATTTTTACCTCTCGCCCTTCAGATAAGAGAGGTATATTAATCATGCTAAAAACTGGGTAGTGAGTTTTCAATGGATAAACACGTTTTGGGGTCCCTAGAATACGATTTTAATATTTTCGCGATGATGTCTGTGTGTGTGTGTGTGTCAGTGTGTGTGTGTGTGTTTGGATGGATGTTGTAGTAACGATAACTCAAAAACTACTGAATAAAAAAAAATTGAAATTTTGGCTACAGGATTCTGATACCCTAGATTAGATCTGATTAGATTTTGGTGCCAATCGCACAACCGGAAGTGGCAGTTGCTATGGGTGATGACGCCATTATTATACAAAACAGCAATAAAGTTTTACATATATATTTTGTATACCCTACAGTTTATTTTCATCTCATTAAAATTTTCTAAACTTTTGCCATTGTTGCCAGACTTACAGAAATATAATTTTTTTTCATACTTTTTTGTGTCAACCTGTAAATTTTTGATTCAAAAATGGCGAGAGGTCATGTGCTGGCCACATCAGATTTTTTTTTACTGAAATTTATTATGTGTTGTTTTTTTGTACGTCGATCTAGCATATTTTTAAGATATTTATAAATATGTTATATTTCAATTTTGTTTAGATATCGGAACTCCAAATTTTTCGAACCTGTCGAACCGAACCTTTTTTTGAAGTTCGGTTCGAAAAAAATATGGCCGGTTTGCGTCCATCCCTACGCTGCTCTAGAAAGTGCAAAATTTGCCAGTTTACATTTAAGTGGACATGAGACTTGGCCTTTTGAGCAGTTAGTAGTTTGAATTTGTTCCAAAAATTAGGACCATCTCTCTGGTAGCTTTAATCCATTTCTTTTATTTGTGGTTGTTGATTTTTAGCTTAACTAGCATATTGAAATGCTTTCATTCAGTATTTAGAACAAGGTCCTTTTTGCCGAGTATGAAGGATGTGGTTTAAGTTCCATATTAAAGATCTTAAGGGGGGCTATGGTAAGATATATTGTGATGCTGAGATTGAAATTTATATTAGGAGCATATTGTACATTGTCAGAGATCGTTTTCTCATAAAAGAGTCAATCTGCAACTTCTGATCTGGATCACTTATGGAATAGAGTTGAACAGAGTGAAAACGATGATCAGACATTAACAAAAATAATTTCAAAGATTTATCGAATACGTAACAGTCTCTTAATTCAAAAATAATGTTTGTAACAATAGCTCTCTCAGTTTTTAAAATTATATCTAGAAATGTTTTATTATTAATTTTAAATTACAGTCTACTAAATCATCCTCTATTATTATAACTAAATTTTCCTTAAATGACGTATAACAATTATTATGTTAGTGGGAAAGTTGTAATATAATTACTTTAAGGTACACGTGGGTATCAATTAAAATTAAGTTGTCGTTCGTTAACTACAAATTCCAACTATATTTAATCTAATTTATGGGGAGCAACTTACTAATTTTACGGTTAGCGAACGAAATTTAGCAAATATTGCACAACTCTCTTAAATAGATTCATAATCAACATTATGCCGACAACATTTTCTTGGGAGTTTCCACGAATGTTGCGTGATATGTGGTAAAGCACCAAAAAAATTGTTTACTTAAAATTGGTATTTTATGGCATCGCATAACAGGGTTTCGGAATATAATTGAAGTACAATCTGAGAAAAAATAAAGCATTATTATTATTTGCGTGTAAACTTTCAACCAAAACTTGAATTTATATTCCTGAAAATCGTTTAACAGGTTTAACCACTTATATCATTCATGTTTCCTTATGAGTGAAGTTCAGTAATAATTACCGAAAGTAACTCTAGAATCACGGAAGTGGAAAAGACAAAAACAGGAATTTATATATATTTTCAAAAACAAAAAATATTAATTAGTTAACTGTCCAATTAACCACAAAAATACCGAGCGCTAAAACCTCATTTTATCCCTTTCGCATTGGTTCTCCTCTTTTTAGTTTCGAACTACGAAATACTTGCTTATTTGTGGGGCAAACTTAAACTAACTTTTTACTTTATATTCCGGCGGGCACTGTAGTGCAACTATTGTCCTTTCACCGAAAATCCTTATAGTTAAACGAGGCTTTCAACTGTTAAATTCTATTCTCAGTGGCAAAACCCCTTGCCCTTTTCATGTGGAAACATTAATTACTCCATGAAGCCGCTAAGTCCGAGTCCTGAATGCGATTCGACGGTGATATAAAATGAAATGTAATACACTTTATGTTACAGAATATTGACTTGTCACAGCTGGTGATACAATCCGTAAAAAATATACAAGATTTATGGAAAAAAAAAAACATTTTCAAATAATGTGGTAAAAATAGCTATTGATCGTATTTATTTGGATTCTGTTTAAAAGAGATTCGTGGATCATGCTCACATCTCTCACAACTCATTCATAAATATCCTTGTAGGCATCGAGCCCACACCTATGAAAGTTTGTGATAACCTGACCCTTCAGACTTCATATATATGTTCTTTATGTCGATACGGAGAAATGTTTTATTTAGATGGCAACATGGCAAAGTTATGACGTTCTGAAATTTAGTATCTCGCAGCTGATTTTTGCGGACAATATTTAAAAAATGACTAAATCAGCACCTATAAAATAAAATACGCAGTTCATATCAAAAACTTTAACTATAAAGTAAAAGTCGTAAAGTTTCCAGCAATATTTCTTATATATGTTTACAATCTTAGTACAATGTTGCGTCGGCACATCTTACCCATATTTATCCTATTAAAGAAACATTAAATAAAGAATAGTTGATGAAATTACATTTCATAAAAGGTATGATATACTTAGTTTTAACAATTTTTGATATATTGTGGAAAGGTTAAATCATATCTATAATATATAAATATATTATAATAATCTGCATTTTTAACCATTAATGAAAACTTTTGATACTCTATCTCAATTTGGGAGTGGGTTCAAGATCTAAATAATAAAAAAAATCATAAAATTTAACAAAAATATAAATAATTAATGAAATTTTTTATATCCTATCGACAAATTGAGTTTCCTTTTCTTTAACTTCTCCCGCTATGTTTATGTTTCGATTGGATCTGCTCCTCCTGAAAATTTCTTCTTTATTCGGAAAAAAATTTTAAATTTATGCCCCATTATGATTTCAAATCTTCAAATGATTTTATTGTCCTGGTCTTTCATTTTTCTTACCAATTTTTTTTTCTAGATCCTCTATGCTACGTAATTTTAGTTCTTTGAAATAAAATTTTTAAATTGTAATTTTTTTTTATTTCTTCATTTAGATATAGTTGCACACATATTCAAAGCTTTTTTACAGTCAATAATTCTTTTCCATCTAATAAATTTCCTATTTGACAAAAGTCCAAAAATAATTAAATCTTATGACTTTTATTATTTCTTCCGTCTCTAATTAATTCTGACCGTCTTTTTTTTTAAACCCTTACTTGATTCTTAAAACTTATCCCAAATTTTTTAATACTGAATGATTTTTAATTTTCGAAGTTATATTTTAAATAATTATTTTTCCAAATAAAAATTTTATTTTTAGTAAAATTTCTTAAGACTCCTTTATATATTCAAAATTGTTGATTAAAAAAATTGTTTCTTTATAAAAACCTTTAATTTTTATAAAACAACACTTATTCATAATAATAACAATAAAAAATTAACTTCTATAACTTATACAAAATAATATATATAATATACAAGGTGGACCAAGATTGTCGAGCAATACTTCTAGGGGTGATAGAACACCTTAAAATACGTAATGTTTGTCTAATGAACCCATGTCCAAAACGGCTTATTAAGGGTGCGACAACCCCTAGAAAGGGCTTAACGATAATTGGTTTTTCACGAATATCATTCGAGAAGGGCCCATACAATATTAAAATTTTTGGTATTTTGTCTTGATTCTTCGAATTCACTAAGGGAAGTTTTCAAGGGGTGAGTTACCTTTTTTTAGACAATTTTTTTTTATTATCAACTGTTTTGGAAAATGCATATTAAAATACCCTTAGTAAATTCGAAAAATCAAGACATTATACGTCAAAAGGGTATCTTAGTACCCTTAGGTACTGCCTAAAATTTGATTATTGTATGGTACCCCTCTCGAAAAATATTCATGAAAAACTGATTATCGTTAAGCTCATTCTAGGGGTTGTCGCAACCTTAATAAGCGGTTTTGGACATAGATTCATTAGACAAATATTACTTATTTTTTGGTGTTCTATCACCACTAGAAGTATTGTTTGATAATTTTGGTTCACCTTGTATAAAGCGCAAAATGCTTGTGTATTTTTTTATTGTGACGTAAATATTGATGCAACCTAAAATAATAATTGTGTGAAGAAAATTTGATTGTGAAAGAATTTTTAAATAATCAGTTAATTCTAGAGCATGATTTAGTATGAGTTTTTACCTTTTATAATAAAATGAAAATTCAAATTGATAGTACAAAGTACAAGCTGATCTTAAAAAAAAATCGGTTGTGTCGCAAGAAAAATTTCCCGACGAGTATCCAGAGATGAATACTTTTTTTGATATTTAATGTTAAAGTTTAAAATTTTGACATATTTTTTATTTTTGGCAGGTGACAGTTGAAGAAATAATCTTGGCTGTTTTAAATAGAGAGTTTCAAGGGCTTTGAAAAATAACATAAATTCCGTGACATTTACCGTGAAAAAGGTTAACGACCAAAAAAGAAATTTGCAAGGTCTGACTAGAAAAGTTGGACGCCGACTTGACAATCTCAAGAATCTAGTTATTATGGTCAGCATAGTGATTTAAAAAAATCGGCTGTGTCACCCTAGAACTTTCCCTGCTCAGCTGTGAAGAATAGGATTATTTTGATTACAAACTGCAAAATTCTTGGATGGGTTTTAGGGCGGAAGGGGCATCTGCATACCAAAATTCAGGTCCACAACTTTAATCTTTAATAAGTTATGCGTAAAGAAGAAGAATCAATATCGTACTTGAGGACCTTCTAGTGCACCAATTTAAACCAAAAACTAATGATTGCATTCGAGGTACACAACAACCTTTCATACGAAATTTTAGCTTGATAGATCAAACAGTTCGGCAGGTATCGTGGAAGGTTTCACACAGACACACAGACAGCTCTTACTCTGGAAATGGTCTTACATCTTCTCCGGGTACCTCTAAATTGATATTTCCATCGATATCTCAATTTCTTCCCTTGGATGAAACCGGGAAAGTAAAAATATAAATTAATGATAATATACCGTCTATTTTCTGTCCGAAATGCAGGTTTTATAGAAACGCTGAAATAATATATGCCTTCCGCCTCCGAGGACGTTTACCAAAGGAATCATCATCGCTAAGCTGCTATAATAATTTTTTTTGTGTAAGACAATTATCGGAGCAAATTTATTTTTGCGGATCTGAAGAGTAGTTAACCAATTCATTTTGCACCACCAGGATAAGGTCAAAGTGACTTTGCTCATTTTTGGTGGCAAATATATTTATGTAACGCTCTTTCGTCATTACAGATCAATTTGGCATTTTGGCTAACGTCTCCGGTTACCTTGTGATTTATATTATAAAAGACACTTACTCTGGGCAGCGTCATTGAAGAAATAACACTCCAGGGACCGTCGACTAATCTAGTAGGGGCCACGAGGGCAGATTTTACTTGACCTTGCTGGGGTAGTACCTTTGTATTTGCTGCTGGAATATGAGTACTCAAAATAAAGTTTTATAAGTTGAATACATTAAACCAGTTATGGGGAAAACTAAGCGAGCAAGTGAGCGAGATGAAGTGCCGGAAAGCGGTAAGAGGCAATATCGGTTACTAGGGTGAAAAGCGGTGAGACGACGCGTGCAGATGTTAAGCAAGGTAAATACAAAAATTCTACGGTGCCGACCAAAAATTGTTTTCTGAATAAATGTTATCCTTATCGGTTCCAAACCCTGATTCCTTAAAAATAGCGATAGGCCAGTAAAATCAGACATTCAGATGGCAAAAAGTAAGTCACTTTATTTTTTAATTGTTAGAGGGCCATGGAAGAAGTGTAAAACCGCCGGAAACCACCAACATTTCGTAATGTAACATCGGCTATCTTGGAAAACGCGTTTCCTCTCTATCTCCTTATCTTAGGTACTCAGGTTATATTGGTCCGATTTTCTTTTTTTTTTTAGAATTGTGTTGATATCGACTTCTCACCATGTTCATAAAGAAACATTTCCTATAGCTGCAATAGGAAAAAAGTTATATGTAATGGAACAGACTTTTATTCGAATCAATTTTCGATAAAATGATTAGGGAAGCCGGTAATGGGGAGTTCAACTTGAAATATTAGTCCATCTTTTTTTGCATTCTTTGAGAAAAAAATGAATTTCTTTTCTTTAATTTAACATGAAAAAATTGATATTTAAAAATTACTGCATCTATGCAACTTGTAGTGCACCTACGTCACTTATGTGCAATAGCTGCAACATAATATTAACGTGGGCCAGTTTCCCTAAATAAAATTGACTCTTTCGAATGTAGATGACGTTTGCTTATAAATTGTCGTTTGGTCAATATATTTTTAATTGTGTTTACTTTTGCCTTTGTTTACGTATCTATCTACAGAGTACAAACTACAACAATGAAAGTGAACTATGCAGTAAACAGACGCGGACGCGACCTTTCACTTAATAAGGAACGCTTGTGCCCAGCACTTATGTACCAAACATCAAATTATTTCCTGATCTCGTTAAAATAGTCGTTTTCTTTATCTAACAGCGGAATCTAATATCTATTTATCTCTCTCGATTTTGACTGCGAATTCACAGTGGGTAGGTCCAAGTTTTCATCTTTATCCAATTATCATTTAATGGGTTTTTCCATCTTTGTCTGTATAAGTGAGATTTAACAGATGTTATTCATTCGTATTCTCTTCTTTACCAATTTGCAGTTAATGGCTTGACGGTAACTTTATTGCACATAAGTGACGTCGTATTCAAATAATTAATTTATTGGAAAATCTAGCTCAAATTACGGTAGATAATTAAACTCAATGGGTTTTATTTGATTAATTCTAACTGTTAATAAAGAAAAAATGAGAGGTTATATTTTTGTTGAATTTCCCATTGTTAATAAACAATATGAGGCGTTCGTTTATTGCATATAACTTTTTCCCGTTACATTTACAGGAAACGTTTCTTAATGAATATGGTAGGAAATCTTTTTCCTCATAATCCGAAAATTAAAAAAGAAAGAAAGAAAATCGATCCATTAGGACCAAAAATAGAAAGGAAAATGCATTTTATAAGGTGGCTGATGTTATACGAGGAAATGTTGGTGGATTCCGGTGGTTTTACACTTCTTAGATTATTATTTAACGATTAAAAAATAAAATAGTTTCTAGCTGGTTTTGCCAAAATAGAATTGGGAGGTTTACTAACTTTACTGGGCTATGAATTATATCGCCGAAGTTAGTACAGTGTGATTTATCGACTAACAATACTTTAGGGAGTTTCCTTTACCTATACAGGATTTCTCAAATTGGAAGGGATATTAGAAACTGTAAGAGATATAGAAGCGGTTAAAGTTAACTATTTTGTAGAGCATTATTTTGATAAAAAATCCACAGGTATTTTCACCCTTTTCGGGTTATACATGAAAAACTAAAAATGCCATTTTTTGCTTTTTACGCATAGAATTTTTATTTAAAGAAATCTCAAAAAATGTGAAGCAAAAGTTATATTGAAAATCAGAATTTTTATAAACTTCGATACGACGTTTCGTGTCTTAACGATCACAATCAAATCTTTTTTATTACAAATATTGCTGAAAAGCTAAAATTCAAATTTAGGGATATATTACACTTTTTATTTTAACGGCGTTTTATTCGAAATAATTAACATCATCAATGACAATAAAATATAATTACGGTCCTGACATAGTTCTTTTGTAAATTCGTTTTCATTTCGTCCGCAGATCCATTAGTCGAGTTTCCTCGCCATCTCTCAGAGAATACATTTAAGTTAATTAAACCAATTTCTTTATTAAATGAGTTTTATAATTGTTTGATTAAATTGTCAATTTTTTCTAATAATCAATATTTTATATATATTTTTATTTTTTAATAATATTTAAATTTTAATTTCCAATGGTTTTCCAAAAGGCTAATCGTTTTGATATACGTTTCTAGTTTGTCCTATATACCAAAAAAAAATCTTTTCTTCTGAATTACGGAACATTTATTGATACTAGATTGACAACTAACATGTTATCTCTAATAATATATTATTGGTATTTTTCTCTTATTTTACTACCGGTCCTGTCTCTTCTGTTTCTCTTCAATTTCATCGAAACCTGCGGCAACGTTAACGATAGCAAGCAACCAATTATTCCACTTGGAAGGTATAAATCGGCCAAACATAATATTCGACGGCATGCTAAGCTCGGCGTATATGTGGATGATGATGCGAATACATACAGGTTCGAGATAGACATTCACGCTTTATTTAACTAAACAAAAAATCCATATTTTCGTTACTTGTGGTTTGCCCTTCCGATTTCGGTAATATGGAAAATTCGACATAAAAAAGAATGTTTACCATATAAACGAAATTATATTTTGCGTACCAATAGAAAAGCTGGAATTAACTAGTTGATAATAATAAATTGACTTCACTAAGCAAAGCAATATGGCTGTGTCATTAATGTTGTTTGTTTGGATAACATTACTATGTATGTTATATTCATAGGATTATTGGACCGTCGTTATACAAGATTGCGAACGATGAATATAAAGAAGGTGACTATAATAATATGATACAAATTTTTGTAACAGATAAGATGATCCTTGGGTCATTATTACAAAATATATTAAGGTTAAATAGACAGTATATTTTATTTCTAGCCCCTTACCTATTTCTAAGGTAATTTCTCTTCTTATTTTTAGTTTGTTCTTCTTCATTTGTTACAATTTTATTCTTCGTTTCCTGCACCTGTACTCAGTCACTTGTTCTATGTATCAAAAAACTCATACCCCACTTTTTTATACTTATATTTAAGTGCTACTCTATTGATTATTATATTTAAGGTACTCATGTATATTTTATGTTTTATTACTTGTTACTCCATAAAATATTTGTCAAATGTCATGTGTTACGTTTTTTTGTTTTTCATTATTCCTCTACTCCGTATATTTTATAGTTTCATATTCGCTTGATGTTCCCTTTCTTATTTCCTCGCGTCATGTCCCCCTCTTCTCTTGGCATTCTTATAAAATGCCTACCCATGCTAATAACCTCGTTTTTCTTTATCTATTGAGTACAAGTAGTAGACTTTGTATATCTTTATATCGCTAGTGTTTTCTACTGAAGATTTCTTTCTTGTCTCCCCTTTATTTATAGGGGTTCTTATTTGGTGGTTTATATTGCTGGTTCCACTTCAATCAATTGCTATTACCTGGACAGTGGTCAAGTGCCGGGTCCAAGGAATTTTTTTTTTGTTTTCTGGATAAGCTGAGAACAGGACAACTCAGAAGAGGACAGCTGACAAAAGAACTTTCGTACGAAACCAAGACCCTCTACTCTAAAGAAGCTAAGTTTTTTATTTGAAAAAAAAGAAAATCTCTGATATTATTGTAAATCATAAATAAACAAATTTAACGTTTCATTTGAGTTTAATTTCCTTAATACTAAAAAAAAGAAAATACGGATTTTGAAATATTTTATAGTTTTTTTGTCAATTGTTTCTAATCACATCAAAAAAATCAACTAACTGGCGTCCAAATTTTTTTTTTCATTTAATATTTTACTTCTGATATATTTCAAATTCTATTCGTGGAACGAATCCATAAAATTTTGAGCTTAATCACATTAATTATTTTTAACAACTTAAAGTATCTTCTATCATTTTATATGATATGACACATAATTTAATGTTAACAGCGATTTATTTCGTTTTTTTTTTACCTATATCGGTTACTGATACTCTTTTCCTTTTCATTCCTTACTTAATCCGTATCGCAAATTTTATTCGAGATCTCATCTGATCTCTTGGAGCAGCGTTTATAAATCCACAAATACCTCACAGGACCTTATGAGATTTTTGAAACAACATTTAGAATGCAAAAATAAAGGTTTATACAAAATTTCAGCTTATTCCGTTTCATTCCGAGGTAGACTTCTAAAAAATGTATTATGGTACGGCTTTGTCCGTCTGTCTGTCCGTCTGTCCGTCTGTGCTATAACTCAGAAACCACAACAGATAGAGACAAACTAACAACGTCAATGGATTCAGCATACATTGAAAATGTGCTCAAGCGAGTTTCAAGTTTCTGCGACTTCCGTTTTCAAAACTGGAGAATTATAAGATGCATGATTTTTTAGAAGTCTCATTTGCCTGCTTACCTGCGGGCGCCGCTCACATATTTTTAGCTTAAAGTGACTGCAATATTAGGATCACTTCATTGACTTCTTTCACTTTTAACAGTTTCCCAATCCGAAGAGCATTTTGTAAGAAAGATTAGATTATTGCTGAAAGAATTTTAAAATACTTTGTTTAAACCGAAAAATAATATTTTAATGAAAATGGTTAGACGGCTTATTATGTCATGTTTTGGAAGGACTATAATTAATTGGTTTTTACTTGCGTAAAACCATATTGATTTATTTTCTCTCGCAAAATCCTTGAGGTCGCAAAAATAAAAGTGCAGATAAACAGAAATAGATTAGTTAAGAATTTTTACTGCCGTGCTAAATACACCAATATACAGTATGTCTCAAAAAGTTTGTGGAAAAATTTGTAATTATTGATTTTTGAGAAAAAAATATTGTTGATAAAAGTTGATACTTTATATGGATTTGAAGTGAAACTAGTTTTATGAAACCCAGAGGAAAAATTCATTATAACAAGTAAATAATACTGGATGTCTCACTATATTTTTCCCTATTTTGAGGACTTATCTTCTGAACCAATTAGGATATTCCGATGCTGGTTTCATAAGTTTATTAGATTATACCTGAAATGAATTAGTAATTTCCGCTAGAAAAAAATCAGAATTGGGCTATTTCAAAGTTCATATACTAATGTTTATTAAAAAGAAAAAAAAGATTTTCCATAGACAAATGTGGTAAATTATTCAACGAATAATTGTACGACTTGGAGTTTTTATTGTTTATTAAATGAGGCAACCTGAATATTGGAAATGTGGGAAAATATAAGAACACAGGCGTTCCATCGGCGACCGGCGAGTTGCATCCCAAAAAGTAAAATTTTACCTGAAAGAAAAAAGGCAACCGTCGACTTGCATCCGTAATCCAAAAAGGTCTGTTCATTAATAATCGCCTATCATGGTCAAAGGAATTTTATAGCAATGTTGCCGGTATATTATTTGAATCGTAAATATTTTTATAAAAATTGGAACATATATCTACATATTTTCTTACGCTATATTTTAATAAAAAAAAACATAAGATATTCTCTTAAATATAATAAATTCTCAATAAAAATTTGAAATTGAAATTAAAAAAAAAAAACAAATATTTAAGAGTGAAATAAACATTGGGACAACAATAATAATAATTGATTGTTGTTTCAATTATAAATAGTTTTTTGGTAATTTTATAATGGTAGTTTTAATACTAAAATTATGGGCGTTTATTCTTATTATAAAGTATATATGTTAAGGAAAATATTGAAATAATAATATTAAAGAATAAAAAAAATTAAAATGGACAAACAATAATTACATAATTGAATACTGTTTAAATTAATTTAATATATTATTCACTATATTGTTATAAAACTGTTTTAGTAGCAGTTTCGAAAATAAAATTTAGTATCAATTACGATATCAGAATAAACATGACAACAATGCCCACTTTTATTTAATTATCCACCAGTTTTAGACACAATATTATATTTGTTGATGGGATGCAACTCAGCGGTTGGACGGATGCAAGTCAGCGGTCAAAAGTTTGGCCTGCTCAAATGGGATGCAACTCATTGGTCCCGGTTCCATCCATTTACAAATCATTTATATCAATTATCTATTAAAATTAAACAAAAATTCTTTAATATCTACATATATCGCCATCTAGCCTTCGGCATTAGTTCATTAAAATTAAAAAATTAATTAATGGACAGGAAACAAAATCATTTCGATAAAAATAAAAATTTTAAGGAAAATTATTATATTTTGACTTATAATAAGTTACCATAAAAATACTCTAAAGAAAATCTTCAGCTTCAGGAAAAATTAAAATTTAAAAATTAAGATTAAAATGATGGAAATTTAAGAAAAACTAAATTTAAATAAAGAACATTTTGGATGTAAATTACATGTAAGGTTATACGGACATCTGATTAAATTAATAAAATAGGGTTAAACATAATTTATCGTTTATTTTAAAAAAAGAAACAAAATGAAGTAATAATACACATAACTAACGTAAAAGTAGTATATCCATAACCCATTTTGTATGCTAAATTTATTAATGCCTTCTTTTGGGATTTTATGTAGAATAAATCATTTTTATGCAAAATGTAGATAGTAGTAAAACGTTTAAAAATGTCCTTCTATTGTCTTTTGATGTTAAAAGCTTATTCTCCCGATACCTATTAATACATAAATCAATATTAGGACTTGGTAATATGATTAAACAGCCTAAAGATTTTTTTTTAAATTACAGGCTGCTAATAACTGACTGAATGCATACTCGATTGTATCAATATATAACATAGAATTGGGTTTTAAATACCTATTTTTAATTGTTGTAATGTCTGAGAGATTGTAATATATTATCTAATTTTAAAACATAGATACATTCAGATCTGCAAACAAATATATTTTTAAAAGTTTTTTATACCGATTTCTATATATTTTTCAGTGCTAATTTGAAAAATTAAATCAATCATATAATAATATTAACCAAAATGCATATGATAAGTTTTTCCAAGATTAAAGGGAAACGAATTAAGTACGAGCGATTATGAATTATTTTATTTAATTTAAGTACTTATCTAGATACATAATACATTATTTATTATGCACCTTCTAAAAAATTATTGAGTCACATTCATTCATTCATTTCTGAAACTAATGTCAGACTTGAGGACCTTCTACTGTACCAATATAAACCAAAAACTAATGGTAGCATTCGAGACATACACCAACCGTTCTTACCCACCCAGGCCCATTTTTTTCTTTCATGGTGGCACTTACCCTGTTATTTAAAAAAATTATAAAATTATGTATTTACTATGAATAATAATAGACTATTATTAATTTTAGGAAGTTTCAGATCTGTCGATAGTAAATAAAATTTCAGGAATATGTATCAAACTGTATTTTTGTATATTTCTAACTTGTATGTGTGATTTTTGAAAACTATGCATCCAGCCGTTTACCAGACAGCTGTTTTGTCCTTTAGGACTCATCAGTGGCAATGTGCCGAAGATGTATAATTTTCAATAATGGAGAAGTTTACCATTTTTTTAATGAATGAAACTGAAAATTAAAGCAAAACTGAACAAAAGTGTGAAAGTGAAATTAAAATATCTCAAAAACTAACAGAGTTATAACATGTTAAAGTTACGGTTTGACTTAATGATTTTGTTCCGTCCTGATGTCATCTATCCTAATTAGTATACGAGACGGGATACTTGTAAGCAAAGCGATGTACCGCGCTTCTTTATTCTCGTTATTTCTCTTTATTAGTCCAAAAGCCAGAGCTACTTTGATTCCCATATTTTTTTTAACGTAAAATCAAAGTTTAACTATATTTTTAGCAATGAACTCATTGAAAAAAGTTTAGAGCGCTACAAATAAAAACCTATATGCATTGTATAGAAAAAATTTAAGTAAAAGTTGTAGAGAATATTTTTATCTACAAAAAATGATCTCTACTATTTTTCTTGTACGATGCACGGTTCACAACACTTCACAAAACGTGTATTTCAAGATGGCGGCTGACGCTCGTGCCCCTCGTCGCGCTAAGTTGAATTTACTTTCAAGGGACACCTCTGAACATGTTCCAACAATAACATCTCTTCTGTAGAATATTGCAGAAAAAAGTTCTTGGCTCTTGGACTATATTTTGTTGTGTGATAGTTAATGAATGACGATGACAGAAATAATATAAAATTAAAGTCAAACATGCGTCAATCGTGTCGTGGCATATAGAATAAAGAGTTTGCTTCATAGATCGCGCTTTGGCTTTGCGGATATGTGACATCACACGCACCACAATCCGTGCTAAAAATCAACTTTAATATTATATTTCTCGGTTATTTATTGACCATTTCGAAAATTTTTTTAACGATTTATTAATTTTTGTCTATATTTAAGTTAAATGTGAAAACATATTATATTATCACCACCATGAAACTTTTCCATTGTAGAAGTTTATATGTTTGACTAATCTGTAATTTCAAATGTTATTTATAAAAGGTATAAAACCGCTTAATATACTTATGATTTTCTATACATTTTGTATGAAAAAAAAATATTTATCAATGTTTCAGTATTTTTATTTATTAAGTCAAATTTAATTTTCTTCAAAAACCATAAATTTTTTTGTATGATAATCATTGTTAATTCAAAAAAATCCATTAAGTATAAAAGTTTAGCTCAAAATTGGGCTTTGTAATTAATGTACTGTACAATTATTTTTCCAATTATGTCTATGGAAAAATTAACTGATACGGTCTTGTATCTCTTTATTGTGGCTTACTAATAAATGTTGAAACGAAAAGTTTTATTTATTTATTACTATTTTCAATTATATGCAGTATTTCCCCTTTTATTCCGATTTGTTTGTGAAAATATAAACTATTTTCATTATTTGTTAAATAATTGCAACGGCCGAAAGTGCCTAATTGATATTGGCGCGAGAGGGCGAGAGCATAAGCATCATAATTTTTCTTATTTATAAAACCCACATGTTTTCATTGTTTTATGTGTTTAAATTAAATTAATAATCATACAGTCCACTTTACAATATTTATATCTCCGTAAACCCCAATATATGTGATAATGTCACACATATAGGAAATCGATATATTATCTTTAAGAGCTATCACGCTCATAACATCAAGCAATACTTATCAGAATTTTACTAAATTTAACATATGTATCATGATACAGATAACGTTATAAATCAGCCAGCAACACCATATGTTTCCAATTACATATGACAAACACCGAAATTCCCTGTTATAGATTTATAAACGTTTATTTATACTATTGTTAAAAGATACTTTACTTCAAGTCTCTTAATTCTAAAGCAAATTCTAGAACCATTAAGAAACAGAATAAATAATCGCTTTCTTGTAATAAAGTTATGGAAAGTGAATCTTTATTTGATCCTCAAATTTTTTCAGAAGCATTAATTCTCAATGTAAAGAATATTGGCATTTGGTAATGAATGATTAGTATGATTTCCTAATAAAGAAAGGAACTTGGGCACTTGTAGAAAGACCAAATAAAAATGTCATACCTTGCAAGTGCATTTATAAGCAAAAGAAAAATGCTGAAGGTCAAGTAGTAAAATATAAGGCCAGACTTGTTGCGAAACGTTTTAGACAAACCGCTGGTATTGACTACTACGAAACTTTTTTTCCAATGGTTCGTAATTCATCCCTCCGTACCTTTTGTTGCAGAAATGAATTATGAAATTCAACACTTAAATGTCAAAGAATAATAAAAAACTCGTAGTCATACCACTATTATTCGGCCATTCGATAGCCATCATCAGGATTATAATACAAAATGGTACATTACAGATACGTAAAAAGACAGAGTTTAGTATCTGTAATGTACCATTTTATATTATAGGCCTGATGATGGCTATCGAATGGCCGAAACATGTTGCCTCGCGTTGTTAAATTTTCAACATTATATAATTGTCGTATGACTACGAGTTTTTTTATTTATTATTCTTTGATTAATTCTACCACATTTGAGTGTGGATAATCTTCTGTTTTTTTTTACTTAAATGTCAATATTGCATTTTTAAATGGAGAGTTACAAGAAGAGTGTAACGATACTTTAATTTGTTGATAATAAATAATTAATGTGATTTAAGCTCAAATCTTTTATTTATGGGTTTGTTCCACGAATAGAATTTAAAATATATCAAAAAGTAAAATATTAAATTAAAAAAATTTGGACGCCAGTCTAATTGATTTTTTGAGGTAATTAGAAACAATTGACAAAAAAACTATGATATATTTTAAAATCAGTCCTTTCGTTTTTTTAAAAATTAAACGTTATATTTGTTTATTTTATAATAAACGACAGTTTCAGAGATTTTTTTCTTTTTTCTTATTAAAAAAAACTTGGCCTGTTCTTGAGGTTTTTCTTATATTCCTTCTCTGAAGGAAACTTAGATGGCTTGGTCCAAAGAATAAGACTATTGTGGTCCACGTAGTCCAGGAAAAATGTAGTCCAAAAAAAATGTAGTCCAAGAAACACGAGCTTGGACCAAAAAAACGTAGTCCAAAAAAAAATGTAGTCCAAGGGAAAAAACGTAGTCCAGTAAAAAGTATTCCAAAGGAAAAACGTAGTCCAAGAGAAAAAATGTAGTCCAAGGCAAAAAACGTAGTTCAAGATAAAAACGTAGTCCAAGGGAAAAAAATGTAGTCCAAGGGAAAAACCCTAAAAGTTCACATAAAGTAAATATAAGACAAAAATCTTATAAATTACCAGATTTCGTGGTCTGTTTTTGAGAAAGAATATAAAACAATGATAATATTAAAATTAATTAAATTTTAAGACAATCTTTAAAAACAAATTAAAAAAAATAGATTCTCTTTTTGTAAAACGAGACACAGACATCATATAATTTATATTATTATAAAAGATAAGATATGAACTTTTGAATAAATATAACAAAAAAATATATATACCGGCATTAAAAAGAATTAAAAATAACAGTAAATACAAGTTAAAAGCGTCGAAATAATTAACAACGAAGGCAAGGGATTTTAGTGCATATGTAATATAAAGAGGGGAAGAAAGAAAATTTTCAATTTACAGCACAGACGATATATAAGTCAATTGTTTTGACTGAATATCAAACAGAGAGGGAGATCTAGAGAAGAGATATGATGCGAGCTGAAGTCAGATAGACCGAGTAAAGGAATAATAAAAATACAGGGTAGCACAAAAAAACGTAACAAGAGGGGACGCTGGAGTTTTTGTTGATTGTTTTCTGACTGCTGTTGGTTTTTGTCGTTTCTTGTCGGTTTGTTTTGATTTTTGTCAGGTTGTTTCGATTTTTATCTATTTTTGGGTTTTGTCGATAAGCTTCGATTTTTTATAAATTTTTCAATTTTTTTCTATTTATTTCCGTTTTTTCGATTTTTTTCAGATTTCTCCCATTTTTTTGCAGTCATAATGTCCATGGTACATCTTATGTCATCGCTGGTTAGGTGCGACAGCACATATTATATTACACACGATGTCCCAGAATTATTTTTTATATATTTCAGAAACGCATATTTTGGAATATAAAAAATATTAAAATATTCTATGCTTTTTTAAGACTAATACCTTCGAAATTATTCACCCCAGAAGGGTCAACTTTATAAAAGCTTATTTGCTTATAAAATCTCAACCACTTTATGGCTTTCATTCAATTTTGAAGGGTATGCAGAGTAGTTGGGTCCAGTTGATATGCTGTTAGAATAATTTTGATTTTTTCAGCAAAAATCGAGAAAGGGACTAGCACTTTAGAAATTTACCTCGTAATTTTTACCTAAACAGTTATTTTTTTAATAATTTTGATTCTTCTTCAGATTTTATTAATCTAACTAAATTCAATTGTTATTGAATTATTTATAACAGTTTAATATATTTAATATTAATTAGAGATCTAATATTTTTTAGAATTACTTTAATAAAAGTGTTAAAACAAAATTATTGTCTGTATTCACGATGGCAAGTTGGATCGTAAAAACAAGTGAAGGCCACGTTCGCGCATAGACGTTAAAAATTTCAAGTAGAGTATATGAATTAAAATAATAAAAACGTGGAAAATTTACCCATAACAGAAGAAAAGTTTATATAAAATTTTAGTCTATTTTAAGTTGCAAACTGGAAAACTTTATTTTTTATTTTTTATATTTATATTGACGACCTGCGAACAGTTTTTTACACAAATTTTATACTTTTTTCTTTTTTATTTCAGACCGATAAACACCCATACAAAAGAACTATGGACCAATGCTGTACAGAAAGTGTCAAACGAGAGAAAAAGGCGACCACATTTTTCATCAATAGCGTTTTCTGTTATTGACTCACACAGACAAATAAAGAAAGATGTTTCTTTTACACCTCCACCATCACCTAGACACACAGGAATCTTGAAACACGTAAGTCAACCTGACACTTGCTTTTATTAAATATTTACACTGAGAAAAGATATAAATCGCGTAAAAAAGTCTGCAGGTTTTTGATGAAAATAATAAAATAATAAAACATTCATTGCTTACTAAAATTTGAACACATTTATGATATTGAAATTAAATTAGTGTTAAATTAAAATATTAGAAACTTAAAACTGAAAGTCATAAATATTAAATATTTAAGAAAAACCAAATTTTTAGATTCCGTCAAAACAAAATATTTATAAAATTAAAATGCAGATAAGAAATCAATTTTTTTGATATTGGAAATCAAAAATATACAGGGTGTAAAGGGGCCATGGGCCACCCCTATAACTTTTAAACCGGTTAATAGATTTAAACCAAATTTTGGTGGATTATAATGGAGCTATTTTTGCATTTTTTACATAGAAATCCAATATGGCCGACATCCGGTCCGACCGGAAATGACATAAAAATTAGAAATTCAAATGGAACACCCGGTATACTTGTACATATTTGGATTCTACGACTCCAAAAATGAACAAGTCGACTGTCAAATGTCACTTGAGATGCCATTTTTATTTTATTTTTGAATTTTTTTTATGCATCCAAAGTGGTCATGATTTGATCTAAATTACTTACAATTAAAGTAGAGTTACCTAAAAAGTCTCGATTTTGTCAATTATTAATTTTTGTTTCTTTTACTAAACATGTAATTCAGCAAATCCAGTTTTTTATTTAAAACTCAATTTTTTAAACGAAACATAGACAGGCCACTCGGTATTAAAAATTGTTCATTTAATTAACATTAAAATGATTGACATTACCATTCTTTTTTTTCTCAAATAAAGGAGGAACATTATTTTTTTAAGTTTGGAAACAAAATTCTTCTGAAGACAACCGTGTTAAAAATATTAAAGGTTATTTACAACATCATATTTTAAATTAATAACAAACAAAAATAAATAATTTACGAAATTTAGAAACTTTAAGTAATTTTAGTTTGATTTAGACCTGATTGCACCTGGGAAGGATAAAAAAAAATGAAAAATAAAATAAAAATGGCGTCTTAAGTGACATTTGAAAGTCGATTTGTAGTGTTTGAAGTCGTAGAATCCAAATACGTAAAAATGTACCGGGTGTTCAATTTGAATTTTCAATTTTCATGTAATTTCCTATCAAACTGAATTTCGGCCATACTGGTTTTTTATTTAAAAAATCCAAAAATAGCTCTATTACAATTGACCAAAATTTGGTATAAATCTATTAACCCGTTTAAATGTTATAGGGATTGCCCATGACCCATTTACACCCGGTATGTTGAAAAAAGAAAAAATTGAAAATGTAGGTAGAGCAGAATATAAAAAAGGATTAAATTTACAAAATATATAAAAAAAATTTTCAAAAAAAAAAAATTGATGAATAAGCTTTTAGGCAAACTATTGTTAAGTAAAAATCAAAATAACATTGGTAAAAAAGCGCGAAATTTTTGTACAAAATCCCATTTTGTGAAATAATCATAAATTTTAGACAAAAATTTATTATTCCATTTTTCATTAAATGACAATTTTAGATGAAAAAACAAATTATAACAAAATTACAGAACAAGCAAACAATAAATCCTTGGAAAAAAGTTTCAACTAAATTAAATTTTGAAACTATTTCGATATTTTTAAAAAAATCCAAATTTAATTTGTCTAAAAAATCCAAGTTCTAAAACTAATTTTTTTTTAATCCACCAATTGTAGAATTATAACTTTGTCGTTTATAAAAGAAATGAAATAAAGAATATTTTAAAAAAATACAAATTTTTGGAAAAAGACCCTTTTCAAACGTTATGGAAATATGATATATGTGTAAATTGCCTGATTTTTGGTTATTGATCAGATGAAGTCTTTTTTCAAATTTGAAAAATGTCAAATAGTTTTTGAGATATTTGCAAAAAACCAAACCCCTTTTTCAAAAAACATCTACATATTTTTCGGAGGCGGAGAAAAAATTTGACCCAAAAAGGACTTATTGACTAGACTAATAATAATATGATCTTGCCTCATTCTTCATACGAACTGGAAAAATGTTATCCCTAATAATAATTAATGTCTATAAGTTAGATAAGATTGACAGAATCCGAAATTAAATTCATGTTAATTAATAGTAGATTACATACCGAGGCGGAAAATGCATCATTACTGTCGAGGGCAAATATAGATCACTGAGGCGCTCGCGCCGATGTGATCAATTGCCCGAGACAGGAATGATAATTTCCGCCAATTTCCACAATTTGAAAATAATATATAGTTATTAATTTTAAAAGTGACTATGTGACATGTGTATTAAAATACTCTAGTCAAGTTTTCTTTGAAATCAAAAAACTTTGGAATTTAGATATTACATGACATTTTATTTTTCTTCTATCAATTTAAAAAAGGAAAATGACAAATTAAAGTCAAAAAAGATTACGATTAACATTAAAACAAATGAAATAGGTTTTGGAAATACGTATAATTTATTAAAGTCTGTTACTTTATTGTTGCAATTATTAATACTATGTATCGCTTTCTGCTGATATGATACTTATAGAGAAATCTATCCGGATCACGGGTGGGAAGTGACAGATATTACTTCCCACCAGTGGGCATGAAGTAAAGTTTGTAACAGCTTATTTCCCGACCTTTAAAAAGTGTGTAATTGAGCTATCACATATACGATTGTAAATAAAAACATATTTTTGCTAATACCCTTTTATTTAACCTGATACTTAATTTATGAATTTTCATTATAGGATAGTACAGATAATAGTTTGAGCAATCACAATTCGATACCAATAAGCGAATCGGCCTCTCTTCATAATGGGAAGTTGGAGGATCATTTCAGTAGCATAGAAAAACCCACAACATATTTGGAAGATGAAACATACTCATATAAAGGTAAATTTATATTAATACTGAATTTATTAATTATTAATAATGTTACTTAGGTCATAATTTAATGCTCTTCAGTTTATTCGGTTTTTTTAACCCTTTAACTGCGAACAAAATTTTACACCGATGAACGCTCTAGGGACAAAATGTTTAAATTTAAACATCAATAAACTTGATTGTAATAATTTTCAAATATTTCGAAAATATATCAAAAATCCAAAAGTTCAAAAAAAAAAAATAAAAATGTCTAAAAATTTCGATAATTTGAAAAATATATCAAAAATTTCCAAAATATATCAAAAATTTGGAAGAATTTGAAATTTTGCAATTTTTTTCGAAAATTTTAAAAAGTAAAAATGTCAAAATATTCAAAAATTTCTTAAATATATCCAAAATTTCATAAAACAAAATTATTCAGTTAATTAATAATATTTAAAAAATTTCAAGAATATCAAAACATTTCAAAAATATCAAAAGTTTCATAAAACATTAAAAAATTATTCGAAAATTTCAAAAATTTCGAAAAATTTGAAATTTTGCAATTTCTTGTTTTCAAAAATTTCTAAAAATTAAAATACCACAATATTCGAAAATTTCTTAAATATATCAAAAATTTTAAAAAGCAAAATTATTCATCTAATTTTTAAAAATTTTAAGAATTTTTAACATTTCAAAAATGTCAAAAGTTTAAAATAAACATTAAAAATTGTCAAAATTTCAAATATTTCGAAAATTGTAAAATTTAAAATTTTGTAAAATTTTCAGAAAGTTTGTAAAACATGAAAAATAACAAAATATACAAACTTTATAATGCCCATATCACAGCATAGTGTTTACGAATCATTTATATACGACAGCCGCAGTTAAAGGGTTAATAATAACAAATGAAAAACAAGTATATTAGGATTCCGTGTATGGAATATTTTATCCAATAATACATTTTAATAAATGGCCAAAGTTTTTTATAGTTTTATTTTTATATTTACAGTTGACTTCGCAACAGTTTTTAAGAGAGGGCTCATGTACAAAGGAATATATTGGCCAAGTCTGACGAACAGCTTCCATTGTAAACATTTAGAATTAGCATATTTAAGATATTCTCATAGACAAAGACAGAAAGCACTGATCATTGTGAATATTGTAGATCTTCTATTAAAGGTAAGATTCGATTATTATTTTTTAAACATATTGAAACGTGATCAAGACAACTTTAACAATTACAAATTTTAATTTTTTTAGTTTTCATTTAAGCTGACACCAAAAAGTATTTTGTTTTTTTCAGATTTGTTTAATTTTGGTATGGACTTTATACAATACTAAATTGAAAATAGATTGGATATCAAATGCAGACACCATAATTTGGTCTGTATGTTGTATGTCAATCAATATTGCTGTGTGTGTTCTGGGCTGGTGGCGTTGTTTTGCTAATAACTACCTTCATTGGGCTGCTGTGTGCACCTGGCTTCTTTTAACTTTACAAAGTAAGTTTTTTTCTATTATGTAATAAGTTTACGAACTTAATGATAATTTGGATACTACAAGCTTCCAAGAGCTACTATTGCCAGTTTATCATCTGCCATAACATCTTATTTACTTTCTTCTAAATACTACTTTCTCGGAAATGTGTATTGTGCCAAAAGTAAAATCTAATGGATATGCACCAAGTGTGGAACGAGTAAATGTATCATAAGTTCCAAGTAATTGTTTAAAGAACTTTAATATAATTATAATACCAAGTAGGATGTGCGTCTTTGTTACATAACCTGGCTTTTACCTCTGACCTTGTCGTTGCCACCTTGTCGTCTATGAGAGTGATGCCATTATCATATCCGAGGCTATGTCTACAGTAAAGGCAACGATTAGATAGATTACTATCCTATAATAATAATAATAATACACTCCCTACATTTCACCCCCTTACTAGTGAACCCCAGAAGCCAAAGGCTTCTGTGGGGAAGGGGAAGGATCTGAAACGATACTTTATTTTGTTGATAATAAATAATTAATGTGATTAAGCTCAAATTTTTATATTATGGGTTCGTTGCACGAATAGAATTTGAAATATATCAGAAGTAGAATATTAAATAAAAAAAATGTTTTGGACGCCAGTCAAATTGATTTTTTTATGTAACTTCGTCCTTTCTTTTTTTCGGGTTAAGGAAATAAACTCAAATTAAACGTTATATTTGTTTATTTCATAAAAAATAAGGTTCCAAAGATTTTCTTACTTTTTCTTTAAAAAAACTTAGCTTTTCTTGAAGTTTTTTCTTGTCTTCCTTCTCCAAAGGAAACTGTAGTCCAAGAAATTTGGTCGAAAGGAAAAACTGAAGAAACTGTAGTTCAGAGAAAAAAAAATGGTCCAAAGAAAAAACGAAGTCCAGAGGAACAAAAAATAATTCCCAGGAAAAAAACTTCTTGGCCCAGGAAAAAAAAAACTTCTTGGCCCAGGAAAAAAACTTCTAGGAACAGGAAAAAAAAACCCTAAAAGTTCACATAAGTAAATATAAGACAAAAATCTTATAAATTACAGATTTCGTGGTCTCTATTGTTGAAAAAGAATATAAAAATATGATACTATTAAAATGAAAAACATGAATTTTAGATCAAAATATGAAATATGCAAAAATAATTAAAATGAATTAAATTTAAAAAAAAAATAAGATATGAACTTTTAAGTAAATATGACAAAAAAATATATACCAGGATTAAAAGAATTAAAAATAACAGTAAATAAAAATTAAAAGCGTCGAAATAATTAATAGTGATATCAAAGAATTTTAGTGAAAATATAATATATTATAATAAAAACTTACTCTATAATATGAGGGCGAGAAAAAAAAGAAATCTTCAGTAAGTGACACAAACGCTATAAAGTCAGTTATTTTGACTGAGTAGGCAAAGAGAAGAACTTATTAGTAAAATTAGCATTGGAAAGACATTTTATAGGAATACCAAGAGAAAAGAGGGACATGACGCAAGGAAATAAGAAGGGGATATCAAGCGAGTATGAGATTAAAATATTTTGAGTAAAAGATTGAAGAAAATACAGGGTGGCACAAAAAACGTAACATATCATTGAATAAAATTCAAATTTGTGGCGATGTACTTAAGTCAAATCTACCTCTAAAATTTAAAAAAATTAAAATTTATCTATTTTAAATAATTCTACGAACGGCGTTATAAATTTCTACGTATTCAACAACTTCAAATCTGATCGAATAAGAAAAATCTAAAGCAAAAATTAAACAATTTAAATATGAATGACTTAAAAATTAAAAAAATCAAATAATATTACGTACATAAAAAATATTGGCGTTGTAATATTGCGTCATATTTAACGAGAAATAATTGTGACTTAAGATCGGGGAATAAAAAACTAAAACATATTAAAAAAATCATATTTAAAAGACGGCAAATTAAAGCTTTTGAGTATAAACGACTTAAATAAAGCTATTGCGCATGAATTTTGTTTACGTACTTTATATACGAGTCATCCAAAATACAATATACAATGCCATTAAAACGTTCAAATCGGACCGATAACACCGCAGACAGACGTTAGTGTCCATTTGACAAAGCGTCAGTGCGCATGCTTCCAATTTATTCTATGTCACATTTCAAATCTAATAATGTTTTTTCAATAACATTAAATTATTAATCACGAAGTTAGATGTTAATGCCTTCTTGTCGTTGCTACTGCACATGATTTTTCTTTACCGTTTGTCCCATCAAAATTGGACCAGGAATAACGAAATAAGGAAATAATAACGAGAGTTAAACATTATTTTAGTCAAATGCTTGTTCTTATTGAGTTCAATGAATGAGCTTATATACAATTAATATTCTACTTTAGTGTCACTTCTATCACTACCTAATTTAACATACATTTAATAATCTTCAAGGAAATTAAATGTTTTTTTATTAAAATATTATCACTTTATGGTAGGCAACAAACATTGTAAAAATGTATGTTTGATATAACTTTGGATTTACCTTTATAATAGTATATTATACACCAAGGTCGAGAAAAATCTTCTCTGACGCTTTTTATATACTATTTTTCCACTACTAGAACATTTAATCATTTTTAAAGTGATATTTTTTGGATTTTTTTGGGTATATATTTGAAAAGAATTTAATGGAAGAGAAGCAGTTTGTGAAAACAATTGAATGAGAATATTCAACAAATTATAAATTGACGGTTCATTATGTTAATATAATTGCACTGTGAATTTTAAAAGTTTCAAGTAGCGATGAAGACATGAAGAATTTGATACTTAGATTTAAAAAAACTATTAAATTGATTTGTAGGTTACTTTTAGAATACTTATTACGAAAATATATCTAATAAAGAATTATTCACCTCTATTTTATTTGATTAGGTTGAAGATTCACTTGAAATGATAGGAATTCAAAAGAAAGTGCTTATTTGCTGTCGAATAGTTTATAATAATTTTTAAAAAAACTCTTTTGAGCAACGCAATGACAGATGCGCATAATTAATTTGAATTAGTCTTCAATTGTTTTTATTATCTACTACTAGTCAATAATTAAAAATTATTTACTTGTAGAAGAGAAATTTAACTTCTCGATTCGAACATAGCATAAATAATGACTAGTAGTGGAAAAAATATATTATTTTACTTGGGTGAATATATTTAAACAAATTATTTCTAATATTTTAGGTTTTATTGCGAAAGGTGTTGGTTTTGGAGTAAAAGAGGATTTAGTCTGGTACGTCCTCTTCAGTATATTTGTTCCATATGCGATGTTACCACTACCTCTTAGATGGTGTATGATGGCTGGAGCTTTGTCTTCTGTCGGTCATATTATTGTTATATCAGTTGCGTTTTACGGTAACTCTAATCAAATGGTAAGTAATTTAAAATGTTTATGTGATATTTTCGATAACTCAAAAGGTTCTATAAAATCTGAAATATTATTACTTAAATTGATTTTGGGGTGTACCTTCCAATATAGACAAACATATCAAATTTATTAAATAAAACAATATATAAAAATACCAAATAATTATACAAAATTTATACTTACTCTAATATAATACCACTGAGGACAATCGTTTTTCCCAGGAGAGGCACTTCTACTTTTTGATGTACTTTTTGATATATTTCCACGGCTTTCGAGTTAACCACCAAAAAAAACCCCTTCTGCTGAGTAAGCGACATTAAGATTCTTTGTTCAGTTTTCAATGACTAAAGTTTATTAAAAATAAAAAAGTGTTTTTAAACAAACGTTGTTTTAAAATTTGTTTTACATTATAAAGCGTGTTGGAAATTGTAAATAAATTAAATATAAATAATGTCATATACAACAATGTGAATGTTTTTATTTCATTTTCTAATTGAATTTAAATAACCGTATTTTAAGCATGCCACTGATATATTTTGGTAAAACAATTTTATTGTTTAGTCAAAACTAGTGGATTTTGAAAAAAATATTATGATCAGTAACTAACATTAAATACTCTGGTATTATAATCAATAAATATTTGAAATGCTATTTTCAGTTATAATATCACAAGAGCATGTGACGTTCTAATCCAAGGTCGAGTCATATTTAGAAAGAGGAAAAATTTCCTGATTCTAAACTTTTTAATTTTGAAGGATCATGAAAAAAAGCTTAAAATTCTATATATTTGTTTATTAACATATAAAATTACAGTAATTAAACAATAAATTCTAATGTCCCTAATAAGGTTAAGAATGATTAATCTATTGACTTCCTATGACCAACAACTGAATCTTGACTTTAACAATATGAAACTTATACTGTTCATTACTATGGACCTCAGTCCTTATCCCTATAGCTCATATTTTTCAAGATCCTACCGTAAGAGAAGGATACGAGCGGACCAAGCGCCGTCACAGGTCTTACAAAACCAGTAATAATAAAAAGTAAGGGTGGGAATCTTTTCTACCATGAGCAGAGGAAATACCATACCATGGACAGTTTACACTAGAGAATCCTCCCTGAGGGGGAAGAGTCGGAGAACCAGGTGTCTTTATAGTGAGAACCCAACCACAAGGGCGAAATATCTTTGGTACATACAAAGAAGTAAACATAATAAAAAAAACGTTGTAGGACGGTTCGACGCTGACCGTTTCGACGCGGCCGTTTCGACGCGAAAAATGTAATTTTATTTTTTCTTTTATTATTTTCTCTACTTAAAAATTCTGAAAAACTCCTATTTCAAAATACCAAAAAAGCTTCTATTTAAATAATATTTATTCCGGAAAAGATTAAGGTAGTTTAATCCTTTAATTCTTTCGTCGAAATATTATTGTTATAAATGCATAACAATTTATTCAAATAAATTGTAAAAGCTCTATTTTTTGAAGTAATAATTAGCTTTTTAAAAATATTGTGTTAGCACACATGGCACTTTCCCTCAAGATTAATATTTTAATAGTTTAATATTGCCTGAGACATAAAAAGGCCCTTTATTTTATTTATTTGTATAATCTTAATTTTATTTAAAGTTCGCAAATGAGTAATATTTTAAAAAATAAAAATAGTTCATCTTCTAAATATTTTGGCAAAATTTGGTTTCAAGTCTGCCATGTCTTTCTTTTTTAACGTTTTTTAAAATGTTAAACCCACCTAAAAACCGCCTTCCTACGTTCTGCTTTCTTCCAAAAACTAATTAGATCCAAATTTTCAATTGTTTCTATTATTAATGAAAATGTTGTGAAAATCAATTTAGCCGTTTTTTTCTAAAATTTATTCAAAAAAACAGTCAAAAGTAGATTTTTTGATTGATAATATATAATTATCTACCTAAAAAATAGTAATATCTACCTCGAAAACAGTTTGTATTTTTAACCTACCTAAAAAATAACAAAATTAAAATAGTTTTCGCGTCGAAACGTCCTCGCGTCGAAACGGCTACGTCGAAACGGCCACGTCGAAACAACCGCGTCGAAACGTCCCGTTCCGTAAAAAAAATCTTATTCAATAATGTGCTACTTTTCAGTTATTAATTAACTTGATGATAATTACAAAAAAAAGTTTGTCTGATCAGATCTCTAGCCACTTATAAAAGTATGTCCACTTAGGTTCGCAACATATGGAAAACTTTTTTATTATCAATTTTATGGAAAAATGTTATTCTTTATAAAAAGTTCTGAATGGTCTTAAACCCGGAATAAAGCAATCAGATATCAATTTTTTTTAGCCATATATAAATTGTCGAAAAATGTGAATTAAAGTATCTTTATAAAGTAATATAAAATATATGTTGGAAAATATCAAAAACTATTATTTAGAATTGAAAACTGGTTATTACAAATTTAGCCATGTCTATCTTAGTACCATATGATCATGAATTATCACTCTAAACTAAAACTAAAATATTATTATGTTATTGTAGGCTACAATTTTGAAAAAATAAAAATTCTTATTGTTTATTGCAAATTGATATGGTTGAATATCTGAGCGTTTCAATTTTGATCAATTTTTCTTTAAACACATTTTCGATATTGACAAAAATGTAGTTTACTCGCACATTTTAATATCATAAATTATATTTTTGATGCACATCGTATACGACTAAAAAAAATGATAACTGGTGGTTGCATTTCAGGTTTCAAACCATGCAGAACTTTTTATGAAGAATAACTTTTTTCCATAAAATTTATAATAAATGTTGTGAACTTAAGTGGACACACTGTATAAATTAAACGGATTTCTTTTTCTTAAAAAAAAATAAGCAATCTCGTTTCGTCCCTTGATTATTTATTTTCCACAATCAGGAGAGAAAAGTCTCGAGTAATATTGACAGGTAAAAATAATATTAATTGAGACGTATGGCGCAATCCAGTAGAGACCTCACTTTTTGCTTATTTTGTTAACACTTTATTTGGCTGGATAAATTGCTCTCTACGTATTAAATATCTGGATCCGCCTCGGATTTGGAGAATAAAAAGGGGTCTGTTTTTGTCGGTTAGCCGAGATTTAAATATTTTGTGAGCTATTGTACAATCTTTGTGTTTTTGCGCTGAACTTTTTTTTGAGTATAATTTTCTTGTATAATTTTTTGAGAAACCGGCTCTCGAAAATACATATATTCCGGTTACATGTTCGATATGCCGATTCGGGAACCCCTTGTCTGTTGTTTTTATTTTAACAGATGTTTTAATGATTTTAATTGTGTGTATTTACGACTATTATCTGAATTTATTTTATTTGTTTTACTATTGTTGCAAGGGCAACACTTTCAAAATTAATTATATTTTTGCAACTCAGTACACAATGATTTATTTAATAAAAAACAAGTTTCGGCGAAATTTCGCCATCATCAGGCATGTAACTCAATAACACAACACGTTGTTAATACTATTTTTTTTCATACATATTTCTTATGACTATTTTGTGGATGGAGCGAATCCTGTTTAAACCGGAATTTTTTATCTCGACCAAGCCATTTCCCTTTATACGGGATTTACTAGATTTGACTTGTATGAAACCAGCAAGAAAATTTAGCAAAATAAAAATAAATTTAAAAAAAATTATACCCTCGTATTCATCCAGAAAAAATAAATAAAAAGGAGTAATTAAAATTAATAAATTTTAAAGATGAAACCTCCTAAATAATTTATTTTTAATATTTATGGAAGATAATTTTTTATTTTCTTTTACATTTTGACGGTTTATATCAAAAAAATTTGGCAGCAAGCTCTTCCCATTTTTTTTAATTATATTTAAAGTACACCGTAATTAACGTTAATTTGTAAAGCGCAACGTTTTTAATTTAATTTAAACATAAATAAAAATAAATTTATTTTTATTTTAATAGAAATGTATAAACAATTAAAATGTAAAAGAAAATTAAAAATGATTTTTACAATATTTTGTACCGTTGAAATTGTTCTCTTTTATTATTAAAACGATTCACCCTGTATAGTTGCAATATAATTAATAATAATACATTTCACCCCCCTACGAGTGAACCCCAGAAGCCAATGGCTTGTGCGGGGAAGGGACGATTATTATTATTTGCCGTGGCGCTTCGGGGCGACTTACTGAGGATTGATGGCGTCATTTGGCTATAGGTGTAGGAAAACCCGGAAAACCTCACCACCATCATATTAAAGTATTGTTATTATAAATTAGTTGATCCTATATGGCAGGCAAAAAATCAGCAATATATAGGGTAGTACACCCTAAATGAATCCTATAGTGATAATGAACCACTATAATTTTTATATAATTTTTTTAAAACCGAATGATGCTATAAAAAGGACTTTGAATTTATTATTTTACATTTTCGCGCGGAAACATTAGCCACCATGCTGACTCAGCTCGTGTCGTCACTCCGTTAGTAAATAGAACGTCTTTGTAAAAGAATAAAAATTTTCTTTTTAAGTCAATAATGAGTTATAATCCTTATCATTGGTATCTTGTAACCGAATGCAAGAAAACTAGCGTAAAAACGGCGGGAAAGTTGTGGATTCAAGTGCTAACTGATATAAACATGAGAAAATGGCAAAAAGAGATGAACGATTTATGAATATTAGTATTCATAACTATTGAAAGAACACTAGACTGCGAGCGTGATTAAATACATTCTTGGATTTTCTCGAAGGACCAAACTTTTTACATAGAAGTTAAACCAATATGAATGTTAACAGTATTTGAAATAGGAATGTAATTTTTATTCCATTTTTTCCAAGACATCGAAGATGAACAGAAAAATCATAAAGCGGCACATTAATTTAAATTATGAAACAGAAACATAAATATTTAAATAGTATTCATCACTTCACTCACTGTAAAAACTATTTACATAATCTTTTTGGGTGCGGTTAATTACGCACCATTTTACTTAGTTGAAGAAACTTTTTTGGTCTATTGAATGCACAGTAGGTATACGAGAGAGTGATTATGCTCTGAGTTCTAAACGGAGAGTAGGGTTGATGGTTTTTTATTGGTATAAGAAATGTGACGTGGTATGTACATATATGTAAATTTTTTGTCTCTTATAATGATGGGATAATATGAGAGAAAGATAAGCTCGCATAGCAACAGTCGCTTATGTATTTTGTTTTTGTTAGCTTATCCAATAGATTCAAAATTATTGTCCGCAAATATAGATTTTATTTCTGTGAAGATCACTTTGTAATAAATATCGTATGAAGAACAGAAAACTTCATGATGATATCGCAAAATCAAATTTTGTAATTTATTTATAGGTTATGTTATGATGCTAACGTTATGATGGTGAAGGTGAAAAATGACATGGAGAATTATACACAATATAAGATAATGGGTTCTGTTATATAATAGGTACTTACCTTGATGTTTTAACATTAATCGTCACCAGCAGATTAGCACTTTCTGCACTTACCAAAACGTCTTACATGATAAGATTTCAATAAAATACGGGAAAAAAACATACACACACCAAGCAAAAATTTATCTTGTTTACTAACAAAATGATGTCACCTCCTCGCGAATATCGTTTTAGACATTTGAAGAACAGGTTAAAAAAATATTCTTAAAATTAAATTATAAAATTTATAGTGCATTTTTATTAATAGAAATCAGCACTTCTCGTTTCCTTTTTTAAAATCTATCATAAATACCTATTTTAAGATTTTTTGTTACATGGTGTAAAACACCCTATTCTGATTTATATTCATATTATGGTTTGGAAAAACAAGAGGAGACTGGAAGCTTTGGAATTAAATTAAATTGTATTATCTTATAATAAGCGTATGAGTGTTTTTATTCATTAATTAGTTTACTTTAAAGTGGATTTGTTTTAAAATGAATACAGTGTATGATTACTATAAAAGTAATCAAAATAGAAACAAATTACATGTTAAAGATACTCTAATGTTGGATATTTAAAATCATAAATAATTGGTAGTTGTTTGATGGTTTCCATTTTTTGATCAACAATTAGTTTATTTTTTTAGCATTTATTATAATTAGTAAGGTAATTGCATATATTTATGTTGTTTTTGTTAATAATTTTATAATTTGTTTAAAACGGTAAATTGCTAGAAATATATGTACAAACAAAAATTATATATTTAATTACATAACTTTTTACTCTCTACTTACTATTTTAATGCCAATTTTTTTCGTGTACTTTAACCACTTTTTTCATAACAAACATAATTTCTATTAAAAAGTGTAAATAAATTAATTAACACAGATTACAACTAGAATTTTACTGAAATTTAATTGAACTTAAAGTTCAAAATAGGAATCATAATAACTTTTAACAAGACAGTAAATTAAGCAATTATTATTATACAAAGTGTCCTAAAAAGTTTACACTTCGTATATGGAAAAAAATTTTTGATAAAAGTTGTTGCTTTACATAAAACAGATGGTCAAATGGGTCAAATTATTTTCTCCGCTTCCTAAAAATATGAACGAGGTGTCATTCGATTCGGAATAGCGTGTAGATGATTTTTGAAAAAATTCAAGAGCCGCTTGAAAAAATTGTAAAAGTTATAAACAATTACCTGAAAAAAAATGGGGTTTGGTTTTTTGCAAATATCTCAAGAACTGTATGACATTTTTTTAATTTGAAAAAAGAGGAGGAAATTTCCCAAATAAAAATTCTATCTTCCAGAACTGTAGGACCAATACTTATAATTTTAAAAGAGGGTTGAAAATACGGCTGAAAACGGGGACCTTTAATTAATAAATATTATTTAAACTTATTAAATATAAAAATTAAGACTTAAAAAAATTCAGGCATCTATTGGATAGATTTATGAACAAGAATCCGTGGTTAATAAATTTTTATCGCGATTTTTCTATTAATTATGCATTAATTAATTAATAATTTTTTCTACTTGAACACGAACATTGTAAGGGCGATAATTGTTAAATAACAAATCTGAAATTTTTTTTCCTTTTTGAACCTATTTTTGAAGGAGAGAGAGAGATTCCCGTTGGAAAAATTAAAAAACTGTTCTTTTTCACTTTGTTATTAACAATTTACTTAGGTTAAAAATTAAAACGCTTAATTATTCATTGAAAAAAAATGCCTTGTTTATTATTATAAATATTGGTCCTACAGTTCCGGGAGGTACAATTTTTTTTTGGAAAATTTCCTCCTCGTTTTGAATTTTTTTTCAAATTTGAAAAATGTCAAAAAGTTTTTGAGATATTTACAAAAAACCAAACCCCGTTTTTTTTTCAGTTAATTGTTTATAATTTTTATCGAATGACACCTCGTTCATATTTTTCGGAGGCGGAGAAAAAGTTTGACCCAAAAAGCACTTGTTGACTAGACTAAGAGCATTTAAAAAAATTACCATGCACAAAAAATAAAGACAAATTAGTTATTTGAAAAACTTGTTTAGGAACAATATATATACACGCAAATATAAAATTACAACCCTCTCAAAAAAATATTTTTTTATTTTTTTTCTTATAGTCGAAGGAACATGTATATTGTCATTTTTTCTAAATAATATCAATTTTCTTACAATTTTCATGCCTTAATATTAAATTTATTTTATTTATATTTTATTAAAAAAAAACATTTATTTGTGCGTTTATCTTATTGGTGTTGGTGTTGGTGGAAATTTAAAAGAATAGGAATATGAAGGTTTAAATCGGGCTTGATTAATGATATTTATACCAAATAATAACGTCTAATAACGTAATTTACTAATTTTATTAATATTCATGTCCATAAATTTTTATAAACAGGGTGGTGTAAATTCAATTTTTTTAGTTTTTTTATCTTTAAAAATTATGGCTTTAAATAAATACAACAAAAATCGTTAATGAAAAAAACCGTTCAATTTGTCTTGAAAGTACACATCTTTTTTCCCTTTCTATCTATAACGGATTACGAATACCCAATTAAATTTGCATCACGCTGTATTTAAAAAATTATAATTTGACCATAAAAAGTTTATTAACAATTTTTTTTTATTTCAGTGTCTGGCTGATTCAGATGAATGCAAAATCCGCCGATTGCTAGCCAATATCCTTTTGTACATTTGTGTCAACTTTGCTGGTATGTACACAAAATATTTAACAGACAGAAGTCAAAGAAAAGCGTTTCTGGAAACGCACAGATCCATGGAAACCAGATACAGGACGCAGATCGAAAACGACAAACAAGAAAAATTGCTCTTATCAGGTAAATCACTTTTTTTCGATAAAATGAGTTTGTTAAAGGTTATAAAAATATGAAGCTTCTGGAATATTATCTTCTAGAAAGTTTGGTAGCAACTTTAGGAGCAATAACCCGAAAATTAGTATCGAACTGGTTTTGATTTTGTTTTTTTTATATACAGGGTGAGTCACGAGAAAAAATATCTTCTTCTTTTTTTATACATGGTAGATTATGGATTTTGACAAAAAAAAAATAATCGTCATATCTTTTTAATGATCCAGTCGATTTGTCTCATTTTTTGGTAAAAGTGTTTATTGGGGTCTAGCAACTAACACATCAAAAAAATAAATATGATATGAAGGATTGTCAGATATAAAAAACTTGTCTTAAAAAAACCGAAAAACTTTATACACAAGAAGGTTTGAAGGAAAAAAAAATTGTATAGAAATGTTGAAAGAAAGTTATAACAAATATTAAATAAAATAAAAAAAATTATTACGAAGCCAACCATTATTGTTATTTTTTTATTAAAAGAATAGCATAGAGAAATCAATGAGAAGATCAAATAGATGAGAAGATCGAAGATAGCATGCAGGGTAATTTTCAAGAAGCAAGTAGAAAAGCAGTAGAAGTAGAAGAAGTTTGAAGAGTAGCAGTAGTGGCAGAAAAGAGTTTTGAATAGTAATAGTAGCAGTAGAAAAGAGTTTTGATAAAAAGACTTTTAATTAGTAAACTTAAAATCCAATTTTGTATATTTAGTTGTGAATTGAACCCAGCCCAAGTGAGAGCGACTCTACTTGTAAGGAAGTGAAAGTTTCTAGATACTAGGGGTTGCCAAAACACTATATACAGATTTTCCAACAACTTAAAGGACACCTCCAACTTCCCCACTTCTCTATTTTTCCCTTTTTTCTTTCGTTCCCCACTTCTCTAATTTTTTTACCAAGCGGTCGATTTAGTAGATGGACAAAGTTTACTAGGGAACTAATTTATTATTTATTCGGTCGAAACTCGAGAGTCGGTCCTCTACCTCAAACTTATAACAACGGTGATAAAATACTTAGGAATTTGTGTGTGTTTTGATATTCGATATTCGAGATAAAACAAAAATTATACTAACAGGAAAAATCTATTCTTATGTATGCTAACAGTACAAATATTAAAAATTAAAGAATCCAAAACGGTAGATGGGTACTGAGCCATCCATATGTTAATCTTACACTATTTCCATTGCTGACGAGGACACAATAATGCCCCTAAATATCCAACAGAAATTAAAACTTCTGTAATTTTTCTAAACTAAACCGAGTTTGAAAACGAAACTTTGTTTATAATAATGTAATAAAATTAAAACACTCTTCATATGAATATTAGAATATTTTAATTGACTTAATAATTATAATTTGAGTAAAAAATTCGAGATTTTAAAGTGTAAAATACTATAATTGATCACCCAGTATTTACTTCTGTAAATATTTGTATTTAGTAAATGTTTAATAAGGCGGAGATAATAAAACCCTTTTGTACCCCCGCAGGCAACTTTGTATTTTCCAACAATTTTAATTATCGCTCTTATTTGCACAATCAAAATTATATTCATTCTATTTGATCTAAAAAATTTGTCATGTAAAATTTCTCTGTTTTTAAATATTAAATATGATAAAACAAAGATGAGTATAAAAATTATTTAGATGTACATCTAAATATGTTTTTAAGCCCGCTAATTAGGGTTGTATTTTATTTTTTTTTTCAACCAATTTATTTTAATCGGTGGCCTTTAATTGCGGAACAATCCAAGAAGCCCACTTTTTTAAAATCCACGAGTTACGGACTATAGGCTTCATTTTATATAACTATGGTAATAGTAATATAAATTAGCGAATAATAAATTATTGTCATTTTACTATTTTTTATTTTAAATAAGAAAATTATAAGTTTGTACAGAAATCAATTTTGAATATGTTTATTAAACCACTAAACTATAATATTATATACAATATATTGGGTAGGAAATTTGTATAAAACTATTATACCAGATCTAAAATTTATTGTTTATTATATCAAATAATTTATTTACGTTGATATGGACAAATTTTTGTATTTAAAAAATCTTGTCGCTTTCTCACAAAATAATATTTTTTTCAATTTTTTCTATGTAGGAAAGTTCGATGTAAAAATGAGAAATTAGTATTGACAGATTTTCCTATGTCTATCTGATGGTTTTTAGTTAAAATATTAAACTAGAAATTAGTCTCAAGCTAGATAAGTGTTATTTTAGAAAACGAGCATTCAGTTTTCTGAAAGCATGCGAGACCTGTAAATTCACTTTTCGAGTGCACCAATAATTTTAGCTTTAAACGGTTTAGAAATTAATATTAATGTGGATCAAGACGTAAAAAATATCTACTGACAGTATCCACTTTACCAAGCATTTATGTGATTTTTCCGAGTAGTTATCTCAATTTTTCGGTCTAAACCGACAAAAATGCACTTTAAGAGCTAAAAATTGATCGAAATACGTATTTTTTGAAGCGGCAGCACAAACACTCTTTTAATGTACTCATTTTTTACATAAATTTTAAAAATATTCAAAAATTGGTGCAAAGTTAGTATTTCACTTTGTAAAAATATTACATGCGGTAAAAACATATGATGTTCTTAGAACTTCGGACCGAAAAATTAACTTTAATAATAAACACAAGAACTATACGCAACACGTTTATGGACAACAATTTTTTACGATTTTTTACGGATTTTTTACGGATTTTTTACGGATTTTTTACGGATTTTTTATGGATTTTTTACGGATTTTTTAAGATTGTTTACGGTTTTTTACGATTTTTTACCATTTTTTATGGGTGTTTACAACTTGTTACCGTTTTTTACAATACTTTGCGAACTTTTGCGATTTTTTACGATTTTGAAGGTTTTTTTACTGTTTTTTACGCATTTTTACGGTTTTTTGCAGATTTTACGTTTTTTACTAATTTTTACGATTTTTTACGGAGGTATAACTGTTTTTGATATTTCAACTTTCTTCAGTTTCATCCCCGTAGGTCGGATAAGAAGTTTTATACAAATTAATTTTATATTAATTAAGATATGAGAAAAGTGTAAAGGCTTGTTCCAATATTTTCAAAAATGGTGGATATCAATTTTTTGAAATTTCAACCCCCTCCCGTTCCATCCATGAAGGTCAAATCGAAAAAAAGTTTGAAGCGAATTATTTTATAATAATTAGGACATGAAAAAAGTCTTATGACCTGTTTTTAAAAATGTCGGAGATATGAAATCGGTCTATGGTTCTTGAGTTATCGTCTCCACATGCATCCATCCATCCGTCCATCCAGACCTACGGAAATGAAAATTTTTTCACCTAATCGTGTTATGGGTGGCTCAAAATGTCAAGAAAAGTCATTTTAAGTAAAAAAAAAAGATTAATTTTTTTTATGATTTTAATACTTCCGATGGACCGAAGTAAATAAATAGTAATACTTATTAATATGGACAGTTCATTTTGACTAGGGAGACAGCAACATCAAGGGCCTGGGAGATTGTGATTCTGATGGTAATTGCCAGGTTATCGATGTCCAAACTGAAGTCGATAAGGGGATCAGCTGGCAGGTGTTTTGGCGATGGTTTGCTGAAAGAGGGTCCAATCTATTTTTTTATAACTTCAGTTTAGTATTGGGTTGTTCTTGGAGGAATTGGGTTGAAAAGTGTGGTTTCTACCATAAGAGTTTGGCATTAAAAAGTTATAGACGCGCCATTGAAGCATCTAGGCTCGACCTGACCTTTGTATCTATCTGCGAGCAGAATGTGGTCGGTAATAGAGCTTCCTTGGTGCCAGATGAACGTATTTATGACCCGAAATATGAGGAGATCGATCAGCAGATTGGATAAGAGAACTCCGTTCGCATTGGAAGCATGATCTCCAAACTAAGTATGTCTGTAGTTCATGTTTCCAAGGAGAACAGTTCTTGGGAGGTTTGAGAAATACTCAAACAAGGGCGTAGATAGGATTTGGTCCGGATGTTATCCATTAGAACGTCTAATACAGAGACATCCAGTGGATCCAACTGGGGGAGGGGGTGAATGCTATGCCATTCTGAATGAGTATGCCGTTTCCTTCGGCAGTACATGGTCCGTGGGGGAGTGGATGGTGCACAATTTCTAGCCAAGGAGTCTGTGATGGAAAGTATTCTAGTTGTTGCACTAAGAGCTTTAACAGTTCTGACTGGGGAGGTAGAAGATGCTGACCTCGTTGACGAAGCCAAAGATTAGACAAGATTGAGAATTGGGCAGCGAGAGCTTTGGAGATGAGCTCTCTGCTGTAGGGATTGCGTTCATAAGAACGGTTCCAATGGGTTTGTAAAGATTTGAACCTCAGCAGTGAGGTCCAATTTTTTGCCAAGAATAATTTTTTTCCAAAAATAAGTAATAAAAAAGATTTCCATATATAGATCACTGTGTACGGTATGTGTAGTAGGAGAGTAAAAAATTAAATAAGTTTACTCATATTATTTAAATTTATTCATTCTCCAGCATTAAATATCAATTTCGTTAATTACCATATATTTAATTATCCAAATTAAAAACAATAAAAAATAAACAATGTAATCGACTTTTTGTTATAATAATGAGACGAGTTTTTTTTCTGTAATACCATTACGTAACATAACAATAACATTAAATTATACAGATTTTTTTTTAAATGTATTTTTTTTAAACGCATATATTAAATTTTAAATTGTAAAGAAATTTTTCAATAGTTTTTCCCTTGTTTAAAATATTTACGTTGAATGGTATACAATATTCAAACTTCTGACAAAGTTCAAAATCTACGTTACATAATAATTACAAAAAAATATAAACAAAAATTATAGACATATCTTTAAAATAATTTTAAGGTATACAGGAGAGACAATGTTTATATAAATTAAATTAGGTTTCCTTTTTTATCATCAGAGAACCATATATGGTCGGTAGAAAGAAATACAAATTAAATATTGCTATTATATAAACACAAAAACCGTTACTTGTACCTGGGAAAAATAATAAATTAAACAAACACCTGGGGTCAAGCAAATTATAAAATTTGAGAAAAAAATAAATTTTTGGACGAGAACAAAAAGAAGATGAAAAACAAGTACAAATTTCGGCAAAATATAATGAAATCTAGTCACGGTATTCAAATTATAATTCCTCAGGAATGGTTAAAAATAAAGGCAAACGAGTTTTGGAAAAATCAAAGTTGCGAAAATAAATTTCTTTATATACTACAGTATATATGGTATAAGTAGCGGGAAAGTAAAAGTATATCAAAGATTAATATCATTTTTGTGGTTTTTAACGATTATTCTCAATCGATTGCCGTTGTCCATTTGTCTCGGACAAAACCGTTTAATACGAGTTTTTATCTTCGAAAACTCTAAAAACGAAAAACAATTAAAAGAATCAGAATAAATCAGAATAAATCGAAAAAAAAATAAGAAAAAATAGAAAACAATGGAGAAATTTGAATGAAAAATATCAGAAACATTTTGGAAAAAAATAAAATTGTAAATTACGGAAAACCCAGAAAATCAATAAAATTGTAAAAAAACGGAAAAAACGCAAAAACTATGAAAATCGCAAAATAAACGAAAGAATCGCAAAAAGATGCAAAAAAATCGCGAAAAAATAAGAACAACGAATAAAAAAAATCAAATGAACTGAAATAAATCGCAAAAAATCGATACAATTGCTAAAAAGTGTAAAAAAATCGCAAAACATTAGAGAAAATGGCAAAAATTTTCAATGAGTAGTTAAAAATCGAAAAAAAAATCACAACAAATGGCAAAAAATTACCAATTCAAATAATTGCACAAAAATCAGAATAAATATGCAAAAAAAATCAGAAAAAAAATCGCAAAAAAAACAAATAATAACCAAAAAATCGAAAATAACTGAAACATAAAAAAATTTTTTATAGAAATTTAAAAGAGCCAAAAAATCTAAAAAACTCCCAGAATTAAGAAAAATGAGAAACTAATAAAATATAGAAATAGAAAACAAACAGAACAATGAAAAATAAAATGGGAAAAAATTAGAAAAAACCGAAAAAAAATAGTATAAAACAGAAAAAAAAACAAAAAACCAGGAAAATGAGAAAGAAGTAAAAAACAACAATATTTTTGCAGTAATTTCGAAAAGTCAAAATTAAGAAAATAAATTTCTTTATATACTACAGTATATACAGTGTGACTCAAAAAGTCTGCAGCATATGGGAAAAATTTGTATTATTCATTTGACAGAAAATTTTATTCTTGATAAAACTGCTATTTGAAGCTCAAAACTTTCACATTTCTAAATGGTATACAGGGGCAGGCAAAAAATAGGAATTTTGACCAAGGTACCCTTATTTTTGTAATTATTATATTCTTTGTTTTTATTTCAATTTTAAAAACCTTAATCTTGTTTAGTTTACGTTTGATTTTAAATCTTTAAGATTAATAACCATTATTTTGTAATTTTTATTCTTTTTATTTTAATTTTCAAAGCTTCATTTTTTTACTAAAAACGTTTGCTTATCATTTTTTTACCCATTTTCTATAATTAAATCATAATGGTAATTTTTATGTACCTGTCTACAGGGTGAAATTTCAATTTTGCACTAAGAAAAAACAAAAAATCATAGAAATTTTAAAAATGGCTGAGAATGGTGTGAAAATAACGAAAAAAACTAAATTTTTTTAACCAAAATATATTATAGTGATTGAAGGAAGGCCCCTAAAGTGCATTCGAAATGATATTATTTTGAGCTAGGCTAAAAACATAAAAAAATGGATGTTTTGCGTAGGAGGCTGTGATTTTAAATCTGAGTGTAATTTTTAATTTTTAACAACATTCCTAAATAAAATTTTTTGATATTGTCAAAAATAAGGGTACTTTACTCTTGGTCAAAATTCCAATTTTTTGCCCGCCCCTGTATACCATCTAGAAATTCGAAAGTTTGACACTTGAAATAGCAGTTTTACTCAATGCACCTTATATGAAGAATAAAATTTTCTGTCAAATGGATAATAAAAATTTTCTCATATGGTGCAGACTTTTTAAGTCGCACTGTATGGTATAAGTAGCGGGAAAGTAAAAATAGGTCAAAGATTAATATCAGTTTTGGGGTTTTTAATGATGCTGAATCGATTACCGTTGTTCGTTTGTCTCTATCTCCCACCGTTCTCGAGTTGAATCAGGCTAACAGACGGACAGACGGACAAAACTGTTTTATAAGAGTTTTTTTTTCGAAAACTCTAAAAGCGACAAATAAAAATAGCAGTTAAAATTACGATTTATTTAAAAAAATATGGTCCAATAACAAAATTTCTTATAAATATCACCCAAAAAATCCATTTTGTTTGCATATGGATTATTATAAATTACGGATTTTTTATGTTAATAAAATATTTGTTTAAAACTAACAAAAAACAGAAATAAATATTGATAATACAAATAAAAATCTTAATATCACTTTAACGTAACTAAGGAAAAAGAATAAATTAAAAAATTTGAACCTGGGGTAATGAAAATTCTAAAATTTCTGAAAAGCAACTTACCAAATTTGTGGACTAGAATGAAAAGAATACAAAAAAATGCAGTTATTAAATGAAATTTGATAAAAAAAAGAACAAAATCTAGTCACGGTATTCATTTTATGGTATATACGAAGTCAATTCGAACGGAACAAAAACTAAATATATCGTCGGCGGCTTCTTTGTAAAATGTGCGGCGTGATATAATTTATTCTCCAAATTAATTTAATTTTTAATATACCTACACGGATATTTTTTTATTTTTAATATAGAGTCATGCCAAAAAACACCAATTTGTCCTGCTAAAAAGATTCACTGAATTTTCAGAGCTTGAATCTGAATTTGGGGTTATAATAATGGGTTCATTGGAAGGTAAAATAAAATATTTATTCCACTTTTCTATAACATTCTGGACATCAATTAACCAATGTCGTTTGCTTCATTAATAACCGTATATATAATTCCTAGTACCGGAGCACTGTCAGTTGGAGATTGATTATATTTTCTCAGTTGTTTTTTAACAGCAGCCCGAATCATCTCGATCGGATTGAATTCACAGTAATAGGGGGAAAGACGTAGAAAAGTATGATCATGGGCTTCGCATATCTTTACTTAATTTTTTTAAAAGTTACTTCCAGTAAAACTTTCTTGGTAACCTTTTTAGGAATTTTCATATTTTGCTCTCCATGAATTTAAAAATGTTTTGTTATGTAGACTGAAATGATAAGACGCATTGTCAATAACAATTACAGAATTTGGGGAAATATTTGGCAGCAGTTATTTATTAAACCACTTTTCAAATTGGCTGGCGGTCATATCTTCATGGAAAATTCACTTAGGAAAAAAGGGGTTGCGCACGCCGATAGAATGTATCTAAAAAAATTATGAATTTATGGACCAAATGTTACTGTACCTATGCAGAAGTAATTGAGGGTCCTGTCACTGAATCTATATCTATCCAGAGCGTTATTATGGAATCTTTGAATTTAGTACATATTTTACTGAACCACCCAGTACATAAATAGAAACTTTTAATTATAGAATATTTGTATTCAAATTGTTTAATATATTTCACAGTTTTAAGTAATTAACTAAAATCAATTTTTTCATTAAATTATCATATCTTAAATTATTTAAATTTTAGACAATAATTAATTTCCGGAAAGAATAATGGGTTTAGTTTTTTCGCCAAGAAAAAAATAATACCATTTTTTTCAAAAAATATTTGCATAATCTAATTAAGTTTAAACATAGTTTCCACGATTTGAATATAAATAAAAATCTAACAGTTTATTATCTTAATTATAATAATTATTTTTAAACAATTAATTATTAAAGTAGGAAAAAATGAGAAAAAAAAATTGGCGAACCTCCTATTTAAATTTAAAAATTTATTTGAATATGCAGCATCTATTGATTCCATAAAAAGAATACAGCGTAGCTCCAAATTTAGTCAGCTACTGAATGGTACTATAAGGACTAATAAATTACTACAATTCATGGTTTCAGGTTAAATATTGGTTGGTCAAAATGATAAAGAAAGACTTATTTTTCTGAAATAACTTTTTTGCAACTAAACAAAAATAGCCAGCAAAGAAAATTTGATAAGTTGAAAAATCCTCTTCATCGCACAGGAAAAGGTCTATTACATTAAGACGCGGCCACCAAGACGCGGCTACTAGGACGCCGCCACAAGGACGCGGGGCCATTAGGAAGCGGGGCCACTAGGACGCGGGGCCACTAGGACGCGAGGATACTAGGACGCGAGGACACTAGGACGAAATTGGGGAGAGTTTTTCTCTTTCCTTTGCGCGAAACCACCTCTATTTTACACAATTACTCAAAATCAGAATACAAATATTTCAGAAGTTACCTTCAGAAAAATATTTAATAAATGCGTTCTTATTCATAAGTAATTGTACTTCAAATTCAATATAGAAACAATTATGAACGTATAAAGGGATTTCATCACCATTATTTTACCAGGAATAATATCATAGAAAGGACTGAAACCAGTAGGCTTTCAATTATGTAGGTATACAGGGTTTTCCCAATCCCCTGTACAATATTTTATGTTCTTGAAGGTCTCGTTTTTGTTTTAATGCATTTGTAATAATTTTATACTTCCAAGTAATCAATAACTACCTTTAGCAAGTGCATAGTTTTATAGTTGATTGTAAATCTATGATATATACATAGATATATATTTAATTGTTGCAATCCTTATTATACTTTTGCGTCCTAGTGTCCCCGCGTCCTAATGACCCTGCGTCCTAGTGTCCCCGCGTCCTAGTGTCCCCGCGTCTTAGTGTCCCCGCGTCTTAGTGTCCCCGCGTCCTAGTGTCTCCGCGTCCTAGTGTCCCCGCGTCTTAGTGTCCCCGCGTCCTAATGGCCGCGTCCTAGTGTCCCGTTCCCCATAGGAAACAATTAGGATTAGTTGATTTACCTATCATGTGCATAAACATTCTTTAAGTTCACAGTAGACGTATTTATATGTGGATATGGGGGTACGTACACTGCATCCTATAAGATCTATTATGCTCCTTCTAGTATTTATTCTATAAAAATATCTAGATCTTCTTTTTCTATCTGATGCACTCTCAGGTATCGAGTCTTTCAGTTCTGCAAAGTAGTGTATTCTTAGAGAATCTAGATTGAAATTATTTTGCTAGTTCCAGATTCTTAAAATATTTGCTCAGCCGACAATGGCCTATTAGGACTCCTGTTATTATGATTTTACTCAGGTTAATATATTCTATGGTTTTCTTCTAGTTATATTTTTCTATAGGTACTCCCGCTTGTCTCATCCCTTGTAGATTACTATAGTGATTATCATTGTATCCCGTTTAATTTACTTTTTCATTTCTCTCCATTCTGGTATGTCCCGAAACCTACAGGAGCTTAACCTAATTGTTCGAATGAGTTTGTGAAAAACATTTAAGAGCATGTTCATAATGAAAAATTGGACAATTAGACGTAGAATAAATATTTTTTTATTGTTTTCAGTTTTACCGGATTTTGTCGCCAAGGATATGATAAGAGACATCGAAAAAGAAGAAAGAGGGGGTGCTTTTCATCCGAACCAATTTCACAAAATTTATATTCACCAATACGAAAATGTTAGCATTTTATTCGCAGATATAAAAGGATTTACAGGTGACGTTTTTTTATAACTGGTATTTTAAAATTAATGATTAATTTATAGAGTTTTTTCATTTTAAAATTTTTTGTTGCAGTTTTGTCCACTAAATGTACTGCTCAAGAACTAGTAAAGATTTTAAACGAATTATTTGCAAGATTTGATAAACTTGCTGCTGTAAGTACATCATCTATTTAAGCCATTTACCCATTCAACATGTTTCCACCTTTGCGTAAACCTAGCTTTAAAATAAGATTGTTGAACTAATTGAACCACTTCGCCGTAAATAACATTTGAACTAGCTTAAATACACCAAAAACCTCCAATTGTACTTTAAGTTTATCAGTACAAGGGTTAAACCAGTTGTTTTTAAAGCATTACAGTTAAATTGCTTAAAAAAAAGAAGTACCTCTTAGAAAAATATTTAAAAAACCAATTTAAAAACAAAACTAGCGAAAATCATTCAAGTTCGATAGTTACAAAAATTTAAAACAATAAACCAACTCCAGATTAAAGCTTACTAAGAAAAAATATTATTATACCCATTTAAATTTCATGTCAAATTCCATATACTGGAACCAAATTTACTATTTTTCAAAAAAAAAAATAGTGTGAGGTACACTAAAAAAATAGTGTGAGGTACACTAAAAAAATAGTGTGAGGTACACTAATCAAAACAAAATTTAAAATATTTAAAAAATAGTTTGGGTTTTAACAATAGCACAACACATGAATCGGAAAAATCACACCTATGAAATTTTTTTGTTTTATTTTATTTTATTTTTAATAGTAATAATTTTCATTTTTTAAATGCCAAAAATAAATATAATGTTGTTTAAAAATCGAATTAAAGTACTAGATATTTCAAGACTACAGATTATTTTTTATCAGATTTGTACAGTTACATCTTCCCCCAAATAACTATATAGATCTTTGCAGACTGGAAATAAAATTATTTTTATTTCCATTTATTTTAATAAATTCAAAATAGTGTTAGGATAAAAAATATCCCTTTATTGTTTAAAATTAAATTATTAAATTTTACAAAATCCAACTGTTCTCTCGTTACGTTATACTTCTAACGGGAAAGCTGTACATGCCTCACAAATTAATCCACAAAAATTTTATAAATGAATTTTATAATTTTGATTGAAAATAATTAGTAAGAAATGTAACTTCTTACACAATATATTTGATTCTAATATTATATTAGCAGTAGTAAGGTGCTAATCTTTATTTATTTTTATGCCTGTTTAATTCTGTATACAGATCTAAATGATTTTTTTTCTAAGATTGGTAGGTTGATTTATTCACAGTTTCTTTTTTGTATCCTTATAGATATACATTAATTTCATTCGAATTTCATCAATTGTCAATTTAATTCCACGTCATTGCGTCAACATAAAAATAAATTTAGCGATGATTGTTAGTGAAAGATTGTTGATGACAATTATTATTTATTGTAGAAAAAAGACAATTCGCAATAGATAATATAAAATATAATATAGATAATAAAAAGCCAACAGAAGGTCGAAAGATTTTCTATACTAAATTTTTATGTATAGAAAAGATGACCAGTTTTTAAATACAGTTAGATTACTGTTCTTATACAGTGTGATCAATTTTAATTGGAACCACTCCTTTAAATTCTTTATTTACTAAATATTCGCAAATGAAGCAATTCTTGCATTGATCAGATTACTATAAATAGAACAAAAATTGGGTGTTTCCAATACTTCAAATAAATAATTATCTTAAAGTTTCCCTACGAGATTAACACTTTGTGTACCAGAAGTATACACATCAAGTTTTACCGACTCACGAAATATAATATACTCAAATTGGGCAGATTAAACCGATATGGAATACAACTGTGGGGCTGCTCAAAGCCATCAAATATAAAAATAATCCAAAGGGTCCAATCAAAAATACATGTCCATCTGTCATTTGTCACATGCCATTCTTCCGCTTTTAATGGTATTCTCATGCATCTCCACCCCCGTCTCTCATCTTACACACACATCTCACATTTTCCCGCCATTCGCCGCCATCAGGAAAAGGGTATACTTAAATTGGTGTGTACTCAAGAGGCCCCTCATTTCATGAGGCTGAAACACTTTTCTAGCCATTTCAGGTTATTACTGTTTACTCATAAAACAAACACAAGTACACGCTACAAAATAAATAATTTTAAGTATATAAAATCGCATCACCTAAATTCTCATAAAAGTACCTAAAATTGTTCCATCTATTCCAAAGTTAACCAACTCAGTTTGAGGGTAAATACGTATTGAACGTATAATATATAAAATATTTGTTCAGTAATCAAAGTGTTCGTCCTGGCCCTACTGACCTATCTTTATTTTTTGAACACTACTTAAAATATGTAAATGGGTCTCTACTGGGATATATGCCCTCAGAGGGTATCTCACCACAGTTAATCTTCAGGTAGTATTTATCATTTCTCAAGCAACTCTAACATTAAACGCTTTAAAACAAATTTTCAGAGACATGATACTTGTCTCATTTGATTAGACATATGTTCACCTTTTAAAAATGATCCTAACTCTAAAATCGAATTTTTTACTCCTATATCGATTTATTCAGTACAAACATGTACAGGTTGATTTAAAAAATGGAGTTTACTTCTAAATTACTGTAGATATTGATTTGGTTTATAATTAATAATATTTCCGAAATATTGTAACATATAATTAGGCTAAATATTATTGGAACAATGTACATGTTGCTTATGTTTAGATATTTTTGTCAGATGAACTAATACGTTATTTTTTATTTAAACAGGAAAACCATTGCTTGAGAATTAAATTGTTGGGAGATTGTTACTACTGCGTATCAGGACTGCCTACTCCTAGATCTGACCATGCTCACTGTTGCGTCGAAATGGGTCTACATATGATAAAGGCGATCAGAGATACAAGGAACAAAACACAGGCGAGTTTTTTCAACAAATAATAATTTAGTTTAATTTTACCATCGGAAAAATATCAAAAACATCAGATATCACGAAATGAGAACAAAATGCCAACTTGCATCAGAAACAAATACCTCTACAATTATTGTACTAAATTCCAGTAGCTGAAAATGCATTCGCACTTGTTTAATATACATTTTTCTGTAGTTTATACCAAGGTACTTTTGTATAGGTAATAAAAGTATCACTTATATATAATTTGAATTATCAGCGAACATTCCTTCGAACACATAACACATATAATTTTCTTAAAATATAGAACCATCTAACAGCCCTTGGGCTACCCCAGTTGTTTTGATTAAAAATAAAGAAAGTTCGAACCGATTTTGCCTGGACTATTAACAACTAAACAACACGACGGAAAATACCAGCTTTCCGGATCTGAAGTCATACTGGGTTCGTTGGAATTCTCTCATCCTAGACGACGGAATACTGAAGCGCGTGATGAAAACTCCAGAAGGAGAAGAGGACACTAAACAGATTGCAATCCCCTGAAGTAGGAGAATGAAAGTAATGCGAGAAATACATAATGGTACAATTGGAATACATCTTGGAGTTACGAAAACCCTAGGGAAGTTGAGGGAGCGATTCTAGTGGGTAAATTGCCAATCAGATGTCAAAGATTGGTGCCGCAAGTAATTTTCCTCAGAGGCGATCGAAAGCCAGAATGAAGCAATATAACGTAGGCAGTCTATTTAAGAGAATTGCGATCGATGTTACAGGATCATTCCCTAAATCTGACTCTAGAAATAAGTACATTGTGGTGGCGAAGGACTACTTTAATAAATGGGCTGAAGCTTATGCCTTACCGAACCAAGAAGCTTTGATCGTTATTGACGATCCTGTCAAGGAATGGATCAGCCATATTGATATTCCCTTAGAGTTACATTCAGACCAATAAAGAAATTTCGAGTCTAACCTATTCCAAAATGACTGCAAACTTCTAAAGATTAATAAAAGACGAACTACAGCATTACATCAGCAAGCCGATGGAATGGTGGAACGACTGAATAGGACCAGTAATAAGTATTTATCAAAGTAGTCTGTGACTGCCAAAGAAATTTAGACCAGTATCTCAATTTATTTGTGATGGCATATCGTTCATCGGTACAGGAGTCAACGAGTCAATTTCTTGCTAGCGTTATTATGGGATGAAAAGCTGCGACTACCATGTGATCTGAAGTTTGGGTGTCCCACAGGAGAAGATACCGTAGTCGAAGATTATGTCAGCAAGTTATGCCAAAGAATGAACGATACCGGGTGGCTCAGGAGGTCGGGCCAAGTTCATATCTTCAGAATGAATTATAATATATGGACTTGGCCTGATCCCCTAAGCCACCCGGTATATATCAACGAGTCCAGTACCAAATTTCCAGAATGACAGTGTACGGATAAAGGCAGCATATGACGTCAAATCCGAAGATAGAGAATTCCAACTGGGTGATCTTGTTTGGATGTATAAGCCGAAACGTCGTTGTGGATATTCACCCAAATTGCAGACTTCTTGGGTCCTTATAAGATTTTAAAGAAGATGAACGATGTCGTTTATATAATTAAGAAGCTTCCTCGAAGAAAACCAAGAGTAATATATTTCAATAGACTAGTCCCTTATGCAGGAAGCCATGACTGCGAATATGACCAAGCCCAAGCTCGCAGCATCCAATTACACGATGACCTTCGAGAAATTCATGGTACTGTACTCGAATGGACAGAAAATGCAGCACGGCGTAACCAGAGGGGAACCACGAGTCCTGTTTTAAGTACCAATATAATGGAGAGTCCTGGAGATATCGCCATACCATAGCGGGCCCTGGAATATTTCGAGACGAAATGATATTAAGGAGTGGGCTATGTAACGAGGCCGGCCCTATGTCTGATGGAATGCACGTAGGATTTGGTGACTCACCGTGCGAGAAATCCGTCGAGTATTCTGGAATCGATGTGTAATATGGGTTGCATATATTTATAAGTAACTTGGCTAAAATATTTTTTTAAACAGATTTTTTTTCCTTGGGTAAATATACATTTATCGATCTATGTAAGTTTAGTTATCATTTAAAAATTGTGTAATGTGGCTTGCAAATCGAATAACATCTGGAGGTATCTTAATTATTAATCTAAAACCAATACGTTTTTTCCGCATTCTTTGTGTTGCCGACGATTATGATTGATTATAATTGTTAATTACGACCAAAGATTAAGTTCAATGATTGAAGGTCGTAAACTTTATTTTACCACTCCTATTTTTTTATTGTTATAACCCTCTTATTATATGGCAAAAATGTATACTATAGGCAATTCATTTTATGTTCTAGATTGTTGTTATTGTAATCCTTGGTATAGTTTATGACTTATTTTAACTTGCGAAACAAAAAATTTAAAATAAAAAAAAATATTTCTAGAACTAACTAAAAAATTGTAAAATTATTTTTTAATGAATAAAATTGAGTCATGCCTGATCTGTAGACTATCTTAAACACTGTGGTTATTTTATTGAATAATGTAAAAATTCTTGCGATTTGCTCATTAACATTTGTTTCCTGGTCTTTTTCTAGTACTACTTTCATTCGGTGTATTTCAAAGCGTTATAAGTATTACACATAAATAGTTGAGCAGTATTATGTTGGCATCAATTACTACCTAATATATCTTGAATAAGGAGCATTGACTTATTATCGGTTTTAATAAAATAAATCACAATAAATAAATACAATAACATATCTGTTACATTTATAAAAGACAAAATACATTATGAAAGATTTTCTTTACATAATCTAAAAACTATCTGATTAGGTAACAAACAAATGTTATTTAAAAAAAATCATTATAGATTATATCCTGAGAGCTATAGTTTTATCTATTTTTTTTAAAAGTATTTTACAGAATCGCGACGGACAAAACTGCGAACGGACAAAACCGTGAATGGACAAAACCGCGAATGAGCAAAACCCCAAAAGGAAATAACCAAGTATGGAAACAGACAGGGTCGTAGATTCTTAACGTTACCCATAGGGCCCACATGGATGTGATCTACTTAACACCCCATCTATTTTTTAATTTAATTTTTATGAAAATAACTTTCCCATCAAATAAAATGAAAAAAAAACGATTTTTATTTATCAAAACTAGCCGACTTGTTATCTCACTGTAAAAATTACTTACTAGAGTAATTTTCCTCATTACGCAAACTCTTAACTTTTCAAGATTAGTGTACGTGTATGCAAGTGGTTATTCCCTGTCTCCGTTTTGTCCGTTCTCGGTTTTGGTCATTCGCGGTTTTGTCCTCGCGGTTTAGTCCTCGCGGTTTTGTCACTTCGCGATTTTTACCAGACACGATTTTATCACTAGTGTTAAAAGGATATTGATAGATTTTAATATATTTTTTAAAATACTAACTTTTATGTTTGACAAATGTATATTCGATTCGGTACAAGGACGCGGCGTCCATATCTGATGCCTTAAAGGCGCATTTAGATAAAACCAAAAATTATCTGGCAATACCAGCGGTGAAATTTTATAATGTAAAAATTAAGAACGATATCATGAAAACCGTATTTTAAAGCATCTTGAAAAATAGAAAAGTTCTATTAGTTTACATTACATATAGAAGTTCCTGGTTCGATTCCTGAGGATATCTTTTTTTTATTTATTTTTATGAAATAAATGGAACTTATTTCTTTTTTTTAAATACACAGGCTAGATTTAGATAGTCAAGACTTCTTTTAATAAAATAAATTAAAATACATAGGTTAGATTTAGATAGTCAAGACTTCTTTTAATAAAATAAATTAAAATATACACAGGTTAATTACGCTGGCTCTCTAGATTATTGTTTTATTTTTTCAACTTTTTTATATTTATTTCAAACTAAATCTTAACAGCCGATTGACGGACCTTTTTTAATTAGACTCGATATCCGTCAAAAAGGATCTATTGGGATTCACCGGGTCCGACTAGACGAACTTCTAGACACTCTCTTTATTTAGTAATGTTTAATTTTTACTTGGATTTGGATTTCAGTTTTTGGTATTTTATATTTATTTTATGATGGCTCAATACATACACCTGAAGCTGCCTATCAGTATTTTGCACGACAGCGTCTCTGATTGGACATTTCAATTGTTTTTAGTAACTTTAGTTACTAAACGTAGGTGTATTCTTTATCCATCAGCATCGCGATTTCTATGCATTCGAATATACTGATCACTCAGATTAATAAATTAATCTGAGACTGATCCCAACTTAAGATAGAATTAGCACACCATGATTTTTATAAAAAAAAACTATTAATTAACTAAATGTAAATGGCGATTAGTGTACTTTCAGCGTAAAAGTTTAAATGTTTATTATCCTCCAATTACATTTGCTTTGTTGCCAGATGTTACAACCGGCGGGTTTTAATTTTGAGTAAAAATGGAATTTGAATAACATCAGGTAGAAGATTTTTAGGACACCAAAAACTGTTAACCTATAATCCGATATATAAACTGGCCCGTAAAAGTTATGTATATTTAAATATTTATTTTTTCAATATTTTTAACTAAATCTATACCTAAATAAACCCGGTTTGAGTTGTATGAACTAATGAATTTTTTTTATAATTTTTTTCTCAAAATAAATAACGTCGGTTTGATTTATAAAGTAAAGAATTTTTTCAGTGCCAGAAGTCTTTAATTTTCTGAATATTATTTATTTTATGAGGAAATGATTATTTCAGAACTAATTTACAATTTACATATAATTTTTTTTTTTAAATTTAATTCCTTACTTTCAATTTTGTCTAATTTTAATTAGGTGACAAGATTTCAAAGTTTTTTATTTTTCCATGTTTTTTCTGTTTTTATTTTTGCCTATTTTTTCCTACTTTGCAGTGTTTTTTCCTATTTTTTTCTATTTTTTTGTATTTTCCGCTTTTTTCCTTGTTTCTTTATTTTTCCATATTTTTCTATTTTTAAAATTTTTTCCTTTTTTTCCTATTTTTTCCTATTATTCCATATTTTTCTATATTTTTCCTAATGAAATAGAAATTAAATAGTCAAAAATAAAACAATTAACACTACATTTATTTCGTTAAATAAATCCTTATATTTAAATTCATTAATATTAAAATAGAACTGATTACCAAATATCCACACCTAATGCGCTACTTCAAAAAAAAAGACAGTAAAAAGATATTTTTTTTAAAAAACGGAATTACATTATACAGGGCAAAAATGTCTTAAATAAGTTGTAAATAGCAATGAAAGCTATATTCTAAAAATAACTAACAGCATACAGGGTGACCGATAAATCAGTGACTCACACAATATAGGCTTATAAAATACAGGGTGTCCCATTTAAAATAAGCCCAATATTGTAGTAAGAATGTTCTACCAATGGAACTAAAATTTATAAACACCCTGTAAAGAGATGTTTATGAGAGAATCAATAAATAGACTATGGAAACAGTCTTTTTTTAAATCAAAGAATAAATTCGTTGTAATTGGTTTTATTGAGAGATATTATTTTTTTCTAAAACCTTACATTTGAAGTAAAATTAACATAACGCTCTGTATTTAGGTGAAATTTTAGCTTATTTTTTCTGTACAATTGTAAAATGGAATTTCATACGGGGGGTGCCATTTAAAAAATAACGTAACTTTCATATGGTACTTTTTTTAAAAATATTTTTAAAATGTAGAACTTATACGAATATATGCCATTTCGCCATAAAACTCCGTGGCGTCAGTCAGGAATCACCCTATATAGAGGATAAATTACTGAATCGATTATTTTTTCTGGTGTACATATTTGGCTATATGAGAAAAGTATTTTCTGTTTTTTTTTTAACGAGTCCTTTCTTTTATATTTTTAGCCAAAAAGTTTATATACTTTGTTAATACTGAGAGGGATGTCAGTTTTGATATTATCTGGTTCTACTAAATAACTAAAATTAAAATATACTTTTCGATACTTCTCTGAACTGCAAAATTGGTTTTCTACTTCTTTGCAAAATTTCACAAGCATGCGAAAAATTGTATTTATCACACTAGCATAATAAATTCTGAATGTTTATCATTTTCTTAATTTTTATCATTTCAAAACATTTTTAGAGCAACTCTGTACATTATATTATAGCTTACATAAATAAATACAAAAAACGATATAAAAATGGTTACTTGTATCCCACGAGCAAGTAACAGTCGTAATACCAACCTAGGTCAAATTCTAAAAAATATAATTAATCATTGAAACGTTAAAAATAAAGATAGAATATATCTAGCAATCAGTTAATGTTCGACCGCAGGTAATACTGCAATTTATATAATCACGCAAACATGGTTTTAACTTCTACGACGTTTAAATCATTGGAGACGTTAGTGAAAAAATTGGCGGTGGGACATTTTAAAAGTATTAGTACCATCGATTACCAAATTGATGCTCCACTTCGTGATAAAGAAATTATTGAAATTTTGGAAGTAATAGAAAAATACGTTTCGCCAAACAATTTACCAGATATAAAGAAAGGAATTGATGAATTATTAAAGTGCAGTGAAAATTTTTTTAAAACCAATCGTAGTCACTATATTGTATATAAAAATGATGTTGATGGTAACAAAAAAATATGGATTCCAATTGTGTACGATTTGTTACTTACAATATTTTTTAATACAACCCAGCTAGAAAGACAATATTATTTTCATAAGTTAATAGAAAGCTACTACAATAATAATATCGATGATAAAAATGTGTTAATTTCAAAAGAAGAATTCGACGATGAAATAATGCAGTACATGCCTTACGTTAAATTACAAATGATTATTTATTTATCAAAAATTAAAGCTGGTAAAACAAAAATATTAGAATCCGTATCTGAACTCATCGAATTAATATTGTATCCAAATATACAAAGAGAAGAATGTTATAAAATTGTAAGTAAGAAACTAGGAACTGAAGATTATGAATTTTTAAAATACGAAGCAAATGCTCTTGAAGAACGTCCTGGATTTTTGGGTGATTATTATAAAATTCGAATATTTATTAAAATTAATGGTTTAGAAGAAACTATTTATTGCTTTGCTAAGTATTTGCCTACTTCTAATGAGACTACTGCAACTGTGGCTAAGGCTTCGTTTTCGAAGGAAATTTTTTTTTATAAAGATTTTATACCAGCAGTAGAACGTTTAGGAGTTAAAGGTATGTATGGACAATATTTAATATTTTATTAATTTATTTTGTAAAAAGGTTATTAAAAAATCTCAAAGTCATACCACATAAAATATAATTTTGTAAATCAGTTGATTAAGTGCGACATGTTTCGTCCAAACAATGGCCATCATCAGGCCTACAATACAAATTATAAATTGTTATTATTTGTATTGTAGGCCTGATGATGGCCATTGTTTGGCCGAAACATGTCTTATCCGCTTAATCAACTGATTTACAAAATTATATTTTATGTGGTATGATTTTTTTATTATTGTTTGAATAATTTACCATATTCTGTTTTTGAATTTAATTCGTGTTAAATTATTTTTTTAAATATTTGTTTACGCTGGGTTAATTATTTAAAGTCCCGATTATTTTATAAAAAAATATTATTATACTTGCATAAAATTTCTTTTTTTTTACAATAATTATGTTTTAATTTAATTTCTTGTCAAAATGTATTTTTTTACGTTTATTATTATTATTGTATATTTTTCCGTTAAAAAAATATAACCTCATAATTATGAAAATATTTTTTTATTGAATTTTTATAATCTTGCTTAAAATTTTTATTTTCAATCCAATTTTGATTAATTTAAATTATATTATTGTCTATGAAATGCATTTTTGAAATTTGGAAAATATTTTTTTTATTGAATTTTTATAATAAAATTTAGTTCAGTTTTTTTTTTAATTTTTAAATCCTGTTTGAAATTCATATTTTTTATCCAATTTGGATTTATTTAAATTGTTTTATTGTCTATGAAATGCATTTTTTGAAATTTGGAAAATATTTTTTTTATTGAATTTTTATAATAAAATTTAGTTCAGTTTTTTTTTAATTTTTAAATCCTGTTTGAAATTCATATTTTTTATCCAATTTGGATTTATTTAAATTGTTTTATTGTCTATGAAATGCATTTTTTGAAATTTGGAAAATATTTTTTTAATTGAATTTTTATAACAAAATTTACTTCAGTTTTTTTTTATTTTTAAATCCTGTTTAAAATTTTTATTTTTTATCCAATTTTGATTTATTTATTTAAATTGTATTATTTTCTATGAAACGCTTTTTTTGAAATTTAAAATATTTTTTTTATTGAATTTTTATAACAAAATTTACTTCAGGTTTTTTTTTTAATTTTTCAATCCTGTTTAAAATTTATATTTTTAATCCAATTTTAATTTATTTAAATTATATTATTTTAAAAAGCATTTTTTGAAATACAGTTTTGGTTAAAATTTTATTTTTTTCAATTTTACGTTAACCCATAAGTTGTAAAATAACTTGTTTGCTTTATCAAAATTTTAATTCGGTAAATTTATTTTTCAAAAAGAATTATTCATAAATGACCACGCATTTTTTAAATGGCAAATGGCATTCGGTCAAATATGCTGAATTTTCCATATGTTTTATGGCACCAAAAAAAATAATGATAAGTTTTTGAAATACAGGGTGTTAAAGAATCGATTTTGATTAGAGGAGGTATATAAGAGTTTGAAAATATAATAACAATAATTTTAAACTGCTACTATACAGAGTGAGTTGTATTGAAAATAAAAGAGACAATGTGAACGGTGTAAAATTTTGTATAATGATAATCGAAAAGAAACTAAATTTTATTAATATAATGTGTTGGTTGAGGAGTATTAAAAAAAATTAAAAATGCGTTTATACAGGGTAAGTCAAAAATGTGGATTGATGGTTGTCGATATTTTTTTAACATAACCCGTATTTTGTGATTCTTAATGAACAACTACAAAATACCATTTCCAAAAATGTATTATATACTTATATAATCTACAGAAAGACATAACAGCTTGAATTTAACAAAAATTGGCTATTTTTAAAAAATATTAGGTATAACAAAAAATCATTGGTGAAACTATCTCTTTTTTTACTAATAAAAAGAAATTATATTTTGAAATTCAATTTAAAAAAATGGTCTAAAAAAATTTTTTTATCTACGGGACGTTGAGTGTATAATGCCACGAACTGTAACGAAACAAAAAATGTTGCTAATTTATCATTAATTTAAACATATGCGAGTCACAATTTTTTAAAATCTTATAAAATTTATGAAAAATCGATTCTTTAACACCCTGTATCTAAGAAACATATCATTATTTTTGTTGGTGTCATGGAAACATTTACTTAAGAGCATGATTTACTTAACGAACAGATACACCTGAAGGGTAACGATGTGGTCGGATGAAGCAGATTTTATGATTCGGGGCGTGGCTTATCTCTTTTGACCACGTTTCTGGGTCTCTACCAGAGTAGCTATAAATGTTAGTCGAATTGTATCGACTGGATTTATAATAATAGTTACATATGTATGAGAGTTTTGAGTTTAATATAAATAAGTAAATGAAATAAATAAAACATTTATTTATAAAAATAGGCATACAAATATATAAATTTATACAATAAATTAATTATGAATGATAATTTTTAGACAATTTTGAACCATAATTTTAATTATTAATGCTCGTTAAAATCTGTGTAGTGGTGCAGAAGCAATGTAATTAAAAATACTATTTTGCATCATATACAACGCTTAAAAAATTATATAATAGGTACAAATTAAATAAATAGTGGTTAATCAAACCCAACACCCCGATCACTCCCTTCAAATACATGAAAACAAATATTTTGTCAAAAATTTATTGTTTTTGAATATTTGAACTTTTTACATGTTTGGCTATAACTTCAACAAATATTATTTTAAAATTAGGAAATAATTCACACATATAGTACTTTTTAATCCCGTTATAGAAAAAAGGTAGTAATGAGTGTTTACCTGATGAATTATCGGTTCTTCCGGAGGGCTCGATATACTTCCTTGGAGCAAAATCTTCAGTTGCAAGGGTTTCGATTTACTCGTCCTATACGTTTGTATTTTATTTTTAGTGAAACAAAAAAATATATTTGTATTGTAGAAGATCTAATCTGTGCTCGTATGCAGCTACTTTTTGAAAATTTGACTTTTAGAAAAATGACTAAAACAGACAATTTTTGGATTTTTTTTGAAACAAAATGAAGTAAAATTTTCAAAAAGTAGCTGCATAGGAGCACATATTAGATCTCCAATACAAATATATTTTTTTCTTTCACTAAAAATAAAAAACAGAAGAGTAAAGCGAAACACTTCCACATATTATTTTGTCGGAAGGTAAATCCTCCTCTTAAGGCATCGAGATCTTCAACACATACAAAATTCAGCAATTTTGACCGAAAGCCATTCGCCATTTAAAAAGTGCGGGGTCCTTTATATACAGTCTCGCGGGTATAATGGGGTGCTTGCATGATTTTAGGTAAATGGACCAGTAGAAACCTGACCAATAAATATTTAACCCGAATTTTTTCATTTTTTTTTAAACCTGTATTCGCACTATAGTTCAAAAAAAATTAAATTTGTGACGACTTAAGGTAGATCTGTTAAAAAAATATGTGAAAGATGGCGCCACTCTGATTTATCTGAATTCAGGTTACAGCAGACAGTTTTCTCTGATGTGACGGCAATAAACTGTTTAATACTATACATAGAGTCAAAATTTTTCAAAGACTATTATTAAAAATATTATTCATGAACATTGTGACACAATAATTATAAGTTATTTTGTAGCAAAAAATAAGAATATATAACGTCGATTGTAGCGCCATCTTTACACAAATAGAGAATTCATGTTGAATCTTGCATGTTGTTTGACATTATGCAAGTCTCTTGCCATTGCAACATGGCTGCCAACCCCCCCCCCCCAAAAAAAGCGGTTGTTATTAGACCGCTACCGCCGCCAGCTTCATAAATTATTTTAAAGGACCAATAGCAATTTTTTAACCTCAAACAATATTTTTTATTTGTCTTGAATATTTTGTCAATCTGTTTAAAAATGAAAATATCAAAACTAAGCCAAACAAATAAGAAGAAAGTAATCAGTGCATCACTGTCTATAATTATAGCTGCTGCTGCCTTGCTTCTAGAGCCTGAGGGACATTTGTTGAGTTGCTAAACCAAAAGTAACTAGATTTCTCCCTAGAATTGCAACTTTCAGGCAGTATAATTCGCACCAAACTGATAAAGTTGCAATTGCAAGCTCTTGCAAAAGTCGATCAGCTGGGCTTTAACTGCGCATGCCTTTGATCAAGACAAATTGCGTCTTGCATGGCGCTGCAGGTTGCATTGCTTCGTGTCATGCGAGCCTTAGGGATTTTCTGTTTTATTGCAAGCAAACTTGTATAGATTATATTTTATTTAGTTCATTTTGTTTGTAATTATAAAAAAAATATGTTAGTTTGACTAATAAAACATGTATTCTTATTATTATTATTATTGGTAGACCAAAGTTGTAAGCAAATTAACCGATCTAATATATTTACAGGTATTACTGATTTTTTACCAAAATATTACCTCTCCAAGCCACAGGAATACATAATTTTAGAAGATATCACTACTCTTAACTACACTGGTACTTCAATCACTGAATCTATCGAATATGACTGCTTAGTGCTTGTAATTAAACAACTTGCTAAATTGCATGCATGTTCTTTCATTTACGAAGATAAAATGATGAAGAAAACTGCGAAAAAAGTTTGTTTAGGAGATATTTACAAACCATTTCTTAAAGAATATGCCGTCAGTAAAACTGAAATTGAAGGAGCTGTATTATATAATGGAACAAAAATAACTGTTTCTTATTTATTAGATAAATTTATGATAAATGAAGATTGTAATATTAATGAATTGAAAGAAAAAACTAAAAAAGCTAATGACAAACTGTTTACAGACGTATTAGAATCTAAAATTTACAAGAATGTAATTTGCCATGGAGATTTATGGGGAGGCAATATTTTAACAAAACCTGATGAGAATAATAAACCACATTATTGTTGCTTGGTCGACTATCAGATAGTAAGATACTGCTCACCTTTATTTGACGTTTTATTTATGCTTTATATGAATTCTAATAAATCTACAAGAAATAAATACTATCAAGAATTCTTAGACATTTACTATTCGGAACTAAAAACTCATCTAGAAAATAATGAAGTTAACATCGATGATTTCTATGACTATAATACATTTTTAGAAGCATGTAATTATTATAAAATTTCTGCTATTTGTTTGACCCTTTCGTATGTACAGGTGGTAAAACTTCCCAAAGTGATAATGAATACAATTCTTATGGATGGTGAAAAATCCACGGAATTTTTCGTTGGCGATAGAACTGATGTATTGGAGATGGCATTTACTCATGAATATTTTTACTGTAAAATTAAGGAAACAATTGAAGATCTGTGTGACGAACTGAAGAAAAACAAAACTTTGTGATGGATACACATTAGTCGATTACTTAGTATATACGTTAAAGTGTAATAACTTTATTTAATAAAATATTAAACTCTGTCATAAATTTTTACCTTTTTCAAGAAATCTCGAGTTGAATGATTTTCAAATAAATTAAATTACAATATATTTTTTTAAAGTACTAATGTTGATTTTCTAAAATGTATTTAATTAAAAACCTACTTGCTAAATATATACTCAGACAAAAATCTTTATATATTCAAAAAAAATACTATCGTTTCAAATTTTTTTTATATATTTTTGCTTCATTAGTGTTTCTATTGAATCAATAAGACATTTTATGGTGATAGGGCAAAGGTTGTAAGCTTTTTGTGGATAAATGGTACACAAGCCCCTTACTTTTTCTATGGCTGTTTGACAGAAACACTGGTACATGTGGAACAGTAATAAAAAACAGAACAAAGGACTAGGCACACTTTTAATGTAATCAAGGGATCGATAGATTTTTTTGAAATTTTAGTATATTATTGATCTTATAAAAGTAAGTATTTTTACCGTTGCGCCAAACCTGTAGGTATACTGAGTATAGCAAATAATTAGGACTAACGGTTTTATACAGGGTGTTTCACTGGTAAACGGACATACATCAAGGATGGATAGAGGTCATCGAGTTGGTTCTAAATAACATAAATGTAATGGGTCTTGCAATCTTTATAACGGAGATAAAGGGCGTTTGTCTAATTATTCAATGGACCATAAGTTACAAACCACCTGGTATATTTTTTTTATATTCGGCGCACATTTTAAGAGTCATTTGATAAATCGATCAACACATTAATCGTTGAATAAATCCAGGTCTGGCTTTACGATAAATTAACAATTGTACCCACAAAACAACACCCTGTATATCAATGTATTTAAAATTTGTTTATAGATTTACAAAGGCAATAAAAAATGGACTCAATCTGTATAGTTTATCTAATTGCGCAAAGTGCCTTAAAGTAACATTTTTAATGTTAGTAGACAGTGTTAAGTTCCATTTTTAACACGTTTGTCGAAAAAATATATTAAAAAACTATTCAAAAATTTCAAAATTTCGAAAAATTTGTAAGATAGTGAAAAACAATGGATTTGCTGCCATATTTCAACTTTTTATGGTACAAGTACTAAAATAATAATGCTGAGATAGCAATATGAAATAACAAGATCTACATTGACAAAACATATTGCTAAAATTTAATGATCATAATGGCAATTTCTCAAATTTTGCTGTGGTAGCAATATTGCCATTTCCAAACAGAATGAATCCGATTGTGTCTTCTATGCAGGGCCGTATCTACCAGCGGGGCAACCGGGGCAGTGCCCCGAACAACTTGTATTACTCCTAGTAATACAATGCAAAGTTTTAGAATCCCTTAACATAGCATCAAAGTATCTGCAATGTGAGACCGTATACCTGCTATCTGCAAACGAGTTACTTGGGAATGCTCGGCTTAAAGTCACCGCGATGCATGGAAGATTTGGAGAACTAGTTTCTAAGGTCTCAGAGATTTGTAGACGTTGGGAAATATCTCAAGAATTTTGTCAGAACAGGAGTAGGAAGGTGAAAAACACTTTGCTGAGCTATGTCAAGATGAGAGGAGAACCTGAATTCTGTTTTAAAGCAATGAAAGCTGTTTTTGACAATTCGAAAGTACTATCAGAATGATAGATAGTCACGACATCTATCGTATGGTTTTTGGGTAGAAACCGAGCAAGCCGTTTAATAGGATAAAACCTGTAAACTCGACTATCCAACTACAACTTGGTTGCCGGCAGGTGGAGGAACCGATCCGCCATCATAATGCCTTAGGGGGAGCACCCGGCACCTCGCAAAAAAATTAAAAAATCAAAACTTTTAAGCTAAAACTCACCAAATTCAGTTATTAATAAATTGTTACGTCTTTACACAAATTTATTTTTGTTACTGTCTGGTCCACTCTAATAAACAATTCATAAAATAATTTGATTTTCCAATTAAATTTACTGTAAATTCTGTAAATTTTATATTAATCTCTGTAGGAAAGTCAACGTGTGATTTGTCTGTTTTAAATGTCCCTTCTTTTCAATTAACCAGAAAAATAACAAATAGCAGTGCTATTAAAAAAAAAGGATTACTGAATGAAAGTGGTGTAGAGGTAAGGGACAGATAAAGGGGGCCCCATAATCACTTGCCCCCAAGTCTCTTGCTATACGGCACTTAGGGCGGGTTGTAACTCGCATAGTTAACTGACTGGTCAACTAACCAATGGTTAAGTTATGGTTAACCCCTCGACGTGGTTCAATTCATTTTCTGTTGTATCATTCAATATTGAGTGTTAATGAATTGTGTTTTATGGTTTAAATTTTTTAGAGCGGAATAGTAATAATAAGCGTACTGCGAATTTTACGACAAGTGAAGAAAATATGCTTATTTTATTAATTTAAAAATATTCCGGTATAATTGAAAATGAAAAAACTGATAGCTGTATAAACCAAAAAAAGCTGCAACTTGAGTTCAAATTACAAAAGAGTTTAATAATGTTGGTGGTGATACACACCGGAGCCTTCAAATTTTAAAAAAAAAATATTTGAGTTTAAAAAAAATCTCTAAATACTACTTACTCGTGTCTAATAAATGAAATACTTTCTCTTATTTCTTCAATTAATAAAAGTACTGCTTTTTTAGATAACCTAAATCTAGCTCTAAACTCCTCATCATTCCATTTGACAAAATAATTTTCCCTCAATCTAAAATTTCGCTGTCCTCTTGGAAATAGCACCAAGTCAACAAGTTTCATAAAATCTTCATCGTCAGTTAATTCTAATTGTGATGATCCCCTCTTCCTAAATTCATCTTTAGAGTAATTATTGTAAAATATTTCTCAAAAAAAAATTATAATTTTTTAGGTTAGCTCATATTCCTATAGGTTGTAATTTGTTATGCTGCCATTTAACCACTTGGTAAACCTTAATAATTCAATGATACAACGACCTAGCTAAGGCTGACCAATGGTTAAAGAAAACCAGAGGTTAACCAGTAGTGTTACAACCCGCCGTATAAGACCATTATTGGCTCGTTAACTTTGCTCTTTTTCGTGATTTATAATAAGTCACTTTCTATTTAATATTAGGATGCTGTTATAGAAAGTCAATTTCCCTTAAAAGTTGAACTTGTTCTTTCAATACAATCTAAATATTCTTGAAGACATTTAAACCAAAACGTATACCCAAATCACTTAATTTGTGATTGTAAAATAACTATTTTGGTCAAAAACAAATAAGTTTTCTTAATGTTGTAATTTGTTCATGAATCTTTTTTAAAAATCAGCTATAATTCCTTTACTAAAATTAATTTCAATATTTCAAATAAAAATGCAACTAAAAAATATATATTTATTTAATACTAACAATAAATAATAAATAACATAATACTTATTTATAATTTTCACAATAATCTTTCAAATCTTCTATCGATTCTTTTAACCGTTTTTGGTAATTTTTGTCTTTTTCCATGTGTGCTAAAACTAAATGAATTCTGTTATCAAATAAAACTTTTTTGTTCAACTCGCTATCTGAAAAATATTGATGGATATCACTATTATTAATTAAAATTAATGGAAAATACAGAGCTGCTATAACAATTCCAAAAATTTTTAGTTCTTCGCAGCTCTCCATGAAATTATCAAATGGTAAAATCTGATTTATATCCAAACCAACGTATCTTAAATTTTTTTCTAGATAACTGTAGTACATTCCCATCACTTCATACATATATTGTTTTCTAAAGTCTCTGGTTGTAGTTAAAAATAAAAAAGATAAGACGTCTTGAGCTGGTGGTACATATCGTCCACATTGAAAATCAACCAATTTACAAGAAATTGGTTTTTTGGTTTTGTCATTATGTTTTATTAAAATATTGGTAGCCCAAATATCTCCATGAGTTAAAACATTTTTGTACTTATCAGATGGTTTAACTAAATCGTATATTTTATAACAAACTTTTTCAGCTACATCTACAAACTTTTTACCAGATTTTAATACTTTTGGTTGATCAAAAAGATTAATTTCCTCTAATATACATTTTATCGAAGCATCAGTACCTTGTTGATTTGTTTCCTGACTGTAAAATGATTCTTTAAAATCACTAGGATATAAGTCTTTTAAATTTTTTTTGACTTTATTTTCAAAAATAATGCTGCTAGCATGAAGCTTAGCTAAAGCTTGTAGAACTATCAATACCGTATCATAATCTAAATTATTATGTTTATCAATACATTCATATCCATCGGAACAAAGTTCGTCAAGAATCAAATAATTATTATGAGCAGAAACGTAACATTGTGAAATAACATTGTTCACAAGGTACACGTCTTCTTTGTTAAATTCTTTAAAAAGTTTGTATACAAACATTTCTTTGTCAAATGCTCCAATTTTTACCGCAAACTCAGCAGGAGCATCATATTTTGGAAGAAACTTAACGAAAAATTTTAAATATTTTTTTATTCCTTCATCGTTTAAGTACGAAACATCAAGAATTCTGTAATCTCCTAGTAATCCTAATTTTTCAGTTAACGGTTGTAATTTGTAAGTTAAGAGGAGAAAATGTTTAGTTCCAAGTTTTTTTTCAACCGCCTTTAATACATGTGTTTCTGGAATGTCTTCTATAATACTTTCCTGTCTGTATAAAATGTATTTGTAATTTTTTGTAACGTCGTTTTCTATTGTATTGGTTGTTGAATCATTCACTTTTTTTTTATTTAATTTTTTAGATGAATTTGCCTCGTCCACTTCCTCCATTTTAAACTAAAATGAAAATAAAACAGTTTGTAAATAGTAATCTATTATATTAGAAGCAAAGTTCTGACTGATTGACTGACTGACTGATTAACTAGTGGTAGGGAAAAATAAATAAGAATAGAATAAAGTTGGGTAAAATAGGGAAAATAGGAAAAAATAGTGACAGTCGGGAAAATGTAGAAAAATAGCAAAAAATAGAAAAAATATGAAAACACATAGAAAATGGAGTAAAATAGAGAAAACTAGGGAAAAATAGTAAAAAAATTGGAAAAAATAATGCAAAATAGTGAAAAATAGGAAACTGGGAAAAATAGTGAGAAATATTGAAATATAGGAAAAAATAGAAAAAAATAGAGAAAACAAAGGTAATAGTGAAATTTAGCAAATTTTGGGAAAAATAGTGAAAAATAGGTGAAAATGGGAAAAAAAAGAAAAATGGGGTAAATAGTGAAAATTGGGGAAATGTAGGAAAAATTAGGAAAAAATAGTGCAAAACAAGGAAAATTGAGGAAATTTGGTAAAAATAGTGAGAAATATGAAAAAATTAGAAAAAATTGGAATAAATAAAAAAAAACAGGAAAAAAATACGCAAAACAGGAAAAAATATGGCAATAGGTTAAAATAGAAAATAATGGGGATAAACAGAAGAAAATAATGATAAACAATAAAAATATAAAGAAATATGAAAAATAGGGAAAAATATGAAAAATTGGGCAAAATAGGGAAACAGAGAAAAAATAGAAAAAATAGGAAAAAATAGAAAAAATTACGAAAAAATAGGAAAAAACAGGTTGTTCTAAATATTTTAAGACGATCAGGCATCCCCGAAAACCTCATATCCCAAAATTTCAGATTTTAATTCGGCCTACTTCTGCTGAAACCTCTAATTAGCCCTCTAAAAGAATCACCCTGTATCATTTGACATTGTTGCCAGAATCTGTAAGTATGAAGTTTACCTTAAATAAATTTTGAAAGAATGTTTTTTTAAACCCCGACTTTTAATTACAATTGTGCAATAAAAACTAAAAAATTGAACACAATATTTGGTTGCGCATAAATAAATATCGTTACTTTTGCAGCTGACTGTATATTATTTCACACTAAAAATTTAAAACCAATTACATTAATAAACTCCACGTTCCAGTATATCGTTTGGTATTAATTCTCGCCTCGTGCGCAAACCATTGAATTTAGAACAGCTATTAATGTTTGTTTCAATTTTATCATGTACATTTATAATGAAGTAGCTACTTTAATAAAAACTTTTATTAAAAAATCTAATTAATTCTATTGACGCTAATTACAGAGATAATGATTAATTCTTTTTGAGTTAATGCTTTAACAATTTATCTAAATAAAGTTCCACCAGGGACCCAATTCTTGAAATCGTAGGAATCGATTCTCATGAGAAATTTACGTCATTTTCTCTAGATTTTGTAATATGTCTATTCTTGAAATATTTCGTAGGAAAAAATTCTCCAAAAATTATGAGAATTAATTCCTAATGTCATTTTCTGGAGAAACTTCAAATTCTCATGAGAATTTAAGAAATTAAGAGTGTGAATTGTACGTATTTGAGGTGTTTTGTGGGAATTGAATTATTGTTTTTTTGTTGTTACCGCCATAAATATTGTTAAAATGAATAATTTTTTACTCCAAGCTATCGTTTTAGATAATTTAGAACGTTAAGTGACGAGTTGTTTAGACAGCATTTTCGTCTATTCAAACAAGCCTTTGACGATTTAATGGAGTATATTGAGCTTTTTCTGCTACCACCAATCAGAGTTGGAGATTAACCAAAAGAGAAAAAGTTTTAGTAGGGATCTTTCCTCTAAGAAGTTCCTTATCATTTTCTAAGAATTCTACAAGGATTTTTTTGCGCTTCACTCACGAAATTTCGTTTGGCCATCGCAAATAAAAAATGAACAAATAACAAATAACCCATAGTCAATTATAAACGATAATGCACAATAATAGGATAATAATTATATAAATTGTTTCAATTTGTTTCCTCAAAAATGTAAAATGTCAAACATATGATATCAATGGCAACTGATATTCATTTCTGCGAACGTATTAAAATAATATTTGAGCACAGAACTAATAGTTCTGAGTATTTGATTGGTTGAGTTCATGAAATACTTGGATTTAGTAAAGACACACGTCACTTTTTTTAATTCACTAGAATTTCAGTTCAGACTCATTCAAGAATAGGACTGGCGATTCTCAAGAGAATTTTTTTTGGGGAATCAATTCTCTGGAGAATTAATTCCTACGATTTCAAGAATTGGGTCCCAGATGTGATCTTCAAAAATTAATATTAGCAAATTATAGCACGGGAAAATTCAGTTTTATCAATGCTATTACAATTATATTGACACGTGCAAGTTTGCGTGCCATGAAATATATTCAAACTTAATTATGAATTTAATACGTGGTGTTCCAGCCAACAAGTGCTTTTTGGGTCAAACTTTTCTCCGCCTCCGAAAAATATGAACGGGGTCATTCGATTCGGAATAGCGTGTAGATGATTTTTGAAAAAAATCAAAAGCCGTTTGCAAAAAATTGCAAAAGTTTAAACAATTAACTGAAAAAAATGGGGTTTGGTTTTTTTGTAAATATTTTTTAATTTGAAAAAAGAATCAAAAATAGGACGAAATTTACCAAAAAAAAAATTCTGCCTCCAGGAACTGTAGGACCAATATTTATAATTTTCCCAGAGTGTTGAAAATACGACCGAAAACGAGGACTCCGGCTTGCGTAAGTGCTGCCCACTTTGGACCTTTAATAAATAAATATTATTTAAACTTATTAAATATGAAAATTAAAAATTGAAAAAAATCAGGCATCTAGTGGATAGATTTATGAACAATAATCCGCGGTTAAAAAAATTTTTATTGCGATTTTTCTATTAATTATGCATTAGTTAATTAACAATTTTTTCCTACTTGAACATGAACATTGTAAGTATGATAATTGTTAAATAACAAATTTAATTTTTTTTCCTTTTTTGGACCCATTTTTGAAAGGTCTCAGAATAGATTCCCGCCGGAAAAATTAAAAAATTGTTATTTTTCACTTTGTTATTAACAATTTACTTACGTTAAAAATTAAAAAGCTTGATTAATCATTGAAAAAAAAAATTATATTACTATTGATCCGTTTTTTATGATCAGAAGTCACATGAATATGATTTTTTAAATTTTTTATTTCTTATTGTTTACAAAAATTGTTATAAAGAAATGTGTTGTTTATGAGAGAATTTAAAATTTCTTTTTTGGTAACATAATCTTTGACACAAATTATGATTTTTTTAAAAAATTATCTTAGTCTTTGATAACTGAAAAAAATTATTTTTATTTAAATTTTCATCGTTTATTTAATAAAAAATTTGTTATAACCAATTAAATTTTTTCTGTATATTTTTTTTCTTTTTCTACATAATGAAGCAAAAGCAACCATGTGTTATTTTTTAAGAAAAATTATTTATATGGTAGAAAAAAATTGTTAATTAACAAATACGTATTTTGGTAATAAAAAAAATTTTAAGGAATGATTTTTTAAAAAAAAGATTATGTTTCCAAAAAGAAAATTTTAAATTATGTTATAAACAACGTATTTGTTTATAACAATTTTGTGAATAATAGAATATAAAAATTTTTAAAAATCATTTTCAGATGACTTCTAATCATAAAAAAACGTAATATGAAAAAAAATTTTTTTTTCAATGATTAATCACGCTTTTTAATTTTTAACGTAAGTAAATTGTTAATAACAAAATAAAAAATAAAAATCTTTTAATTTTTTCAACGGGAATCTCTTCTGAGATCTTTTAAAAATGGGTCAAAAAAGATCTGTTATTTAACAATTATCGCACTTACAATGTCATGTTCAAGTAGGAAACATTTGTTAATTAACTGTTTAATCGAAAAATCGCGATAAAAATTTTTTGACCGCCGATTATTGTTCATAAATCTATCCATTAGATGCCTCAATTTTTTCAATTTTTAATTTTCAAATTTAATAGGTTTAAATAATATTTATTCATTAAAGGTTCTAAGTGGGCACGCAAGCCGGAGTCCCTGTTTTCGGTCGCATTTTCAACGCTCTGGGAAAATTATAAATATTGGTCCAACGGTTCCGAGAAGTATAGTTTTTTTTGGTAAATTTCCTCCTCTTTTTGAATCTTTTTTCAAACTTGAAAAATGTCAAATAGTTTTTGAGATATTTGCAAAAAACCAAAACCCATTTTTTTCAGTTAATTGTTTATAACTTTTGCAATTTTTGCAAGCGGCTCTTGATTTTTTTCGAAAATCATGTACATGCTATTCCGAATCGAATGACACCTGGTTCACATTTTTCGGAGAAGAAAAAGTTTGACCTAAAAAGCACTTGGAAATCTAAAAGACAATTGTCGATATACCGAGCGTAGAAAAATATTTTATGTCGACAATTAGGGTTGTTTTTTCAGCTAATGAGGTTAAAAGGTTTGAGCCTATTGCTAAGCCTGAGGTTTATCTATAGAATTTAATATCGAATTGGAAAAAGTTTTGATCTAAGGCCAAAGTAAGTAGTGAAACGTGGTCTTTTGGAAATTACAGGATTGAAATTGTTGTTATTTAGAAGTAAGATCTGTGGAATTTTTAACTTAAAACTGATTATCAAATTTAGTTAAATTTTTAAGTGTGAAATTTAGGAACGAAAATAGTTTGTTAGGGCTAATTGATAACTAAGCGAATGGGGATATTAGGTTTATAAATATTGGGAAAACCACAGAAAAGAAAGCTCTATGGGGCCATTGGCCATTAGAAATAGGAATTATAAATAAAATGAGCAATTATATTAGTAAAAGACTTGAGTTTCGATTTAAAGAATTATAAAAGGAAACTATTGGATCTGTTGATAAGGAATTAAAAGATGGGTCTTCCATAATGAAGGAATTGACTTTGTGTAAATAGTCCACTTTATCGAGGATCACTAGGCAATTACCTTTGTCAGATTTTGGTAATAACTCCTTTCCCAATCAGTCTCCTAAATAATTTAAAAAATGTGTAAAATAACCTTAATTACAAATGTTTGTTTCGTTTAAAAATTTGTTAAAATATTGTATAGCAAGTTATTTTGGTCGAACTGGGTAATTTGTTGTAAGCCTGAAAATGGCTCATAAGCTGAAACCAGTTGCCCCCTGAAAACTGTTGTTTTAATTAATACAATGTGCTACATGACTTGCAGTTTTATTTCTACTGTTGTATCAATTTAATTAAATAAATAGATTAAAATAAATATTTTAGATATCAATATTTCGAGTGCAACTCTGTATACCACATTCTAAATTTCCAGTAACAATAACGTTCATTAACACTAATCATTCAATAATGACATGTTGATAATAGGACAATTGTTAAATTAATTGGAGTTTTATACGTCACTATTTGTACTGAATGTTCTTGCAACTGTATTTCTGAATTAAACTAGAAATTACTCGAATATGTTTTAACTATTACGTTTTATATAACTACAATCAATTATCTATAAATTAAAAAAAATTGAAATTAATAATAATTATAAAAAATTATATAATTTAAAGCATGATGTATATAATTATGATATTCATTAATCATATAAAGTTATAAATAAAAAAATAACAAAACTTACCTTCGAAACGTCGAACTGTTGATGTTTAATATTTTTCTAAATAAACGTCCAGTCGAGCAACTGACACAATTTTATCTGTACCCATTAACCAATTGTTGAACTTCTACAGCTCTTCCTAAGATAATATTAATAGCACGAAGGTTATCACGAATGTAATCAAAAACTAATATTTAGACGACAAACAATTCAAGCACAAGATAAAATATTTTAATAAAATGAGAGTGTGATGGTTAAACAAACGATAAAAAATGTATTAATTTATGTATAGAATGAGGTAACTGATGCAGCAACCGTGTAGGTATTCAGATTCAAGGTTGAATTTGTTATTTGGTAGTTATTGTGAAATTAGAAATCGGTTAATAGTAGGTGGAGCCTAATGCTCCTTTAAATTAATTATTTTTTATATTTTAATGTATGACGTTATCGCTATAGAAATTCCTTATTTTATATACAAAACACAATATAAGTGTTTCATGCTTTATATTCAGAGCTATATTGGATACAACTTAAATAGGTTAGTCCTGGGATAATCCTGTATATATTTTTTTTCATCAGCCTTTTTTATACAAATCTATAAAGTTATTACCAAAGGTGGGCTCAGTTAATCCAAAAGTTGACTTCGTTAATCGTTAATTAAAAAGTTATCTTCGGTAATCGATAAAGCGTTAAATTTAAACAAAAACAATAAAAGTTAAAGTTAACCATTAAAAGTTAACCATACAAAACACATACTGCTCTTGGGCTGGATGGTAAATAAGACAAAAACAAGTAATGTACATTTATCGGTAATGTAGAATGAAGAATTAAATTAAACACATTTATTCAGCGCTTAGTTAGATACAAACAAAAATTAGCATATTAAAATTATTATCTATCCGCAAAATACCTTTTCCTACATAAAAAGACATTCTAATGCAGCTCTAGATGAGAAAGTAGTGTTATATTTAATAAAATTATTTATTAAAATTGCTTCACCTAGAAAGGCATCAGCATCCGTAAAAGATTTTTTTTGTTTTTGAGTTTAGTCAAATTCTCACTAAATTTTGAGCTTTTATTTTCCACAGATTTGTGGACTTTAGACGTATCCTTTTCTGACTTAGTAATAGTGCTAAAATAGTAGTTTGTACAACAAGTGCGCAAAGCGTCACTTTTCCCACGAGCTCAATATTTTTTCTACAACCACAAAAAAAAATAGTAACTTATATAGGTATTTTACTCAAACTTTGAAAAGAACGCATTTGAAAAATGACAATTGAATACAGAAAATTAATTTGTTTATAATTAATAAATTAAAATAAATAATCAAATAATTAGCTTACTCACTTTTAGT